>CM056721.1:89508740-90111254 GCA_029844215.1 Przewalskia tangutica
ATTTAAATTATTCTAATAATAAATGCGGGTGTGCTAATTAATTAGTATTTCACGTTTATAATGTGAGACAGTAAAATTATGGTTCTAAAAATAAAATTGTTTAATTTATTGGTTATTTATTTAAGGGATGGACAAAATTGGGTGTCAACACCTGGCCCAGAAAA
Source organism: Przewalskia tangutica (assembly GCA_029844215.1). NCBI lineage: Eukaryota > Viridiplantae > Streptophyta > Magnoliopsida > Solanales > Solanaceae > Przewalskia > Przewalskia tangutica. The sequence continues at coordinate 89,508,905 of CM056721.1, forward strand.
ACGTCAAAACCCTGATTTTTCCCGCGTCGGCGCCGCGGCCCTGCACCTGTTGACATGAGGCGCCGCGACGCTGGGTCTTCTGCAGCCTCTCTGGACATTGGGCGCCGCGGCCCTGCTTCTGTCTGCAGGAGGCGCCGCGGCGCTGGTCTGGTTTCATCCTCGTTCGCCAATTTCTCTGTTTTTAGCTCTGGAACCTCCTCTTTTGCCCTCTTTTAGCTCCTTTTCCGCCATTTGGCCATTTTAACCACTTTGACTCAAAAGAAAGGAAAACTATCCTAATACGACACTTATTTGTACAAAAAGGGACAAAAGACTAACTAAAAATGACTCGAAAAGTGTATATAAAATACACCGATCAAATACCCCTAAACTTAACCTTTGCTCGCCCTCGAGCAAAGATAGAAAGAAAGAAATAGAATACTCAAGGAAACGAAAAATAAAAGACTCATTGACATTGATTACTTTTGCTGCATTAGTGTTAACTAGAAAAACATGAATGTTAGCAGAATAATATGCAGGAACATGTAGCATGAAATTTCAGCACACTAAACACATTAAGCTAGATATTTCGCAAACTCATATTTATCATGCTTAATGGAAGTCAATGTACTAAATCATGCATATAAATTTAAAAATTCTATGACATTTTTACTTGCTATTCTCCACTAATCTTGGATATGCATAAAAGAGATCTTCAGGACTTTAAGGGTTGTAATGTAGGCTTAGGTATAGGTAGGTAAAAATAAGCATTTTAGGCTCATTCTTTGTACCATAAGCTCTTTAGCTTTTCAGTAGTTCCCTTTTCTTTTTGTTCTTTCCTTCACTTCGATTCTATCTTTTCCCTCTTTTGTTTTGGGAGAGTGAAGAGTGTAATAATGATAAGCACCCTCAAACTTAGGCTTTTGCCTATTTCTTATTACTTTTTAATTGGGGTGCAACAAGCTCATTCACTCTTTTTGTCTTTTTTTATTTTTATTTTTTTTATTTTTTTTAACACAATTTATTCCACTACTTCACATTTTTACTTATGACACAATTTGTGGGAATATAGGGTGTCAAAGAAGAAGTTTCGATTTTTAGGCTCAATGGGGCTGACTAGGGATATATTTAAAGCCCGTGATAGAAAAGAGTGGTAAGAATTGACTATCAAAGAAATGCCTGAGTCATCTCCCTAACATGCATATCCTAACTATTTCGCCTCAAATAGCAAGCAATCATAACACATAAGTATTCATCATTTAGCATGCACAATTTCAAGCAAGAAACTCCAAATAGACAGATTTTGCGAGTTTTTGGCATATCTAACCTGAATGTTTAGATAGTTGCTTTTATTCCATTACATTATTCCACCTTACTTCACTAGGTGTTTCTAGCAACTACAACATACATGATCTTTGACAGGCAATTATGACTCAAAAAGAAAAAAATTTAGTGACTCAAAAATACATAAAAACAATCAAAAAGACTTAAATAAAACATAATATGACACAAATAAAACAAGACACAAATAAACACCCCCAAACTTAAATCACACATTGTCCCCAATGTGTGTAAACTCAAAGACAATAAAAGAAATAAGACACTTACAGACTTTGGCTAAAATGGTGGCAATGGCGTTGGATAGTACTTTGAATTCCGTGAGGGGGGAAGAGCTCTGGGTTTTTGATTTGGCGACAGGGCCTTCGGATCAGGGCGTCTTTCAGAATTCAGATTTTTTTTTCTGTTGTGGCGCCGCGGCGCCCAAACTCCTGTGCTGGTTCTGAACTTCCTGCGCCGCGGCCTGCTATTGGGAGCCGCGGCGCTCAGACTTCTGGGCTTCTTCTGATCTTTTGGCGCCGCGGCCCTGCAAATGGGCGCCGCGGCTCTCTGGCGATTTTCTGGAAATCCTTGGCTTCTCTTCAGTTTTCGCCTTCCAAGTCCTTGGCTTTCACCTGTCAACACAACAAAGACACTACCTCCGTGAGACTGTTCTAAATAAAGACTAATTGCATTTAAACTAAATAAACTGAAATACCTTGGGTTGCCTCCCAAGGAGCGCTGTCTTTAACGTCTTTTAGCCGGACGCAAGTTCCTTATTATTCTAAGGTATGAGAGGTTACTAAGTTCATGTATTCCATTTCATTGATCAGATAGGGTTTTAACCTCTGTCCGTTTACCTTGAAGGCAACTCCCTCTCTCCCTTTTATTTCAATCGCTCCATATGGGAATACTCTTACCACCGTGTATGGTCCTGTCCAACGTGATTTTAACTTGCCTGGAAATAATCTCAACCTTGAGTTGAATAAAAGCACTTGTTGTCCTTCTTGAAAATCTTTTGGTATCAACTTCTTGTCGTGCCATGCTTTCGTTCGTTCCTTGTAGATCTTTGCATTCTCATAGGCATTGTGCCTGAATTCCTCCAACTCGCTTAGCTGTAGTAGCCTTCTCTGTCCTGCTGCCGTGGCGTCCATGTTTAACTTCTTCATTGCCCAATACGCTCTGTGTTCCAACTCTACTGGCAAATGACATGCTTTACCAAAAACTAATTTATAAGGTGACATACCAATTGGTGTTTTGAATGTTGTCCGGTATGCCCATAATGCGTCATCCAGTTTGATAGACCAGTCTTTCCTTGAGCCGTTCACCGTCTTTTCCAATATGCTCTTTACTTCTCTATTTGACACTTCTGCTTGCCCATTAGCTTGAGGGTGGTAGGCAGTTGTAGTGCGGTGGTAGACTCCATATCGGGAAAGCAACGAATTCAGCTGCTTGTTGCAAAAGTGACTTCCTTCGTCACTGATGATGGCTCTTGGAGTGCCGAACCTTGTGAAAATATTCTTTTGAAGGAATTTTTGAACAGTCTTACTGTCGTTTTCTTTTGTGGCCACTGCTTCTACCCATTTGGACACATAGTCTACTGCCAGAAGGATATATTGATTTCCAAAGGATGGCGGGAATGGTCCCATGAAATCGATTCCCCACACATCAAAGAGTTCCACTTCCAATATCCCTTGCGAAGGCATCTCGTTTCGTCTTGAGATGTTCCCTGTTCTCTGGCAGCTATCACATTTCTTCACAAAGGTATGGGCATCCTTAAAAAGTGTTGGCCAATAGAATCCGCATTGCAGTACCTTTGCCGCTGTTCTTGATGCCCCAAAGTGTCCACCACATGATAGGGTATGGCAATGGGTGAGAACCTGGTGCATCTCTTCCTCTGGTATACATCGCCTGATGACTTGATCGGCACAGTGTTTGTATAACATAGGTTCCTCCCAATAGTAATGCTTTACTTCTGAGTAAAACCTCTTCACTTGCTGTCTCGTCAATTCTGGGGGTAGTACCTTAGCTGCAAGAAAGTTAACAAAATCAGCGTACCAAGGTAAATTAGAATTCACACTTACTTGAAATAGTTGTTCGTCTGGAAAGTGATCATTTATTTGCACATCCTTGGTGTTCTGGCTCTCTGTGTTCTCCAGTCTTGACAAGTGGTCTGCAACTGAATTCTCTGTTCCTTTCTTATCATGAATTTCCACGTCAAATTCTTGTAGAAGCAGAACCCATCGAATGAGGCGAGGCTTTGCGTCCTTCTTTGTCATCAAGTACTTTATAGCAGAGTGGTCAGTGTATACTATCACCTTATTCCCAATCAAGTATGGCCTGAATTTCTCAAATGCATATACTATAGCTAGTAGTTCCTTTTCGGTAGTTGCATAATTTAACTGTGCGTCATTTAGAGTTTTACTAGCATAGTAAATGGATCTAAATACCTTATCGATTCTCTGTCCAAGCACTGCTCCCACTGCATAATCGCTTGCATCGCACATTAGTTCAAATGGGAGCTCCCAGTTTGGTGCAATGACTATGGGTGCTGAAATGAGCTTCTCCTTGAGCGTCTGAAATGCGGATAAGCATTCTTTATTGAAGTTGAAGGCAACCCCCGTCATTAGCAATGTGGAAAGGGGCTTTGAGACCTTTGAGAAATCCTTGATGAATCTTCTATAGAAACCTGCATGTCCAAGGAAACTTCTGACTCCTTTTGTTGATACTGGAGGTGGTAGATTTTCGATCACTGAAATCTTTGCTTTGTCCACCTCAATGCCTTGGCTTGATATTTTGTGTCCCAAGACAATTCCCTCTGTTACCATGAAGTGACACTTCTCCCAGTTTAGCACAAGGTTGAACTCTTCACACCGGCTTATCACTGCTTCTAGGTGCTTTAAACACTCAACCGAAAAGTCATCCATGAAGATCTCTATAGTCCTCTACACCATGTCTGAGAAAATTGCCATCATACACCTCTGAAAGGTTGCAGGTGCATTGCAAAGACCGAATGACATCCTTCTAAATGCAAATGTACCAAAAGGACAAGTAAATGTTGTCTTTTCTTGATCTTCTGGTGCTATTGCAATCTGGTGATACCCTGAGTATCCATCCAAAAAGCAGTAGTAGTTATGCCCTGCAAGTCTGTCCAACATTTGATCTAGAAATGGCAACGGGAAGTGGTCTTTTCTGGTTGCCTTGTTCAACTTGCGATAGTCAATGCAGATTCGCCATCCAGTGACTGTTCTAGAAGGAATGAGTTCGTTCCTTTCGTTGGTCACCACTGTCATTCCACCCTTTTTAGGCACCACTTGTACTGGACTCACGCATGTGCTATCAGATATAAGGTAAATTACTCCTGCATCGAGCCATTTTAGGATTTCCTTTCTGACTACCTCTTTCATGTTTGAGTTTAGTCGCCTTTGGGCTTCGATGGATGGTCTGCTCTCCTCATCTAGACAGATTTTATGCATTACCATTGACGGACTTATCCCTTTTATGTCTGCTAATGTCCATCCGATTGCCCGCTTGTGATTCTTCAGTACTCTTAGCAGTTTATCAATCTCTTCGGTGGATAGGTGGCATGAAATGATCACTGGTAAGGTTTTCTTTTCACCTAGGTATTGGTATTGTAGATGATTGGGTGGGGTTTTTAACTCTAACTCTGGAGCCTTCTCTGTGGATGGTAAAGATCCTTCTGGCATCCGTCCAAGCTCTTCATACTTCCTCGTATCCCATTTTCCATAAACATTCATCCAATTTGCATACTCCATCAGATCTGGATCGTTTCTACTATCATCATCCCATTTGGTCAGTACTTCTTCAAGCGTATCATCATGTCCGAACTCCTTGGCTGACACTGCTTCTTCGATAAGATCAATGGCTGAGCAGTTATCCTTGGCATCTGGAAAAGTTGCTGCTTGGAAGACATTGAAAATCACCTCTTCTTCATCTACTAGAAGCTTCAACTCCCCTTTGTGAACATCAATGAAAGCCTGTCCTGTGGCTAAGAAGGGTCTGCCAAGTATGATGGGGATTCCATCGTTATCTTGTATGTCTAAGATAACGAAGTCGGCGGGAAAGATGAACTTGTCCACCTTCACTAATACATCTTCGATGACTCCTCTAGGATGAACTATTGAGCGGTCAGCTAACTGCAAAGTGATGTTTGTAGGTTTGACTTCTCCCATTCCTAGTTTGCAGAAAACTAGATAAGGCATCAGATTTATGCCTGCTCCCAAGTCGCACAATGCTTTCTGACATTCAAACTTTCCAATGGTGCATGGGATGGTGAAGCTCCCTGGATCTTGTAACTTCTGAGGTAGTTGTCTCTGTAGGATGGCACTACATTCCTCAGTCAACATCAATGTTTCGTAGTCCTCTATCCTCCTCTTTTTGCTAAGCACATCCTTCATGAACTTGACGTAGCTCGGCATTTGCTCTAATGCTTCAGCAAACGGGATATTGAGTTGCAATTGTTTGAGGACTTCCACAAATCTAGAGAATTGCTTGTCAAGAGTACATGTTTTTAACTTCTGGGGATATGGTATTATCACCTGGGGTGTAGTTAGCCTTCCGAATTCTCGATTTACAGGTTCGGCGCGCGCCGCCATGGGCGCCGTGGCCTCACTCTCATCGTCTCGTAACCTTCGACGCCAGGCCACGCTCATCATGGCGCCGTGGCCGCTAACTGCTGCGAACTCTCTATCTCTCCTGATTCGGAATCCTTTAGGTCAATTGCCTGACATTGTGTTTCCTCATTTCCTACCCCAGGTGCAGATTGCTCTTCTTGCGTTTCGCTGTTGAATATGATCGCGAGTTCTGCTATTTGCGTTTCCAACTTCTTCATGGCCATTCTCGTTCGATCCATGAACCGATTTTGGTACCTCGTGAAATCGAGTATAACTTCCGTAATTCCTCCCTCTCTTCCTCTATGGTTGGTTCTCTATCATATTGACAGTAAAAATCCATATCTAAAGGATTCCTGAGATAAATCAAAACCAACAACGAATCACGGCACCTCGAATTTTCCGAATTAAATAAATAAGATAAAATAAAAACGTAAAAAATAAAATAAAATTAAAAAAACAAATTAGAAATTAAAAATAGATAAATTTGATATTGAACTATGCCTAATCCCCGGCAACGGCGCCAAAAACTTGATGCGCGAAAAGATGCACACACTTTAACGCAAGTGCACGTTATCGTAACAAGTAATATAGTCTTAGTAAGACCGAATATCGTCCACAAGGATTAGGGTTCAATTATCAACTATCTATCTTTTGGTATCTATTTGGTAAATTGATATTTGATTTTTGTTGTTTATAACTAAGAATTATAAAGACTAATTTATCTAATGAGTTTACTTCAGTTGTGATAGGAATAGGGCTTCCATGTCTCCTCAACTATCCGCTTATGTTATTTATTAATACAACGAATTATGGTCTTCTTCTCTCGGAGAAAGCAGGTTTACGAAATCGTTTTATATTCCCGTTAAGGATATATAAACACTCAACCCCAGTATTGCACCTTACCTACCTTTCGGTGATAAGGATAACTCTATAGGAGGATGAAGAACAAAAACCTAGTTAACCGTCACGCACCATGCGCAAAATTAGGGTTTTTAAGCCTCTCATTAACGCTACATAAATAATTGAGGTATTTTCATCCCCAATCCAAGAATGTTTACCCAACTTACAGCATATTCACAATCTCTCCTTTCGAAGTAAATTAGAAATCATATAAGGATAATTAGTTGTCAATTAATTACCAAGCATTCAACGCAATTATTGGATAAATCTCTCAAAGAAGAATAATAACCATAAACATGTATTAATTCATAACATAAGTTTCTAGTGAATCAACATGGAAAGCCCTATAAGAGAATTAGTTCCTAGCCATAGATATGACAAGAACTAATTCAAAGTTCATCATGCAAAAACTGAAATAAAGAAAAGAAAAAGGAAAAGAAATTACTAAGTTAGGTCTCCAATCTCCAAGCAAGAAAATCTTGTGTTGTGCAAGAAGGGGAACCCTTAAAATCTGCCTAGGGTTCTCCTTTTATAGGCTTAAAACTGCCTTTAACTTTTCCCTGCAGGCCTGGCCCAGAAAAACGTCAAAACCCTGATTTTTCCCGCGTCGGCGCCGCGGCCCTGCACCTGTTGACATGAGGCGCCGCGGCGCTGGGTCTTCTGCAGCCTCTCTGGACATTGGGCGCGCCCCGTCATGCTGCGAGGCGCCGCGTCCGGTTTCACTCGTTCGCCAATTTCTCTGTTTTTAGCTCTGGAACCTCCTCTTTTGCCCTCTTTTAGCTCCTTTTCCGCCATTTGGCCATTTTAACCACTTTGACTCAAAAGAAAGGAAAACTATCCTAATACGACACTTATTTGTACAAAAAAGGACAAAAGACTAACTAAAAATGACTCGAAAAGTGTATATAAAATACACCGATCACTATGTAACTAATCAACCTAATTATAATAGAAAATATAATTCTACCTAAAATAAGAGACCTAATTACAAGAGGAATACAATTCTACCTAAAATAAGAGATATACAATTAATGAAAGAATATTCGGAAAATATTCTATTACACCACCTCAGTCGAAGCGGGAGGTTCACAAACACTGAGACTGGCTCGAAAATCATATAATAGTGTGCGGAAGTCCTTTGGTGAAGATGTCGGCAATTTGATATCTGGAAGGAGCATGAAGGACACGAACTTGACCACGAGCCACTTTTTCGCGAATGAAATGAATGTCCATCTCAATGCGTTTAGTGCGCTGATGTTGGACGGGATTGACAGAAAGATATATCGTACTAATATTATCGCAGTAGACTAGTGTTGCCTTTTGAATCGGGCGGTGAAGCTCAAGTAAAAGGTTACGGATCCAACAAGACTTAGAGACAACGTTGACTACACCTCTGTACTCTGTTTCGACACTGGATCAGGATAGTGTAGGTTGCCTTTTGGAAGAGTGTCACGACCCGAACCCGGGCCCGTGACTGGTGCCTTACCCGGGCACCCAAGTAGACATACATCAGAGTAACCAGCGGAATATAAAAACAAGACATGAAACAATATGAAGTGAGAAACAGTTTATCTGAGAAAAGTTGCCTTTCGGCATATATATATAAAGACTTGAACAATTACATCCCTTTTACAAACCCTGCCCACAACAGTACTACAGACCTCTAAGAACGTTATAACAACAATGGCGGAACAGGGCCCCGCCATACCCCTGAATGTAAGTACCTACAACGACAGGGGACTATACCAAAGATAAGCCTCCGGAGACACGGAGCTTCCCAAAACGCTGACTGACCACATGAGCGAGGATCAACAATCGGTGTACCTCTATCTGCGGCATGAATCACGGCCGAAGGAGGTCGATAACAAGTACCAAGTATGTGGCGAAAATCGTAAATGAAATCATAATAGTCTATATAAAGCGGAAGACATATATGATAACCAATTTCCGATACACAATATGGCGATCGTGTCAAGTCGTGACTCACGCCTTAAAGTCATCACTCAAATATAACCACGGGTCTCATGCCCACAATATCAATCATGCCCATGGAATTCCTTCCTCACTGCCGGCAGTCCATGATATAAAAACACAAAGGAATACACATGAACACCAGGTCCCACCTGTGTCATAATAAAACTGTACGGGGTAAGTACGAAGGCATAGTGACTACTAAAACCCACAAGCACTGTAACGACCCGTTAGGGCCAGTTCACGGTGCCTTATCCAGAACCCTAGTGATACAATCATCAGAGAAAACCAGCGGAAGATAAAACTTTAAACAAGAAACAAGATATATGAACATAAACAAAGCCAACCAACGGTTACCTTCCAACAACATAAATAAATACAACTCTTTCAAAACGAACAGTTTAATCCTTTTTACAAACCCTGCCCACAACAGTACTACATACCTCTAAGATTTACAACAACTATGACGGGACAGGGCCCCGCCATACCCCTGAATGTACAAGAACCTACAACTCGGGAACACATACAAAGATAAGCCTCGGAGAAACGGAGCTTCCCAAAACGCTGAATCGAGATCTTAAGAGCGAGGATCCACGGCCGATGTACCTCTACTGCGGCATGAACGCGGCCTCGAGAAGTCGATCTGGCAGTACCAAGTATGTGAAATCGTAAAATCGTAAATGAAATCATAGCGATCTATCTAAAGCGAGAGACATGAATGATAACCAAACTACGATGCACATATATCGATTATATCAAGTCGTGGTCTCACGCCCTCACATCAATCATGCGTGGAATGCCTTCTCATCTGCGATCTATGATATGATAACACCTGAAGTACACCAGCACACCAAGTCCTACACGATGCCAAAGCGTATTAACAATTCAAATGGAAGCATGCGATGCGCTACGATCGTGTCGGTATGTCCAAAAGGGAACCAAGACAACAATCAAAATGGAAGCATACGTGCGCTTACGATCGTGTCGGTATGTCCAAAAGGAAAGCGATAAAAGATTCCAAATGGAAACATACGTGCGCTACGCGTCGTGTCGATATGCCCAAAGGGAAACAATAAAGCGAGATCAACATGGAAGCATACGTGCGCTACGCGTCGTGTCGGTATGTCCAAAGCGATTAGCAAAAGTAACACAATCAGCGAGGCGTGCGGTGGAATTTCTCCATCAACTGCAGGCGTGTCAAGTAAGTTCTCAACAAGTCAACCGACCTCTATCGAGACGCGGTAACACGTAAATACAACACTTGTACAACAAAGGCTATCATCACATAGGCAAGTTTCACACAACTCAAAGTACTTTCACATAAGCCACACAATACCCGTAGTATAAAAATCGTGACTATCTTTTTAAGTAAACAAGACACTTCCCCTTTTGTAAAATCAAGTAACAACATTATTTTCCAAACGTTCAAATTTGCCTAATTTCAAATGCTCAAGTCACTTTTTTTAGAAAGGTTTCATAACTCATAGTCTTAATCTCTTTTAAAACAATTGAGTAACATATGTCATATATGTGAGTAGTTTATTCTTGTTTATAACGATCTTATTACAGCAGCCATGATCTAGAAAATGTAATATCATTTTGTCTCATCTTAGCTTCTATGCAGATGGAGGTTTCTACTGGTTTTAATACATCATTATTCAATACATTTTCCTTTATTAACGCTGCAATGGTCTGTCGATACACATTCTGATTCCCGAAATCAGTAAAACATTATCCCTTTAAAAACCAAGTACTCATTACTCACGAATGAGGTTTCACACAAACATCCACATTAAAACAAATAAGTTAAGTCTCTTATCTTATAAGATCAAGTCTCTTAACTTCTAACATCGAGAAACCATTTTCACTACATAAGGTCGTTATAACTAACTTCCCATAAAGCTATTATAACACCTATGTTTTAAACCAACCAAATCACTTAGCACACGTATGCGTCTGCGTACTACATAGTTCACAACAATCATGCTAGAAATGATAGGAAGAGGTTCACATATCTCGCGAGTATCGATAATAAGCAAAATGCTCCAAGTACTACAACGCACTAGCCCTTTCCACTCTCAAGTAGAATACGCTACTCTTAGTACTTTCACTTAAAAAAGGTCACAAACGTTTATTAACTTAAAAACACACGGTTCCATGTTCTACGTAAAATTCGAAGACCTCCCACATGAGCGTAAATCTCCTCTCTATCGGTAGCTGCAAGCCAACCATGGGGGTTTTACACGCCTAACCTGGCGTGTACAATTCTACTCAAGAATACTACACAAGTCTACACACATGACCCATGTAAATCTGATTCGATTCTTTTCTTTACTCTTGAGCTTAAGTCAAAAGACATTGCCAAATACAAAGTTCGATTCTACATATAGTATACTTCAACTATATATTCCTACAACATGTAATCTCAATTACAATAAGGGACAAGAATATTTACCTCGATAAGCCCAAAATTATCAAGTTATAATGTCGATCCGAGCAAGGTTTAGCTCTACTCCGTGCGCTCAATCCGCTCAAACAACCTTAGAAGTTCTTAACCAACTTCTACTCAAATACTTCAACCAACTATGAAGATTTCCTTAGAGTTTCGGTTTGAGACTAAAAGGACAAAAGGTAATATTTCCGGGCTCTACGTATAGAGGTAACTTTTGGAATACAACAAGGTAAAGGCTAAGGTATTTTGGGCATTATAACAATACTAGGAGAAGTATTTCAATACCACAAGGGAGGGGTATTATACGAAAACAACTAGGCTAGTGGGTACCCACAAGCTAGCACCACAGAGGAAGGGAACCCTCGGCCAAAGGCCACACGAAAAGGGGGAGGGGGAAGGCTCTCGGCTAAGAGCTCACAAAGGGGGAGGAGAGGGTTTCAAGACTTGGAAGTTTTTGGAATGGATGAAGTCTTCACACTTAGGGGGGGTATTTATAGGAAAGCCAAAGGCCAACCAATGGCCAAGATCAAGCCATGTGCAAGGCAAGTGTATGGCCTTGATCAAGCCAAGTACACCCTAACCCTACTCCACAAAACATTGCACCAAACAAGCCACAAAACAAGGCCAAAACAAGTAACCAATTGTGCAAGGCCAAACGTCCCTCTTGGACGCCCAAATCGTCCAAAGCACCCCACTTGCTTCTAATGTGAGGGTGACACATGTCACCCTCCCGTTGGTCCAAAATGTTTCGTCTCTCGGAAAAATCCGCAAAAATAAGAAAAGACATAGCCGGAATTTTCCCCTCGCAAGTTATGCAAAACGTTTCGTCGAAAAACGACTCTAACCGGGTGTTGTGCACAAAGGTAACCGCCAAGCCACTGGCGGGGTGACACGTGTCACCCTCCTATTGGCCCTCATAAAACGTCTTTCGAAAAATATCCACAATACCGGAAATCTCAAAAACAAAGCGGGCCCCACAAAACCGTAAATTTCTCCCGTGGGCCCCACGTGACCATTTCCGAAAATAAAATCTCAAAATTCTAATATAATTTAAGAAGCCCATATACCAAATCTGGGAAACCAATTCTCATTAACGAACCTTTTTCTTCACAAATAACCGGAAACTTTTCCGTCGAAAACTCACATCTTTCTTTCTTTTCAAAATTTCTGCTGTACTCTCGTACGTACGTCCTCACATACATACCCTGCAACTACGGGGTATAACATTCTCCCCTCCTTAGAAACATTCGTCCCGAATGTTCCTTCTCAAGTCGGATAACGATAAAGTTCCTCTAACAAGTTGCCGACGCCACAGCTTGGCCACGAACTAACACACGTTCTCTTCTCCCCTAACTCGTAGTACCCTTCTCGAACACTCGAACTCTTTCTAGTATCCGTATCACACTTCCGTCAATGCTTCTGTTTCCAACCTTTGGAGTTACTACCTCAAAACTTTGTAATCTTAATAACTTCGATCTCCATTAAGGCCATTCCCGCCTTCACGAACCGATCTCGTAGAACGTATCCACGAACTCATACGATGGTCATCTAAAGCGGGGCCTAGCATCCTCGTGACCCTACCACCGCGGAACCACCTCGAACCGACTTCACCACAAACCGGGCGCGGGTTGACCTCAAATGGTCCTCAACCGACCCACAATCGCCACATTCTTGTTCCCCGATACGGAACAATCTAACCAACACACGTCATGAAAGCTAACACTTCCATCTCGCACTACCCATGGACTTATCACACAAATAAAACCCACGTATACTACGTACTCTGATAAAGGTCAAACATAAAACGAATCTTTTACTCAAGACGACCTTACCTCTAAGGTCTCAATCGTGACAGTCTAGGGTTCACACTTACCATGCCCCCATACTTACCCTTCTACAATAACCAGGTGTCTAAATCACATTTAGCACAAAGCTATCCGAACATAACACTTAACACATCATTAACATCAATACATACAAGTCTCTAGAGGGTTAAAGATATACCTGAAAATAGGCGGTTCAAAGGACCGCTAAGACTGGGAACTTCCACCGCGACCTCTACCGTGGCCCGCCGGTGTATGAACATCCTGCCTAGCTGTGGAAGGTGAAGAACCGAATCGATCTCGTGCTTTGTGCTATCCTACCAGTGCTACCCACAGTGGACAGTTTCTCCCAAATGGCCTGCTGTGCATGTAAAACAAACTCCGGACTAGCACGACACTCCCCACCGCGAGTCTACCCACGGTCACAACGAGGTAGGGTGGCTTGGTTGGCTAACACCCCTGCTCTCCCGAAAATCTGAACCCTTGGAGCCCTGACCTGCTCCTGAATACTCTGGATGCCTTGAAGATTGTGGAGGACCACTATGCAATGGCGGAGGTACATAACTAGTCTGCTGCTGAGGCGGTCCGCCTCGAAAGTCGCCAAAATATCCGGCCGTCTTGGCCTTCTTCTGCTGAAAGCGGTCCACCCGTCGATCTCTGCGCTCGCCGCGCAGTGCATGAGCACGAATGCGGGCAATGTCCATGCGGTGAAGAGAAACACCCGCAAGACTTGGCCATATAATCATCTAGCCCGGTGGCGTGGCGATGCACCTATCCTCCATGCTCTGCAATAAGCGCAGGGACATATAGAGCCAAAGAATCGAACTCGACATTGTACTCCCTGACAGTGCGCCCTCTCTGTCTCAGTAACAAAAATCTGTCGGCCCGTGCCCTCCTCATCTGCGGAGGCAAGAAGTGCGTGAGGAAAGCCCCCGAAAACTCATCCCATCTGCTGGAGTGCATGCTCTCCCGGAAAGCTCGCGAATCAAACCAATCGATTGCGGTATCACGCGGCCGATCGAACCGAAGGTCACAGACTCGGTCTCAAGCCTTGATCACCGCGTGATCCTGCATGGCGACGGATGAACTCCTGCGGATCATCCTCGAGCCTCGACCCATAAAACTCTGGCGGGCTACAACTCGGAAAGTCCGTAGCCTCAAACTATCGCTCGGGTGCACCGGTCTTCTGGAACCGGGCTGCCGCATCCGGCTGTCCTCATATCGGCCACAACCCCGCCAATAATCGGGCCATCTCGCGTGACCCGTCTCCTGCTCCAGGTGTGGGGTGGAGGCTCGAGTCTTGTAGTCTCACGCCCACGGCCGCGCTCTAAACCTTTGGTCTTTGGCGGCGTCGAAACTTCGCCGTCGGAAGCAGCTCTCAGTCTTGGCCGACTGCGCCCTCGTACTCCTCTATATCCCACTAGCAGCTCCCTCGGCTGCCTTGCCCTTCTGGGCACTGGTCGCCTTGCGCGGAGGCATAACTGGTAAAATGAAACACATCAGAGGGGTCCAACTTACAACTCAGCTCTAAGGCACGATCTCAGAATGAGAAGAATGGAAACCAATCCTAAATGTCCTATAGCCTCCTGATTATAGATGTGGTGCACAACACACCGATAATCAAGACTCTACTAGACACGGTCTGTAGACACTTTCCGAGGATTAACTGCTCTGATACCACTTTTGTAACGACCCGTTCCGGGCCCCGTTACTGGTGCCTTATCCCGGGCACCCTAGTGATACAATCATCAGAGAAAACCAGCGGAAAATAAAACTTTAAACAAGAAACAAGATATATGAACATAAAACAGGCCAACCCAACGGTTACCTTCCAATAACATAAATAAATACAACTCTTTCAAAACGAACAGTTTAATCCTTTTTACAAACCCTGCCCACAACAGTACTACAGACCTCTAAGATTTACAACAACTATGACGGGACAGGGCCCCGCCATACCCCTGAATGTACAAGAACCTACAACTCAGGGAACACATACCAAAAGATAAGCCTCCGGAGAAACGGAGCTTCCCAAAAACCGAGATCCTAAGAGCGAGGATCCACGGCCGATGTACCTCTACTGCGGCATGAACGCGGCCCGAAGGAGGTCGATAACAGTACCAAGTATGTGAAAGCGTAAAATCAGTAAATGAAATCATAGCGATCTATCTAAAGCGGGAGACATGAATGATAACCAAACTACGATACACATATATCGATTATATCAAGTCGTGGTCTCACGCCTCACATCAATCATGCGTGGAATGCCTTCCTCACTGGCGATCTATGATATGATAACACCCAGTACACCAACACACCAAGTCCTACGATGCCAAAGTCAGTATTAACAATTCAAATGGAAGCATACCGTGCGCTACGCATCGTGTCGATATGTCGAGGAACCACAAGCGGCAATCAAAATGGAAGCATACGTGCGCTACGCGTCGTGTCGATATGTCCAAAAGGAAGCGATAAGACAAAGATTCCAAATGGAAACATGCGTGCGCTCGCGTCGTGTCGTATGCCCAAAGGGAAACAATAAGCGATATCAACATGGAAGCATACCAGTGCGCTACGCATCGTGTCAGTATGTCCAAAGCGATTAGCAAAGTAACACAATCAACGAGAACGTGCGGTGGAATTTCTCCATCACTGTGGCATGTCGAGTAAGTTCTCAACAAGTCAACCGACCTACTGTCGAGACGCGGTAACACAAAAATACAACACTTGTACAACAAAGTCTATCATCACAAGCATAGGCAAGTTTCACACAACTCAAAGTACTTTCACATAAGCCACGCATGATACGTAGTATAAAAATCGTGACTATCTTTTTAAGTAAACAAGACACTTCCTTTTGTAAAATCAAGTAACAACATTATTTTCCAAGCGTTCAAATTTGCCTAATTTCAAATGCTCAAGTCACTTTTTTAGAAAGGTTTCATAACTCATAGTCTTAATCTCTTTTAAAACAATTGAGTAACATATGTCATATATGTGAGTAGTTTATTCTTGTTTATAACGATCTTATTACAATGACCATGATCTAGAAAATGTAATATCATTTTGTCTCATCTTAGCTTACATGCGGATGGAGGTTTCTCTTGGTTTTAATACATCATTATTCAATACATTTTCCTTTATTAACGCTGCGATAGTGCAGCCGATACACGTTCGATTCCGAAATCGGTAAAACATTATCCCTTTAAAACCAAGTACTCATTACTCACGAATGAGGTTTCACACAAACATCCACATTAAAACAAATAAGTTAAGTCTCTTATCTTATAAGATCAAGTCTCTTAACTTCTAACATCAAGAAACCATTTTCACTACATAAGGTCGTTATAACTAACTTCCCATAAAGCTATTATAACACCCATGTTTTAAACCAACCAAATCACTTAGCACGTATGCGTCTACCGTACTACATAGTTCCAACAATCATGCTAGAAAAGATAGGAAGAGGTTCACATACCTCGCGGCGAGTATCGACGATAAGCAAAATGCTCCAAGTACTACAACGCACTGGCCCTTTCCACTCCTCAGTAGAATACGCTACTCTTAGTACTTTCACCTAAAAAGGTCACAAACGTCTATTAACTTCAAAACACAAGGTTCCATGTTCTACTGAAAATTCGGCACCTCCCGATACAGCGTAAATCTCTCCTCTATCGAGGCGGCTACCAAGCCAACCGGGGGTTTACACGTCTAACCGGACGTGTACAATTCTACTCAGCAATACTACACAAGTCTACTGCAATACAATCCTATGTAAATACAGTTCAGTTCTTTTCTTTACTCTTCAGGCTTAAGTCAAAAGACATTGCCAAATACAAAGTTCAGTTCTACATATAGTATACTTCAACTATATATTCCTAAAACATGTAATCTCCAATTACAATAAGGGGACAAGAATATTTACCTCGATAAGCCCAAAATTATCCAAGTTATAATGTCGATCCTGAGCAAGGTTTAGCTCCTACTCCGTGCGCTCCAATCCGCTCCAAACAACCCTTAGAAGTTCTTAACCAACTTCTACTCAAATACTTCAACCAACTATGAAGATTTCCTTAGGGTTTCGGTTTGAGACTAAAAGGACAAAAGGTAATATTTCCGGGCTCTACGTATAGAGGTAACTTTTGGAATACAACAAGGTAAAGGCTAAGGTATTTTGGGCATTATAACAATACTAGGAGAAGTATTTCAATACCACGAGGAGGGTATTATACGAAAACAACTAGGCTAGTGGGTACCCACTGCTAGCACAAAGGGGAAGGGAACCCTCTGCCAAAGGCCACACGAAAAGGGAGGAAGGCTCGCGGCTAAGACCTCACAAAGGGGGAGGAGAGGGTTTCAAGACTTGGAAGTTTTTGGAATGGATGAAGTCTTCACACTTAGGGGTATTTATAGGAAAGCGAGGCGACGATGGCGAATCAAGCCATGTGCAAGGCAAGTGTATGGCCTTGATCAAGCCAAGTACACCCTAACCTACTCCACAAAACATTGCACCAAACAAGCCACAAACAAGGCACAAAACAAGGCCAAAACAAAGGAACGATTGTGCGAGGCCAAGCGTCCCTCTTGGGCGCCCAAATCGCCCAAAGCACCCACTTGCTTCAATGTGAGGTGACACATATCACCTCCCGTTGGTCAAAATGTTTCGTCTCTCGGAAAAATCCGCCAAAAATAAGAAAAGACATAGCGGAATTTTCCCTGCAAGTTATAAAAGCGTTTCGTCGAAAACGACTCTAACAGGGTGTTGTGCACAAAGGTAACCCGGCGAGCCACTGGCGGGGTGACACGTGTCACCCTCCTATTGGCCCTCATAAAACGTCTTTCGAAAAATATCCACAATACCGGAAATCTCAAAAACAAAGCGGGCCCCACAAACCGTAAATTTCTCAGTGGGCCCACGTGACCATTTCCGAAAATAAAATCTCAAAATTCTAATATAATTTAAGAAGCCCATATACCAAATCTGGGAAACCAATTCTCATTAACGAACCTTTTTCTTCACAAATAACCGGAAACTTTTCCGTCGAAAACTCACATCTTTCTTTCTTTTCAAAATTTCTGCCGTACTCTCGTACGTACGTCCTCACATACATACCCTGCAACTACGGGGTATAACAGTACCAATAATGCTATAAAACTGTATCACGAGGTCTTTCTAGACCGCGCCACATGATCGAAGCTGGCCACTCGCCCTCAGTATCAATGTGCGCGTCAAATCTTTGGAACTCACCGCGACTCGCGCGGCCACCTAGGCCCGCATGAGGTATTCCCCCCATCGAGGGTAGCTACTCCTCGGCATCGTCCTGGACTCTCGTAGTCCGCATGGCCACATAGACCGCATGAGGTATTCCCCGCACACTAACGGAACTCGTAGCTCGCGTAGGTCCCCTGGACCCGCGTGAGGCTTCCTCGCGTCGGGGCGACTTAACCCCGGTATAACATGTCAAGAGGTGAGTGGTACAATACTAACATAATGGCTTATCGTTAAACAACATAAGCACAATCAAGGGAAACCCCTTTACACAAACATCACAAGACACTAACACACGTAGCATCCTAACATGTTTACTTATCAAACCAACAAGAAAGTATTACAAGGCTATCACAAACCAACATAGTCAAGTTATTCACACAAGGTACTTTCTATTTTATGTCAACAAGTTCGGGTTTTTATCCCCAAAGTACTTCATACATTAACTCTTTAAAAGATCCGTTTCTTTCACAAGAGTCACACGATACCCGTAGTATCAAAATAGAGTGACTATCTTTTTAAGTAAACCAAAACAATTTCCCTACCTTCTTTTTGAACCAACTTAAGACAAAAGCATGCCTTCATTTTTAAACGAAAACACTTCAAATTTTCAAGTCTTTGTCTTTTATAAATCAAGTCCTTACTTTGAAATTTTAAGAAAATCAAAACTTGTTATTAATGATCTTATTAAAGCAGCCATGATCTAGGAAATGTAATACAATTTTGTCTTATCTTAGCTTCTATGCAGATGGAGGTTTCTACTGGTTTTAATAATACTTAATTAGTCAATACATTTTCCTTTATTAAGCTGCGATGGTTTGTTCGATACTTATTCTTATTTTGAAATCAATACAAGACTTTCATAAACAATTAAGTAAACTGTTCCTTTTATCTCCTTAAGTCGTTATACCTAACTTCCCATAAAGCTAGTATAACTCTTAAGCTTTTAAAACCAAGTATTACTCTTCTTTCAAAACGATTCTTAATTCTTTTGAAATACTTCAAGATTCTTATTATTTAAAACTCAAGTCAAAAGACATCAAGTAAAACCACGTTCGATTAACACACGTCGTCGCCTACCGCACTATATATATTCTTTTAAAATATCATGCTCAAGAGGATATGAAGAATCACATCTTGTTATACCCGTATTTCCGGAGTATGCGTGAGGCGTCGTCAAAAGTTTGAGCCTTAAAGTTAGGCATAGGGACGAAATTTGTGCACAACCTACTAAAAGAATCGTTTTTCCGAAAACGTTTTACAAAACTTGCGTAGGAAAATTACGCTATGTCATTTATAATTTTTGCGGATTTTTCCGAGAGGCGAAATATTTTGGACCACGGGAGGGTGACACTTGTCACCCTCATATGGACAACAACTTGGGCAAGTTGGACGATTTTTGTGGCCTTGCGTTAGTCAAGGTTAGGTAGGATATTTTTGTGTAGTAGATGGATAAGGACACTTGGGTGAATCCCACCTCCACTTGCCCTCCACTTGCCATCATCTTGGCCATTGGTTGGCCTATAAATACCCCTAACTTCAAGGTTTTCTTCATCCACAAATCATTTCTCCAAGTCTTGAAAATCCTTCCCTCTCTTGTAGTGTTTCGTCCAACACTCCCCTCCCCTTGTGAAGGCCCTTGGCGAAACAACTTCCCTCTAGCCTAGTAGCTCTAGCCGACCCCACTTGGTAGAAAGTTGTCTTCCAAGTATAGTTACTATTCCTAAATACCTAGCCCAAATCCCTTATAGTATTTAAGTAGAAGTTGTGTAGAACTTCTAAGGGCTTCTTGGAGCTATCGGGCGTGCAAATTAGGAGCTAAACCTTGCTCAGGATCGACATTTAACTTGGATAATTTTGGGCTTATCGAGGTAAATACTCTTGTCCTTCTATTGTAATTGGATATTACATATAAGAATAGTTAAGACTTGAGTATAAGATATAGAAGGACATTAAAGAATAGAATTGAACTGTAATCACGGTGAAGGGTATAATGAAGAAGAATTAAACTGTACTTACATAGGATCAGTATTCTGATGAGACTTGGGGTAGCTTGACGGTAGGGAAGTGCTTTGATTTTCCGTAGAATAGAGAACCTCTGCTTAGAACTTTATACGATAGTCTAGACGTTGATAGACTTATTTGATATTATAGGTCGATACTCATGCGACATATTCGACTTGGCGGTGGTTTCGCCAAGAAGGTATGTGATTCTTCCTATCCTCTCGAGCATGATATTTTAAAGTATATATATATAGTACGGTGAGCGTCGTGTGTTAAGCGAACATGGTTTTACTTGACTTGAGTCTAAATAATAAGAACGGAAGTATTTCAAAAGAATTATAATCATTTTTGAAAGAAGAGTAATACTTGATTTTTAAGCGAAGCTTAAGAGTTATTCTAGCTTTATGGGAAGTTAGGTATAACGACTTAAGAAAGATAAAAGGAACGGTTTTACTTATTTGTTTATGAAAATCTGTATTGATTTACGCAAAGTGTAGTAAGATGGTTTGACAAGTAACATGTTAGGATGCTACGTGTGTTAGTGTCTTGTGATATTGTTATTCTTGTTGTGCTTACGTTGTTAAGCGGTAAGTCCGTTATCTTGTTATTATATCACCTACCCCTCGACTTGTTATACAGGGCTTGCCACCCTTGATGCGGGTCTATCGGCCTATGCGATGCGTGTGACTATGCGGAGTGCGGAGTTCGATTGATCATTCCGGTGTTTTATCCGTCACGGGGATGCCTATGCGGTGCGTGTGACTACGCGGTCTATGAGACTATGCGGTGCGAGTCGAGGAGAATGCAGGGGTTAGCTACCCCCGATGCGAGGAATACCTCATGCGGGTCTGTGTGTGACCTATGCGGACTACGGGAAGTCCAGGATTAGGCACGCATAATGATACTATGGGCGATTGGCCTTGCTTCGATCATTCGCGGCCTAGATAAGACCAGTTACATTATTTCTATTTTGCTCTTGTTTATGTTGTGGCACTATGTGCGATTGAACTAGTTGTATTTGCAAATGGTTTTAAATACTTTGATTTTACTTGATTTTCTGATTTCACATACTTGGTACTGTTGTGACCTCCTCGGCCGCGTTCGTCCGCAGGTAAGGGCAGTGCTAGATCCGCATCCTTAGGATCTTTGCTTTGGTGTCAGGAGCTCCATTTTCTCCGGAGGCTCGACTTTTGGTATGGTTCTCCCTGATGTTGTAGATATATGTACATTCAGGGTATGGCGGGGCCCTGTCCCGCCATAGTTGTTACATTCCTAGAGTGCATGTCATGTTGTAAAGTTGGGATGCTGCTCACTCTTTATATATATATCGAAAGCGACTTTTCTCGAATAAAGCGTGTCTCAATTTACCTTTGTTTCATGTCTTGTCTTTATATTCCGCTGATTACTCTGATGTATGTCTACTTGGGTGCCCCGGTAAGGCACGATCCGAACCGGGCGAAGTCGTGACAAAAGTGGTATCGAGCGATTAATCCTCGAAAGTGTCTGAGACCGTATCTAGTAAGTCTTGATTATCGGTGTGTTGTGCACCACACCAATAATCGTGAGGCTATAGGATATTTAGGATTGGTTTCCATTCTTCTCATTCGAGATCGTGCCTTAGAGCCGTGTTATAAGTTGGACCCTCTAACGTATTCCTTTCAGAATAACGATTGTGCCTCGCGTAAAGCAACCCGTAAGGGCAAGGTAGCGAGAGGCTGCTAGTAGGACACCGAGAGTCACGAGGGCTCGTGCCCGATCTATACCGAGGCAGCGAGTTCCATGACGCCCGGCCCAGCGAGACCACGATACCGCACCTCATCCCCACGGCACAGGCGAGAGGTTAGGAGTACAAGGAGATGGCCGATTATTGGCGAGATTGTGGCGAACATGAGATAGGTGGATCGCAGATTCAGTTCAACGAGGCACGTGGTTCACCCGAGATCGAGCATTTGAGGCTATGGGATTTTCGAGTTGTAGCCCGCGAGTTCTGGTCGAGGCACGAGGATGATCCGCAGGAGTTCATTCGTCGATTCTGAGAGGATCGTCACGGGTGATCAAGGCTTCAGACCGAGTCCGGATCTTGGTTCGCGTCGGTGCGTGATACGCGATCGATTGGTTTGATTCGTGGGAGCTTTCGGGAGAGCATGCGCCTCCGGTATGGGGCGAGTTCTCGGAGGCTTTCCTCACTCACTTCTTGCCTCCGCGGATGAGGAGGCACGGGCCGACAAGTTTTGTTCTTTGAGAGCAGAGGCGATTAGGAAAGTACAACGTTGAGTTCGATTCGTTGGCTCGATATGTCCCTACGTTGGTAGCAGATATGGAGGACAGGGTGCACCGCTACGTCACCGGGCTAGATGA
The DNA here is from genome assembly GCA_029844215.1 of Przewalskia tangutica. Taxonomy (NCBI): domain Eukaryota; kingdom Viridiplantae; phylum Streptophyta; class Magnoliopsida; order Solanales; family Solanaceae; genus Przewalskia; species Przewalskia tangutica. The sequence continues at coordinate 89,531,612 of CM056721.1, forward strand.
TTATATGGCCGAGTCTTGTGCGGGTGTTGCTCTTCAGCCGGGTATGGACATTACCCGCATGCAGGCTCATGCACTTGGATGCGAGGAGCGTAGAGACCGACGGGTCGACATATATCAGCAGCAGAAGAAGGCCAAGACGGCCGGATCTTTTGGTAGCTCTCGGGGTGGACGGCCTCAGCAGACGTCTAGATTTGCACCACAGCCAGCTCAGAGCACTCCTACATCGTTTTTGGTACAGCCAGAGTATTCGGGGGCAGGTCAGGGCCCCAGGACTTCGGATTTCCAGGGTAGCAAGGGTGCTAACCGATCGAGGTCCGCTCAGTGTGTCCGATGTGGTAGATTCCATTCAGGAGGTTGTGGTACTACTTCGGGAGCTTGCTACACTTGTGGCCAGCAGGGTCATTATGCGAGAGCCTGTCAGGCGAGCGTGGCGATGGTAGGAGTCGGCTACAGTGCATTGCGGGTCTTCTTTATCTCCTACAGTTACTCGCCCGAGGCGAGGTACTCGAGGGCGGCCAGTCGCGGCGGTCGTGGTGCGGGTCCCGATTCGCGGTCCTCGAGCGCATTTATGCCTTGTCCGGTAGCGAGGACTAGGAGGCGTCGCCTGACGTCGTCACAGGTACCTTATCAGTTTCTGGTTGTGATGTGTATGCCTTGATAGATCCGGGTTCTACTCTGTCCTATATATCTCCCCTTATTGCTAGTAGGATAGGGATAGAGCCTGAGTCCATAGACCCTTTTGAGGTAGCTACGCCAGTGGGCGATTCGGTGGTAGCTCGGCGGGTATATAGGGCTTGCCCAGTGACTTTATGCAGTCGTCAGACCCTAGCCGACTTGATAGAGTTGGACATGACTGATTTCGATGTGATCATGGGCATGGATTGGTTAGCTTCTTGCTACGCCAATGTGAAGCTGCGAGGAGAGAGTGATGCAGTTCGGTTTCTGAGGCCGGTTGTTGAGTGGGAGGAACAACATCAGACGCTGGGGGTAGGTTTATTTCCTACCTCGAGGCTAGGAAGATGGTGCGGAAGAATGCATCTACCATCTCGTTGGTGTTTGATCCGAGGCCGCGGTGCAGATTTTGATCGATTCGAGAGTCGAGAGAGTTCCCAGACGTGTTTCGACGACCTCCGCGTATCCTCCCGAGAGGAGATAGAGTTTTGTATCGATGTCTTTGCGGACACTCGGCTATTTCCATTCGCCATACAGAATGGCACTGCGAGTTGAGAGAGTTGAAGGACCAGCTTAGAGATTTCTTTGGAGAAAGGGCTTCATCGGGCCTAGTGTTTCTCCCCAGGAAGCGGTATTGTTCGTGAAGAAGAAGGATGGGACGCTGCGCATGTGTGTTGATTACTGAGCGGTGAACAAGGTGACTATTAAACGGAATACCCCTTTCCGGGATTGATGATTTGTTCGATCACCGCAGGTGCGAGATGTTTCTCCAAGATTGATCTGCGATCGGGCTATCATCAGTGCGAGTCGAGAGGTGGATGTCCCTAGATCGCATTCGGACGTCTGAGCATTATGAGTTCGGTCGTATCGCCGGGTTGAACAATGCTCGTGGTATTCATGGATTTGATGAACCGAGTGTTCGCCATTTTGGACACGTTTGTGATAGTGTTCATTGATGACATCTTGGTTTATTCTCGCTCGGGCGAGCATGCGGAGCATTTGAGGATGTGTTGAGAGTTCTCCAGACCAGTGATTTATGCGCCAAGTTTTGAAATGTGAGTTCGGTTGACTTGGTGGCTTTTCTTGGGCATATAGTCGGTAGATGGTATTCAGTGGATACTGGCAAGATCGAGCGATCGAGGAGTTGGCCTAGACCTCTTACTCCGGCTGGAGGTTCGCGATTTTACGGGCCTTGCGTGTTATTATCGGCGGTTCGTGGAGAAGTTTGCTTCTATCTCTTCACCATTGACTAGGATGACTCGGAAGCGGCTAAGTTTGATGGGTGATGCTTGTGGCGGGGTTTCGATTCTTGAAGGAGATCGGCGATCGCCCGTTCTTACTCTTCCGGAGGTCCAGACGGCTATGTCGTATTGTGATCGTCGGGCATCGGGTTGGGATGTGTGTTGATCGCGAGGAAAAGTTATAGCGTCACGCATCCCGACACTTAAGAAGCATGAGAGGAACTACCCCATGATTTGGAGTTGGCGGTGATTCACGCCAAGATCTGGAGGCACTATTTGTATGGGGTTCATGTGGATATTTATCTGAGACCACAAGAGCCTCGGTATATCTTCGGCAGAGGAGCCGAACTTACGATAGAGGCGGTGGTTAGAGTTGCTTAAGGATTATGATGTCGATATCCTGTACCACCGGAAGGCGATGTTGTGGCGTATGCCCAGTCGTAGGTCGATGGGTAGCCTATCGGATGTGCGGCCGGAGAGGAGGGGGCATGGTTCGCGATTTGCATCGATTAGCGAGACTTGGTGTCCGCTTGATTGATTACGATAGCGATGGGGTTCGAGTTCGAGAGGTTGCCGAGTCTTCCATCGTCGAGAGGTGAAGAGCAGTTTGAGGATCCGGTTTTGGCGCTGCCGTGTCTGGCTCTTCGTGGGGAAAGGTCCTTGAGGTAGCACGATGGGGTGCTAAGGTTCGGCGAGTTGTGTGTTCGGATATTGCGGGACTTGGCGGCGAGTTCTAGGAAGCACACGGCGCCGTTACTCTATCCATCCGGTCGACCAAGATGTACCACGCGACCTCATATCGTGTATTGGTGGTATGGCTTGAAGAGGGGCGTTGCGAGTTTGTGGCTCGGTGCGTGTTGTCGCAGTGAAGGTAGAGCACCGAGGCACGGTGGTTTGTTGCGACGATAGAGATCGACACGGAAGTGGGAGGTGATCAACATGGACTTTATCACAGATTACCTCACACTCGGAGGAAGCATGATTCTATCCGGGTTATCGTTGTGGTGTGAAATCAGCCCACTTTCTTCCGTCGGGGCGACTTTTTGGTGAGGATTATGCGGACTTTACATCAGAGATTGTCGACCGCATGGAGTCCCTATTTCGATCATATCGAGATAGAGCCCGGTTCGGCTAACTGGAGTCTTTCGAAGGGTTTAGAGACGCAGTGAGCCGAAATCGCATTCTATCCACGCATGCAGACGGACGGTGGCGCACTATCTGCACTCTTGAGGATATCTTTGCGAGCTGTGTTATTGACTTCGAGTGTAGGGGAGGATCATTTGCCTCAAGTTGAGTTTGCGTATAATAATAGCTACCACTCCAGTATTCAGATGGCGCCTTATGAGGCCTTGTATGGGAGAAAGTGCAGATCGCCGATAGGCTGGTTTGATTTGGGCGAGGTGCAGTTAGTGGGACAAGATTTGGTGCAGCAGGCAGTGAATAAGGTGAAGCTTATCCAGGATCGGTTGCTGACAAATTTTCAGTCGGCAAGTCGTATCGCAGATCATCGTCGTCGGCATCGGAGTTCGAGGTTGATGATTGGGTTTTCTGAAGGTGTCACCCATGAAGGGTGTGATGAGATTCGAAGAAAGGAAACTCGGCCAGTACATTGGGCGTATTAGATTGTCGCAGGTAGGCAAGGTTGCCTATGAGTTGGATCTGCCGTCCGATCTGGAAGCGATGCATCCGGTGTTTCATGTTTCTATCGAGAGATGTATCGGGGATCCATCTAGGGTGCACTCGATTGACGATGTCCAGGTGACCGAGGGGTTATCGTATGAGGAGATTCCCATAGCGATAATCGATCGTCAGGTTAGGCGTCTGCGGACCAAGGACGTGGCTTCCGTCAAAGTCTTGTGGCGGAACGAGCTCAGGGAGGAGATGACATGGGAAGCTGAGGAGGACATGAGGCAGAAGTATCCTCACCTATTCCCCACACCTCCAGGTAACTCACTTTCCTACTTGTAAATTTTCATTGTCATATATGCCTAAGTGTTGTTTTGTGGCCATGTGAGGCATTTGCAAACTGTTTATGTTATGAGGAACTTTATCATTATCTGTCTTGGGAAGGAACATTCGGGACGAATGTTTCTAAGGAGGGGAGAATGTTATACCCCGTATTTCCAAAGTATGTACGTGAGGGCGTACGTACAAAACTTTGAGCCTTAAAGTTAGGCATAGGACGAAATTTGTGCACAACCCACTAAAAGAATCGTTTTCCGACGAAACGTTTTACAAAACTTGCGTAGGGAAAATTACGACTATGTCATTTATAATTTTTGCGGATTTTTCCGAGAGACGAAATATTTTGGACCAACGGGAGGGTGACACTTGTCACCCTCATATGGACGGCAACTTGGGCAAGTTGGACGATTTTTGTGGCCTTGCATTAGTCAAGGTTAGGTAGGATATTTTTGTGTAGTAGATGGATAAGGACACTTGGGTGAATCCCCACCCTCCACTTGCCCTCCACTTGCCATCATCTTGGCCATTGGTTGGCCTATAAATACCCCCCTAACTTGAAGGTTTTCTTCATCCACAAATCATTTCTCCATGTCTTGAAAATCCTTCCCCCTCTCTTGTAGTGTTTCGTCCAACACTCCTCCCTGTGAAGGCCCTCGTCAAACATCTTCCCTCTAGCCTAGTAGCTCTAGCCGACCCCCTTGGTAGAAAGTTGTGCGCCAAGTATAGTTACTATTCCTAAATACTGTTATACCCGTAGTTTCGTGGTATGTATGCGAGGGCGTGCGTGCGAGAATCGACATTGAAATTGGAATGGAAGAAAGAGGTGATTTTTCCACGGAAAAGTTTCCGGTTTTTGTGAAGGAAAAAGATTCGTTAATGGGAATTGGATTCCCAGATTTGGTATTCGGACTTCTTGGAATATTAGAGAATTATGGAATTTTATTTTTCGGAAATAGTCACGTGGGGCCCACGGGAGAAAATTTACGGTTTTGTGGGGCCCACTTTGTTTTCGAGATTTTGACCATTGTGGATATTTTCGGAAGATGAAATATTTTGGACGAGTAGGAGGGCGACACGTGTCACCCCCCCCTAGTTGGCTTGGACGAATTCCACTTTGTGCACAACACCCGTTTAGAGTCGTTTTCCGACGAAACGTTTTACAAGACTCGCGTAGGATAAATTCCGGCTATGTCATTTCTAATTTTTGCGGATTTTTCCGAGAGACGTAACACTTTGGACCAACGAGAGGGCGACACTTGTCACCCTCTCATTGGTGGACTTGTGGCGGTATTAGGGCCGAATGGAGAGGCTTATTTTGTCTTGGAGTTGGTAGGATATTTTGTGTGCAAGTTGGCCAAGGACACTTGCCTAAATCCTCACCCTACACTTGCCTTGCACTTGGCATAATCTTGGCCATTGGTTGGCCATCCCTTGACCTATAAATACCCCTCTAGGTTGATGAACTTCTTCATCCAAATATTTTCTAAGTCTTGAAAATCCTTCCCTCTCCCTCTTATTGTTTTCGTCCAAACACACCCCTCCCCTTTGAGAAGCCCTAGCCGAGAGCAACCCCCCCCTCTAAAGCTAGCCTAGCCGAAACACTACCCCCCTCCCTTGGTAGAAAAGTTGCCATCTAGTATTGTTATAATGCCCAAAATACCCTAGCCCAAATCCCTTAGTCATTAGTAGAAGTTGTGAAGAACTTCTAAGGTTTTCTTGGAGCTATCGGAGCGCACAACTTAGGAGCTAAACCTTGCTCAGGCGCGACTTTTATCTAGGATATTATTGGGCTTACCGAGGTAAATAACCTTATCTTCCTTTTGTAAATAGAGTGGATATACTGTAGAAGTATAGGAATAAGTATTAAATACTTAGAAGGGTATTGCAGAATAGAATTGAACTGTTATCACAGTAGAAGGGCTTAAAAGAAGAATAATAGAACTGTACTTACATAGGACTGTTTTCACGATGAGACTTGAGTAGCTCACGGGTAGGAAGTGCTGCCCAAATGTCCATAGAATAGCAAACCCTCTGTTTAGAGCTTTTCTGATCTGATCTAGACGTTGATAGACATATTTGGTGATATGAGTCGATACTCTGCTGCGACATATTCAACTTGGCGGTGGTTTTGTCCGAGAAGGTATGTGATTCTTCCTATCCTCTTGAGCATGATATTTTAAAGAATATGTATATAGTACGGTAGACGTACGTGTGTTAACTGAATAATAATTACGGCAATGTCTTCGGACTTAAGCCTGAATAATAAGAATCTGAAGTGGTTCAAAAGAATTAAGAAACCCTTTTTAGAAAGAAGAATAACACTTGGTTTTAAAAAGCTTGAGAGTCATACTAGCTTTATGGGAAGTTAGGTATAACGGCTTAAGAGTGATAAAAGGAATAATGTTTCTTGATTTCGGAAATCAGAATGAATGTCGAACAAACCACAGCAGCGCTAATAAAGGGAAAATGTTTTGACTAATAATGTATTTAAAACCAGTAGAAACTTCCATCTGCATAGGATCTAAGATGAGACAAAATGATATTACATTTCCTAGATCATGGTCTTTGTAAAAGATTGTTATGAACAATAATAAACTACTCACACATAAGGTATATGTTTCTCAAATTGTTTTAAAGGATTAAAACTATGAACTACAAACCCTTTCGAAAATGAGAAACTTGAGTAATTGAAATTAGGCAAACTTGAACGTTAGGAAAAGAATGTTGTTACTTGATTTTACAAGGAGAAGTGTTTTAATGTACTTCAAAGGATAATTACTCTATTTTTATACTACGGGTATTGTGTGACTTTTGTAAAAGAAACGGATCTTTTAAAAGAGTAATACATGAAGTACTTTGGGGCTAACAACCCGAACTTGTTAACATAATGTAGAAAGTACCTTGTGTGAATAACTTGATTGTATTGATTTGTGATAGTCTTGTAATACTTTCTTGTTGACTTGATAAGTAAACATGTTAGGACGCTACGTGAGTTAGTATCTTGCGATGGTTGTGTAAAGGGGTTTTCCCTTGTTGTGCTTATGTTGTTTAGCAATAAGCGGTTATGTTGATATTATATCATTCATAACTCCGGGGGTTAAGCTGCCCTCCGATGCGGGGTAGACTCAGGCGGGTCGATGGACCTATGATTCGAGAATACCTTATGCGGGTCAGATGGCATATGCGAACGCGGAGTTCCGTGTTAGTGCGGCCGCGTGGTCACGCGGTCCTTGTGGCTATGCGGACGACGAGTCTAGACGCCGCCGGGAGTAGCTACCCTCGATGCGGGTTATACCTCATGCGGCCTATCTGTTTGGCCTATGCGGAGTCGCGGAAGTTCCAGACTAGATGCGCACATTAGATATCGCGCGAGTGGCCAGCTTTGATCATGTGACGGTCTAGACAGATCTCATGATACAGTTTATGACCTTGTTGGTACTGTGGGTTTTAGTAGTCGGCTATGCCTTCGTACTTACCCCGTACGGTTCTATTGTGATGACTTTGAGGGCATGAGTCCCTGACTTGACATGACTGCTTATTTATTGTGAACTGTAGTTTTGGCTTACCATACATGTCTCCTGCCTTGTATAGACTACTATGATTTCATTACAAGTATTTTCAGTTTCACATACTTGGTACCTGTTGTACTGACCTCCTTCGGGGGGCTGCGTTCATGCCGCAGGTAAAGGTACTCCTACTGTTGATCCCCGTTCTTAGGATCACCGCTTCAGCGTTGGGAAAGCTCCGTTTCTCCGGAAGCTTAGCATTTTGGTATGGTCCCCTGTCGTTGTAGATATTTGTATTCAGGGGTATGGCGGGGCCCTGTCCCGCCATTGTTGTTTTAAACTCTTAGAGGTCTGTAGACCTGTTGTAAGGTTGGGATGTAACTGTTCATTTTGGGTTATTTATATACATTATGCCGAAAGGCAACTTTTTCCCAGAAACTGTGTCTTATTTATACTGTTTCATATCTTGGTTGTTTTATATTCCGCTGGTTTTTCTCTGATGTATGGCTACTTGGGTGCCCGGGTAAGGCACCAGTCACGGGCCCCGGAACGGGTCGTGACAAAAGTGGTATCAGAGCAGTTAATCCTCGGAAAGTGTCTACAGACCGTATCTAGTAGAGTCTTGATTATCGGTGTGTTGTGCACCACACCAATAATCAGGAGGCTATAGGATATTTAGGATTGGTTTCCATTCTTCTCACTCTGAGATCGTGCTTTAGAGCTGTGTTATAAGTTGGACCCCTCTAACATATTCTTTCCTTTACCGATGATGCCTCCGCCAGTAACTCGAGCCCGTAGAGGCAAGGCACCGGAGTCGCGAGTAGAGTACAAAAATTTAGAGGCACAGCCCAATCATCACCCGGTGATGCTTCATGCGGGAGTTCGAGACGCCGCCAGCAGCAGAGTTTGGCACACGCGGCTCCTACCGCGCCATGACATCTGGACTTTCGCCCACGACTTGGAGCGTAAAATATGGATTGGAAGGAGACGGCCACATTAGCAAAGGACTTGGCAGCGAGTATTTTATGTACCGGATACCAAGGATATTGATGCTTATCTAAAGAAGGGTTGAGGAGTAGCTCTTGATCGAGAACGAGCCAGCCTTGCGTTCAGATTATGTGCGGGCCGAGAGAGGTAGAGATCGGCAGAGTGACCGAGAGCGGCAGTAAGAGGCCCGATTGGCGGGATCATTTGGTAACTCTCGAGGCGAACCGCCGCAGCAGACAGACATGCGCTCCGCCGCAGTAGAGTGTCCTCCACCGAGTTCGCTTTTTCCTCGGTGTTCGCGATGTGGCGGCGTCATCCCGGGATGTCGTCTTCATCGTGCTTGTTTTACTCGCGCCGTGGCCATGTGACGAGGAATGTTCTATGAGGAAGGATGCAGTAGGAAGACTCACCCTACCACTCGGGCCATGGATTCGATGGTACAGAGAGAAGGGGTGTTAGCGGAGAGGCCACCCCACCGGTGTGGCTGTGGTCGATGTCATCGTGGGAGTGTCGTACTTCGTCGGCTTGTTATGTTTCATGGCCAGGCCATTTTATGAGAAATTGTCCAACGAGTTGGCGGATGTAGGGACTCACTTCGGGATCGATGGATAGTTCATCACCTTCCTCAATGGCACACAAAGTAGGCGGGATTGATTAGTACGGCACGGGAAGTGCGAGATACAGTATATCCTTAACCCTTTAGAGATTTATATGTGTAGCGAATATCTTAAGTATTATTTTCAGATAGCATTGTGTTAACTGTGATTGGGAATCATGATTAGTTAATCGGGAAAGATTGGGGGATAGAGAAAGTGGGAGCCTTAGAATGTGTACGTAGAGACCTTAGAGGCGAGGCCATCTTTGGTAAAAAGAATTATTTCGTGTTTGACCCTTATCGAGGTGCATAGTATACGTGAGATATTTTGTGGGATGAATCCCTGAGTAATGTGAAATGAAAGAGGGTAGAAGACCGCTAGGTTTTCGTAACGTGATTGATGAGATTGTTCCGAATCAGGAAGCTAGTGTTTGCGCGCTGCCGGGTTGGGTTGAGGCCATGTGGCGGGTCGACCCGTGGCCTGTATAGTGGTGGGGTCAGTTTGTGGTGGTCCCGCCGGGTGGTAGGGTCACTAGGGTGTTAGGCCCAAGTTTAGTTAACCAACGTACGAGTTCGTGGATGCATTCGACCAGTAGTCGGGCCGAGGAGGTCAGCCCGTCTTGTCTTCTAGCAAAGACCGTGTACTCAGTAGGGGTGATTATATCAGAAAGGTTGTAAGGCTGCACGGGGTGCCTACCTTCACCTTTTGATGCATGGAGCCAGTGGTACTACTGTTTTTTTTATTTTGGAAGTTTTACCAGTGCGGTTAAGAACTCGTAAGTCTCGACCGCATTCGCCCTCGGGCAGTGTTTGTATTTCAGGAGTAGTTGTGGGGATTGTTGTCTCCTGTGAAGGGAGTGTTTAAGCTACCATTTTCAGTATTCGGATGTCACCTTAGGAAGCCTTGTAGGGGCGGAAGTATAAGTTGCCGATCGATTGGTTCGATGTTGGCAAGGTTCAGATAGTTGGTTCAGGTTTGTTCCAGCAGATCGGATAAAGTGTGACGAGTTTTGGAAAACAGAGGAAACTTAGCCGTGTTACTTTGGGCCTTTTTGAGTTCATGTGAAGATTAGGCCAGGTTGCCTATATGATTAGCATTTGCCGTCCGACTTAGGAGGCATTACGTCCGGTCTTTCGTATTGTTATGTTCGGGAAAGTATCGGAAATCCACCCAGAGTGTTCCCAGTTAATGATGACCACGTTAGAGATAGTAACCCCGAGTTTTGGAAACCGAAGCAGTAACAGAAAGGTGGTAAGAGTTCGAGTGTACAAGAAGTGTACGACATCCTCAGGGATCGCAAGCAGCCCGGTACCATTTGTTGGGTCGTCGGAGCAAGGCTCGCGACAAAGTGACAAAAGTGGTATCACGACGAGTAAGGGAAGAACGAGCATGTATTACGTGCATAGGTGTGATCATTCGTTTGTAAAGAGTAGGGGCGAAGGGAGTATCTTTTTAGATCTCGAGTAGGAGTTTTTGTGATAGAGGTGATTCCTCGTGGACTTGGAGTTAAGTATGTGCGCTTGTTGTGTTGTGACCAGGTGTGGCATGGTTGTTTTCATAAGTATAGCAGTGAGGACTATACTGGCGCCTGTTTGTTTTGAGACTTAGAAGGAACATTCGGGACGAATGTTTCTAAGGAGGGGAGAATGTTATACCCCGTAGTTTCAGGGTATGTATGCGAGGACGCACGCAGAATACGACATCAAATTGGAATGGAAGAAAGAGGTGATTTTTCCACTAAAAGTTTCCTTTTTGTGAAGGAAAAGATTCGTTAATGGGAATTGGATTCCGATTTGGTATTCGGACTTCTTGGAATATTAGAGAATTATGGAATTTTATTTTTCGGAAATAGTCACGTGGGGCCCACGGGAGAAAATTTACGGTTTGTGGGGCCCACTTTGTTTTCGAGATTTTGACCATTGTGGATATTTTCGGAAGATGAAATATTTTGGACGAGTAGGAGGGCGACACGTGTCACCCCCTAGTTGGCTCGACGAATTCCACTTTGTGCACAACACCCGCTAGAGTCGTTTCCGACTAAACGCTTTACAAGACTTCGCGTAGGATAAATTCGGCTATGTCATTTCTAATTTTGCGGATTTTTCCGAGAGACGTAACACTTTGGACCAACGAGAGGCGACACTTTTCACCCTCTCATTGGTGGACTTGTATGATAGGCCGAATGGAGAGGCTTATTTTTGTCTTGGAGTTGGTAGGATATTTTGTGTGCAAGTTGGCCAAGGACACTTGCCTAAATCCTCACCCTACACTTGCCTTGCACTTGGCATAATATTGGCCATTGGTTGGCCATCCCTTGACCTATAAATACCCCTCTAGGTTGATGAACTTCTTCATCCAAATATTTTCTAAGTCTTGAAAATCCTTCCTCTCCTCTTATTGTTTTCGCCCAAACACACCCTCCCTTTGAGAAGCCCTAGCTGAGAGCAACCCCCCCCCCCCTCTACAGCTAGCCTAGCCGAAACACTACCCCCCCTCCCTTGGTAGAAAAGTTGCCATCTAGTATTGTTATAATGCCCAAAATACCCTAGCCCAAATCCCTTAGTCATTAGTAGAAGTTGTGAAGAACTTCTAAGGTTTTCTTGGAGCTACCGGAGCGCACAACTTGAGAGCTAAACCTTGCTCAGCGCGACTTTTATCTAGGATATTATTGGGCTTACCGAGGTAAATAACCTTATCTTCCTTTGTAAATAGAGTGGATATACCGTAGAAGTATAGGAATAAGTATTAAATACTTGAAGGGTATCATAGAATAGAATTGAACTGTTATCACAAGTAGGGCGGCTTAAAGAAGAATAATAGAATCAGATTTACATGTGACTGTTTTCACAATGAGACTCGAGTAGCTCACCGGTAGGGAAGTGCTGCCCAAATGTCCATAGAATAGCAAACCCTCTGCTTAGAGCTTTTACAAGATGCCTAGACGTTGATAGACATATTTGATCGATATAGTCGATACTCTGCGCGACATATTCAACTCGGTGGTTTCACGAGAAGGTATGTGATTCTTCCTATCCTCTTGAGCATGATATTTTAAAGAATATGTATATAGTACTAGAGACGACGTGTTAACTGAATAATAATTACGGCAATATCTTCAGACTTAAGCCTGAATAATAATTACGGCAATGTCTTCGGACTTAAGCCTGAATAATAAGAATCTGAAGTTGTTCAAAAGAATTAAGAAACCCTTTTTAGAAAGAAGAATAACACTTGGTTTTAAAAGCTAAGAGTCATACTAGCTTTATGGGAAGTTAGGTATAACGGCTTAAGAGTGATAAAAAGGAATAATGTTTTACTGATTTCGGAAATCAAAATGAATGTCGAACAAACCACAGCAGCGCTAATAAAGGGAAAATGTTTTGACTAATAATGTATTTAAAACCGAGAAACTTCCATCCGCATAGGATCTAAGATGAGACAAAATGATATTACATTTCCTAGATCATGGTCTGTAAAAGATTGTTATGAACAATAATAAACTACTCACACATAAGGTATATGTTTCTCAAATTGTTTTAAAGGATTAAAACTATGAACTACAAACCCTTTCGAAAATGAGAAACTTGAGTAATTGAAATTAGGCAAACTTGAACGTTAGGAAAAGAATGTTGTTACTTGATTTTACAAGGAGAAGTGTTTTAATGTACTTCAAAGGATAATTACTCTATTTTTATACTACGGTATTGTGTGACTTTTGTAAAAGAAACGGATCTTTTTAAAAGAGTAATACATGAAGTACTTTGGGGTTAACAACCCGAACTTGTTAACATAATGTAGAAAGTACCTTGTGTGAATAACTTGATTGTATTGATTTGTGATAGTCTTGTAATACTTTCTTGTTGACTTGATAAGTAAACATGTTAGGACGCTACGTGAGTTAGTATCTGCGATGGTTGTGTAAAGGGGTTTTCCTTGTTGTGCTTATGTTGTTTAGCAATAAGCGGTTATGTTGATATTATATCATTCATAACTCCGGTTAAGCTGCCTCCGACGCGGGTAGACTCAGCGGTCGATGGACCTATGATTCGAGAATACCTTACGCGGTCTCAGATGGCCTATGCGGAATCGCGGGAGTTCCGTGTTAGCGCGCCTTGTGGTCACGCGGTCCTCGCGCTACGCGGACGACGAGTCTAGACGCCACCGGGAGTAGCTACCGATGCGGGGTTATACCTCACGCGCCTATCTGCTTGGCCTATGCGGAGTCGCGGAAGTTCCGGGACTAGATGCGCACATTAGATATCGCGCGAGTGGCCGCCTTTGATCATGTGTGCTTGCATGCGGATCTCATGATGCGCTTTATGACCTTGTTGGTACCGTGGGTTTTAGTAGTCGGCTATGCCTTCGCATTTACCCCGCACGTTCTATTGTGATGACTTTGAGGCATGAGTCCACGACTTGACATGATCGCTATTTATCAGGAATCGTAGTTTTGGCTTACCATACATGTCTCCCGCCTTGTATAGACTACTATGATTTCATTACAAGTATTTTCGCCACATACTTGGTACTGTTATCGACCTTCGGCTGCGTTCATGCCGCAGTAAAGGTACTCCTACCGTTGATCCTCTTAGGATCACCGTCAGCTGGGAAAGCTCCGCTTCTCCTAAGCTTAGCATTTTGGTATGGTCCCCGTCGTTGTAGATATTTGTATTCAGGTATGGCGGCCTCGTCCCGCCATTGTTGTTTTAAACTCTGCAGGTCCAGACTGTTGTAAGGTTGGGATGTAAATCGCTCATTTTGGGTTATTTATATACATTATGCCGAAAGGCAACTTTTTCCCAGAAACTGTGTCTTATTTATACTGTTTCATATCTTGGTTGTTTTATATTCCGCTGGTTTTTCTCTGATGTATGGCTACTTGGGTGCCCGGGTAAGGCACCAGTCACGGGCCCCGGAACGGGTCGTGACAATACCCTAGCCCAAATCCCTTATAGTATTTAAGTAGAAGTTGTGTTGAACTTCTAAGGGCTTCTTGGAGCTATCGGATCGTGCAAATTAGGAGCTAAACCTTGCTCAGGATCGACATTTAACTTGGATAATTTTGGGCTTATCGAGGTAAATACTCTTGTCCTTCTATTGTAATTGGATATTACATATAAGAATAGTTAAGACTTGAGTATAAGATATAGAAGGACATTAAAGAATATAATTGAACTGTAATCACAGTAGAAGGGTATAACAGAAGAAGAATTAAATCAGACTTACATGGATGTATTTACGAGACTTGGGGTAGCTTGACTGTAGGGAAGTGCTGCCCAATTTTCCGTATAATAGAGAACCTCTGCTTAGAACTTTATACAAGATAGTCTAGACGTTGATAGACGTGTTGGTCGTTATAGTCGATACTCTGCGCGACATATTCGACTTGGCGGTGGTTTTCGCCGAAGGTATGTGATTCTTCCTATCCTCTTGAGCATGATATTTTAAAGATATATATATAGTACTGAGACGACGCGTGTTAATCGAACATGGTTTTACTTGACTTGAGTCTAAATAATAAGAACCTGGAAGTATTTCAAAAGAATTATAATCATTTTTGAAAGAAGAGTAATACTTGATTTTTAAACAGAAAGCTTAAGATTTATACTAGCTTTATGGGAAGTTAGGTATAACGACTTAAGAAAGATAAAAGGAACGGTTTTACTTATTTGTTTATGAAAATCTCGTATTGATTTCTGCAAAGTGTAGTAAGATGGTTTGACAAGTAACATGTTAGGATGCTACGTGTGTTAGTGTCTTGTGATATTGTTATTCTTGTTGTGCTTACGTTGTTAAACGGTAAGTCCGTTGATCGTTATTATATCACCTACCCTCGACTTGTTATACCGAGGGCTTGCCACCCTTGATGCGGTCTATACGGCCTATGCATGCGTGTGACTATGCGAGTCGCGGAGTTCCGTGATTGATCATTCCGGTGTTTTATCCCGACGGGGATGCCCATGTGGTACGTGTTACTACGCGATACGAGACTATGCGGATCGCGAGTCGAGAGGTACAGGGGTTACCCCGTCGCGAGGAATACCTCACGCGGGTGCAGGTGTGACCATGCGATCGCGAAGTCCAGGATTAGGCACGCATAAT
Source organism: Przewalskia tangutica (assembly GCA_029844215.1). NCBI lineage: Eukaryota > Viridiplantae > Streptophyta > Magnoliopsida > Solanales > Solanaceae > Przewalskia > Przewalskia tangutica. Next base: position 89,546,681 of record CM056721.1, read on the forward strand.
GATACTATGGGCGATTGGCCTTGCTTCGATCATTCGCGGCCTAGATAAGACCAGTTACATTATTTCTATTTTGCTCTTGTTTATGTTATGGCACTATGTGCAGTTGAACTGGTTGTATTTGCAAATGGTTTTAAATACTTTGATTTTACTTCAAGATTTTTAAAGTTTCACATACTTGGTACTGTTATCGACCTCTTCGGGCCGCGTCATGCCGCAGGTAGTAAGGCGCAGTGCTAGATCCGCGTCCTTAGGATCTTTGCTTTGGTGTCGTGAGCTCCATCTTCTCCGGAGGCTCGACTTTTGGTATGGTTCTCCCTGATGTTGTAGATATATGTACATTCAGGGTATGGCGGGGCCCTGTCCCGCCATAGTTGTTCACATTCCTAGAGGTCTGTAGTCATGTTGTAATGTTGGGATGTAACTGTTCACTCTTTATATATATATGCCGAAAGGCGACTTTTCTCAGATAAACTGTGTCTCAATTTACCTTTGTTTCATGTCTTGTCTTTATATTCCACGATTACTGCGATGTATGTCTACTGGGTGCCCCAAGGCACCATCACGCCCCGAACGGTCGTGACACATACCTCTCGGGAAATCCACCGCCAAGTCGAATATGTCGCGCAGAGTATCAACCTATAATAGTCAACACGCCTATCAACGTCTAGACTACTCATTGAATATTCTAAGCGAAGGTTCTTATTTCTACGGAAATTTGGGCAGACTTCCCTACCCGTAAAGCTACACAAGTCTCAGAATACAGCCCAATGTAAGTACAGTTCAATTCTCTTCTTATATACCATTCTTCTATATCTTATACTCAATTCTAAACTACTATATGTAATTTCCAATTACAATAGAAGGACAAAGATATTTACCTCGATAAGCCCAAAATTATCCAAGATTAAAGTCGATCCTGAGCAAGGTTTAGCTCCTATTCTGTACGCTCCAAGAAACCCTTAGAAGTTCTATACAACTTCTACTTAATACTTCAACTAACTATGAAGATTTTCCTAGGGCTTCGTTTTGTGACTAAGGGATATAAAGTAGCATTTCCGGGCTTTTTGTATAGAGGTAACTTTGGAATACTACAAGGTATTTGGGCTAAGGTATTTTGGAATAACAACAATACTTGGAGAATATTTTCCTACCAAGGGGGTTAGCGAGAACACAAGGAGGGGGTGTGTTGGACGAGAGCTTTACTAAGGGGGAGGGAGTTTTGAGACTTGGAAAAATGTTTAAGGGATGAAGAATAAGTCTTGAACTTAAGGGGTATTTATAGGCCAATCAATGGCCAAGATCAAAGCAAGTGGATGGTGAAGATTTGGACAAGTGTTGTGTGGGTCCCACTTATCCATATACTACACAAATATCTAGAAAGACATTGACCAAATGTTTAAGGCCTTTTACATGGAAAAAACGTGCCTATCTTTGCCCAAGATTTCGTCCAACCCTTGCCACCTAAGGGTGACACATGTCGCCCTCTCGTTGGTCCAAAATATTTCATCTCTCGGAAAAATCCAAAATAAATAAATTCTTGAAAACGTAAAATTCCCTTACAAGGTTCGGAAAATTTTTCGTCGGAAAAACAATTCTTTTCGTTGGGTGTGCATAATTCCGTCCTTAATCATAATTCGGGCTTACAAAATTATACATACGTCCTCACATACATACTCTGGAAATACGGGGTATAACATTCTCCACTCCTTAGAAACATTCGTCCCGAATGTTCCTTCCCAAGACAGATAACGATAAAGTTCCTCATAACTTAAATACGGTAAATGCCACACATGGCCACAATACAACACGCGAAATACTTAAATCCAAGTTCATAGAATCACGACCAACCGGGGCGTGGATCGTGCCTTACCCGGGCACCCAAGTAGACATACATCAGAGTAACCAGCGGAATATAAAACAAGACATGAAATAATATGAAGTGAGAGACATTTTATCTGAGAAAAGCTGCCTGTCGGCATATATATAAAAACTTGAACAGTTACAACCCTTTTACAAACCCTGTTACAAACCCCGCCACAACAAGATTACATGCACTCTAAGAATGTTATAACAACAATGGCGGATAGGCCCGCCATACCCCGAATGTAAGTACCTACAACGACAGGGACTATACGAAAGATAAGCCTCCGAGACACGAAGCTTCCCAAAACGCTGAATCGTGACCCTATGAGCGAGGATCAACAATCGTGTACCTCTACCGCGGATGAACGCAGCTCAAGGGCGAGGTCATAACAGTACCAAGTATGTGAAATCAAAATATCAGAATGGAATCATAATAGTCTATATAAAATGTAAGACATATATGATAACCAATTTAGGATACAATATGTAGCAGTTATGTCAAGTCGTGACTCACGCCTTAAAGTCATCACTCAAATATAACCATGGGTCTCATGCCCACAATATCAATCATGCCCGTGGAATTCCTTCCTCACCGCTCAAATCCATGATATAAAAACACCAAGGAATACACATGAACACCGTGTCCCACCTGTGTCATAATAAAATCAGACGGTAAGTACGAAGGCATAGCCGACTACTAAAACCCACGCACCAACAATGCTATAAAATCAGATCACGAGGTCTTTCTAGACCGCACCACATGATCAAAGCCGCCACTCGCCTCGGATCAATGTATGCGTCAAACTCGAACTCACCGCAGCTCCGCGTAGGCCACCTAGGCCCGCATGAGGTATTCCCGCATCGAGGTAGCTACTCCGGCATCGCCCCGACTCTCGTAGTCCGCGTGGCCACATAGACCGCGTGAGGTATTCCCGCACACTAACACGGAACTCGTAGCTCGCATAGGTCCACCGACCCGCGTGAGGTATTTTCGAATCATAGTCACACGCACCGCATGAGGTATACCCGTGACGGGGCAATTAACCCCCGGTATAACATGTCAAGAGGTGAGTGGTACAATACTAACATAACGGCTTATCGTTAAACAACATAAGCACAACAAGGGAAACCCCTTTACACAAACGTTACAAGATACTAACACACGTGGCATCATAACATGTTTACTTATCAAACCAACAAGAAAGCATTACAAGGCTATCACAAACCAACATAGTCAAGTTATTTACACAAGGTACTTTCTACTTTATGTCAACAAGTTCGGGTTTTTATCCCCAAAGTACTTCATACATTAACTCTTTAAAAAAACCAAGTACTCATTGCTCACGAATGAGGTTTCACACTTTTTAACAAAATTCATATCAAGTCAATTAAGTCAAGTCTCTTATCTTTTAAGATCAAGTCTCTTAACTTCTAAAATCAATAACCCATTCTTTTCGAAAAGTTCAAGTTGCATAATTTCAAATACTCCAGTCTCTTGTTTTCAAAAGATTCATAGATCATAGTTTTAAACACTTAACAACGTAATCTCCTTTTTAAAACAATTTGAGTAACATATGCCTTATGTGTGAGTAGGTTATTCTTGTTTATAACAATCTTATTAAAGCAGCCATGATCTAGGAAATGTAATACAATTTTGTCTTATCTTAGCTTCTATGCAGATGGAGGTTTCTACTGGTTTTAATAATACTTAATTAGTCAATACATTTTCCTTTATTAGCGCTGCAGTGGTTTGTTCGATACTTATTCTCATTTCCAAAATCAATATAAGGCTTTCATAAACAATTAAGTAAACCGTTCCTTTTATCTCTCTTAAGTCGTTATACCTAACTTTCCATAAAGCTAGTATAACTCTTAAGCTTTTAAAACCAAGTATTACTCTTCTTTCAAAAACGATTCTTAATTCTTTTGAAATACTTCAAGATTCTTATTATTTAAAACTCAAGTCAAAGACATCGAGGTAAAACCACGTTCAGTTAACACACGTACATCTACTGCACTATATATATTCTTTTAAAATATCATGCTCAAGAGGATAGGAAGAATCACATACCTCCTCGGCGAAATCCACCTGCCAAGTCGAATATGTCGCGCGCAGAGTATCAACCTATAATAGTCAAATACGTCTATCAACGTCTAGACTACTCTGTAGAATATTCTAAGCAGAAGGTTCTTATTTCTACGAAAATTTGGGCGACTTCCCTACCACAAACTACTCAAGTCTCATCAGAAATACAAATCTATGTAAGTACAGCTCAATTCTCTTCTTTAATATCCTTCTACATATCTTATACTCAATTCTAAACTTCTACAATATGTAATCTCCAATTACAATAGAAGGATAAGATATTTACCTCGATAAGCCCAAAATTATCCAAGTTTAAATGTCGATCCTGAGCAAGGTTTAGCTCCTATTCTGTACGCTCCAATTCGCTCCAAGAAACCCTTAGAAGTTCTAAACAACTTCTACCTAATACTTCAACCAACCATGAAGATTTTTCCTAGGGTTTCGTTTAGTGACTAAGGGAATATAGTAGTATTTCCGGGCTCTTAGCATTGAAATAACTTTGGAATACTACAAGGTATTGGGCTAAGGTATTTTTGGAATATAACAATACTTGGGGAAGTATTTCTCTACCCCGGGGGGGGGGGGGTATTTCGACGAGAGACTTCTAGGTAGGGGTTTCACGAGGGCTCACAGGGAGGGTGGTTTGGACGAGAGCTTCAAGAGGGAGGGGGAAGGATTTTAAGACTTAGAATTATTTAAGAGATGAAGAAATCCTTCAACTAAAGGGGGGTATTTATAGGGCCTTCAATGGTCAAGATTCAAGCAAGTGTGTGGATGAGATTTGGACAAGTGTTGTGTGGGTCCCACCTTATCTATCTACCCACAAAATATCTAGCCAACATTGACCAAATGTTTAAGGCATTTAACACAAAAAAACGTGCAAGGAACTCCTCCAAACTGTCCACTTTGAGGGTGACACATGTCACCCTCCCATCGTCCCAAATATTTTATCTCTAAAAATCCGCAAAAATTAAATTATTGAACACGCAAAATTCCTTTACAAGGTTCGGAAAATTTTCCGTCGGAAAAACAATCTTTTTCGTTAGTAGTGCACAATTTCGTCCCTTTTGCCTAATTAAGGGTTACACAATTGTACGTACGTCCCCACATACATACTCTGGAAAATACGGGGTATAACATTCTCCCCTCCTTAGAAACATTCGTCCCGAATGTTCCTTCTCAAGACGGATAACGATAAAGTTCCTCTTAACTTAAACAAGTTGCCAATGCCACACCTGGCCACAAAATAACACACGCGCAAATACTTAATCCAAGTCCACGAGGAATCACCTCCATCATTACAAAAGCTCCCTGTCACGACCCGAACCCGGGCCCGTGACTGGTGCCTTACCCCGGGCACCCAAGTAGACATACATCAGAGTAATCAGCGGAATATAAAACAAGACATGAAATAACATGAAGTGTGAAATAGTTATCTGAGAAAAGTTGCCTTTCGGCATATATATAAAAACTTAAATCCGAACAGTTACATCCTTTTTACAAACTCTGCCCACAACAGTACTACAGACCTCTAAGAATGATATGACAACAATGGCGGGACAGGGCCCCGCCATACCCCTGAATGTAAGTACCTACAACTACAGGGGACTTTACCACTGATAAGCCCCCGGAGAAACGGAGCTTCCCAAATGCTGAACTGTGATCCTAAGAGCGAGGATCGACGGCTGGTGTACCTCTACCGCGCATGAAACGCAGCCCCGGGCGAGGTCAAGATAACAGTACCAAGTATGTGAAATCGAAAATATCAGAATCAAATCATAGTAGTCTATATAAAGAAGGAGACATGTATGATAGACAAACTACAATTCACAATAAATAAGCAGTCATGTCAAGTCAGAGACTCACGCCCTCAAAGTCATCACTCAAATACAACTATGGGTCTCACGCCCACAACATCAATCATGCCCGTGGAATACCTTCCTCACCGCGAGCCTATGATATAAAAGCACCAAGGAATACACATGAACACCAGGTCCCACCTGTGTCATAATAAAACCGTACGGGGTAAGTACGAAGGCATAACCGACTACTAAAACCCACAGTACCAACAAGGTCATAAAATGTATCATGAGATCTGTCTAGACCGCCACATGATCGGCCGCCACTCGCCCGCAGATCTAATGTGCGCGTCAGTCTCGAACTTCCCGCAGCCTCCGCATAGGCCACTCCAATGGCCCGCATGAGGTATTCCCGCATCGAGGTAGCTACTCCCGCAACGCCCCGACTCGCACCGCATGGCCACATAGACCGCATGACCATAAAGGCCGCACACTAACCTCGAACTCTCGTAGCTCCGCATAGGTCACATGCACCGCATGAGGTATTCTCGAATCATAGGTCACATGCACTACCGAAGTCTACCCCAGACGGAGGGCACTTAACCCCTAATCATGTCAAGAGGTGAGTGATATAATACTAACATAACAGCTTATCGTTAAACAACATAAGCACAACAAGGGAAACCCCTTTACACAAACATCATAAGATACTAACACACGTAGCATCCTAACATGTTTACTTATCAAATCAACAAGAAAGTATTACAAGGCTATCACAAACCAACACAATCAAGTTATTCACACAAGGTACTTTCTACTTTATGTTAACAAGTTCGGGTTTTTATCCCCAAAGTACTTCATACATTAACTCTTTAAAAGATCCGTTTCTTTCACAAAAGTCACACAATACCCGTAGTATAAAAATAGAGTGACTATCTTTTTAAGTAAACCAAAACACTTCCCTTTGTAAAATCAAGTAACCACATTATTTTCCAAACGTTCAAGTTTGCCTAATTTCAAATGCTCAAGTTTCTCATTTTCGAAAGGTTTCGTAGTTCATAGTTTTAATCACTTAATGATGTAATTCTCCTTTAAAACAATTTGAGAAACATATGCCTTATATGTGAGTAGGTTATTCTTGTTTATAACAATCTTATTAAAGCAGCCATGATCTAGGAAATGTAATATCATTTTGTCTCATCTTAGCTTCTATGCAGATGGGGGTTTCTACTGGTTTTAATAATACTTTTATTAGTCAAAACATTTCCCTTTATTAACGCCGCAGTTGGTGCTCGATACTTATTCGATTCAAATCAAGACAACATTATCCCTTTTAAAAACCAAGCACTCATTACTCACGAATGAGGTTTCACACCTTTTTAACAAAATTCATATTAATTAAGTCAAGTCTCTTATCTTTTAAGATCAAGTCTCTTAACTTCTAAAATCAGTAAACCATTCTTTTTATCTCTCTTAAGTCGTTATACCTAACTTCCCATAAAGCTAGTATAACTCTTAAGCTTTTAAAACTAAGCATTACTCTTCTTTCAAAAAGGTTTCTTAATTCTCTTGAAATACTTCAAGATTCTTATTATTCAGGCTTAAGTCAAAAGACATTGCAGAAACTACATTCGCTAACACACGCACGTCTCACCGCACTAAATATATTTCTTTAAAATATCATGCTCAAGAGGATAGGAAGAATCACATACCTCGCGACGATTATCGACTATTAGCAAAACGCTCCACGGCTATAACCCGGCTAGCCTTGTCCACCTTTCAAGTAGAACATGCTACTTGCAGAACTTTCAACCTATAAAGGCCATATACGTCTATCAATGTCTAGACTACTCTGTAGAATATTCTAAGAAGTAGGTTCTCTATTTCTACGGAAAATCGGGCAGCACTTCCCTACCCGTTAAGCTACACAAGTCTCATCAGAAATACAAATTCTATGTAAGTACAGTTTAATCTTCTTCTTTAATATTCTTCTGATGTGATTTCAGTTCAATTCTTTTCTGTAATATCCTTCTATTACAGTTCAATTCTATACTACTACAGTATGTAATTTCCAATTACAACAGAAGGTCAAGAGTATTTACCTTGATAAGCCCAAAATTATCCAAGTTTAAATGTCGATCCTGAGCAACGTTTAGCTCCTACTCTGGGTGCTCCAACCCGCTCCAAACAACCCTTAGAAGTTCTACGCAACTTCTTCTTAATATTCCAACCGGCTATGAAGATTTTCCTTAGGGTTTCGTTTTTGTGACTGAAGGGAAGTATAATAGTATTTCTGGGCTTTTAGTATAGGTGTAACCTTGGAATACTACAAGGTATTTGGGCCAAGGTATTTTGGAATTGTAACAATACTTGGAGAGTATTTTCTACCAAGAGGGGGTATTTACGAGAACAACACCACTAGAGGGGAGTAGGTTTCGGCTAGCACCCCAGGAGTGGGTACCTCTCACCAAAAGGCCTCACAAAGGGAGGGAAGACTTGGACGAAAGCTTCTACTAAGAGGGGGAAGGGTTTTCAAGACTTAGAAAAGATTTTGTGGATGAAGAAGTCTTCAACCAAGGGGGGTATTTATAGGACAACCAAGGGCCAAGATCTAGCCAAGTGGTAGGCAAGTGTAGGGTGAGGATTTACCCATGTGTACCTTATCCAACTACCACACAAAATAACACAAATATCCTACCAACCCTTGACCCACAAATCGTCCACTTGACGCCCACAACAACGTCCACTATGAGGGTGACACAGGTCACCCTCCCGTTGGTCCAAAATATTTCATCTCTCGGAAAAATCCGCAAAAAAATAAAAATGACATAGCCGTAATTTTCCCTTCGCAAGTTTTGTAAAACGTTTCGTCGGAAAACGATTCTTTTCGGTAGTTTTGAACAAAATTTCGTCCTTGCCTAACTTTAAGGCTCAAACTTTTCTACGTACGTCCTCACGTACATACTCTGGAAATACGGGGTATAATACTCCCACCCAAGGGCTAAAAGATACTTCCTTCGCACTTTTTCTTCACAAACGAAATGATCACTTCTATTCTCTTACACATGTTCACTTCTTCCCTTACTCGTCGTACCCTCCTCGTACACTTGAACTCTTCCTACTAAACTTACCACCTTTCTGTTATTGCTTCAGTTTCCAACATCTCGGGGTTACTATCTCCAACTTGGTCATCATTAACCGGGAACACTCTGGATGGATCTCCGATACTTTTCCGAACATAGCAACACGAAAGACCGGACGTACTGCCTCCTAAGTTGGACGACAAATGCTAACATATAGGCAACCTGGCCTATTCTTCACATGATCTGAAAAGGCCCAAAGTAACTCGGGCTAAGTTTCCTCGCTTCAAATCTCGTCACACCTTCCGGTGGTACCTTCAAGAAGACCGACCGTCAATCTGAACTCCAAGTATCGACGCAGATTAACCGCCTGGCTCAGGTTAACTCTGAGCTGTCAATAACCTCTCCTGGATAAGCTTCACCCTATCCGCATCCTGTTGAATCAAGTATGAACCAACAATCTGAACCTTGCCAACATCGAACCAATCGACCGGCAACCTACACTACCGCCCATACAAGGCTTCATAAGGCGACATCCGAATACTGAAATGGTAGCTATAATGATACTCACACAACAAGAGGCACATAATCCTTACAGCTACCTCAGAAAATCAAAAACACCGGCCCGAGGGTGAATGCAATACTGAGACTCACCTGAGTTCCTAACCTTGCTTGGTAAAACCTCCATAAAAAAAAAGAAATACCCGTAAACTGGGCTCCACTGTCTGTCATAGAGTAAAAGTAGGAACCCCGTGCAGTCTTACAACCTTCCTGATATATAACATCTTGCATAACCCTCTGCCGAGTAAACAGTTTTGATCGACAAAGATGGGTCGACCATCGCCCGACCATCGTCGAACGCATCCACGAACTCGTACGATGGTTAACTAAACTTGGGCCTAACACCCTCGTGACCCTATCACAAAGCGGGACAACCACAATTTTTCCTTTCTTCAAACCGGGTTGCGGATTGACCCGCAATCTGGCCTCAACCCGACCTATTTATCGCGCCAAGCTCTTGTTTCCCGATCCGGAACAATCTCACCATTGAGTCACGAAAACCTAGTGGTCTTCTTAGCTCAACTACCCTCCTTCATTTCACACTACTCAGGGACTTATCACACAAATCTATCCCACGTATACTAAGCACTTCGATAAAGGTCAACATAAATAAATCTTATACTCGAGATGGCCTCGCCTCTAAGGTCTCCACGTATAAAACTCTAAGGCTCACACTTTCCCTATCCCCAGTCTTACCCTTATAACTAATCATGATTTCTAATCACAATTAACACAATGCTATCTGAACATCACACCTAAAATATACTCATCTTATCATACATACTAATCTCTAGTGGGTTAAGGATAAACCTGTATCTACTGCTTCACTCTCCTTTGTCGTTCTAATCAATCCTGCCCTGTTGGGCGCATAGCTAGGGAATGTGATGAACTAGCCACTGATCCTGAAAGCTGAGTCTCTACATCCACGCCACCTCTGGTCGGACAATTTCTCGCAAAATGGCTCTGCTGGCCGCAGGCATAACAAGCTATCGAAGAAGTACGACACTCCCCACAATGACACCTACCACAACGGCCACACCGAGGTGGGGGTGGCCTCCTCTGGCTAACACCTTCCTCTCCGAACCACTGAATCCGCAACTAATCTGGTAGGCTGAGTCCTCCTACTTGCATCCCTCCTACTTGAACATTCTTTCGCCACACGGCCCCGACGCCACAGAAACAAGCACCAACGAAAAGACGACATTCACCGGGATGACGCCGCCACATCGAGGAAAATCAATCCGGGCCGAACCTACGTGTATCTGTGAACCGTAAGCCCCGAGCTCACCAACTCCCGCATACCCCGAACGCCCCGAACCCCGCGAGGACCACTCGACCGGCGGAGGTGCGTTTCGATCATTCCGAGGCGATCCGCCGAAAGTTACCAAAGGACCGCTGCTCGGCTTTCTCGCGATCTTGGTTAACCCGTCGATCCCACGCTTTCGGCCACGCGCATAAGCCCGCACGCAGCTGTGCCATGCTCGCCGATCAAGAGCTACTTTACACAACCTCCTTTAGATAATCATCAAGACCCGCGATAAATCGATACATAATATACTCTCTGGTTGCTAAGTCCCTAGATAGTAACAGAGTCGTCTCTTTGCAATACATACGCTCACATCGGGTCGGAATCAAGGTCCAGATATCATGGCCGCAGAGGAATCGCCGCCGTGCACTAAAGTCTCGGCCGGGCGACGAGCGTAACTCCCGAATGAAGCACCACCGTGTGATGATTGGGCTCAGGCCTCGTAACCTCTCGTGTTTACTCGCAGCCTCTCGCCGCTTCTTCGCCCGGGCCTTGCTTTGCGCGAGGCATAACTGCACGGAAAGAAATACGTTAGGGTCCAACTTATAACACAGCTCTAAGGCACGATCGCAGAGTGAGAAGAATGGAAACCAATCCTAAATATCCTATAGCCTCCTGATTATTGGTGTGGTGCACAACACACCGATAATCAAGACTCTATTAGATACGGTCTGCAGACATTTTCCGAGGATTAACTGCTCTGATACCACTTTTGTCACGACCCGAACCGGGGCCCGTGACTGGTGCCTTACCCGGGCACCCAAGTAGACATACATCAGAGTAACCAGCGGAATATAAAACAAAACATGAAATAATATGAAGTGAGAGCGGTTTATTCGAGAAAAGCGCTTTCGGCATATATATAAAAACTTGAATTCATAACCCTTTTACAAACCCCGCCACAACAAGATTACATGCACTTCTAAGAATGTTATAACAACAATGGCGGGACAGACTCGCCATACCCTCGAATGTAAGTACCTACAACGACAGGGACTATACCAAAGATAAGCCTCCGAGACACGGAGCTTCCCAAAACGCTGAATCGTGACCCATGAGCGAGGATCAACAATCGTGTACCTCTACCGCGGCATGAACGCAGCCCCGAAGGAGGTCAAGACAGTACCAAGTATGTGAAATCAAAATATCAGAATGAAATCATAATAGTCTATATAAAATGTAAGACATATATGATAACCAATTTACGATACACAATATGTAGATTATGTCAAGTCGTGACTCACGCCTAAAGTCATCACTCAAATATAACCATGGGTCTCATGCCCACAATATCAATCATGCTCGTGGAATTCTTCCTCACCGCCGATCCATGATATAAAAACACCAAGGAATACACATGAACACGTGTCCCACCTGAGTCATAATAAAGCAGACGGGAGTAATGAAGGCATAGCGACTACTAAAACCCACAGTACCAACAATGCTATAAAATCAGATCACGAGGTCTTTCTAGACCGCGCCACATGATCGGCCGCCACTCGCCCTCGGTATCAATGCGCGTCAAATCCTCGAACTCACCGCACTCGCATAGCCACCTAGGCCCGCATGAGGTATTCCCCGCATCGAGGGTAGCTACTCCTCGACATCGTCCTGGACTCTCGTAGTCCGCATGGCCACATAGACCGCATGAGGTATTCCCCGCACACTAACCTGGAACTCTCATAGCTCCGCATAGGTCCCCTGGACCCGCATGAGGTATTCTCGAATCATAGTCACACAGACCGCATGAGGTATACCCGCGTCGAGCGGCAATTAACCCCCGGTATAACATGTCAAGAGGTGAGTGGTACAATACTAACATAACGGCTTATCGTTAAACAACATAATCACAACAAGGGAAACCCCTTTACACAAACGTTACAAGATACTAAAACACGTGGCATCATAACATGTTTACTTATCAAACCAACAAGAAAGCATTACAAGGCTATCACAAACCAACATAGTCAAGTTATTTACACAAGGTACTTTCTACTTTATGTCAACAAGTTCGGGTTTTTATCCCCAAAGTACTTCATACATTAACTCTTTAAAAAAACCAAGTACTCATTGCTCACGAATGAGGTTTCACACTTTTTAACAAAATTCATATCAAGTCAATTAAGTCAAGTCTCTTATCTTTTAAGATCAAGTCTCTTAACTTCTAAAATCAATAACCCATTCTTTTCCAAAAGTTCAAGTTGCATAATTTCAAATACTCCAGTCTCTTGTTTTCAAAAGATTCATAGATCATAGTTTTAAACACTTAACAACGTAATCTCATTTTTAAAACAATTTGAGTAACATATGCCTTATGTGTGAGTAGGTTATTCTTGTTTAAAACAATCTTATTAAAGCAGCCATGATCTAGGAAATGTAATACAATTTTGTCTTATCTTAGCTTCTATGCAGATGGAGGTTTCTACTGGTTTTAATAATACTTAATTAGTCAATACATTTTCCTTTATTAGCGCTGCAGTGGTTTGTTCGATACTTATTCTCATTTCCGAAATCAATATAAGGCTTTCATAAACAATTAAGTAAACCGTTCCTTTTATCTCTCTTAAGTCGTTATACCTAACTTCCCATAAAGCTAGTATAACTCTTAAGCTTTTAAAACCAAGTATTACTATTCTTTCAAAAACGATTCTTAATTCTTTTGAAATACTTCAAGATTCTTATTATTTAAAACTCAAGTCAAAGACATCGAGGTAAAACCACGTTCAGTTAACACACGTACGTCTACCGTACTATATTTATTCTTTTAAAATATCATGCTCAAGAGGATAGGAAGAATCACATACCTCCTCGGCGAAATTGTCACGACCCGAACCCGGGCCCGTGACTGGTGCCTTACCCCGGGCACCCTAGTGATACAACATCAGAGAAAAAAAAACCAGCGGAAATAAAAACTTAAACATACACTTAGATATGGATCAAGATAAAAGAAAATAGGCCAACCAAGACGGTTGCCTTTCTGCATAAATATATATATATCGACATTTGAACAGTTACAATCCTTACAACCCTGCCCACAACAGTGCTACAGACCTCTAAGATTTTTTTCAACAACTATGACGGGACAGGGCCCCGCCATATCCCTGAATGTACAAGAACCTACAGACTCAGGGTAACATACCAAAAGATAAGCCTCCGAAGGAACGGAGCTTCCCAATACGCTGAAAGGTGATCCTATAAGCGGGGATCGACAGCCGATGTACCTCTACCTGCGGCATGAACGCAACCCCCCGAAGGAGGTCAGTACAACAGTACCAAGTATGTGGCGAAATATCAGAATGAAATCATAGCGATCTATATAAAGCAGAGACATGTATGATCACCAAACTACGCTCACGATAAATAGCGAATATGTAAGTCGTGACTCACGCCCTCAGAGTCATCACTCAAATATAACTATGGGTCTCACGCCCGCAACATCAATCATGCCCGTGGAATACCTTCCTCACTGCCGACAGTCTATGATATAATAATACCAAGGAGTACATATGAACACCAAGTCCTACCTGATGCCAAAGCCGTACTAACAATACTATACAACCAAACCACGAAGCTGACACGGGGCAAGTACGAAAGCCGACTACCAGATACCAAGGCCGGTCACGTGTCGACCGGCAAGTCTGAGGCTAACTACCAGTACCGCCGTATCACGAGACTTCGTCACTACACATCGAACGGGCAAGTGCGAGGGCTAACTACCGTGTACAGGCGAATCGACCACGAGACGGCAAGTAACGAAGCCGACCACCGATACCAAGGCCGAACAAGAAAACCTCGGAGAGCTAGTCCATGGAATAACACTATCAACGAGCGCGTGCGGAATTCTCCGCCACCGCCGACGCCCAAGTAAGTTCTCAACAAGTCAACCGCCTCCATCGAGACGCGTAGTATAGAAACACAATTCTTGCACAACAAAGGCTATCACAATAAGCATAGGCAAGTTTCACAACAACAAGCATAGGCAAGTTATACACAACTCAAGGTACTTTCATTTTATGTCAAAGTCCAGGTTTTAACCCTAAAGTACTACGTACGTTAAATTCCTTTTGAAGATCCATTTCTTTTACAAAGGTCACCCGATACCCGTAGTATAACAATAGATTGACTAACATTGTTAAGTAAACCAAAACACTTCCCTTTGTAAAATCAAGTAACAACATTATTTTCCAAACGCTCAAGTTTGCCTAATTTCAAATGCTCAAGTTTCTCGGTTTGAAAGGTTTCGTAGTTCATAGTTTTAATCCTTTAAAACAATTTGAGAAACATATGCCTATGTGAGTAGGTTATTCTTGTTCATAACAATCTTATTAAAGCAAACATGATCTAGGAAATGTAATATCATTTTGTCTCATCTTAGCTTCTATGCAGATGGAGGTTTCTCGGTTTTAATAATACTTAATTATTCAATACATTTCCTTTTATTAGCTGCGTTGGTTTGTTCGATACTTATTCGATTTCAAATCGGTAAAACATTATCCCTTTTTTTTTTAAAAACCAAGTACTCATTTCTCACGAATGAGGTTTCACACTTTTAACAAAATTCATATCAATTCAAATAAGTCAAGTCTCTTATCTTCTAAAATCAGTAAACCATTCTCTTTATCTCTCTTAAGACGTTATACCTAACTTCCCATAAAGCTAGTATAACTCTTATGTTTTCAAAACCAAGTATTACTCTTCTTTCAAAAAGGTTTCTTAATTCTTTTGAAATACTTCAAGATTCTTATTATTCAGGCTTAAGTCAAAAGACATTGCCGTATAACTACGTTCAGTTTAACACACGTACGTCTACCGTACTATATATATGTTATACCCCGTATTTCTGGAGTATGTACGTGAGGGCGTACGTACGAAAGTTTGGCCTTGAAAGTTTAAGCCTTGGACGTTTTTTTTTGTGCACAACTCACTAAAAGAATCGTTTTCCGACGAAACGTTTCCACAGCTTTCGTAGAGAAAATTCCGGCTATGTCATTTAGTATTTTTGCGGATTTTTTCGAGAGACGAAACATTTTGGACCAACGGGAGGGCGACACTTGGCACCCTCCAATTGGTGGACTTGAAATCGTCCATTGGACGAATTGGAATAGGATGGCACGTTTTTTGTGCCTTTGCACAAGTCAAGGAGTTGGTAGGATATTTGTGTGTAGTAAATCCTCACCCTACACTTGCCTTGCACTTGTCTTCATCTTGGCCATTGGTTGGCCATGGCTTGAGCTATAAATACCCCCCTTAAGATGAAGAGTTCTTCATCCACAAATCTTTCCAAGTCTTGAAAAATCCTCTCCTCTTCCTTAAGCCTTTTTCGTTCAACACACCTTCCCCCCCTTTGGTGAGCTTAGCCGAGGCTAATCCCCCCCCTAGCCTAGCCGAAATCTACCCCCCCTCCCTTGGTAGAAAAGTTGCCTTCTAGTATTGTTATAATGCCCAAAATACCCTAGCCCAAATCCCTTAGTACTTAGTAGAAGTTGTGAGGAACTTCTAAAGGTTCTGGAGCTATCGGAGCGCATCAATTAGAGCTAAACCTTGCTCGGGAGCGACGCTTATACTCGGATAATTTTGGGCTTATAGAGGTAAATAACCTTACCCTTCTTTATAATTAGAAAATACATCGTAGAAGTATAAGAATAAGTATTAAATACTTGAAGGATATTACGGAATAGAATTGAACATATCACAGAGAAGGG
The DNA here is from genome assembly GCA_029844215.1 of Przewalskia tangutica. NCBI lineage: Eukaryota > Viridiplantae > Streptophyta > Magnoliopsida > Solanales > Solanaceae > Przewalskia > Przewalskia tangutica. The sequence goes on from CM056721.1 coordinate 89,563,078, forward strand.
TTTAAAGAAGAATAATTGAATCAGATCACATAGGACTGTTTTCACAATGAGACTTATATAGCTCACCGTAGGGTTGTGCGCCCGACTTTCCGTAGAATTGTGAACCCTCTGTTTAGAATGACCTTCAGAGTAGTCTAGACTTTGATAGATGACTGTGACTATTATAGGCTGATTCTCTGCGCGCGACATATTCAACTTGGCAGGAGGTTTTCGCCGAGAAGGTATGTGATTCTTCCTAAGCATGATATTTTAACATATATATAGTACGGTAGACGTATACGTGTTAATCGAATAATAACTACGGCAATGTCGCTTGACTTAAGCTGAATAATAACTACGGCAATGTCTTTTGACTTAAGCCCTAATAATAAGAATCGATGCATTTCAAAAGAACTATCGATCATTTTTAACAGAAGATAAATATTTGGTTTTTAAAACAAAAGCTTAAGAGTTATACTAGCTTTATGGGAAGTTAGGTATAACAACTTAAGAAAGATAAAAAGGAACTGTTTACTTGTTTGTTTATAAAAGCCTTGTATTGATTTCTGTTAAGTGTAGTAAGATTTGTTTGATAAGTAGACATATTATGATGCTACATGTGTTAGTGTCTTGAAATGCTGTGTAAGGGGGTCATTCTTGCTGTGCTTACGTTGCTAAACGGTAAGTCTGTTGTCTCGTTACTATATCACCTATCCCGACTTATTATACCGGGCTTGCCACCTTGATGCGGGTCTATACGGCCTATGCGGTCTGTGAGATTATGCGGAGCAGCGGTATGCTCCAGGATTGATCATTCCGGGTGTTTAGCCCGACGCGCGGATGCCTATGCGGTCCACGGGACTACGCGTCTATCGAGACTATGCGGATCGCGGAGTCCAGCGGTACCGGGTTGGCTACCCCGGCGCGAGGAATACCTCACGCGGTCTGCGCGTGACCTATGCGATCGCGGAAGTCCGTGACTAGGCACGCAGAATGATACTATGGGCGATCGCCTTGCTTCGATCATTCGCGCCTAGAATAGACTGCTACGCTTTTCCTATTATCGTTGTTGTTTGTGATGTGCACTATGTGCAATTGAACCGATTGTATTTGTGAAAAGGTTTTAAATACTTTGATTTCATTTAAGTACTTTATAGTTTCACATACTTGGTACATGTTGAACTGACCTCCTTCGGGGGGCTGCGTTCATGCCGCAGGTAAAGGCAAGCAGGTGCTAGATCCGCATCCTTAGGATCTTTTGCGTTGGTGTCAGGAGCTCCATCTTCTCCGGAGGCTCTACTTTTGGGTATGATCTCCCTGTTGTAGATAGTTTTGTACAGTCAGGGTATGGCGGGGCCCTGTCCCGCCATAGTTGTATATTTCCTTAGAGGTCTGTAGTCATGTTGTACAGTATGGGATGTAACTGCTAAACCATGTTTATATATAGATGCCGAAAGGCAACCTTTTCTCACATGAACTGTGTCTTATTTTATAAACTGTTTCATGTCTTGTTTTATATTCCGCTGATTACTCGATGTATGACTACTGGGTGCCCTAAGACACTACCACGGCCCCTGAATGGGTCGTGACAAAAGTGGTATCGTGAGCGCTTAATCCTCGGAAAGTGTCTACGCACCGTATCTAGTAGTCTTGATTATCGTGTGTTGTGCACCACACCAATAATCGTGAGGCTATAGGATATTTAGGATTGGTTTCCATTCTTCTCACTCGAGATCGTGCCTGTAGCCGTTATAGGTTCGACCCTCTAACGTATTCCTTTCTCGTACGCTTATGCCCACGTAGCGCGACCCGCCCGTGGCAAGGCAATGAGGAGCCGCTAGCAGACACCCAGAGTCACGAGGGCTCGTGCCCGCCTATACCCGAGACGGCGAGTTCCATGACGCCGCCGCCCCAAAGAGACCGCAGCACTGCACTCTCCACCCCACACCGGAGCAGCAGGAGACGGGTACAGAGATGGCCCGCTTATTTGCTCTGATTGCGGGCTGCATGAGACAGCCGACGCAGCAGCCTCCAGCCCAAAGAGCACCGTAGTGCACCCGAGGCGCATAGCTGAGGCTACGGATTTCTTAGTTGTAGCCCGCCGAGTTTTACGGTCGAGGCCGAGGATGATCCGCAGGAGTTCATCCGTCGCCTGCAGAGGATCACGCGGTGATCAAGGCTTCGAGATCGAAGTCCGTGATATTCGGTTCGCGACGGCCGCGTGATACCGCAATGATCGTTTGATTCGCGAGCTTTCTGGGAGAGCATGCACTCCAGCAGATGGGATGAGTTTTGAGGCTTTTCTCACACACTTCTTACCTCCGCATTTGAGAGGGCACGAGCTGATAGATTCTTGTTGCTGAGACAGGGAGGACGCACCGTTAGGGAGGACAATGTCGAGTTTGATTCTTTGGCTCGATATGTCCATGCACTGGTAGCAGAGATGGAGGACCGGGTGCATCGCTATGTCATCGGGCTAGATGATTACATGGTCGAAGTCTTGTGCGGTGTGTCCTTCACCGTGTAATGGACATTACCCGTATGCAGCTCATGCACTAGGATGCGGCGAGCGTAGAGACCGCCGGCAGAGCGATATCAGCAGGTAAGGCCAAGACGGCCGGTTCTTTGGTGGTTCTCGTGGTGGGCGATCGCCAGGTCCAGATTTGCACCACACCGCGCAGAGCGCTCTACATCATTTTCAGATACACCAGAGCGGCCGGCGTGTCGTGGCCCCAGACTTGGATTTGCAGCGCGGGTGCTAACCGCTCGAGGTCCGCCGGTGTGCGCTGTGGTAGATACCATTCTCGAGTCAGACTCGAGCTTGCTATACTTGTGGCCGCAGGTCATTTCGCGAGTTTGTCCGACCGGGCGGCGCTGGTGGTAGGCTCACCATGTGGTCCGCTGCCGCTTCTTCATCCTCGACAGCTACTCGCCCGAGGCAAGGTACTCATGGACCAGCCGGTCGCGCGCAGGTCGTGGCGCAGTCCAGCCTAGCGGTCCTCGAATCGCATTTATGCTTTGTCCACCGACAGATCGTGAGGCCTCACCGATGTCGCCATGTACCTTATCGGGCTCGGGTTTGATGTATGCCTTGATAGATCCGGTTCTACTCGCCCCATATATCTCCCTTGTTGCTAGTAGGATAGGGATAGAGCCCGAGTCCATAGACCCTTTCGAGGTAGCTACGCCAGCCGGGTGATTCGTGGTAGCTCGGCGGTATATAGAGTTTGTCCTGTGACCATTTACGCCGCCGACCAGCCGACTTGATAGAGTCGAGATGATTGACTTCGACGTGATCATGGGGATGGATTGGCTAGCTTCTTACTACGCCAATGTAGACCGCAGAGAGAGTAGTACGGTTCCAGCTTCGGCGGGCCGGCTGTTGAGTGAGGAGCACCAGACGCCGGCGGTAGGTTTATTTCCTACCTCAAGGCTAGGAAGATGGTGCGCAGGCGGTATATCTACCATCTCGTTCGGTGTTTGATATCAAGCCGCGGTACCAGATTTTCCGTCGGGCCCAGCGGGTCGAGAGTTCCCGACGTGTTTCCGCACGACCTTCCCGTATCCTCCCGAGAGGAGATCGAGTTTTGTATAGATGTTGCCGCACACTCGCCTATTTCCATTCCGCCATACGTAACGGCACCCGCCGAGTTGAGAGAGTTGAAGGACTACCGAGAGATTTGGAGAAGGGCTTCATCAGCCTAGTGTTTCTCCCCGGGAGCGCCGATTGTTCGTGAAGAAAGGACGGACGCCGCGCATGTGTGTTGATTACTGCAATGAACAAGGTGACCATTAAGAACAGATACCCTTCCTGTGATTGATGATTTGTTCGACCAGCAGGCGCGAGATGTTTCTCCAAGATTGATCCGTTCGCTATCATCAGTGCGAGTCGAGAGGTGGATGTCCCTAGGATCGCATTCGGACCCAGACGCATTATGAGTTCGTGGTCATGTCTTTGGTTGACCAATGCTCCGCGGTATTCATGGATTTGATGAACCGAGTGTTCAAACCATTTTGGACACGCTTGTGATAGTGTTCATCGATGATATCTTGGTTTATTCTCGCCAGAGCGTGAGCATGCGAGCATTTGGCGATCAGGCCGACAGCTTCTCCGACCAGCGATTGTACGCCAAGTTTTCCAAATGTGAGTTTTGCTGACTTCGTGGCTTTTCCGGGGCATATTGTCGGGCCGATGGCATTCGAGTGGATACGCCAAGATCGAGGCGCCGAACTTGGCCTAGACCTACTACTCCGGCAGAGGTTCGCAGCTCGGGCCTTGCAGATATTATCGGTTCGTAGAAGTTTGCTTCTATCTTCGCACCATTGACTAGGCCGACTCGTGGCAAACAAGTTTCAGGACTGATTCTTGTGGAGCGGGGTTTCCGATTCTTGAAAGAGAGATCACGACCGCCTCGCTTCTTACTCTTCCGCAGGGTCCAGACGGTTATGTTGTGTATTGTGATGCGCCGCATCGGGTTGGGATGTGTTGATGCAGCAGGCAAGGTTATAGCGTATGCATCCCGACACCGAAGAAACACGAGAGAAACTACCCCACCCATGATTGGAGTCGCACCGTGATTCACGCCTTGAAGATCCGAGGCACTATTTGTATGGGGTTCACGTGGATATTTATACGCACCACAAGAGCCTCCAGATATCTTCACCAGAGAGCCGAACTTACGCATGAGACGGTGGTTAGAGCCGCCAAGGATTATGATGTTGATATCCTGTACCACCCGGAAGGCCAATGTCAGGCGTATGCCTTAGTCGTAGGTCGATGGGAGCTTATCGGACGCGCCAATGGCGAGGACATGGTTCGTGATTTGCATCGCCAGCGAGCCTTGGTGTCCGCTTGATTGATTCCGATAGCAATGGGGTTAGAGTTCGTGAGGTTGCCGAGTCTTCCATCATCGGCGAGGTGAAGAGGCAACAGCCGAGGATCCGCTTTGACACGTTATCGTGATACGACTCTTCGTGAGGCGCGGTCCTTTGAGGTAGCACCTGATGGGGTGCTAAGGTTTGAGGGCAGGTTGTGTGTTCCAGATATTTCAGGACTTCTGCAGCAGGTTCTTGGGGAAGCACACAACGCGAGTTACTCTATCCATCCGGGGTCGACCAAGATGTACCACGACCTTAGATCTGTGTATTGGTGGGATGGCTTGAAGAGGACGCTGCGAGTTCGTAGCTCGCCCGTGTTGTCGCAGCGAAGGTAGAGCACCGCAGGCCCGTGGTTTGTTACGCATTTATAGAGATCCCGACCGGAAGTGGGAGGTGATCAACATGGACTTCATCACAGATTGCCTCGCACTCGAGGAGACATGATTCTATATGGGTTATCGCCGACAGTCGAAAATCAGCCCACTTTCTTCCCGTTAGGACGACTTTCTACCGAGGATTATGCCGCACTTTACATCCGAGAGATCGCCGATCGCATGGAGTCCCTATTTCGATCATATCGCATGCAGGAGCCCGGGCCACGCTAACTTCGAGGTCTTTCCAGAGGTTTAGGGACGCAGTGAGCCCGAGTAATCGCATTCCATCCACGCATGCAGACGGACAGCCGAGCGCACTATCCGCACTTCGAGGATATGTCGCGAGCCCGTGTTATCGACTTCGTGGGTAGCCGAGGATCATTTGCCTCTAGTTGAGTTTGCGTACAATAATAGCTACCACCCGATTCGGATGGCGCCATGAGGCCTTGTATGGGAGGAAGTGCAGATCGCCATAGGTTGGTTCGATGTGGGCGAAGTGGCGCTGGGTCCAGATTTGCGCAGCAGTGGATAAGGTGAAGCTTATCCAGAGAGGTTGCCGACAGCTCGAGTCGCTGAAGTCATACGCATCATCGCCGGCATCCGGAGTTCGAGGTTCATGATTGGGTTTTCTAAAGCGCGCCACCCATGGCGGTGTGATGAGATTCGGAAGAAGGAAACTTAGCCCAAGGTACATCGGGCCGCTTCGCATTGTCCGCAGGTAGGCAAGGTTGCCTATGAGTTGGATCCGCCGTCCGATCTGGAGGCGATGCATCCGTGTTTCACGTTTATGCCGAGGAGATGTATCGGATCCATCTAGGTACATCCGATTGATGATGTCCAGTGACCGGGGGTTATCGATGAGGAGATTCCCATAGCGATAGTCGATCGTCGAGTTAGGCGTCTGCGACCAAGGACGTGGCTTCCACAAAGTTCTCGTGGCGAACGAGCTTAGGAGGAAATGAAGGGGAAGCGGAGGAGATGAGGCAGAGGTACCTCACTTATTCCCCACACCTCCGTGTAACTTACTTTCCGCCACGTTTAATTTTCGTAATTATTAAGTGTTATATTGCGCTACGCAGGCACTTGCAAACCGCTTAAGCTTTTACCGTTAATCGTCTTGGGAGGAACATTCGGGACGAATGTTTCTAAGGAGGGAGAATGTTATACCAGATTTCCGAGTATGTACGCGAGGGCGTCACGCAAAAGTTTGGCCTTGAAAGTTTAAGCCTTGGACGTTTTTTTGTGCACAACTCACTAAAAGAATCGCTTTCCGACTAAACGCTTTCCATTTTTCGAGAGAAAATTCCGCTATGTCATTTAGTATTTTTGCGGATTTTTCCGAGAGACGAACATTTTGGACCAACGAGGGCGACACTTGGCACCTCCAATGGTGGACTTGAAATCGCCCATTGGACGAATTGGAATAGGATGGCACGTTTTTTGTGCCTTTGCACAAGTCAAGGAGTTGGTAGGATATTTGTGTGTAGTAAATCCTCACCCTACACTTGCCTTGCACTTGTCTTCATCTTGGCCATTGGTTGGCCATGGCTTGAGCTATAAATACCCCCCTTAAGATGAAGTGTTCTGCATCCACAAATCTTTCCAAGTCTTGAAAAATGCTCTCCTCTTCCTAAGCCTTTTCGTCCAACACACCTTCCCCCCCTTTGGTGAGCTTAGCCGAGGCTAATCCCCCCCTAGCCTAGCCGAAATCTACCCCCCCTCCCTTGGTAGAAAAGTTGCCTTCTATTATTGTAATAATGCCCAAAATACCCTAGCCCAAATCCCTTAGGACTTAGTAGAAGTTGTTAGGAACTTCTAAAGGTTCTTGGAGCTATCTGAGCGCATAAATTAGGAGCTAAACCTTGCTCAGAGCGACGTTTATACTCGGATAATTTTGGGCTTATAGAGGTAAATAACCTTACCTTCTTTTATAATTAGAAAATACATACTGTAAGTATAAGAATAAGTATTAAATACTTAGAAGGATATTACTAGAATTGAATCAGTTATCACAAGTAGGCGGTTTAAAAGAAGAATAATTGAATCAGACACATAGGACTGTTTTCACAAGAGACTTATATAGCTCACCGGTAGGGTTGCTGCCCGACTTTCCGTAGAATTGTGAACCCTCTGCTTAGAATGACCTTCGAGTAGTCTAGACTTTGATAGATGATCGTGACTATTATAGTCGATTCTCTCACGCGACATATTCAACTTGGCAGAGGTTTTCGCGAGAAGGTATGTGATTCTTCCTAAGCATGATATTTTAACATATATATAGTACGGTAGACGCATACGTGTTAATCAATAATAACTACGGCAATGTCGTTTGACTTAAGCCCTGAATAATAACTACGACAATGTATTTTGACTTAAGCTGAATAATAAGAACTCGATGCATTTCAAAAGAACTATCGATCATTTTTAACGAAGATAAATATTTGGTTTTAAAACAAAAGCTTAAGAGTTATACTAGCTTTATGGGAAGTTAGGTATAACAACTTAAGAAAGATAAAAGGAACTGCTTACTTGTTTGTTTATAAAAGCCTTGTATTGATTTACTGTTAAGTGTAGTAAGATTTGATTGATAAGTAGACATATTATGATGCTACCGTGTTAGTGTCTTGAAATGCCGTAAGTGGGTCATTCTGCCGTGCCTACGTTGCTAAACCAGAAGTCTTGTATCGTTATTATATCACCTATCCTCGACTTATTATACCGGTGGGCTTGCCACCCTTGATGCGGGTCTATACGCCTATGCGGTCTGTGAGACTATGCGGAGCAGCGGTATGCTCCAGGATTGATCATTCCGGGTGTTTAGCCCGATGCGGGGGATGCCCTATCGCGGTCCATGGGACTACGCGGTCTATCGAGACTATGCGATCGCGGAGTCCAGCGGATCTCGGGTTGGTTACCCCGATGCGAGGAATACCTCATGCGGTCTGTGTGACCTATGCGATCGCGAAGTCGAGACTAGGCACGCAGAATGATACTATGGGCGTTGGCCTTGCTTGATCATTCGCGCCTAGAATAGACTCGCAGCTTTTCATATTATCGTTGTTGTTTGTGATGCGCACTATGTGCAATTGAACTGATTGTATTTGTGAAAAGGTTTTAAATACTTTGATTTCATTTAAGTACTTTATAGTTTCACATACTTGGTACTGTTAGATCGACTCTTCGGGCCGCGTTCATGCCGCAGTAAAGGCAAGCGGTGCTAGATCCGCATCCTGGATCTTTTGCGTTGGTGTCAGAAGCTCCATCTTCTCCGAGGCTCTACTTTTGGGTATGATCTCCCTGTTGTAGATAGTTTTGTACAGTCAGGGTATGGCGGGGCCCTGTCCCGCCATAGTTGTATATTTCCTTAGAGGTCTGTAGTCATGTTGTACAGTATGGGATGTAACTGCTAAACCATGTTTATATATAGATGCCGAAAGGCAACCTTTTCTCACATGAACTGTGTCTTATTTTATAAACTGTTTCATGTCTTGTTTTATATTCCGCTGATTACTCTGATGTATGACTACTTGGGTGCCCCGGTAAGGCACCAGTCACGGGCCCCGGAATGGGTCGTGACAATATATATTCTTTTAAAATATCATACTCAAGAGTATAGGAAGAATCACATACCTCGCGACGATTATCGACTATTAGCAAAACGCTCCACGGCTATAACCCGGCTAGCATTGTCCACCTTCCAAGTAGTACATGCTACTCGCAGAACATTCAACCAATAAAGGTTATAAGTCTCATCAGAATACAAATCCTATGTAAGTACGCTTTAATCTTCTACTTTAATATTCTTCCGATGCGATTTCGCTCAAGTCTTTTCTCGTAATATCCTTCTATTACGCTTCAATTCTCTTCTATGAATCTTATATTCATTTCTAATAATACTACAGATGTAATTTCCAATTACAATAGAAGGATAGGATTATTTACCTCGACGCCCAAAATTATCCAAGTTTAAAGTCGATCCCGAGCAACGTTTAGCTCCTACTCCGGGTGCTCCAACCCGCTCCAAACAACCCTTAGAAGTTCTACGCAACTTCTACTTAACACTTCAACCGACTATGAAGGTTTTCCTTAGGGTTTCGTTTAGTGGCTAAAGGAAGTATAATAGTATTTCGGCTTTTCAGATAGAGGTAACCTTGGGAATACTACAAGGTATTTGGGCCAAGGTATTTAGGGCATTATAACAATACTTGGAGAAGTATTTCTCAACCAAGGGGGTGTATTTCTAAACCAACTAGGCAAGGGGAGGGTTCTCACGAGGCCTCTACAGGGGAGAGGCTTGGACGAGAGCTCTTACTAAGAGGGGGGAGGATTTTAACACTTAGAAAACATTTTGTGGATGAAGAAGTTCATCAACTAAGGGGGGTATTTATAGGTCAAGCAATGACCAACCAATGTCCAAGATGAAGCCAAGTGCTATGCAAGTGTAGGGCCAAGATTCATCCAAGTGCACCTTATCCATCTACTCCACAAATATCCTACCTAACCTTGACTAAGCACAAGCCACAAAAAATCGTCCAAGGAAGCCCATGTTGTTGCCCATCGAGGGTGACAAGTGTCACCTCCCGTTGGTCCAAAATATTTCGCCTCTCGGAAAAATCCGCAAAATTATAAATGACATAGCCGGAATTTTCCTTCGCAAAGTTTGTAAAATGTTTCGTCGAAAACGATTCTTTCTGGGTTGTGTACAAATTTCGAATCTTGCCTAACTTTAGGCTCAAACTTTCGTACGTACGTCTTCACGTACATACTCTGGAAAATACGGGGTATAACAGAAATCCACCTGCCAAGTCGAATATGTCGCGCGTAGAGTATCAACCTATAATAATCAAATACGTCTATCAACGTCTAGACTACTCTGTAGAATATTCTAAGCAGAATGTTCTTATTTCTACGGAAATTTGGGCAACACTTCCCTACCCGTCAAACTACTCAAGTCTACTGTAAATACAGTCCTATGTAAGTACAACTCAATTCTCTTCTTTAATATCCTTCTACATATCTTATACTCAATTCTAAACTTCTACAATATGTAATCTCCAATTACAATAGAAGGATAAGATATTTACCTCGATAAGCCCAAAATTATCCAAGTTTAAATGTCGATCCTGAGCAAGGTTTAGCTCCTATTCTGTACGCTCCAATTCGCTCCAAGAAACCCTTAGAAGTTCTAAACAACTTCTACAACTTCTACCTAATACTTCAACCAACCATGAAGATTTTTCCTAGGGTTTCGTTTAGTGACTAAGGGAATATAGTAGTATTTCCGGGCTCTTAGCATTGAAATAACTTTGGAATACTACAAGGTATTGGGCTACGGTATTTTTGGAATATAACAATACTTGGGGAAGTATTTCTCTACCAAGGGGGTATTTCGACGAGACTTCTAGGTAGTGGGGTTTCACGAGGGCTCACAAAGGGGGATAGGTGGTTTGGACGAGAGCTTCAAGAGGGAGGGGGAAGGATTTTAAGACTTAGAATTATTTCAGGGATGAAGAAATCCTTCAACTAAGGGGGGGTATTTATAGGGCCTTCAATGGTCAAGATTCAAGCAAGTGTGTGGATGAGATTTGGACAAGTGTTGTGTGGGTCCCACCTTATCTATCTACCCACAAAATATCTAGCCAACATTGACCAAATGTTTAAGGCATTTAACACAAAAAAAACGTGCCAAGGAACTGCCTCCAAACCGTCCACTTTGAGGGTGACACATGTCACCCTCCCATTGGTCCCAAATATTTTATCTCTCGGAAAAATCCGCAAAAATTAAATTATTGAACACGCAAAATTCCTTTACAAGGTTCGGAAAATTTTCCGTCGGAAAAACAATCTTTTTCGTTAGTAGTGCACAATTTCGTCCCTTTTGCCTAATTAAGGCTTACACAATTGTACGTACGTCCCCACATACATACTCTGGAAAATACGGGGTATAACAGAATCACATCTAGCATCACAAAAGCTCCCACCCAAGGTCTAAAAGATATTCCCTTCGCACCTTTACTTCACAAAAGTAATGATCACTTCTATCCTCTTACTCGTCGTACCCTCCTCGTACACTCGAACACTTCCTAAATAAACTTACCACCTTCGTTATTGCTTGGCCAAAATCTCGGGTTACTATCTCCAACTTGGTCATCATTAATCGAACACTGATGGATCTCCGATACTTTTCCGAACATAGCAACATGAAAGACCGACGACGCTTCCTACGTCGGACGGCAAAGCTAACTTATAGGCAACCTGGCCTATTCTCCAAATGATCTGAAAAGGCCCAAAGTAACTCGGGCTAAGTTTCCCCTGCTTTCCAAATCTCGACACGCCCTTCCGGGGTGGTACCTTTAAGAAAAACCACCGTCAACCTGAACTCCAAGTGTCGACGCCGATATCCGCACGACTTCGCCGACTCGAGCCGCCAATAACCTCTCCCGATAAGCTTCACCCTATCCACATCCTCGAATCAAGTATGAACCAACAATCTGAACCTTGCCAACATCGAACCAATCGACTGGCAACCTACCCTTACGCCCATACCCGACTTCATAAGGTGACATCCGAATACTGAAATGGTAGCTATTATAATACTCACTCAACAAGAGGCGAATAATCCTTACAGCTACCTCTGAAAAATCAAAAACACCAGCCCGAGGGTGAATGCACATCGAGACTCACCCGAGTTCCTAACCTTGCTCAGTAAAACCTCCAAAAAGAAATAGCGAGAACTGGCTCCACCGTCGTCATAAGGTAAAAGTAGGAACCCCGTGTAGTCTTACAACCTTCCTGATATATAACATCTCGCATAACCCTCTGCCGAGTAACCAGCTCGATCGAAAGACAAGACGGGTGACCTCATCGCCCGACCATCGTCGAACGCATCCACGGACTCGTACGATGGTTAACTAAACTTGGGCCTAACACCCTCGTGACCCTATCACAAAACGGGACCACCATAATTTTTCCTTACTTCAAACCGGGCTGCGGGTTGACCCGCAATCTGGCCTCAACCCGACCCATTTATCACGCCAAGCTCTTGTTTCCCGATCCGGAACAATCTCACCATCGAGCCACGAAAACCTAGTGGTCTTCTTAGCTAAACTACCCTCTTTCATATCACACTACTCAGGGACTTATCACACAAACATATCTCACGTATACTATGCACTCCGATAAGGGTCAAACATAAAAATAAATATTTTACTCGAGATGGCCTCGCCTCTAAGGCCTCCACGTATAATATCCTAAAGCTCACAATTTCCCTATCCCCAATCTTACCCCTTTAACTAACCATGATTTCTAATCACAATTAACACAATGCTATCTGAACATAACACTTAAAATATACTCATCTTATCACACATACTAATCTCTAGAGGGTTAAGGATATACCAGATTCATCGCTTCACTCCCTTTGTAGTTATAATCAATCCTGCCCTGTTGGGCGCATAACTAGGGAAGGTGATGAACTAGCCACTGATCCTGAAGGTTGAGTCTCTACATCCGCGCCACCTCTGGTCGGACAATTTCTCGCAAAATGGCCCTGCTGGCCGCAAGCATAACAAGATGTCGAAGAAGTACGACACTCCCCACAATGATACCTACCACAACGGCCACACCGAGCGGGTGGCCTCCTCAGCTAACACCCTTCCTCTCCGAACCATCAATCCGCGAATCGACCGTAGGTGAGTCCTCCTACTTGCATCCTCCTACTTGAACATTCTTTCGCCACATGGCCTCAAGACCGCAGTAAAACAAGCACCAACAAAAAGACGACATTCCCGAGACGCCGCTACACCGCTGGAACACCGAGGAAAATCAATCCGGTGGCCGGAACCTACGTGTACTGCGGAACCGTAAGCCCCAAGCTCGACCAACTCTCGCATACCCCGAACGCCCCAAGTCCGCGGAGGACCACTCAGATCTTGGCGGAGGCGCATAACCGCCTGCCGGAAGGTCCGCCGAAAGTTACCAAGGACCTCGCTGCTCGCCTCTTCGCGATCTTGGTTAACCCGTCGATCCTACATTTTCTGGCCGCGCATAAGCCCGCACGCAGCCATGCTCAAGCTCGATCAAGAGCTACTCTTGCACAACCCTTCTTTAGATAATCATCAAGGCCCGCGATAAATCGGTACATAATATACTCTCTGGTTGCTAAATCCCTAGCTAGTAACATGATCGTCTCTTTGCAATCCATACTTTCTGCTACTGGTCATGGAACTGAAGGTTCAAATATCATGGCCGCAGTAGGAACTGTTGCCGCTGTGCTAGACTCATTGGCCGCGACGCCGCAGTAATCCCTCGAATGAAGCACCACCAGTGATGATTGGGCTCAGGCCTCGTAACCTCTCGTGTTTACTCGCAGCCTCCTACGCTTTGCCCTTCTGGCCCGGGTTGCCTCAGCGTGAGGCATAATCGTAAGGGAAAGAAATACGTTAGAGGGTCCAACTTATAACACAACTCTAAGGCACGATCTCGAGTGAGAAGAATGGAAACCAATCCTAAATATCCTATAGCCTCTCGATTATTGGTGTGGTGCACAACACACCGATAATCAAGACTCTACTAGATACGGTCGTAGACACTTTCCGAGGATTAATCGCTTCGATACCACTTTTGTCACGACCAACCCGCCTCGTGGATCGTGCCTTACCCGCACCCAAGTAGACATACATCGAGTAACCGGAATATAAAAACAAGACATGAAACAATATGAAGTGAGAAACAGTTTATCTGAGAAAAGTTGCCTTTCGGCATATATATATAAAGACTTGAACAATTACATCCCTTTTACAAACCCTGCCCACAACAGTACTACAGACCTCTAAGAACGTTATAACAACAATGGCGATGTGGTTCGCCATACCTCGAATGTAAGTACCTACAACGATGGACTATACTAAAGATAAGCCTCCGAGACACGGAGCTTCCCAAAACGCTAAATGTGACCCCATGAGCGAGGATCAACAATCGTGTACTCTACTGCGGCATGAACGCAGCCTCAAGGAGGTCGATAACAGTACCAAGTATGTGAAATCAAAATATCAGAAATGAAATCATAATAGTCTATATAAAATGTAAGACATATATGATAACCACTTCCGATACACATATGTAGCAAATGTCAAGTCATGGACTCACGCCCTTAAAGTCATCACTCAAATATAACCATGGGTCTCATGCCCACAATATCAATCATGCCCGTGGAATTCCTTCCTCACTGCCGGCAGTCCATGATATAAAAGCACCAAGGAATACACATGAACACCAGGTCCCACTGTGTCATAATAAAATCAGACGGTAAGTACGAAGGCATAGCCGACTACTAAAACCCACAGAACAATAATGCTATAAAATCAGATCACGAGGTCTTGCTAGACCGCGCCACATGATCGAATCTGGCCACTCGCCCTCAGTATCAATGTGCGCGTCAAATCCTGGAACTCACCGCAGCTCCGCATAGGCCACCTAGGCCCGCATGAGGTATTCCCCGCATCGAGGGTAGCTACTCCTCGGCATCGTCCTGGACTCTCGTAGTCCGCATGGCCACATAGACCGCATGAGGTATTCCCCGCACACTAACCTGGAACTCTCGTAGCTCCGCATAGGTCCCCTGGACCCGCATGAGGCATCCCTCGCATCGGGGGGCAACTTAACCCCCGGTATAACATGTCAAGAGGTGAGTGGTACAATACTAACATAACGGCTTATCGTTAAACAACATAAGCACAATCAAGGGAAACCCCTTTACACAAACATCACAAGACACTAACACACGTAGCATCCTAACATGTTTACTTATCAAACCAACAAGAAAGTATTACAAGGCTATCACAAACCAACATAGTCAAGTTATTCACACAAGGTACTTTCTATTTTATGTCAACAAGTTCGGGTTTTTATCCACAAAGTACTTCATACAGTAACTCTTTAAAAAGATCCGTTTCTTTCACAAGAGTCACACGATACCCGTAGTATCAAAATAGAGTGACTATCTTTTTAAGTAAACCAAAACAATTTCCCTACCTTCTTTTTGAACCAACTTAAGACAAAAGCATGCCTTCCTTTTTAAACGAAAACACTTCAAATTTTCAAGTCTTTGTCTTTTTATAAATCAAGTCCTTACTTTGAAATTTTAAGAAAATCAAAACTTGTTATTAATGATCTTATTAAAGCAGTTATGATCTAGGAAATGTAATACAATTTTATCTTATCTTAGCTTCTATGCAGATGGAGGTTTCTACTGGTTTTAATAATACTTAATTAGTCAATACATTTTCCTTTATTAGCGCTGCAGTGGTTTGTTCGATACTTATTCTTATTTCCGAAATCAATACAAGGCTTTCATAAACAATTAAGTAAACCGTTCCTTTTATCTCCCTTAAGTCGTTATACCTAACTTCCCATAAAGCTAGTATAACTCTTAAGCTTTTAAAACCAAGTATTACTCTTCTTTCAAAAACGATTCTTAATTCTTTTGAAATACTTCAAGATTCTTATTATTTAAAACTCAAGTCAAAAGACATCGAAGTAAAACCACGTTCAGTTAACACACACGTCGCTCACCGTACTATATATATTCTTTTAAAATATCATGCTCAAGAGGATAGGAAGAATCACATACCTCCTCGGCGAAATCCACCGCCAAGTCGAATATGTCGCGCAGAGTATCAACCTATAATAGTCAAATACGCCTATCAACGCCTAGACTACTCGTAGAATATTCTAAGCGAAGGTTCTTATTTCTACGGAAATTTGGGCAAGACTTCCCTACCCGTAAAGCTACACAAGTCTCAGAATACAGCCCAATGTAAGTACAGTTCAATTCTCTTCTTATATACCATCCTTCTATATCTTATACTCAATTCTAAACTACTATATGTAATTTCCAATTACAATAGAAGGACAAAGATATTTACCTCGTTAAGCCCAAAATTATCCAAGATTAAAGTCGATCCTGAGAAAGGTTTAGCTCCTATTCTGTACGCTCCAAGAAACCCTTAGAAGTTCTAAACAACTTCTACTTAATACTTCAACCAACTATGAAGATTTTCCTAGGGCTTCGTTTTGTGACTAAGGGATATAAAGTAGCATTTCCGGGCTTTTTGTATAGAGGTAACTTTGGAATACTACAAGGTATTTGGGCTAAGGTATTTTGGAATAACAACAATACTTGGAGAATATTTTCCTACCAAGGGGGGGAGGGGGGGTTTCGGCGAGAACACAAGGAGGGGGGGTGTGTGTGTTGGACGAGAGCTTTACTAAGGGGGAGGGAGTTTTGAGACTTGGAAAAATGTTTAAGGGATGAAGAATAAGTCTTGAACTTAAGGGGTATTTATAGGCCAATCAATGGCCAAGATCAAAGCAACTGGAGGGTGAAGATTTGGACAAGTGTTGTGTGGGTCCCACTTATCCATCTAATACACAAATATCTAGCAAGACATTGACCAAATGTTTAAGGCCTTTTACATGGAAAAAACGTGCCAATCTTTGCCCAAGATTTCGTCCAACCCTTGCCACCTAAGGGTGACACATGTCGCCCTCTCGTTGGTCCAAAATATTTCATCTCTCGGAAAAATCCAAAATAAATAAATTCTTGAAAACGTAAAATTCCCTTACAAGGTTCGGAAATTTTTTCGTCGGAAAAACAATTCTTTTCGTTGGGTGTGCACAATTTCGTCCTTAATCATAATTCGGGCTTACAAAATTATACGTACGTCCTCACATACATACTCTGGAAATACGGGGTATAACAAAGAGCAAGACAATAGGTTATCTCAGAGGAAAATACAGTAACCAGATGTGGAGCATTGGGTGTCAGGACATCCAGCATCGTAAAATACGTTTGAGGGCATGTATGTGTGCTTTCGTCAGATTGTGCATGTATAGGCAAATTTGTTGCACGACATAGGATATGTCTGATCTCGTGAATGTGAGGTACTCCAGGGCCCAGCCAGGCTATGATAGTGAGTCAGATCTGAATATGGAGGGCCGAATCAGCGCTGAGCTTGGAATTGGTATCTACTGGCGTGTGAGATGGTTTGCAAGATGTCATTCCTGCACGGTCAATGATTTCTTCGGCGTACTTCTTGTCACGACCCGTTCCGGGGCCCGTGACTGGTGCCTTACCCGGGCACCCAAGTAGTCATACAACAGAGTAATCAGCGGAAATAAAACTCAAACATGAAACAAGATATATGATAAGAACAGGCTAACCAAAACGGTCACCTTCAAATGAAATATGTATATACAACTCTTTCAAAACGAACAGTTTAATCCTTCTTACAAACCCTGCCCACACAGTACTACAGACCTCTAAGAGTGTAATGACAACTATGGCGGGACAGGGCCCCGCCATGCCCCTGAATGTACAAGAACTTACGGACTGTGGTAACATACCAAAAGATAAGCCTCCGGAGAAACGCAGCTTCCCAAAACGCTGATTTGTGATCCTAGAAGCGAGGACCGATAACCGATGAACCTCTACTGCGCAGATGAACGCAGCCAAGGAGGTCGACAACAGTACCAAGTATGTGAATCGAAATATCAGAGTTAAATCATAACGATCAGATAAAGCAGAGACATATATGATAACCAAAATACAAGTAGCAACATAAAAGTTAGCCAAGTCGTGACTCATGCCTCAAAATCATCACTCAAATACAACTATGGGTCTCACGCCCACAACATCAATCATGTTCGCATCATGGCCGCATGCCCCGACTGCAGACGGCGTATATGTCCATGATGCAACAATAATGACAATGCCGCATGGCCACATGCCCCCGGAATTCTGCATCGGTGCAGACATGTCCATGTAACATCAACAACAATATCCTGGGTGATCAACCCTGCCGCATGGCCACATGCCCCCGGAATTCTGCATCGGTGCAGACATGTCCATGTAACAATAGTAACCATATATCGGGTAATCAATCCTGCCGCATGGCCACATGCCCCCGGAATTCTGCATCGGTGCAGACATGTCCATGTAACAACAATAACAATATATCGGGTGATTAGCCCGCCGCATGGCCGTATGCCCCCGAAATTCTTCATCGGTGCAGACATGTCCATGCAACAACAATAACAATATATCGCACAACCAGACTATCACAAGCAAGCACAAGCAAATTACCATACTTCTAGACTTTCATAAAAAGATCCATTCTTTCTCAAGAAGTCACCTGATATCCACCCTTGCACAACAAAGGCTATTACCACAAGCATAGGCAAGTTCAACATCCTTATAGACTCCTATTTTATTACAACAAATCCGGGTTTTAACCCCAAAGTACTACATACAGTTATCCTTTTTTTTAAAAAGACCTCTTTTTACGTAAAAACAACTCGATACTATTATCCGTCGTACCAGTTACGTTCATGTTTTAAACTCAAGTATTTTATACTATTTTTAAACCAAGTGGCTTACACTTTTAGAACAACGTCAAGTAACCGCATTCCTTTCCAAAAGTTCAAGTTTGCCTAATTTCAGATACTCAAGTCTTTTAGTTTAGAAAGGTTTCGTAGTTCATAGTCTTAATCACTTAAGAATATAATTCTCTTTTAAACAATTTGAGAAACATATGCCTTATATGAGTGTAGGTTATTCTTGTTCATAATCAATCTTATTAAGCAGCCATGATCTAGGAAATGTAATATCATTTTGTCTCATCTTAGCTTCTATGCAGATGGAGGTTTCTACTGGTTTTAATAATACTTCTTTATTCAATACATTTCCTTTTATTAGCGCTGCAGTGGTTTGTTCGATTCTTATTCTGATTTCCGAAATCAGTAAAACATTATTCCTTTTAAAACCAAGTACTCATTACTCACGAATGAGGTATCACACGTTTTAAAAAACTTCATGTTAATTCAAATAAGTCAAGTCTCTTATCTTATAAGATCAAGTATCTTAACTTCTAAAATCAATAACCATTCTTTTTATCTCTCTTACGTCGTTATATCTAACTTCCCATAAAGTCAGTATAACTTTTCAAACCAAGCATTACTCTTCTTTCAAAAAGGTTTCTTATCTTTTTTGAAATACTTCAAGATTCTTTATTATTCAGGCTTAAGTCGAAAGACATTGCCAATAACTACGTTCAGTTAACACACGTACGTCTACCGTACTATATATATTTCCTTTAAAATATCATGCTCAAGAGGATAGGAAGAATCACATACCTCACGACGATTATCGACTATAAGCAAAACGCTCCACGGCTATAACCCGGCTAGCCTTGTCCACCTTCCAAGTAGTACATGCTACTTGCAGAACATTCAACCAATAAAGGTTATAAGTCTCATCAGAAATACATGTAAGTACTGATTTAAGTCTTTTCTCAGAATATCCTTCTATTACAGCTCAATTCTTCTATGAATCTTATATTCATTCTATAATACTACGATGTAATTTCCAATTACACTAGAAGGATAGGATTATTTACCCTGAAGCCCAAAATTATCCAGTTTATAAGTCGCTCCCGAGCAACGTTAAGCTCCCGCTCCGGTGCTCCAACCCGCCTCCAACAACCCTTAGAAGTTCTACGCACTTCTACTTAACACTTCAACCGACTATGAAGGTTTTCCTTAGGTTTCGTTTTTGACCGAGGAAGTATAATAGTATTTCGGCTTTTCAGATAGGGTAACCTTGGAATACTACAAGGTATTTGGGCTAAGGTATTTGGGCATAATAACAATACTTGGAGAAGTATTTCTATACCACAAAGGGGAGGGTATTTCTAAAACAACTAGGCTAGGGGTACCTCGGCTAGAACACTACAAAGGGGACCTCTCGCCAAAGCTTTCGAGGGGAGTGGTAGGCTCTTGACGAGAACTCTACTAAGAGGGGAGGATTTTAACACTTAGAAAATATTTAGGGATGAAGAAAGTCTTCAACTTAGGGAGTATTTATAGCAACCAATGGCCAACCAATGGCCAAGATCAAGCCAAGTGCTATGCAAGTGTAGGGTTAGGATTCATCCAAGTGCACCTTATCCATCTACCACACCAACTACACAAAATATCCTACCAACTTGACCCACCCTTCGCCCACTACGCCCAACCTCATGTTCGATATGAGGTGACATATGTCACCCTCCCGTTGGTCCAAAATGTTTCGCCTCTCGAAAAATCCGCAAAAATATAAATGACATAGCCGTATTTTTCCCTTCGCAAGTCTTGCAAAACGCTTCGTCGAAAAACGATTCTTTCTGCACTTGTGAACAAAATTTCGCCACTTAGTCTTCTTTAATTCTTAAACTTTTGACGCACGCCTCACGCATATACTGGAAATACAGGGTATAACATTCTCCCCTCCTTAGAAATATTCGTCCCGAATGTTCCTTCTCAAGACGGATAACGATAAAGTTCCTCTAACAAGTTGCCAACGCCACACTTGGCCACAAAATAACACACGTTCTCTTCCTTCCTTACTCGTCGTACCCTTCTCGAACACTTGAACTCTTCTAGTATACGTACCATACTTCAGTTTCTAAAACTTCTGGAGTCACTACCTCCAAACTTGGTCATCTTACTAGCCTCAAATTCCTTTACGGCCATTCCCCGGGCTTTACGATTCGATTCTGGTCTAACATATCCACGAACTCATACGATGGTCATCTAAACTTGGGCCTAGCACCCTCGTGACCCTACCACCTGGCGGGACCACCCAAAACTGACCCCACCTTAAACCGGGCTACGGGTTGACCCGCAATACGCCCTCAACCCGACCCTCCATCGTGCCGAACTTTCTTGTTTCTCGATCCGGAACAATCCTACTAATTCACATCATGAAAGCTACCACTTCCATCTCACACTACCCATGGACTTATTCACACTAATACACCCTAGGCATATAATGCACTTCGGCAAGGATCATTTGCAAAATCCTTTACTCAAGACGGCCTTACATCTAAGGTCTCAATCGTGAAATATTCTAAGGTTCACACTTTCCCTGCCCCCATACTTATCCTTCCAACTAACCATGTTTTCTAACTCACAAACAACACAACGCTATCCGTACATAGCATACAATAAGATCATCATAACAAGCACACAAAACTATAGAGGGTTAAAGATATACCTGTCTCTACCGCTTTTCTAATCACAGTCCTGCCGCAGGCTTATGAAGGTGATGAACCACCATCGATCTCAAGGCCGAGTCGTAATATCCGTGCTACCCTTGGCCTGACAGTTCCGCAAAATGGCCCTGCTGGCCACAAAAATAACCAGCTCCCTTGGCACCACGACACTCCCCGAAATGCGGTCTACCACATCGACCACACCGAGGTAGGGTGATCGACCGCCAACACCCCTACTCCTCGAAACTCGAACCCACGGAGCTCGACCGCCTCCTGAATACCTGAACGCCCGCAGTTGCGGAGGACCACTGCATCCGGGCGGGTGCATAACTAGCTCGCCGAGGCGGTCCGCCTCGAAAGTTGCCAAAGACCTGTTGTTCGCCTCTTCTCGCGATCTTGGTCATTCCGTCGACCTCTCCGCCTCACACCCAAGTGCATAAGCTCGCGCGGCAATGTCCATGCGGTGAAGAGCTACACCAACAGTGCCGCCAAGTAGTCATCTAATCCGTAACGTGGCGGTGTACTCGCCCTCCATATCGCCATTATACGGGGCATACCGAGCCAATGAGTCGAACTCACATTGTACTCGAATCAGACGCCTGCTCGCCTCAACGTTAAAAATCTGTACCCGAGCCTCTCATCCGCGAGGCAAGAAATGTGCAAGAAATGCCCCAAAACTCGTCCCCAAACGGTGGAAGTGCATACTCTCCCGAGACGGCTCCCACTAATCAAAACCACCGATCATGCGGTATCACGCAAACCGACGAACCTAGACCACCGACTCGGTCTCAAGCTCGATCACTCTACGATCCGTCAGAATCGCTTGATGAACTCCTGCGGATCATCCTCGTGCCTCGACCAGAACTCGCGGCTACAACTCGTAAAGTCCCGTAGCCTCAAACTATCCGATCTTGGGTGAACCACGGGTGCACGGAATCGCCGTGGCCCACTTATCCTCATGTTCGCCACGATCCCGCCGAATCGCCATCTCTTTGTACCCCAACTCTTCGCCTCAGCCGCGGACCGAGGTGCAGGTATTGTGGTCTCATCGCCCATCGCTGCGCTAAACTCGCTGGCCGGGCGGCGCCGCAAAACTCGCCGTCAAGCACTATCTCGTAATGACCGCTCGCGCTCGTACTCCTCAGATCTCACTAGCGCCTCCCGGCCGCTTTGCCCACCTGGGCCCGGGTTGCCTTGCGCGGAGGCATAACTGGTGAAAACGAAATACGTCAGAGGGGTCCAACTTACAACACAACTCTAAGGCACGATCTCAGAATGAGAAGAATGGAAACCAATCCAAAATGTCCTGCAGCCTCCTGATTATAGATGTGGTGCACAACACACCGATAATCAAGACTCTACTAGACACGGTCTGTAGACACTTTCCGAGGATTAACTGCTCTGATACCACTTTTATCACGACTGCCCGGTTCGTGGATCGTGCCTTACCCGGGCACCCAAGTAGTCATACATCAGAGTAATCAGCGGAAATAAAACTCAAACATGAAACAAGATATATGATAAGAACAGGCTAACCAAAACGGTCACCTTCAAATGAAATATGTATATACAACTCTTTCAAAACGAACAGTTTAATCCTTCTTACAAACCCTGCCCACACAGTACTACATACCTCTAAGAGTGTAATGACAACTATGGCGGACGTGGCCCGCCATGCCCCCGAATGTACAAGAACTTACAGCACTGTGGTAACATACCAAAAGATAAGCCTCCGAGAAACGGAGCTTCCCAAAACGCTGATTTGTGATCCTGTCGAGGACCGATAACCGATGAACCTCTACTGCGGCATGAACGCAGCCCCAAGGAGGTCGATAACAGTACCAAGTATGTGAAACTGAAAATACTGTAGTTAAATCATAACAGTCTGTATAAAGCAGGAGACATATATGATAACCAAAATACAGTACGCAACATAAGCGATCAGTCGTGACTCATGCCTCAAAATCATCACTCAAATACAACTATGGGTCTCACGCCACAACATCAATCATGTTCGTGATCATGGCCGCATGCCCTGGAATTCGCAGACGGTGCGTATATGTCCATGATGCAACAATAATGACAATGTCGCGTGGCCACACGCTCGAATTCTGCAGACGGCGTATGTCCATGTAACATCAACAACAATATCCTCGGTGATCAACCTCGCCGCACGCCACATGCCCCGGAATTCTGCAGACGGCGTATATGTCCATGTAACAATAGTAACCATATATCGGGTAATCAATCCTGCCGCATGACCACATGCCCCCGAAATTATGCATCGGTGCAGACATGTCCATGTAACAACAATAACAATATATCGGGTGATTAGCCCGCCGCATGGCCGCATGCCCCCGGAATTCTTCATCGGTGCAGACATGTCCATGTAACAACAATAACAATATATCGCACAACCAGACTATCACAAGCAAGCACAAGCAAATTACCATACTTCTAGACTTTCATAAAAAGATCCATTCTTTCTCAAGAAGTCACCTGATATCCACCCTTGCACAACAAAGGCTATTACCACAAGCATAGGCAAGTTCAACATCCTTATAGACTCCTATTTTATTACAACAAATCCGGGTTTTAACCCCAAAGTACTACATACAGTTATCCTTTTTAAAAAAGACCTCTTTTTACGTAAAAACAACTCGATACTATTATCCGTCGTACCAGTTACGCTCATGTTTTAAACTCAAGTATTTTATACTATTTTTAAACCAAGTGGCTTACACTTTTAGAACAACGTCAAGTAACCGCATTCCTTTCCAAAAGTTCAAGTTTGCCTAATTTCAGATACTCAAATCTTTTAGTTTAGAAAGGTTTCGTAGTTCATAGTCTTAATCACTTAAAAATATAATTCTCTTTTAAACAATTTGAGAAACATATGCCTTATATGAGTGTAGGTTATTCTTGTTCATAATCAATCTTATTAAGCAGCCATGATCTAGGAAATGTAATATCATTTTGTCTCATCTTAGCTTCTATGCAGATGGAGGTTTCTACTGCTTTTAATAATACTTCTTTATTCAATACATTTCCTTTTATTAGCGCTGCAGTGGTTTGTTCGATTATTATTCTGATTTCCGAAATCAGTAAAACATTATTCCTTTTAAAACCAAGTACTCATTACTCACGAATGAGGTATCACACGTTTTAACAAACTTCATGTTAATTCAAATAAGTCAAGTCTCTTATCTTATAAGATCAAGTCTCTTAACTTCTAAAATCAATAACCATTCTTTTTATCTCTCTTACGTCGTTATATCTAACTTCCCATAAAGTCAGTATAACTTTTAAAACCAAGCATTACTCTTCTTTCAAAAAGGTTTCTTATCTTTTTTGAAATACTTCAAGATTCTTTATTATTCAGGCTTAAGTCGAAAGACATTGCCAATAACTACGTTCAGTTAACACACGACGCTCACCGTACTATATATATTTCCTTTAAAATATCATGCTCAAGAGGATAGGAAG
Organism: Przewalskia tangutica; assembly: GCA_029844215.1. NCBI lineage: Eukaryota > Viridiplantae > Streptophyta > Magnoliopsida > Solanales > Solanaceae > Przewalskia > Przewalskia tangutica. The sequence continues at coordinate 89,587,886 of CM056721.1, forward strand.
AATCACATACCTCGCGACGATTATCGACTATAAGCAAAACGCTCCACGGCTATAACCCGGCTAGCCTTGTCCACCTTCCAAGTAGTACATGCTACTTGCAGAACATTCAACCAATAAAGGTTATAAGTTCATCAGAAATACAGTCCTATGTAAGTACAGTTTAAGTCTTTTCTGTAATATCCTTCTATTACAGTTCAATTCTCTTCTATGAATCTTATATTCATTCTATAATACTACAGTATGTAATTTCCAATTATACTAGAAGGATAGGATTATTTACCTCGGTAAGCCCAAAATTATCCAAGTTTATAAGTCGCTCCTGAGCAACGTTAAGCTCCTGCTCCGGGTGCTCCAACCCGCTCCAAACAACCCTTAAAAGTTCTACGCAACTTCTACTTAACACTTCAACCGACTATGAAGGTTTTCCTTAGTGGTTTCGTTTTGGATCGAGGAAGTATAATAGTATTTCGGCTTTTCAGATAGGGTAACCTGGAATACTACAAGGTATTTGGGCAAGGTATTTGGGCATAATAACAATACTTGGAGAAGTATTTCTATACCACAGGGAGGGTATTTCTAAAACAACTAGGCTAGTGGGTACCCTCGCTAGAACACTACAAAGTGGGGACCCTCTCGCCAAAGCTTTCTGGGGGAGGGTAGGCTCTTGACGAGAACTCACTAAGAGGGGAGGATTTTAACACTTAGAAAATATTTAGGGATGAAGAAAGTCTTCAACTTAGGGGAGTATTTATAGGCCAACCAATGGCCAACCAATGGCCAAGATCAAGCCAAGTGCTATGCAAGTGTAGGGCTAGGATTCATCCAAGTGCACCTTATCCATCTACCACACCAACTACACAAAATATCCTACAGACTTTGACCCACCCTTTCGTCCACTTGCCGCCCAACCTCACGTCCAATATGAGGGTGACACATGTCACCCTCCCGTTGGTCCAAAACGTTTTGTCTCTCGGAAAAATCCGCAAAAAATATAAATGACATAGCCGTATTTTTCCCTTCGCAAGTCTTGCAAAACGTTTCGTCGAAAAACGATTCTTTTCGGTACTTGTGAACAAAATTTCGCCACTTAGTCTTCTTAATTCTTAAACTTTTGTACGTACGCCCTCACGTACATACTCTGGAAATACGGGGTATAACACTTCTTCTGACAGAGAAATAGGCCGCCAGAATGTCGAGTGACAGAGATGGCCAAGGAATAACCCAGGGGGCCTATCCTTCATAGCAAACTCAGAGGAATGAAGAGCATCAGATGATGTGTGAGGATGATGTCATCAACATATAATAATAGGTAAGCCATGACTGTGCCCTTGTTGTAAATGAACAGGGAATGATCAGATCTACTATGTGAAAAAATGATAGAGAAGACATAATCGGTGAACTACTGGCACCATACTCAAAGAACTTGTTTCAGTCCATAGAGCAATTTCCGCAATAGACACACATAATCTTGATGAATATGATCCCTGAAACCCATAGGCTGATACATATAATTGGAGCAAAACTGTTTGAATTTATTATAATTGAATTTTCTGCCATTGTGACATTGAAAACATTTAATGCTCTTTTCAAAATGTGTTTTTTACGAGAGCACTAAATGAGGAAAAACTGGGGTAGACCTGAGATTTTTGCCAATTGAAAAAGTCCATAGAAAGTTGGAATAATCGTCCAAAAACAACACATAATATCGATGGCCAGCCGTATTTAAAATAGGGGACGTCCATAAATAACTATGTATGATATTGAAAGGTAGTAAAGTACAATTTATGGATGCAGAAAATGGTAATTTAACGTGTTTCCCAAAAACTCAAGATTCATATATAGAAGTCCTAGAAATACGGTTGCAATTAATAAAATTATTTTCCTAATGGAGCGTAAAATAAAATCTCCCGGATATCCTAATCTAGAGTGTCATAAGGAAGACGAAATAGCAACAAAGGTTGATGAAACTGTGACTGGATTGTTAACGGCGTTTGAAATAGGGTAGAGATCTCCGGTGATGTTACATCTCATTATTCGTCTCCCTGTCGTAAAATCCTTCACAGAAAAACCAAAAGGATCGAAGTCAAGGGAAATATTATTATCAGTTGTGAAACGTCACACATAGATTGGATTCTTAATGAGTTTAGGGGCATAAAAGACATTTTTAAGATTAGTGGTGGATGTGTTGGGGATAAAGATGAATGACCAAAATCGCGAATGAAAATGCCTTGTACACTACTAACAATAATATTCTTATTTAAATTACTCAAATTAGAATAAGACAAGAGAGTACCTTGTGATGCAGTCATGTAAGATGTGGCGCCTGTGTCCATATACTATTTTTTATCTAGAGCGTTGAGTGACATTGTGTTCATAGTCGCCTGTGCTGTGTAGGCATGTTAGGGACGTGGGCCGAATATGCCAGGGTGGGCCTGTTAGTTCTGAGGTAAAATCCATGAGGATGTCGGATACGGGCTAGGAGCAGAGGCCCATGATGGTGGGGCCCACGGATGAGGCTGCTGCCACTGCCGTGGTCGCTGCTGGCTGTTTCCTACCGGTGGGAACTGTCCCTTTCCGCCACCATTGTTGCCGGAATATCCATCCGTCGTGGCCTTGCCGGACTTCCGCACGGTGGACGCGCTAATCACGCGTCCTGGCCGGGCTTCTAGTTGGCCGGAGGCCACGCTGCGCGGAGGGCCCGACGGTAGTGGTAAGGGCGACGTCGGCAATGCTGGCCTGAGTGGTGTTGCACTTGATTTTCTGTGTTTTCTTAAGAATAAGCTTCGAACGGGCCTCACAAAATGGAGGTAACGACGTGCATTGCTGAAGGATGGTAGCAACACTGTCATAGGATTCGTTCAAGCCTGCAATAAGCTGCATGACCAATCGCTGATTGGTGACTGGTGCGCCGACGTTGGAGAGTTGGTCGACAAACACCTTTAGTTCTTTATATTATGCAAACACGTTTGGGAAATCGTCCTGATAAACGTCCTTGAAATGATTTTCAAGGTATAATGCTCGTTGAGTTTTGTTGTCGTGCAAAATACTTTACAAACGTTCTCACATTTGACGAGCAGTGGCATCGGTCTCAATGATGGTGTGCAACAGATCATTAGTGATTGTGTTATATATCCACTGGAGGACGACTGCGTCCAAACGAGACCAGAATGCATCATCAGAATTCGAAGCCGAGGGTAGGTCTGTGGACTTCGGTGTAGGATGAATGATGTGGTCTATAACTTCGTAAACACAATAATGGATCTTAAAAAGCTCCGCCCACGAGGACTATTGACCCTTTTCCATCTCAATAGTGATAGGAATGCCGTTTTTGATGTTGTTTACTGTAAGTGCATGATGAAATTTGGTTTTGTCAGACATGGAAGATGAAATTTAGGAGGAGAAGAGAGAGATAATGACTGAAAAAAATACTAGGGTTCCGTGGGGGTGGCGACCGAGATCTATGATCGGCGGCGATTGAGGTATTTTTAGACTACTGATACCATAAAGGAATATGTTCCTTGATTGTATTCATCAATAATGTACAATATATATAGTAGTACAAGAATATTTAAATTAGGTAACTAATAACCTAATTACAATAGAAAATATAATTCTATTTAAAATAGGAGATCTAATTATAATAAGAATATAATTCTATCTAAAATAAGAGATATATAATTAATAAAAAAAAAAATTCGAGAAATATTCTATTAAATACAACTACATCAATGTCCAGTGAGAACGACATTAAACTCAGAAATCTTTGATTTATCCCGACACTTCATCAGAAATGAAGCACGTACACTTGAACGTCTGGCTTACACCTAAGATTGAGCAGCATCTCAGCTAAACGAAACAAAATTCCGGGATAAACCAAAAAGAAAAAGAAAAAAAAGAAGTATAGAAAAAGAAAATAAGATCACGGAAATAAGTGAGGTTTGGGGTGGGAGTAGCGAAGTTGGGGCCGAAGAAGATGAAGTTTGAAGGGTGAAGCGGTGGTGCTGCAAACTAGATAGATGATGGGATATTTATGGTAAAAATGGATATATGGGCTAATTTTAGTAAATTAAATCATTTATGGGTATTGGTCTGTAATTATTTCATTAAAAGCTGGTAGTGCTTAGTGGGCTTCATTATATAATGACCCAGTACACTAATTCGAATATGTAAGTGAAAAAATGTTATGCCATGGAGTGAGGAATAGTTTGAGAAATGTTATGACAACTCAATAATTACATATTTAGACCAATCTATTAATAGAAAATATTTTCTTTAATTTCACATAGTTTCCGTTGAAATAAAGATAGTTCCATTAGCAAGATGACCTGTGCGAGTCCAAACAATATAATGAGAAAAAGAAATCCATCTTTTATTCCTTTGGTAGTTCTTGTCTCTTTGTGACTCCAATTTTCCTTTTTCTTCAATCTCCTGATTTTTAAAGTTTATATTAACAACATGTCATAGTTTCAGCAAAAGAATAGTCAAAGATAGGCAAATTATAGATCCTAGTCTTCCAATTGGGACAAATAGTAGAAGAAACGAAGAGCTTTGCGGTATTTGACGAAAACGGAACAAGGATCAGTATTACAATCGTAGGATACTGTATTCTTAATAGTCTGTAATTTGAACAGTTATGTTAAATTAATTTCCAGCTCACATTTTGTAGGGTTTTGTTGGGTCTAAAACACGTAAGTAAGACACAACGAAAGTTTAAATTTTGTTCAACTTACTTACCCCAATAATTCCGTTTAGTATAATTACGTTACAATTGAGATCTGCAAAGACATAACATAAACTTACCGTTGATACTCTCTGGAGTCTTTACTATAGGGACAACACGCGAGATCCTTTCGACCGCAAACCTTGATGTGGTATATTCCTCTGTCAGGAAAGCTAGGAAATCTTGACAGAGGTTTGAGAGGATTTTATTTTCTGAACTCTGAGTTCAGAAAGTAAGAATTGAGTTATAAATTAATTAACCAAATAATGGGGTTAAGTGCTGAATATATAGGGGAGGTTAGGTTACAAATCATATTAGGATTAGGCTTAAAACCTACCCAATTCCGAGATCCAGTGGGTCACTGATCGGGCCCATCGTCAGACAAAGGCCGCACTCGCCTCTCGTGCACCGCGCCCCACCGCTTTTAATGTTTCAACACGTTTTGATTTAATTAAATCCAAAATCCAATTTTGACTTAATTAAATAATTTCAATCGAATAGAGATTATCCCATAATTATCATTGGTTTAAATATCTTGATTCTAAATCAAATGTTTACATTCTCTCAATATATCCTTAGACCGAAAAGACAGTCGACTTAGTGTGATCCTTTAGGCCTTCACACATCGACATTAATCAAATTAAGGTTCATACGGAACTCCTAGACTGCGTCATATGACGAACTCAATATGTGAAGTACGTTTACATGACTCCGGTAAACATAACTTTTATGTGAGATGATAAATTCCTTTCATTCGTGACACACTCGATCAAGCTTAGTATTTGTCATGTGTCTATCCAAATGACTTGATCACTTTATCTCATCTATATTAGTCGACAACCAGATCATATCCTAAATATGTCTGTTGCATTGGCCAATGACTTGGTCGACCTAATATCACTGAGAAGCTGGATGTTCCCTCTCGAATATTCAATCGAAGAATGAATCCTATTATTGGCTCAACTACCACCTTAGTTTGCATCGCAATGTACCCAATACAAGTCATGTCTTATCTTATAAGGAATTTAAGCTTAGGACAAGATCAAAGTACATTACTCTACAAATTAGGTGTGTATTGACCTCAAGTCAAGGACCTCTATCTCTCACATGCTGATAATACTCTAGACATGTATAACAAATAGTTTATCAGCAGGGCATACCAATACCCTCTAAGAGTATCCATGTGTCCATCACTAGTAGCAATTACTAGTAGTAAGTGACACATACTACATTCTCTAAGAATGTGATGCAGACCATATATCGACTTATATCATATCATTGATATCACATTCTCAATGATCATCATTCGAGGCTATTTTGAGAGTTACGCTCTATCATTAATATTCACTTTATCAATGACAATGTAAGCTCAAGCGATGTACATTAATTGAATAGTCACAAGCAATCAAAATCATAATTCAATAATTGCAAATGCCAAAATATATTAATCCTATTAATAATATGAATGTGTTCAAGTATATTTGTCCCTAAAATGATTGTTTCTAGGATATACATACTTTCAATCTCCCATTTGGCCTAGAGCCAATCACCAACGTATCTAAGACCCATGTTTTCAAAATGACCATTATGCTTGACTAAGCTTAATGGTTTAGTAAACGGGTCAGCTAGATTTTCATCTGTGGGAACGTAGTTTAATCTTATTTTTACAGTATCCATCATCTCCCTAAGTATGTGGTATTTCCTTGGTACATGCTTGTTTCTGTTCGTTAAGCTTGGTTCCTTAGCTTGGGAAATCACACCAGTATTGTCACAATAAATCGTTATTGAACAAGTGGAACTTGGAACAACCCCTAGTTCTTTCAAGAACTCAGATATTGCGACATCTTCCTTATCAGCTTCCGATCCATCAATGTACTCGGCTTCAGTTGTCCAATCGACAGTTGTAGCTTGCTTGAAATTTTTTCAACTCACTACTCCACCATTTAAAATGAAGGCATAACCAGACTGAGATTTGAAGTCATCAACATATGTCTGGAAGCTAACATCAGTGTACCCAGTAGTTACTAGATTTTCTTATCCACCATATACTAGGAAATATTTTTTAGTTCGTCTAAGATACGTAAGAATATCCTTGACTGCTTTCCAGTTGCTCCCCAGGATTCTGCTGGAATTTACAAGTCATACTTAGTGCATAGGCCACATCTGGCCTCGTACAGGTCATGACATACATGATTGATCCTATAGCTGAAGCATATGTGATCCTCTTCATGCGTTCAAGTTCTGCAACAGTAGAAGAACTATCCTTCTTTGATAACTTGATGCCTTGACCTATAAGAAGACCTCACTTCTTAGAATTTAATCATAGTCAAAAGAAGAGTTTGATCCTGGCTCAGAAGGATGTCTATGTATACGGACTGTGACAACCCCAACAATCTATTAGGTCTATCTTTGTAGATCCTAATTCCAAGAATGTAGTAGGCTTCACTTAAGTTCTTCATCATGAATGTGCTGGATAACCATTCCTTGACTGATTGCATGAGTGTCTTATCATCTCCCATTATTAATATGTCATCAATATATATAACAATGAAGACAATACTCTCATTTGTGCATTATGCATGAATCTTCTTTGCTTCTAACAAAGTCAAACGATTTGACTGCTTTGTCAAGGCAAATATTGCAACTCCTTGAGGCTTGCTTAATTCCATAAATGGACTTCTGTAGCTTATATACCTGTCACGACCCGAACCCGGGCCCGTGACTGATGCCTTACCCCGGGCACCCTAGTGATACAACATCAGAGAAAATCAGCGGAAATAAAAACTTACACATGAAACATGATATACAATAATGAAATAAGAAAACAGGCTAACCAAAACGGTTACCTTTCTGTATATATAAATAAAAACTTGAACATTTACATCCCTTTTACAAACCCTGCCCACAACAAGATTACTGCACTTAAGAATGTTATAACAACAACGACGGATGTATCGCCACGACCGAACCGGCGTGGATCGTGCCTTACCCCGCACCTCGTGATACAACATCGTGAGAAAATCAGCGGAAATAAAAACATAAACATGAAACAAGAGACATGATAAATAAACAAAGCAACCAAAAGCGATTGCCTTCAGATATATACATAAAACCCGAACAGCTTATCCTTTTTACAAACTCGCCACAACAAAGATTACTGCACTCTAAGAAGTGATAACAACTATGACGGACAGGCCCCGCCATACCCCTAAATGTACAAGAACCTGCACTGTGGTAACATACCAAAAGATAAGCCTCAAGAAACGGCTTCCTAACACGCCGAATCGTGATCCTATGGCGAGGATCCACAACCGATGTACTCTACCGCAGATTGAACGCACTCGAGGAGGTCGATAACAGTACCAAGTATGTGAAATCAAAATATCAGAAATGAAATCATAATATCTATATAAAACAGACACGATATGATAACAAACTACGCTCACAACATAAAAGCGATATGTCAAGTCGTGACTCACGCCTCAAAGTCATCCTCACGCCCGTGGAACTCCTTCCTCACCGCTGCAGCCTAGGTATAAATCATGTGGAATACGTGTCTCGGCCCATCCCATGGGACTCGATAAAGAATCATGTGGAATACGTGTCTCGGCCCATCTCATGGGACTCGATAGGTGGAATACGTGTCTCGGCCCATCTCATGGGACTCGATAGGTGGAATACGTGTCTCGGCCCATCCCATGGGACTCGATAAAGAATCATGTGGAATACGTGTCTCGGCCCATCTCATGTGACTCGATAGGTGAAATACGTGTCTCGGCCCATCTCATGGGACTCGATAGGTGGAATACGTGTCTCGGCCCATCTCATGGGACTCGATAAAGAATCAGATGAAATACGTGTCCCGGCCCACCCCGTGGGACTCGGTGAAGAATCATTCATAACAAATCAGCCGGCCCTCCATCGAGAGACGCGGTAGCACAGAAATACAACACTTGCACAACAAAGGCTATCACCACAAGCATAGGCAAGTTCAACATACTCATGGACTTACATTTTATTACAACAAATCCGGGTTTTAACCCCAAAGTACTACACACATTAAGTTCTTTTTAAAAGATCCATTTCTTTCACAATAAGTCACACAATACCCGTAGTATAAACATAGAGTGACTATCTTTTTAAGTAAACCAAAACACTTCCCTTTGTAAAATCAAGTAACAACATTAATTTCCAAACGTTCAAGTTTGCCTAATTTCAAATGCTCCAGTTTCTTATTTTAGAAAGGTTTCATAACTCATAGTCTTAATCCCTTTTAAAACAATTGAGTAACATATGTCTTACGCGTGAGCCGTTTATTCTTGTTTATAACAATCTTGCTACGGCATCCATGATCTAGGAAATGTAATACAATTTTGTCTTATCTTAGCTTCTATGCAGATGGAGGTTTCTACTGGTTTTAATAACAATCAGTTATTTGTCAATACATTTTCCTTTATTAACGCTGCAGTGGTTTTGTTCGACACTTATTCTCATTTTCGAAATCAGGAAAACATTATTCTTTTAAAACCAACTACTCATTACTCGCGAATGAGGTTTTTACAACATTTTAACAAAATTCATAACAAGTCAAACTAAGTCAAGTCTCTTATCTTTCAAGATCAAGTCTCTTAACTTTCAAAATCAAGTCGTGTATAAGTCAAGTCTCTTATCTTTCAAGATCAAGTCTCTTAACTTTCTACAATCAATAAACCATTCTTTTACCTACATAAAGTCGTTATAACTAACTTCCCATAAAGCTATTATAACACCCTATGTTTTAAACCAACCAAATCACTTAGCACACGACGCTCATCAGATATATACGTGACGCCCCGCAACTCGCCCGCCATCGTGCCTTACCCCGCACCCTAGTGATACAACATCGAGAAAACCAATGGAAATAAAAACTTTACACATGAAATGAGAGACATAAATAAATAAACAGCAACCCAACCGCAGCTTCAAGATATATACATAAAACCCGAACAGCTTATCCTTTTTACAAACCCCGCCACAACAAAGCATGCACTTAAGATATACAACAACTATGACGGACAGGGCCCGCCATACCCTCAATGTACAAGTACCTACAATGACAGGACTATACCAAAAGATAAGCCTCCGAGGAACGGAGCTTCCTAACGCTGAATCGCGATCCTATGAGCGAGATCAACCAACGGTGTACCTCTACCGCGATGAACGCAGCCTCGGGCGAGGTCAAGATAACAGTACCAAGTATGTGAAACTGAAAATATCAGAATGAAATCACATTTCATCATTTATATAAAACCATTTCGCAATAAGTAAACAAGTCAAGTAAGGGACGATATCCCGAATAATCATCACACATAATTACGGGTCTCACGCCCATAATACCACTCATGCCCGTGGAACTCATTCTCACCGCCGGCATACGATGTAAAACAACACCCATATGTGAACTCGAACACTAGATCCTCGCGGCATCAAAACCGACGCCAAGTAGAATAGCCAACTACTACCCAAAAGCTAGTCATATCCCATCACGGGCAAGGTACTAAGCCAACTACTACCCAAAAGCTAGCCACGAATCGCCGAGGCAAGTATCTTAAGCTAACGCATAATAGCCTACCGCCTCACAAGATATGGCCGAGGCAAGTATCTTAAGCTATCTACCGAGGCTACCGACACGAAAATGACCGTAACAAGTATCTAAAGTGTGCTCGAACCACACGCATAAACCAAGCCCGTGATCGCCGTCACCGCGCAAGCTTCATGGATTAGCGGTCCATGGACTAACGATCAACCTCACAATGACCGCGTGCCCCGATCTTACTCGGAAGTCATGGCCATGAAACCATCCCATCGACGACGCCCGTGGAACATCCATCACGCCAAGATGTCCCAAGGAAATAAATCGGATAGCCGCCCTCCTGCAGAGTCACGACATCTGAAACAACCGATCGATACTCAAAGTGGACGATACTCGTGGACCACCCAACGCCGTGATGTCCAAATAATCAATCGATAGCCGCCCTCCTGCAGTCACGAAGACATCAACAAAACACTTGCACATCAAAGACTATCACAACAAGCATAGGCAAGTTTAACATACATTCATTTTAATCAACAATCCGGTTTCAAACCCAAAATACTACATACTTTCCTTCTTTCAAAAGACCTCTTTCTATGTAAAAGCCACGATACTAATACTGTAGTATATAAAGAAAACACGTTTACTTTTAAAACCAAATTACTTCACCTTCAAAAATCTTTACAAGGCTTTTAAAATCAAGTACTCTACACTTTATAAACCAAGTGCTTTTCTTTTAGAACAACATCAAGTATACTCTTTTAAAACCCAATTAACTTACTCTTTTCAAAACAAGTAACCTATACTTAAATCAAGTTACTTCTCCTTTTCCAAAACAAGTCGTTATAAGTCAAGTCTCTTATCTTTCAAGATCAAGTCTCTTAACTTTCAAAATCAAGTCGTTTTACTGTCAAAACCAAATCTTTCTTTTATCTTCATAAAGTCGTTATAACTAACTTCCCATAAAGCCATTATAACACTTTATGTTTTAAAACAAACAAAAATCGTTTCACACACGCACGTCACCGTACTATATAGTTCACAACAATCATGCTCAAGAGTATAGGAAGAATCACATACCTTTAGATTATACCACAAGCCAAGTCAAGTATGCCGCGTGTAGAAAGATCCACCTATAACAACCATAATATATAAATCAACTTCTAGCACTCTCCGTAGAATATTCTAAACACAAGATTCCTTATTCTACAGAAATTTCGGCAGCACCTCCCCCCCCGCTATCACATAAATCTCCTCCCCTAACCAGGCCCGCTACCAGGCCAACAACTCCCAGGGGATTACACGTCTAACCGGACGTGTTCAAATATGCTTCACAATAATACTTACACAAGTCTACTGTAATTACAGTCCAATGTAAATCCTGTTCAATCCTTTATAATCATCCTTCGAATATAATATACTCAAGTATAACTACTACAATATGTAATATCCAATTACAATAGGGGGACATAGATCATTACCTCGATAAGCCCAAAAATTATCCAAGTTATAAGTCGATCCTGAGCAATGTTTAGCTCCAATCCTTACGCTCCAACCCGCTCCGAGCGACCCTTAGAAGTTTCTAAACAACTTCTCTAAATACTTCCACCAAGCTAGGAAGATTTTTCTAGGGTTTCGTTTTACGGCTATTGGAATAAAGTAGTATTTCCGGGCTCCTAGTATTGAAATAACTTTGGAATACTACTAGGGATACTAGGCCAAGGTATTTGGGATTATACAACAATACACCAAGTATTTTCTACACAAGAGGGAGGGGACGAAATCTACACAAAGGGAGGGAAAACATTTGCTTTGGAAAGCTTTCTGTGAGGATGATTTACTTCTTCAACTTGGGGTTTATATAGAGGATTCGCGGCCAAGATCAAGGTAAGTGTAGGGTCAAGATTGGGCCATGTGTGTGGGTCCCACCACACCACATGGCCAACGAAACAAGGGCAGTGGCTTGCCACTTGTCAACCCATTTTCGCCAGCGGACAAGTGGCTAGCCACTGGTCCCACCATTTCGCCAAGTGCCACACATGGGGTGACACGTGTCGCCCCGACTGCCCAAAATATTTCGTCTTCCAAAATATCCAAAATACCGGAAATCTCAAAACAAAGCGGCCCACAAAACCAGAATTCTCCCGTGGCCCCACGTGACCATTTCCAAAATAAAATCTCATAATTCTAAAATAATCCAAGAAGTCCAAATACCAAACTGGGAATCCAATTCCCATTAACGAACCTTTTTCTTCACAAAACCTAAACTTTTCCGTCGAAAAATCACATCTTCCTTTCTTTCCAAAATTTACGTCGTATTCTCGCACGCACGCCCTCACATACATACCACGAACTACTGGTATAACATTCTTCCTTAGAAACATTCGTCCGAATGTTCCTTCTAAGTCTTCAAACGAACGCATGCCAGATAGTCTTCACTACTATACTTACGAAACCAATCACGCCATCAACGGCCATAAGTATAACATACAAATCCAAGCTAACGAGGAAATCATTTCTAATCTCACAACAGCTCCTACTAGCTTCAATTTACTCTAAGGCCTATCTCCGGCCTTCACGATCCGATTCTGATCGAACACATCCCCGAACTCATACGATGGTTACCTAAACTGGGCCTAGCACCTCGCGGACCTACCACCGCACGACCACCTCGAACCGACCCCACCTCATTCCGGCCGCGGTTGACCCGCGACTTGGCCTCAACCCGACTCGCCATCGCGCCAAACTCTCTCGCTCCACGATTCTAACAATCTTACTAATTCACGCCATGAAAGCTACCACTTCCATCTTACACTACCCATGGAATTATCACACCAACATAATGCTATCAGATCATAATAATAAAAAAAAAAAAAAATACTTATCTTAATACAAATGCATACTAGTCTCTTAGAGGGTCAAGGATATACCTGATATCACAAAAACAAATAGGCGATTTCAAGGACCGCTATAATCGAACTTCCACCACGACTTCGCCTCGCTCACGCAGATACGAACACCGCTTAGCTATCGAGGCGAAGAACCCGCAATGCATCCCGGCGTCGAGTCTCAACATCCGCGCTACCTCTGGTAGGACAATTTTCGCAAAATGGCCCCCGCCACATGTAAAACAAGTCCTTCGACACTTCGAATGGGTTTACCACACCGTTACACTTAGGTCGGGTGGCTTCTCCGCCAAGACTCCCAACTCCTCAAAACTGAACCTCGAGCCCGACTCCTCAATACTCTGGAGGCCTCAAGACCGTAGAGGACCACTCATCGGGCGGCGGCGTATAACTAGTCTCACACGAGGCGGTCCGCTTGAAAGTTACCAAAGGACCTGCTGTCTCGGCCTCTTCGCTGATATTGGTCAATCCGTCGGCTCTCCGTGCCTCACACCCTAGCGCATGAGTCGCACGCGGCGATGTCCATGCCCTACTGCGATACACCAACAAGACTACGCCAAGTAGTCATCAAGCTCGTGGACGTGGCGGTGCACTCGCCCTCCATATTAGCTACTAACGCAGGACATATCGAGCCAACGAGTCGAACTCTACGTTGTACTCCCGAATCGCGGCGCCCTCTCGCTCTCAAAGATCGAAACTCGCCGCCCGCGTGCTCCTCATTCCGCGCGGCAAGAAATGGCCGAAATGCCTCCGAGAACTCGTCCCAAACAAATGGGCGCATGCTCCCGACAGCTCCTATGAATCAAACTACGATCATGCGGTATCACGCGGCCGATGCGAACCGAAAATCACGGACTCGGTCTCAAGCCTTGATCACTGCATGATCCTCTCAGAATCGACGGATGAACTCGCGGATCATCCTCGTGCCTCACCCGTAACTCGCGGAATACAACTCGTAAAATCCCGTAGCCTCAAACTATCCGATCCGGGATGAACTACGGCTACCGAATCGAATCGCCAGGCTATCCACCTCTCCTCGTGTCGCCACGATCACGCCGCGAATCGCCATCTCCTTGTAACCCATCTCTCTGCTCCAGCCGTAGGACGAGGCTCGTGTACTGGTCTCTGCCACCGCTGCGCTCTAACCTCTCGCTGGGCCGGGCGGCGCGCAAAACTCGCCGTCAAGAACTATCTCAGTAATGACCGGCTCGCGCTCGCACTTCTCTGTCCCACTAGCGCTCCCACGGCCGCCTTGCCCTTCTCGGGCCCGGTTGCTGCGCGGAGGCATAATCGCGTAAAAGAACACGCCGGAAGGAGTCCAACTTACAACATCGCTCTAAGGCACGATCTCGAGTGAGAAGAATAGAAACTAATCCTAAATGTCCTGCAGCCTCACGATTATAGATGGTGCACAACACACCGATAATCAAGACTTACTAGACACGGTCTCAGACACTTTCCGAGGATTAATCGCTTCGATACCACTTGTGACGCCCGCAACTCGGGCCCATCATCGTGCCTTACCCCGCACCCTAGTGATACAACATCGAGAAAACCAATGGAAATAAAACTTTACACATGAAATGAGAGACATAAATAAATAAACAAAGCAACCCAACCGCTTTTTCAAGATATATACATAAAACCCAACAGTTATCCTTTTACAAACCCCGCCACAACAAATACATGCACTCTAAGATATACAACAACTATGACGACAGGCCCGCCATACCACGAATGTACAAGTACCTACAATGACAGGGACTATACCAAAAGATAAGCCTCCGAGGAACGGAGCTTCCTAACGCTGAATCGCGATCCTATGAGCGAGATCAACCAATCGTGTACTTACTCTACCGCAGATGAACGCACTCCGGGCGAGGTCGATAACAGTACCAAGTATGTGAAATCAAAATACTGTAATGAAATCACATTTCATCATTTATATAAAACCATTTCGCAATAAGTAAACAAGCAGGGCAAGCGGACGATATCCCCGAATAATCACTCACACATAATTATGGGTCTCACGCCCATAATACCACTCATGCCCGTGGAACTCATTCCTCACCGCCAGCATACGATGTAAAACAACACCCATATGTGAACTCAACACTAGATCCTCGCCAAGGCTATCAAAACCGGACGCCAAGTAGAATAGCCAACTACCACCCAAAAGCTAGTCATATCCCATCACGCAAGGTACTAAGCCAACTACTACCCAAAAGCTAGCCACGAATCGCCGAGGCAAGTATCTTAAGCTAACGTCAATAGCCTACCGCCTCACAAGATACGACCGAGGCAAGTATCTTAAGCTATCTACCGTGAGGCTACCGCATACCGAGAAAATGACCGAACAAGTATCTAAAGTGCTCAACCACACGCATAAACCAAGCCCGTGATCGCCGTCACCGCGCAAGCTTCATGGATTAGCGGTCCATGGACTAACAATCAACCTCACAATGACCGCATGCCCCAAGATCTTACTCAAGTCATGGCCATGAAACCATCCTATCGACGCACGCCCGTGGAACATCCATCACGCCAAGATGTCCCAAGGAAATAAATCGATAGCCGGCCTCCTGCAGAGTCACGATGCATTTAAACAACTACCAATACTCAAAGTGGACGATACTGCGACCACCCAACGCCGGTATGTCCAATAATCAATCGATAGCCTACTCCTGCAGAGTCACGAGACATCAACAAAACACGCACATCAAAGACTATCACAACAAGCATAGGCAAGTTTAACATACATTCATTTTAATCAACAATCCGGTTTCAAACCCAAAATACTACATACTTTCCTTCTTTCAAAAGACCTCTTTCTATGTAAAAGCCACACGATACTAATACTGTAGTATATAAAGAAAACACGCTTTACTTTAAAACCAAATTACTTCACCTTCAGAAAATCTTTACAAGGCTTTTAAAATCAAGTACTCTACACTTTATAAACCAAGTGCTTTTCTTTTAGAACAACATCAAGTATACTCTTTTTAAAACCCAATTAACTTACTCTTTTCAAAACAAGTAACCTATACTTAAATCAAGTTACTTCTCCTTTCCAAAACAAGTCGTTATAAGTCAAGTCTCTTATCTTTCAAGATCAAGTCTCTTAACTTTCAAAATCAAGTCGTTTTTATCACAAAACCAAATCTTTCTTTTATCTTCATAAAGTCGTTATAACTAACTTCCCATAAAGCCATTATAACACTTTATGTTTTAAAACAAACAAAAATCGTTTCACACACGCACGCTCACCGTACTATATAGTTCACAACAATCATGCTCAAGAGTATAGGAAGAATCACATACCTTTAGCTTAAACCACAAGCCAAGTCAAGTATGCCGCGTAGAAAGATCCACCTATAACAACCATAATATATAAATCAACTTCTAGCACTCTCCGTAGAATATTCTAAACACAAGATTCCTTATTCTACGTAAATTTCGCAAAGACCTCCCCGCTATCACATAAATCTCCTCCTAACCAGCCCGCTACTGTGCCAACAACTCCTGGGGATTACACGCCTAACCTGACGTGTTCAAATATGCTTCACAATAATACTTACACAAGTCTCATCGTAAGTACACCCAATGTAAATACAATCAACTTTATAATCATCCTTCGAATATAATATACTCAAGTATAACTACTACAATATGTAATATCCAATTACAATAGGGGGACATAGATCATTACCTCGATAAGCCCAAAAATTATCCAAGTTATAAGTCGATCCTGAGCAATGTTTAGCTCCAATCCTTACGCCCAACCCGCTCCGAGCGAACCCTTAGAAGTTTCTAAACAACTTCTCTAAATACTTCCACCAAGCTAGGAAGATTTTTCTGTGGTTTCGTTTACGCTATTGGAATAAAGTAGTATTTCCGGGCTCCTAGTATTGAAATAACTTTGGAATACTACTAGGGATACTAGGCCAAGGTATTTGGGATTATACAACAATACACCAAGTATTTTCTACACAAGAGGGGAGGGGGACGAAATCTACACAAAGGGAGGGAAAACATTTGCTGTGGAAAGCTTTCAAGTGAGGGATGATTTACTTCTTCAACTTAAGGGGGGTGATAGAGAGGATTCAAGGGCCAAGATCAAGGTAAGTGTAGGGTCAAGATTGGGCCATGTGTGTGTGGGTCCCACCACACCACATGGCCAACGAAAACAAGGGCCAAGTGGCTTGCCACTTGTCAACCCATTTCGGCCAAGGGACAAGTGGCTAGCCACTTGTCCCACCATTTCGGCCAAGGTGCCACATGGGGGTGACACGTGTCGCCCCCCGACTCGTCCAAAATATTTCGTCTTCCGAAAATATCCAAAATACCGGAAATCTCAAAAACAAAGCGGGCCCCACAAAACCGTAAATTCTCCCGTGGGCCCCACGTGACCATTTCCGAAAATAAAATCTCATAATTCTAAAATAATCCAAGAAGTCCAAATACCAAATCTGGGAATCCAATTCCCATTAACGAACCTTTTTCTTCACAAAAACCGGAAACTTTTCCGTCGAAAAAATCACATCTTTCTTTCTTTCCAAAATTTCTGTCGTATTCTCGTACGTACGTCCTCACATACATACCCTGGAACTACGGGGTATAACAACATAGTTCACAACAATCATGCTAGAAAAGATAGGAAGAGGTTCACATACCTCGCGACGATTATCGACAAATAGCAAAACGCTCCAAGTACTTCAACCCGTCGGCTACTCCTTAAGCCAAGTAGATCACGCCACACGTAGTACTCCACTCCTAAAATGGTCATAGTACTTCTATCAAACCTTTCTTACCATTGAAGACTTATACCAATAAAAAGCCCTCAAATTCTACGGAAATTTAGGCAGCACTTCCCCCGTTTTTACTCACTTTTCCATCTTTCTCCAAGGCCCGAATAACCGTAATATATATACCATATATATATATAAGGCGTAATATTGAAACAACATAAAGAAGGGGATTACACGCCCAAACGGTAACGCGGTTTACTATCACGCCTCCATAATAACAACAAGTAAAAGAAGGGGATTACGCGCCCAAACGGTAACGCGTTTACTATCACGCCCATAACAATACAATAATTTAAAAAGGGATCACACGCCCAAACGAACGCGATTGAACAATCTTCCCTTAATGTAAAATGTAAATACAAACAAAGTAAATACAGTCCAAAGTAAATACTGTCCAAAGTAAATACAGTCCAAAGTAAATACAGTCCTTAATTTGGGGTCCTTGGCCAACTTTGTCCATTTTACTTATCCAATTACTTCATTAGTCATCCAACTTATATTCCATCTTAATATAAGTTATAGTTACTTTGTTAATTACTTCTTCACAAGTAAGATACGTTTTTACCATTTTAATGGCAAACGGCCAATCCTTTCTTTTAACAAGTTAACAAGATCCAACTCTTCCAAACTTTACTCCATATATTATATACTCCATAATATACTTATAATATATGTATAATGACCAATTCACAAAGAGGTTAAGGTTTACTACCTCAAATAGCCCAAAATTATCCAAGAACTTAATGTCGCTCCAAGCAAGTCTTAGCTCCAAATCTTTACGTTCCAATCCGCTACAAGCAACCCATAGAAGCTCCTAACCAACTTCTCTTCAAGAACCAACTCCAAAAAGTGAAGAACACTTAGGGTTTCCAACTAGTAAGTTTCGGCCAAGGCATGAACAATAGGTTAGGGGTGTGAAATCTTTTCCAACTCTTGGTACACAATCTTCCTAACACCTTAGGGAAGAACACTTGATAGTTTAAGAATTGTTGGACAAATTTAGGTCAAGAAATGGGCTCAAAAATGAGAGCAAGGTCAAGGGAGAAGGGAGGGAATTTCTTGTCTTGAAATGGTTAAGTGTGGAAGTTTTCATCAACTAAGGGTGCATATATAGGACAACCAAGGGCTAGGATGAAGGCAAGTGTGTGGTTGAGATTGGGGACAAGTGTGTGTGGGTCCCACAAGCCACTTGTCCACACAAAATATCTAGCAAGACTTGGCCACTTGTCCACACAAAATATCTAGCAAGACAAGGCCACTTGTCTTGCCACTTGTCTAGCTAATTTCGGCCAAGGGCCACCTATGGGGGTGAAACGTGTCTCCCTCCTACTCGTCCAAAATATTTCATCTTCCGAAAATATCCATAAAGGCAAAAATCTCGAAAACAAAGTGGGCCCCACAAAACCGTAAATTTCTCCCGTGGGCCCCACGTGACCAATTCCGGAAATAAAATTCCATAATTCTAATATAATTCAAGAAGACCAAATACCAAATCTGGGAATCCAATTCCCATCAACGAACCTTTTTCCTTCACAAAACCCGGAAACTTTTCCGTCGAAAAATCACATCTTTCTTTCTTTCCAAAATTTCTGCCGTATTCTCGTACGTACGTCCTCGCATACATACCCTGGAACTACGGGGTGTAACAAGGGCCCCGCCATACCCCTGAATGTAAGTACCTACAACGACAGGGGACTATACCAAAGATAAGCCTCCAGAGAAACGGAGCTTCCCAAAACGCTGAACTGTGATCCTATGAGCGAGGATCAACAATCGCGTACTCTACCCGCAGATGAACGCACTTCCAAGGAGGTCAGTACAACAGGTACCAAGTATGTGAAACTGTAAAGTACTGAAATAAAATCATAACATTTCAAAACCAATTACAAATACGTACGAAACAACCAATGTAACCGCACATAGTGCCACAGCATAACCAAGAGCAAAATAGATATAACATAACTGGTCTTTTCTAGGCCGCTAATGATCGAAGCAAGGCCATTCGCCCATAGTATCATTATGCGTGCCTAATCCTGGAACTCCCGCAGTCCGCATAGGCCACATAGGCCCGCATGAGGTATTCCTCGCATCGGGGGTAGCTAACCCGCGGCATCATCCTGGACCCCCGAAGTCCGCATAGTCCTATGGACCGCATGAGGTATCCCTCGTGACGGCGTAACACAGCCTGAGTGATCAATACTTGAACTCCCGCAGCTCCGCATAGGTCACATGGACCCGCATGAGGTATTCCTCTCATCGAGGGTGGCAAGTCCTCGGCATCATAACAAGTCAGGGGGGTATGTGATATAATAGCAGTACAACGGACTTATCGTTTAACAACGTAAGCACAACAAGAATAACCCCCTTACACAAACATCACAAGACACTAACACACGTAGCATCATAACATGTTTACTTATCAAACCATCAAGAAAGTATTACAAGGCTATCACAAGCCAACATAGTCAAGTTACTCACACAAAAGTCACACGATACCCGTAGTATCAAAATAGAGTAACTATCTTTTAAGTAAACCAAAACAATTTCCATACCTTCTTTTTAAACCATTTTAAGACAAAACCATGCCTTCCTTTAAAACAAAGACACTTCTTCCTTTTTAAAGTCCAAGAGTAATATACTTTTTAAACCAAGTGTCTTACTCTTTTAAAAACAAGTAACCTATACCTTTAAATCAAGTTACTTCTCCTTTCCCGAAATCAAGTTGTTTATAAGTCAAGTCTCTTTACTTTAAAAAATTAGTCTCTTAATCTTTAAATCATATCTTTTGTTTTCATAAAGTCGTTATAAATAACTTCCCATAAAGCTATTATAACACTTTATGTTTTAAACCAACCAAGGACAACTATTCTCATTTTCGAAATCAAGATAACTTTATTCTTTAAAAGACCACACACCCATTACTCATGAGTGAGGTTTTACAACTTTTTAACATAATTTAAGTCCTTAATATTTCATAACAAGTCACTTAACTTTGGAATCAAGTCAAGGACACAAAAGGAAAATCAAATTCCTTTAAACACACGTGCGTCTACCGCACTATATATATTTCACAAATATCATGCTAGAAAGGATAGGAAGAGGTTCACATACCTCGCGACGATTATCGACAATTAGCAAAACGCTCCACAGTACTATAACCCTGCTAGCCTTTTCCACCCTTCAAGTAGAATACGCTACTCGTAGTACTTCAACCTATAATGGCCATAAAACGGTTATTAACTTCTAAATCCCTTCGTAGAATATTTCTAAGTACAAGGTTCCAAATTCTCCGGAAAATTCGGCAGCACCTCCCCCCCCGCAACCACAAAAATCTCCTCCTATATCGAGGCCTGCTACACGTCTAACCGGACGTGTACAATTCTACTCCACAATAATACTACAAGTCTACTGTAAATACAGTCCAATATAAATACAGTTCAATTCTTTTTTAATCATCTTTCCATAAATCATATACTCAATTATACAACTACAACATGTAATCTCCAATTACAATAGGGAGATAAAGATCATTACCTCGATAAGCCCAAAATTATCCAAGATTAATAAGTCGATCCTGATCAACGTTTAGCTCCTATTCCTTACGCTCCAAACTGCTCCAAGCAACCCTTATACGCTCCTAACCAACTCCTCTTCAAGATCTAACTCCAAAAAGTGAAGAACACCTTAGGCTCAAATTATGGCAAGTTTCGGCCAAGGTGTACTTTAGGGGCTAGGGGTGTGAAATCTTTTCCAACACTTGGTACACAATCTTCCTAATACCCTAAGGAAGAACACTTATAAGTTTAAGGATTTTTGGACAAGTTTTGCTCAAGGAAAATGGCCAAAGCCGAGAGCAAGGTAAGGAAGAGGGAGGGAATTTTCAAGACTTGGAACTCTCTAAGTGTTGGATGAATAAGTCTTGGATCAAGGGGGGTATTTATAGAGAAATCAATGGCTAGGATCAAAGCAAGTGTATGGTGAGGATTTGGTCCATGTGGGAGTGGAGTCTTCCAACCAAGTGTCCACCACAACA
This sequence comes from Przewalskia tangutica, assembly GCA_029844215.1. Lineage (NCBI taxonomy): Eukaryota > Viridiplantae > Streptophyta > Magnoliopsida > Solanales > Solanaceae > Przewalskia > Przewalskia tangutica. The sequence goes on from CM056721.1 coordinate 89,609,925, forward strand.
ATGGGACAAGTGGCCACCACAAAAATGGGCCACTTGTCCATCAAAAAAACGTCCAAGGCCCCCTATCTTTCGGCCATAGGGCCACATGGGGTGCCATGTGTCGCCCTCCTACTCGTCCAAAATATTTCATCTTCCGAAAATGCCCGTAATGCCGCAAATTTCGAAAATAAAGTGGGCCCTACAACCGTAAATTCCTCCCGCGGGCCCCACGTGACCAATTCCGGAAATAAAATTCCATAATTCTCAAATATCCCAAAAAGTCCGAATACCAAATCTGGGAATCCAATTCCCATTAACGAACCTTTTTCCTTCACAAAATCCGGAAACTTTTCCGTCGAAAAATCACATCTTTCTTCCTTTCCAATTTTAATGTCGTATTCTCGTACGTACGTCCTCATATACATACTCTGGAACTACGGTGTAACATTTTTCCTTAGAAACATTCGTCCGAATGTTCCTTCTAAGTCTCCAAACATACCGCCGTATAGTCTTCCGCACTATGCCTTTAAACCAAATTATGCCACACATGGCCATAATACAATCATACTGCAAAACTCACATCCAAGCCAACGAGGAATCATCTCTAAAGCGTATAACAATACTAATAGCTCCACCCAAGGTCCAAAGGATACTTTCTTCACATCTTTACCTTATAAAAAGGACACTTCCATCTTCTTAACACATTTACGCCTCTTTTCTTACTCGTCGTACCCTCCTCGTACACTCGAACTCTTCCTAATATACTTACCACATTTCCGTCATTGCTTCAGTTTCCATAATCTCGGGGTTACTATCTCCAACTTGGTCATCATTAACTGGGAACACTCTGGATGGATCTCCGATATTCTTCCGAAACATAGCAACATGGAATACCGGACGTACTGCCTCCTAAGTCGGACGGCAGTGCTAACTTATAGGCAACCTGGCCTATTCTACAACGATCTGAAAAGGCCCAAAGTACCTCGGGCTAAGTTTCCCCTGCTTTCCAAATCTTGTCACACCCATCCGGGGTGGTACCTTCAAGAAGACCCACCGTCAACCTGAACTCCAAGTGTCGACGCCGATTATCCGCACGACTTCTGTTGACTCTGATCTGCTAATAACCTCTTCTGGATAAGCTTCACCTTATCCACATCCTGCTGAATCAAGTATGGAACAACTATCTGAACCTTGCCAATATCGAACCAATCGACCGGCAACCTACACTTCCGCTCATACAAGGCTTCATAAGGCGACATCCGAATACTGAAATGGTAGCTATTATAATACTCACTCAACAAGAGGCGAATAATCCTTACAGCTACCCCTGAAATCAAAACACCGGCCCGTAACCTATCCTCAAATGTCTGGATAAAACGCGCTGTTTGTCCGTCGGCCCGAGGGTGAATGCAATACTGAGACTCACCTGAGTTCCTAACCCCGCCTGGTAAAACCTCCAGAAACAAACGAAATAGCCGAAAACTGGGCTCCACTGCCTGTCATAAAAAGTAGGAATCCCGTGCAGCCTTACAACCTCCCTGATACATAACATCTCGCATAACCCTCTGCCGAGTAAGCAGTCCTAACTGAAAGACAAGATGGGCTGACCTCATCGGCCCGACTACTGGTCGAACGCATCCACGAACTCGTACGATGGTTACCTAAACTTGGGCCTAACACCCTCGTGACCCTATCATCTAGCGGGACCACCTCAAACTGACCCCACCACATTCCGGGCTGCGGGTTGACTCGCGATAAGGCCTCAACCCGACCCACTTCGCACTAAACTCGCTCCTCGGTCCTAACAATCTCACTATTCAAGTCATGAGAACCTAGTGGTCTTCTAAGCTCACTATCCACTTCCATTTCACACCACTCATGGACTTATCACCTGAATATACTCCACGTATACAATGTACTCCGACAAAGATTAACCGTAAAATCTTTTACTCAAGACAGCCTTACATCTAAGGTCTCAATTGTTATAAATTCTAAGGTCTCCATGGTTATCTGTATTCTATGGCTCAAAATTCTCTCGTCCCCAGACTTACCCTTTTCAACTACCCATGCTTTCTAATCCACACCTAACACAATGCTATCCGTACATAGCACTCCACATGTATCTACCATAACGACCTGAACAAGTCTCTTGGTCAAGATATCTCTCAGAACTCATCGCTTTACTTTCCTTTGCCGCCTAATCAAATCCCGCTCACTGGCGCATAACTACAGAAGGTGATGAACCAGCCACTGATCCCGAAGGCTGAGTCGTAACATCCGCGCCACCTCTGGTCGGACAATTTCTCGCAAAATGGCCCTGCTGGCCGCAAGCATAACAAGCTATCGAAGTAGTACGACACTCCCCATAAGAACACCTACCACAACGGCCATACCGAGGTGGGGGTGGCCTCCTCTGGCTAACACCCCTTCCTCTCCGAACCACTGAATCCGCAACTGACCTGGTAGGCTAAGTCGTCCCACCTGTATCCCTCCTACTAGGACATTCTCTCCTCACATGGCCCTGACGGCCGCTGGTAAAACAAGCACCCGTAAAAAGACGACATTCCCCGGGATGACGCCTACCACATAGTGAACACTGAGGGAAAACCGAATCTGGCTGGCTAGAACCTATGTAAATCTGTGAACCAGAAACCCTGGAGTTCTGACCAACTCCTAAATACCCCGAACGTCCTGAAGTCTGTGGAGGACCACTCTGTACTGGCGGAGGCTCATAACCGATCACTGGCGAAGGTCCGCCGAAAGTTACCAGGACCTCGCTGCTCGCCATCTTCACGATCTTGGTTAATCTGCCGATCTCTACGTTCCTCGTCACGCATAAGCTCAGACGCGGCAACGTCCATGTATGACTGAAGAGCTACTCTTGTACAACTCTCTGCTAGATAATCGTCATGTCCTGTGATATATCGGTGCACTCTATCCTCCATGTCTGCCACTAATGTGGGGACATAACGAGCCAATGAGTCAAACTCTATATCAGATTCCCGAACCGCCCGCCTGCTCGCCTCAACATCACAAATCTATTCGCCGAGCTCTCTCATTCGCGAGGGCAAGCTGCGGTAGGAAATGCCTCTAAGGTCTTGATCACTTTTGTTATACCGTGGTTCGTCCGACCGCGGTCGGGGTTTCAGCGCGCTGCAGGTGGCGCGGCCAAGGCGGGTTATTGTAGGCCGCGCGCCGAAGGCACGTGGCCGCGCCGAAGACGTGGCCGCGCGCCAAAGATCTGAGGAGTCGCTGAAGTTTCAGCGCCGGCACAGGAATCGTGGCCGCGGCGTAAGATCCGAGATCCGCAGAGTTGCGCCGCGCCGAGGCGGGAAATCGCGAAAAACTTAGGAAAATCTGATCTTTTCTTTTAAAAGGGCATGGGTGGGTGACAAGTGTCCCCCCCCCCCCCTCTGATTTCTGCATGCATTATATTGACCAAGTCTTAAAGACTTGGTCATCTTTCATCTCTCTCTTAGAAAAATATCCTCCTTCTCTCTTAATTATTTCAAGCTCCTCCTTCTCTCTAAAACTCCAAGAGGTATTCTAGCCTTAGGAAAAATCTGAAAAAGTAAAAGGCAAGAAGGAAGCTTGTGGCTAGCTTGTGAAGATTGTTGTGGTGGTGTTCTTGGAATAGAAGCTAGCAAATTGTTGGATAAATTTGGCTAAAGCTCTAAGGTAATGATTCTTCCTCTATTATTAGTTTTTAGTGTTGCATGTTAAGAAGAAAGTACTTGTGGTAGTAAATAATGCTATTAGAGTCATTGCATGCAAGAAATGTGGGTTGGGTATGAAGGTTTTGGCTAAAGAGATATTATGAGCATGTTGTAGCCTACAAACTACTTTAGAATTGTTAAGTGTAATATTATAACTTATGGGGCAGAATTTTACACACCCAAGATTAGGTGTGTAATCCCCTTTGTGTTGGTTTGGATGTTGGGCCTTAATGAGGCGTTTGAGTGTTGAAAATCGGCCTTTGAAAAAGGTGGCAAAGTGAGTAGAAACAAAGGAAATGCTGCCCAATTTTCCTTAGGAATTGGTAACTTGAATTTGGAATTTCTACATTGAAATTAGAGGTTAATCAACGCACTATGGTTATTATAGGTTGACATATTACTTGCGGTAGTTGGACTTAGCAAGTGGATTGACCAAAGAGGTATGTAGAGCTTTCCTATCTCTTGAGCATGAATAGTTGTATCTATGTAGTACGGTATACGTACAAGATTTGATAATCTACACTTGTTTTAAAGTATATGATACTTGTTTCATTTCAAAAGTATAAGTCCCTTGGATTTAGGGAAAATGTATTTGACAAAGGAATAACGCTAATATAATGACTTTATGGGAAGTTGGTTATATTAGTTTTTGAAAGGTTCACAAAGAATGGTTTACTCTAATTAAAACAAGTACGGGTAAAGGATTTGAAACTATGGAAGGTGGATTGATTTTTAGGCATTGGTTGCCTAAGGTTTTAAAGGAAATGAAGTCACTTGATTTAGAAGCCTATTATATTTCTAAAAGGAAATGTGACTTGTTTTGAAAAGAAATTGTAACTTGATACTATGGTGATTAGTATCTTGGAATCTTTGTATAAAAAGAGTTTTTCTTAAAAAGTTAGAAGTACATGGTGCTTGGGTTGAATTCCCGGGTTTTCTATTAAAAGACATGTTAGTGCCTTAGGATACTAAAATGAGAGGATATATTAGTAATGTTAATAAGAAGTTAGGAGATTTCTTAACTTGCTTATGTTATGATAAGCCGGTAGTGCTTATGTATGATATGATAGGCCGGTAGTGCTTATGTTGTGATATGATAGGCCGGTAGTGCTTATGTATGATATGATAGGCCGGTAGTGCTTATGTTATGTATGATAGCCGGATGAGCTATGTTATATATTTGTATTATTACGGGGTAAACCCCGGGTTATTATCTATGCCATGGATTTGCTACCCATGATGCGAGTGCGGCGCTTGCACTCATGCGGATACGGATCACAGGATCCATGCGGGTGAAATAGTCCCATGACGAGGCGGGTGACCTCATGCGGGTCCACAGGACCCATGCGGGTGAAATAGTGTTATACCCCGTATGTCCAGAGTATGTACGTGAGGGCGTACGTATTAAATTTTTAGCCTTAATTAGGCAAAGGATCGAAAATATTTGGGCACAACTAGCGAAAAGAATCGTTTTTCGACGAAACGTTTTACAAAACTTGCGAGGGGAAAATTCCGGCTATGTCATTTATATTTTTTGCGGATTTTTCTGAGAGACGAAACATTTTGGACCAACGAGAGGGTGACACTTGTCACCTCGTGGACGCCAAGGGCGGTTTGCCTTGGACGATTGGCATGGATTTGAGGCCTAAAACTTGGGTCAATGTTTGTTGAGTGTTTTGGGGAGTAGGCTAGGGTGCACTTGTGCAAATCTCCACCTTACACTTGCCTACCACTTGGCTTGATCTTGACCATTGGTGGTCCTATAAATACCCCCCTTGCTTGAAGGTTTTCTTCATCCCTCAAATCATTCTAAGTCTTGAAAACCCTCTCTTCCTTTGAGTGTAGTTCTCGTCCAAAGCCACCCCCCTCCCCATTGAAAAGGCCCTTGGCCGAAACCCCTCTCCCTTTGTAGTGTTCTAGCCGAGAACACACCTCCCCTCTCTTGAGTTGTTCTCGTGAAATACCCCCCCCCCCCTGGGTAGAGAAATACTTCTCCAAGTATTGTTGTAATGCCAAAATACTCTAGCCCAAAACCTTTGTAGTATTTCCAAGTACCCTCTATACGAAAGCCCGGAAAATACTACTATACTTTCCTTTAGCCACTAAACGAAACCCTATGGAAAAATCTTCATAGTTAGTTGAAGTATTAGGTAGAAGTTGTGTAGAACTTCTAAGGATTTCTCGGAGCGAATTGGAGCGTGCAGATTAGGAGCTAAACCTTGCTCAGGATCGACATTTTAACTTGGATAATTTTGGGCTTATCGAGGTAAATGATCTTGTCCCCCTATTATAATTGGAAATTACATGTTGTAGTAATATATAGTTGAGTATACTATATATAGAATGTTTAAAGATAAGAATTGAACTGTAATTACATAGAAGGATATTAAAGAGGAGGATAGGACTGTATTTACAGTAGACTTGTGTAGTATTACTGTGAAGAAAAATTGTACACGTCCGGTTAGACGTGTAAACCCCCCCCCCTGGTTGGCTTGGTAGCCGGCCTCGATAGAGGAGGAGATTTACGCGGTTGCGGGGGGGGGAGGTGCTGCCGAATTTTCTGTAGAATATGGAACCGTGTGTTTAGAAGTTAATAGACATTTATGGCCTATATAGGTGGAAGTACTACGAGTAGCGTATTCTACTTGAAGAGTGGAAAAGGCTAGCTGGGTTACAGTACTGTAGAGCGTATTGCTAATTGTCGATAATCGTCGCGAGGTATGTGAACCTCTTCCTATCCTTCTAGAATGATGTTTGGTAAACTATGTAGTACGGTAGACGTACATGTGCTAAATAAATTTGGTTGGTTTAAAACATAGGGTGTTATAATAGCTTTATGGGAAGTTAGTTATAACGACTCCATGTAGGTAAAAGAATGGTTTATTGATTGTAGAAGTTAAGAGACTTGATCTTGTAAGATAAGAGACTTAACGTAATTGACTTGATATATAACATTTTGTTAAAAATGTTGTAAAACCTCATTCGCGAGTAATGAGCATTTGATTTTAAAAGAATAATGTTTTACTGATTTCGGAAATGAGAATAAGTGTCGAACAAACCACTGCAGCGTTAATAAAGGAAAATGTATTGACAAATAACTAATTGTTATTAAAACCAGTAGAAACCTCCATCTGCATAGAAGCTAAGATAAGACAAAATTGTATTACATTTCCTAGATCATGGCTGCTGTAACAAGATTGTTATAAACAAGAATAAACGGCTCACACTTAAGACTTATGTCACTCAATTGTTTTAAAAGAGATTAAGACTATGAGTTATGAAACCTTTCTAAAATAAGAGACTTGAGCATTTGAAATTAGGCAAACTTGAACGTTTGGAAAATAATGTTGTTACTTGATTTTAAAAAGAAAGTGTTCTGGTTTACTTAAAAATGTGAGTCACTCTGTTTTTAATACTACGGGTATCGGGTGACCTTTATAAAAGAATTGGATCTTTTTAAAGAATTTAACGTACGTAATACTTTGGGGGTTAGAACTGGTCTTGGCGTAAAATGGAAGTACTTGAGTTATGTGTAACTTGCCTATGTTTGCGTGTGATAGCCTTGTTGTGCAAGCATCAGATTTCTATACCACCGCGTCTCGATGGAGAAGGCTGATTTGTTATGTATGATTCTTTATCGAGTCCCACGGATGGGCCGACACGTATTCCACCCGATTCTTTATCGAGTCCCACGGATGGGCCGAGACACGTATTCCACCCGATTCTTTATCGAGTCCCACCGATGGGCCGAGACACGTATTCCACCTGATTCCTTATCGAGTCCCATGTGATGGGCCGAGACACGTATTCCACACGATTTATACCTAGACTGCCGGCAGTGAGGAAGGAGTTCCACGCACGGAGGATGACTTGAGGCGTGAGTCCACGACTTGATATGATCGCTTATATTTGTGAATCGTAGTTTTGTTATCATACATGTCTCGCTTTTAGATAGATCGTTATGATTTCATTTACGATTTTCGGGCCACATACTTGGTACTGTTGTCTCGACCTCCTTCGGCCGCGTTCATGCCGCAGTAGAAGTACATCGGTTGTTGATCCTCGCCTCCTAGGATCACGTCAACAGATTAGGAAGCTCCGCTTCTCCGAGGCTTATCTTGGTATGTTTCCCGAGTTGTAGGTTCTTGTACATTCGTGGTATGGCGGCCCCGTCTCCGTCATATTTGTTAGATAAATCTTAGAGGTCCAGAGTAATCGCTGGCGTGGTTGTAAAAGATGTAACTGTTCAAAAGTTCTGTATATATGCAAGAAGGCAACCGTTTTGGTTGGCCTGTTTTATTATCTCATCTCTTGTTTCATATATGTATGTTTTATATTCCGCTGATTTCTCTGATGTATGGCTACTTGGGTGCCCGGGTAAGGCACCAGTCACGGGCCCCGGAACGGGTCGTGACAAAAGTGGTATCAGAGCAGTTAATCCTCGGAAAGTGTCTACAGACCGTGTCTAGTATAGTCTTGATTATCGATGTGTTGTGCACCACATCTATAATCAGGAGGCTGCAGGACATTTAGGATTGGTTTCCATTCTTCTCATTCTGAGATCGTGCCTTAGAGCTGTGTTATAAGTTGGACCCCTCTGACGTATTTCGTTTTTACCAGTTATGCCTCCGCGAAAGGCAACCAGAGCCCAGGAGGGCAAGGCAGCATAGGAAGCTGCGAGTAGAGCACGGAGGGTTACCAGGCAGGCCCGCCTTTACTCGAGATAGTGCGTCCGACGGCGAGTTTTGCGACGCCACCCAAAGAGAGTTTAGAGCCGCAGCGATGGTCGCCTGAGACCACAAGACGAGCCTCCACCCCACAGACGGAGCAGAGGAGACGTGGTACAAGGAGATAGCCCGCCATCGCCGTGGTCGTGGGCCGATATGAGGATAGGCCGACGCAGCAGCCGATTCCAGAGCACCCGTAGTTCACCCCGAGCGGTTTGAGACTACGGACTTTTCGAGCCGCCCGCCAGAGTTCTATGGGTCGAGGCACGAGGATGATCCGCAGAGTTCATCCGATTCTGACCGATCGAGAGTGATCAAGGCCGAGACCGAAGTCGGTGACCTTCGGTTCGCATCGGCCGCGTGATACTGCAATGATCGGTTTTGATTCATGGAATCGCCCCGAGGGGAGCATGCGCTCCCAGCAGTTTGGGGCGAGTTCTCAAGGGCATTTCTTGCACATTTCTTGCCTCCACAGATGAGGAGGGCTCGGGCCGACAGATTTTTGACGTTGAGGCAGGACGGGCGGACGGTTAGAGAGTACAATGTGGAGTTCGACTCATTAGCTCGGTACGTCCCCGCATTGGTAGCCGGCATGGAGGACAGAGTGCACCGCTATGTCACCGGGCTCGATGACTACTTGGCAGAGGCTTGTTCGGGTGTAGCTCTTCAGCCGGGCATGGACATTGCCCGCATGCAGGCTCATGCACTAGGATGTGAGGCACGGAGAGGTCGACGGAATGACCAGGATCAGCAGAAGAGGGCCAGAACAGCAGGGTCTGTTGGCGACTTTCGAGGCGGACCGCCTCAGCAGCAGGCTAGTTATGTACCTCCGCCAGTACAGAGCGGTCCTCCACAGTCTTCAGGACGTTCGGGGTATTCGGGAGCTGGTCAGGGCTCCAGGGCTTCTGGTTCACAGATATACATGGGTTCTAGCCATGGGTTCGAGTTTTCCTCGGTGTACGACGATGCGGCGGCGTCCCGGGAATGTCGTCTTTTTACTGGTGCTTGTTTTGCCTGCGGCCATCAGGGCCATGTGACGAGAAACTGTCCTAATAGGAAGGATACAGCGGGACTCACTACCGGTCGGGCGTGTTCATCACCTTCTATGCCTGCACGCAGTGTGCCTATGATTAGAGTGAAGCGGTTGATACAGGTATATCCTTAACCCTCTAGAGATTTGTATATGTGATAAGATGAGTATATATTAAGTGTTATGTTCAGATAGCATTATGTTAAATTGTGATTTAGAGGCCTGGTTAGTAAAGGGGAAGTTGGGTACATAGAAAGTGTGAGCCTTAGAGTTTTATACGTGGAGACCTTAGAGGCGAGGCCATCTTGAGTAAAAGATTTATTTTATGTTTGACCTTTATCAGAGTACGTAGTATACGTGGGATATACTTGTGTGATAGGTCCCTGAGCGGTGTGAAATGTAAGAGGGTAGTTGATCTAAGAAGACCACTAGGTTTTCGTGACTCGATAGTGGGATTGTTCCGGATCGGGGAACAAGAGTTTGGCGCGATTTTGGGGTCGGGTTGAGGGCCGTTCGCGGGTCAACCCGCGGTCTGTATTGTGGTGGGGTCAGTTCGAGGTGGTCCCGCCAGGTGGTAGGATCACGAGGGTGTTAGGCCCAATTTGTGTTAACCATCGTAGGAGTTCGCGGATGTGTTCAAACGGAATCGGATCGTGAAGGCCGGGAATGGCCTTGAAGAAATTCGAGGCTAATAAGATGACCAAGTTTGGAGGTAGTGAAAACTGAAGTGACGACTGAGGTATGGTACGTATACTAGAAAGAGTTCAAATGATCAAGGAGGGTACGACGAGAAAGGGAAAGAGTGAACATGGGTTAAGAGAATGGTAGTGATCATTTCTCTTGTGAAGAAAAGGTGCGAAGGGAGTATCTGTTAGCCCTTGAGTGGGAGCTTTTGTAATGATAGAGGTGATTCCTCGTGGACTTGGATTTAAGTATTTTACGCGTGTATTATTTCGTGGCCATGTGTGGCATTGGCAACTTGTTTAAGTTAAGAGGAACTTTATCGTTATCTATCTTGAGAAGGAACATTCGGGACGAATGTTTCTAAGGAGGGGAGAATGTTATACCCCGTATGTCCAGAGTATGTACGTGAGGGCGTACGTATTAAAGTTTTAGCCTTAATTAGGCAAAGGATCGAAAATATTTGGGCACAACTAGCGAAAAAAATCGTTTTTCGACGAAACGTTTTACAAAACTTGCGAGGGGAAAATTCCGGCTATGTCATTTATATTTTTTGCGGATTTTTCCGAGAGACGAAACATTTTGGACCAACGAGAGGGTGACACTTGTCACCCTCAAGTGGACGGCCAAGGGGGCGGTTTGCCTTGGACGATTGGCATGGATTTGAGGCCTAAAACTTGGGTCAATGTTTGTTGAGTGTTTTGGGGAGTAGGCTAGGGTGCACTTGTGCAAATCTCCACCTTACACTTGCCTACCACTTGGCTTGATCTTGACCATTGGTGGTCCTATAAATACCCCCCTTGCTTGAAGGTTTTCTTCATCCCTCAAATCATTCTAAGTCTTGAAAACCCTCTCCTCCTTTGAGTGTAGTTCTCGTCAAAGCCACCCCTCCCTCAAAAGGCCCTTTGCCGAAACCCCTCTCCCTTTGTAGTGTTCTAGCCGAGAACACACCTCCCCTCTCTTGAGTTGTTCTCGTGAAATACCCCCCCCCCCTTGGTAGAGAAATACTTCTCCAAGTATTGTTGTAATGCCAAAATACTCTAGCCCAAAACCTTTGTAGTATTTCCAAGTACCCTCTATACGAAAGCCCGGAAAATACTACTATACTTTCCTTTAGCCACTAAACGAAACCCTATGGAAAAATCTTCATAGTTAGTTGAAGTATTAGGTAGAAGTTGTGTAGAACTTCTAAGGATTTCTCGGAGCGAATTGGAGCGTGCAGATTAGGAGCTAAACCTTGCTCAGGATCGACATTTTAACTTGGATAATTTTGGACTTATCGAGGTAAATGATCTTGTCCCCCTATTATAATTGGAAATTACATGTTGTAGTAATATATAGTTGAGTATACTATATATAGAATGTTTAAAGATAAGAATTGAACTGTAATTACATAGAAGGATATTAAAGAGGAGAATAGGACTGTATTTACAGTAGACTTGTGTAGTATTACTGTGAAGTAAAATTGTACACGTCCGGTTAGACGTGTAAACCCCCCCCCCCTGGTTGGCTTGGTAGCCGGCCTCGATAGAGGAGGAGATTTACGCGGTTGCGGGGGGGAGGTGCTGCCGAATTTTCTGTAGAATATGGAACCGTGTGTTTAGAAGTTAATAGACGTTTGTGGCCTATATAGGTGGAAGTACTACGAGTAGCGTATTCTACTTGAAGAGTGGAAAAGGCTAGCAGGGTTACAGTACTGTGGAGCGTATTGCTAATTGTCGATAATCGTCGCGAGGTATGTGAACCTCTTCCTATCCTTCTAGCATGATGTTTGGTAAACTATGTAGACGTACATGTGCTAAATAAATTTGGTTGGTTTAAAACATAGGGTGTTATAATAGCTTTATGGGAAGTTAGTTATAACGACTCCATGTAGGTAAAAGAATGGTTTATTGATTGTAGAAGTTAAGAGACTTGATCTTGTAAGATAAGAGACTTAACGTAATTGACTTGATATATAACATTTTGTTAAAAATGTTGTAAAACCTCATTCGCGAGTAATGAGCATTTGATTTTAAAAGAATAATGTTTTACTGATTTCGGAAATGAGAATAAGTGTCGAACAAACCACTGCAGCGTTAATAAAGGAAAATGTATTGACAAATAACTAATTGTTATTAAAACCAGTAGAAACCTCCATCTGCATAGAAGCTAAGATAAGACAAAATTGTATTACATTTCCTAGATCATGGCTGCTGTAACAAGATTGTTATAAACAAGAATAAACGGCTCACACTTAAGACTTATGTCACTCAATTGTTTTAAAAGAGATTAAGACTATGAGTTATGAAACCTTTCTAAAATAAGAGACTTGAGCATTTGAAATTAGGCAAACTTGAACGTTTGGAAAATAATGTTGTTACTTGATTTTAAAAAGAAAGTGTTCTGGTTTACTTAAAAATGTGAGTCACTCTGTTTTTAATACTACGGGTATCGGGTGACCTTTATAAAAGAATTGGATCTTTTTAAAGAATTTAACGTACGTAATACTTTGGGGGTTAGAACCTGGTCTTCGGCATAAAATGGAAGTACTTCAAGTTATGTGTAACTTGCCTATGTTTGCGTGTGATAGCCTTGTTGTGCAAGTACTGTATTTCTATACCACCGCGTCTCTCGATGGAGGGCCGGCTGATTTGTTATGTATGATTCTTTATCGAGTCCCATGGGATGGGCCGAGACACGTATTTCACCTGATTCTTTATCGAGTCCCATGGGATGGGCCGAGACACGTATTCCACCTGATTCTTTATCGAGTCCCATGGGATGGGCCGAGACACGTATTCCACCTGGTTCTTTATCGAGTCCCATGGGATGGGCCGAGACACGTATTCCACACGATTTATACCTAGATCACGGCGGTGAGAAGGAGTTCCACGGGTGAGGATGACGCGAGGCGTGAGTCCCTGACTTGACATGACTGCTTTTATATTTGTGAACTGTAGTTTTGTTATCATACATGTCTCCTATTTTTAGATAGACTGTTATGATTTCATTTACTGATTTTCGCCACATACTTGGTACTGTTGCATCGACCTCCTTCGGCCGCGTTCATGCCGCATGTAGAAGTACATCGGTTGTTGATCCTCGCCCTAGGATCACGATTCAGATTGGGAAGCTCCGTTTCTCCGGAGGCTTATCTCTTGGTATGTTTCCCTGAGTTGTAGGTTCTTGTACATTCAGGGGTATGGCGGGGCCCTGTCCCGTCATAGTTGTTGTATAAATCTTAAGTCCAGAGCAATGTGTGGCGGGGTTGTAAAGGATGTAACTGTTCAAAAGTTCTGTATATATGCAAGAAGGCAACCGTTTTGGTTGACCTGTTTTATTATCTCATCTCTTGTTTCATATATGTATGTTTTATATTCCGCTGATTTCTCTGATGTATGGCTACTTGGGTGCCCGGGTAAGGCACCAGTCACGGGCCCCGGAACGGGTCGTGACAAATAGTCCCAGGAGTAGGATTGCTTAATGATACTACAGGCGAGGTACCCTGTTTTGATCGTGAGCTTCCTATTTTTATGCTATAAGATTTATACTTGTTACTCTCATTGTTAGTAAGGCACAATGCAAGGAAATTGATTTTATCCATGACTCCAGCTTATTTTTGACTTATGATATTACTACAGTATTTTCCAGTTTTACATACTTGGTACGTTGTGTACTGACCCCCTTCCTCGGGGGCTGCGTTCATGCCGCAGGTAAGGGAAAGCAGGTGGTAGATCCTCATTCCTAGGATCTTTTACTCAGGTGTCAGAAGCTCCATTCCTCCGGAAGCTTGTTTTTGGTACGGATATTCCCTGATGCTATAGATATTTTGTACATTCAGGGGTATGGCGGGGCCCTGTCCCGCCACAGTTGTTATCTTTAGAGGTCTGTGGTCACATATATGTTTTGGGCTATAAGAACCAGTTGTACTACTATACCTTGTTTAAGTATGTTTTATGGAAGGCAGCCTTATCGGCTGGCCAGTGATGTTTACCCTTTTTATGAGTCATGTGTTATGTTTGTTCCGCTGCTATTCTCTGACATATACCGAAGGTACCTGCAGGTACGATCGCGCCCGGGTTGGGTCGTGACAACTTTCATGATCCGCTGCAACTGTCGAATAAACTCCTGAGGATCTTCCTCAGTTCTCAATCCATAGAACTCGGGTGGACTGCAACTCAAGAAGTCCCGAAGTCTCAAAACTATAGGATCTAGGGTGAACTACTGGTACTGCCGGAACCACCGTCTCCCGTCCGTCCTCATTACCAGCCACCAGACTAGCTAGTAACGGGGCCATCTCCTTGTAACTCATATCCTCGGCTCCTGGCCGTGGACTGGAGACTCAGGTATCGTAGTCTTAGTAGAAACTGCTGCCGCTCTAAACTCTGATGGGGCTAGAGGCGTCATAAAACTCGTCGTCTGAAATACTATCTCAGGTAATGACCAGGCATGTGCCCTCGTAACCCTCCGTGTTCTACTCGTAGCTCCCTCTGGTTGCCTTGCGTAGAGGCATAACGGGTACATAAGAATACGCCAGAGGGAGTCCAACTTATAACACAGCTCTAAGGCATGATCTCAGAGTGAGAAGAATGGAAACCAATCCTAAATATCCTGCAGCCTCCTGATTATAGGTGTGGTGCACAACACGCCGATAATCAAGACTCTACCAGATACGATCTGTAGACACTTTCCGAGGATTAACTGCTCTGATACCACTTTTGTCACGACCCGAACCCTGGCCCGTGACTGGTGCCTTACCCCGGGCACCCTAGTGATACAACATCAGAGAAAATCAGCGGAAATAAAAACTTACACATGAAATAAGATATACAATAATGAAATAAGAAAACAGGCTAACCAAAACGGTTACCTTTCTGTATATATAAATAAAAACTTGAACAGTTACATCCCTTTTACAAACCCTGCCCACAACAAGATTACTACGCACTCTAAGAATGTTATAACAACAATGACGGGACAGGGCCCCGCCATACCCCTGAATGTAAGTACCTACAACTCAGGGGACTATACCAAAGATAAGCCTCCGGAGAAACGGAGCTTCCCCAATGACTGTGATCCTATGGCGAGGATCAACAATCGTGTACTCTACTGCGGCATGAACGCACCCGAAGGAGGTCAAGACAATTACCAAGTATGTGAAAGCGTAGCATCAAATAAAATCATAACATTTCAAAACCAATTACAAATACGTACGAAACAACCAATGTAACCGCACATAGTGCCACAGCATAACCAAGAGCAAAATAGATATAACATAACTGGTCTTTTCTAGGCCGCTAATGATCGAAGCAAGGCCATTCGCCCATAGTATCATTATGCGTGCCTAATCCTGGAACTCCCGCAGTCCGCATAGGCCACATAGGCCCGCATGAGGTATTCCTCGCATCGGGGGTAGCTAACCCGCGGCATCATCCTGGACCCCCGAAGTCCGCATAGTCCTATGGACCGCATGAGGTATCCCTCGCATCGGCGTAACACACCCGGAGTGATCAATCCTGGAACTCCCGCAGCTCCGCATAGGTCACATGGACCCGCATGAGGTATTCCTCGCATCGAGGGTGGCAAGTCCTCGGCATCATAACAAGTCAGGGGGGTATGTGATATAATAGCAGTACAACAGGCTTATCGTTTAACAACGTAAGCACAACAAGAATAACCCCCTTACACAAACATCACAAGACACTAACACACGTAGCATCATAACATGTTTACTTATCAAACCATCAAGAAAGTATTACAAGGCTATCACAAGCCAACATAGTCAAGTTACTCACACAAAAGTCACACGATACCCGTAGTATCAAAATAGAGTAACTATCTTTTAAGTAAACCAAAACAATTTCCATACCTTCTTTTTAAACCATTTTAAGACAAAACCATGCCTTCCTTTAAAACAAAGACACTTCTTCCTTTTTAAAGTCCAGTAGCAATATACTTTTTAAACCAAGTGTCTTACTCTTTTAAAAACAAGTAACCTATACCTTTAAATCAAGTTACTTCTCCTTTCCCGAAATCAAGTTGTTTATAAGTCAAGTCTCTTTACTTTCAAAAATCAGTCTCTTAATCTTTAAATCATATCTTTTGTTTTCATAAAGTCGTTATAAATAACTTCCCATAAAGCTATTATAACACTTTATGTTTTAAACCAACCAAGGACAACTATTCTCATTTTCGAAATCAAGATAACTTTATTCTTTAAAAGACCACACACCCATTACTCATGAGTGAGGTTTTACAACTTTTTAACATAATTTAAGTCCTTAATATTTCATAACAAGTCACTTAACTTTGGAATCAAGTCAAGGACACAAAAGGAAAATCAAATTCCTTTAAATACACGTGCGTCTACTGCACTACATATATTTCACAAATATCATGCTAGAAAGGATAGGAAGAGGTTCACATACCTCGCGACGATTATCGACAATTAGCAAAACGCTCCACAGTACTATAACCCTGCTAGCCTTTTCCACCCTTCAAGTAGAATACGCTACTCGTAGTACTTCAACCTATAATGGCCATAAAATGGTTATTAACTTCTAAATCCCTTCGTAGAATATTTCTAAGTACAAGGTTCCAAATTCTCCGGAAAATTCGGCAGCACCTCCCCCCCCGCAACCACAAAAATCTCCTCCTCTATCGAGGCCTGCTACCAAGCCAACAATTCCAGGGGGGGTTACACGTCTAACCGGACGTGTACAATTCTACTCCACAATAATACTACAAGTCTACTGTAAATACAGTCCAATATAAATACAGTTCAATTCTTTTTTAATCATCCTTCCATAAATTATATACTCAATTATACAACTACAACATGTAATCTCCAATTACAATAGGGGGATAAAGATCATTACCTCGATAAGCCCAAAATTATCCAAGATTAATAAGTCGATCCTGATCAACGTTTAGCTCCTATTCCTTACGCTCCAAACCGCTCCAAGCAACCCTTATACGCTCCTAACCAACTCCTCTTCAAGATCTAACTCCAAAAAGTGAAGAACACCTTAGGCTCAAATTATGGCAAGTTTCGGCCAAGGTGTGATTTAGGGGCTAGGGGTGTGAAATCTTTTCCAACACTTGGTACACAATCTTCCTAATACCCTAAGGAAGAACACTTATAAGTTTAAGGATTTTTGGACAAGTTTTGCTCAAGGAAAATGGCCAAAGCCGAGAGCAAGGTAAGGAAGAGGGAGGGAATTTTCAAGACTTGGAACTCTCTAAGTGTTGGATGAATATGTTATACCCCGTATTTCCAGAGTATGTACGTAAGGACGTACGTAGAAAGTTTGGGCTTTAAAGTAAGGCTTGGCCGATTTTATTTGTGCACAACACCCGGTTAGAGTCGTTTTTAGACGAAACGTTTCCACAGCTTTCGTAGGGAAAATTCCGGCTATGTCATTTTTAATTTTTGCGGATTTTTCCGAGAGACGAAACATTTTGGACCAACAAGAGGGCGACACTTGTCACCCTCTCATTGGATAGGCTTGGGCGGTCAAGGGTGGACGAATTGGGTGAGTTTTTGTCAAGTAGTAGGTAGGATATTTTGGTGGTAGATGGATAAGGTGCACTTGGCATGATCTTGGCCCTACACTTGCTATGCACTTGGCATGATCTTGGCCATTGGTTGGCCTTTGCTAGACCTATAAATACCCCCCCTTTGGAAGACTTCTTCATCCATTCCAAATATTTCCTAAGTGTTAAAATCCTCCTCCCTCCCCTTTGTGTTGAGTTCGGCCGAGAGCCCCTCTCCCCCCCCTTGGCCGAGAGTACCCCCCCTAGTGGGGTAGGCCGAGGGGTATACACCCCCTCCTCCTTGTGGTGCTAGTGGGTACCCCTAGCCTAGTTGTTTTCGTATAAATACCCTCCTCTTGGTAGAAATACTCTCAAAAGTATTGTTACTATACCCAAATTACCTTAGCCGTATACCTTGTAGTATTCTAAGGTTATACCTATACGAAAAGCCCCGTAATACTATTATACTTCCCGTCAGTCACAAAACCGAAACCCTAAGGGAAATCTCCATAGTTAGTTGGAGTGTTATGTAGAAGTTGGTTAGAACTTCTAAGGGTGGTTTGGAGCGGGTTGGAGCGCACGGAGTTGGAGCTAAACGTTGCCCAGGAATCGACATTATACTTGGATAATTATGGGCTTATCGAGGTAAATATCTTGTCCCCCTATTGTAATTGGAAATTACATGTTGTAGGAATATATAGTTGAAGTATACTATATATAGAACTGAACATAGCTTTGTGGCAATGTCCTTGGACTTAAGCCTGAATTAAAAGAAGAGAACTGAACTGTAATTACATAGGACTGTATGACAGTAGACTTGTGTAGTTTGACGGGTAGGGAAGGGCTGCCCAATTTCCCGTAGGATCTTGCATCTAGATTTATTCTACCGAGTAGTCTAGACTTTGATAGACTTGTATAACCTGTATAGGTTGAATGTTCTGCGAGTAGCATGTGCTACTTGAGAAGGTGGACCAGGCTAGCCGGGTTATAGCCGTGGAGCGATTTGCTTTCAGTCGATAATCGTCGCGAGGTATGTGAACCTCTTCTTATCTCTTCCAGCATGATATGTGTGTAACTATGTAGTACGGTAGACGTACGTGTGTTAATTGAACGTAGTTGTACGACAATGTCTTTTGACTTAAGCCCGAATAATAAAGATCTTGAAGTATTTCAAGATAATTAAGAACTGTTTTTAAAAGAAGAGTAACACTTGGTTTTAAAAGCTAAAGAGTTATACTAGCTTTATGGGAAGTTAGGTATAACGTCTTAAGAGAGATAAAATGAACGCTTTATTTACTTTAGAAGTTAAGAGACTTGATCTTGTAAGATAAGAGACTTAACTTAAATGAATTGATATGAATTTCGTGTGAAACCTCATTCGTGAGTAATGAGTACTTGGTTTTAAAAGGAATAATGTTTTACTGATTTCGGAAATCAGAAATGTGTATCGACAAACCACTGCAGCGTTAATAAAGGAAAATGTATCGAATAATTAAGTATTATTGAAACCAGTAGAAACTTCCATCTGCATAGAAGCTAAGATGAGACAAAATGATATTTCCTAGATCATGGCTGCTGTAATAAGATTGTTATAAACAAGAATATCCTACTCACATATAAGGATTATGTTCCTCCGATTGTTTAAAAGAGAATTACATTCTTAAATGAATAAGACTATGAACTACGAAACCTTTCGAAAATGAGAAACTTGAGTAATTGAAATTAGGCAAACTTGAAACGTTTGGAAAAGAATGTGGTTACTTGATTTTACAAAGAGAAGTGTTTTGATTTACTTCAAAAGATAATCACTCTATTTTCATATACTACGGGTATTGTGTGGTTTTTGTGAAAGTAACGTATCTTTTAAAGAGTTAATGTATGAAGTACTTTGGGGATAAAAACCCGATCTTGTTAATCATATAGTAGAAAGTACCTTGTGTATATAACTTGATTATGTTGGTTTGTGATTGCCTTGTAATACTTTCTTGTGATTTGTTAAGTAAACATGCTAGGATGCTACGTGTGTTAGTATCTTGTGATGTTAGTGTAAAGGGGTTTCCCCTCGATTGCGCTTAAATAGTTTCACTATCAGCCGTTATGTTGGTATTGTACCACTCACCCTGACTGTTCCGGAGGTTAAGCTGCCCTCCGATGCGGGGTAGACTCAGGCGGGTCTAGTGACCTATGATTCGAGAATACCTCATGCGGGTCCCAGGGGCCTATGCGGAGCTACGAGTTCCGAGTTAGTTTGCGTCCTTTATGGGCATGCGGTCTATGTGGCCACGCGGATCGCGGTCGAGCGCTTCGGAGTAGCTACCCTCGATGCGGGAATACCTCATGCGGCCATCGGTGGCCTATGCGAGTCGCGGAAGTTCGAGGCTAGACGCGACATTAGATATCTGCGCGAGTGGCGGCTTTGATCATGTGACGGCAGACAGATTTCATGATACGATTTATGACCTTGTTAGTACGGTGAGTTTTAGTAGTCGGCTATGCCTTCATACTTACCTCACGATTTTATTATGACACAGTGACACGTGTTCATGTATCTCTTGGTGCTTTTATATATCATAGATCGCAGCTGGGAAGGTATTCCACGCATGATTGATGTTGTGGGCGTGAGACCCATATTTATGTATTTGAGTGATGACTTGAGGCGTGAGTCCACGGCGATATGACCTTTTTATTGTGAATCGTAGTTTGGTTATCATACATGTCTCTGCTTTATATAGACTACTATGATTTCATTCTGATATTTTGATTTCACATACTCATTACTGTTATCTTGACCTCGCCCTTTTGCGTTCATCTGCATGAGTAAAGGTACACCAGTCATTGATCCTCGTGCTTAGGTCACAGTTCAGCGTTTGGGAAAGCTCCGTTTCTCCGGAGGCTTGTCTTGGTATAGTCCCCTGTTGTTGTAGGTGCTACATTCGTGGTATGGCGGCCACTGTCCGTCGTTGTTGTCATATCATTCGTAAGTGCAGTAATCTTGTTGTGGGCGGGGTTTGTAAAAAGGATTAAAGCTGTTCACTTGTAAGAGTTGTTATTTATATATATCTTGAAAAGGCAAGTTTTTCTCAGATTACTGTTTCGTACCTTATTGGTTTCATGTATGTGTTTTATGTTCCGCTGATTACTCTGATGTTGTATGGCTACTAGGGTGCCCGGGGTAAGGCACCAGTCACGGGCCCGGGTTCGGGTCGTGACAAAAGTGGTATCAGAGCAGTTAATCCTTGGAAAGTGTCTGACCGTATCCGATGAAGTCTTGATTATCGGTGTGTTGTGCACCAATAATCGTGAGGCTATAGGATATTTAGGATTGGTTTCTATTCTTCTCACTCGAGATCGTGCCTTAGAGAGGCGTGTTGTAAGTTGGACCCTCTCACGTATTTCTTTCCCTTACCGCTATGCCTCGCGTAGGCAAACCCGGCCCAGTGAGGGCAAGCGGCGAGGAGCTGCGAGTAGAGTTCGAGGTTACGAGGCACAGGCCCAATCACCACCTGGGGTGGTATTTCATTCGGGGAGTTATGCTACGTCACCAGCCCCAGCAGAGTTTAGCACGGCGGCAGCAGTTCCTACTGCGCCATGATATTTGAACCTTCAGTTCCACGACCGGGAACAGTGAATTTAGATGCAAGAAGGCGACCCTGTTACTAGCTGTCACGACCCGACCCCGGGACCGCGACTGGTGCCCTACCTGGACACCCTTACAGGTAAACATCAGAGAAAATCAGCGGAACATACATGAAACTTATAAATAAAACATCGGAAGTAAAACAACAGGTTAGCCGATAGGGCTACCTTCCTGAACATATATAAAAACAACCGAAGCAGTTGCCTCCTTTCTTTTACAAACTGACCCACAATGTGTGACTACAGACCTCTAAGAGTTTTTAACATAACCACTGTGGCGGGACAGGGCCCCGCCATACCCCTGAATATACATGAATCTACTACTTCAGGAGCAAATGGAGCTTTTTCCCAAAAACTGAAAACCGAGATCCTAAGAGCAAGGATCACCAACCTGGGTACCTAAAACCTGCGGGCATGAACGCAGCCGGCGGGTCGCATAACAGTGCGAATATGGAACATGAAATAACGTGATAAGAAATGATCATAATCGTACAAAAGAATGACAAGGACAAGTATAAAAATACATACCGGATCTCGCGTGTCATTACCACTTATGAACTTAATCGCACCTTATTATCTTTTTCATTCTCTATAAAAAGCTATAGCCACATTCTTACGTACATGATTAGGAAAAGTCATTAAGTTCATTACTGTATAACTTACTCATCTTTCATAGGTATAATCCGGCCCTTAAAGGAGGGGCACCTATACTACCCGGCCCAATCTAGGACGCGATCAAGGTCACATAGTCTACCCGTAAAGGTATACTGCCCGGCCCAATCCTGGGTCGATAATGTCATCTCGTCTGCCCGTAAGGGTATACTGCCCGGCCCATTCCTGGGTCGATAATGTCATATAGTCTGCCCATAAAGGTATACTGCCCGGCCCATTCCTGGGTCGATAATGTCATATAGTCTGCCCATAAAGGTATACTGCCCGGCCCATTCCTGGGTCGATAATGTCATATAGTCTGCCCGTAAAGGTATACTGCCCGGCCCATTCCTGGGTCGATAATGTCATATAGTCTGCCCGTATAGGTATACTGCCCGGCCCATTCCTGGGTCGATAATGTCATATAGTCTGCCCATAAAGGTATACTGCCCGGCCCATTCCTGGGTCGATAATGTCATATAGTCTGCCCATAAAGGTATACTGCCCGGCCCATTCCTGGGTCGATAATGTCATATAGTCTGCCCGTAAAGGTATACTGCCCGGCCCATCTCTGGGTCGATAATGTCATATAAAACCCGGGAATTTAACCCAACGTACTACGCACCTCTACTCTTTTAGAAAGACTCTTTTTCAAATAAAACTCCCCAGATACTAACAACCGTAGTATCAAGTCATCTCTACCTTTCAGGACAAGTCACAATACCTTTTTAGAAATACAATTACCGGCTTCTAAATCAAGTGACTTCTTTCTTAAAGACCTTAAGCAATTGGTACCTTTAAAACAATTTGCCCTTCTTTATTTCAAATCATTTCTTGATTATGTTACTGAAGAAAAACCGCTCTCTTAACCTCCCATAAAGTTATTATAACCAACTTCCCATAAAGCCGTCATACTAACTTTATGCCTTAAACTAACTCATTCTTTTTATAACCAAGAGACTTATACTTTCAAATCAAATCACATAGCTTTCAAAATACTTCAAGTCTCTTAACTTTTAAGAAAACAAGTTTCAAAGTCGTAAAAACTTCATACGTAAACTCTTTTAATTTAAGTAACATATACTTTGGTGCGTTGTGAATAAGTTATACTTATTTATAACGATCTTATTCAAGTAGTCATGATCTAGAAAATGTAATACAATTTTGTCTTATCTTAGCTTCTATGCAGATGGAGAATTCTACTTGTTTTAACATAATTAATTGTCATTACATTTTCCTTTATTAACGCTGCAATGGCTTGTTCGATACTTATTCTCATTCGTGCCGTAAATTAGCCAAGTCAACTCGACTCCAAATACTTCCTAACGACTCTTACCAACATCCCCCATAAGACTTGGTAAGGACTTAGGATTTCTTAGATGTAGCTTTTACATAGAGTAAATCAACATAACTACCTCTTAACTTCTAAGAGTAGACGGAATCATGAAATACTACTACATGTATATTGCATACATAGAATCATGCCAAAGGAAGGAAGAGGTTCACATACCTCGCGACGATTGTCGACAAATAGCAAAATGCTCCAAAGTACTCCAACCTTGATAGCTATTCCACTCTCCAAGTAGGATACGCTATACTTAGTACTTCAACCTATAATGGTCACAATATGTCCATTAACCTATCACTTGTAACGTAGAATAATTCTAAGTGCTAGGTCACTAATTCTACGAAAAATCGGACAGCACTTCCTTTGTTTCTACTAACTTTGCCACCTTTTTCAAGGTCGAATACAATAACCAATACAGCCCCAATTGGCTCACCACAATCTATAAGGTAGTCCAATATAAATAAATAACCATACAGCCCCAATTGGCTCACCACAATATAGAAGGTAGTCCAATACAAATGAAAACCAACTATTACAAACTAGAAGTACAAATTCGGCCACCTTGAGTTCAACAATACTAATTCTTATCCAATTTCCATTTCAATCCAAATTGGTAGCATAACATGATATCAAGTCGCATTTGATTATAACAACCATAATCTTTAAGTAAGTAACATGCGACGATTTCTAATAAACGACCAATTAGTAATCCAACTTAACATGACTTACATTTCATTTCGGTTCCAAGGCTACAACAATCCATAATCCTTATAAACTTCTACATATCAACTTCATGCTAGCAATAGGAAAAGCTAACAACACAAAATAAATATATAACCTTGTAACACTTTAAAAGACAAGATTATACCTCAACGACTCTTAATCCAAATCCAATCCGAAGTCGCTCCTTAGTAGTTTAGAACCTCTCCAAGACACTTCAATCCGCTTGTTGAGACTCTTAGAACCACACCAACAACTTTCCTTCAACTTACAATCCAAAACCTAGAAAAGCCACTAGGTTTTCACTTTGCGACCAATACGAAAACTCTCTTTTTTCCGGGATTTTTCTATTGAGATACACTTACATAACACTCATGAACCTTGGTTTAAAGTGTGGGGCTTATAGGACAAGAAACACAATTTTTTTTCTTTTCTAAGTCATGAAGCCGAGAGCTTCATTTGTTGCTCATCCAATTTTTGTGCAAATATGGCTAAGTGTTAAGCTTGTATACTACTACTAGTATTAAATAGCACCTTGGAGGGTTATGATATAAACACATGGGTGGTTTGGATGATCTCTTAACAAATATCAAGACTTGTGGGACCTTGACTTAGTCAAACTTCTCAAGCTAAACAACTTGCAAGACTTGCCATCTAGGACTATGGTCAATGACCATATTGGCCATGCCAATTTCGTCCAAGGCATCTATAAGGGGGGGTGACACGTGTCGTCCTCCCTTTCGTCACAATAATACGTTTTCCGACAAGTTCCAATATTTCCGATAAATTTTTACAAGTCTCAAATCTTAACACTGTGAGTTCTAACGTACGTTCTTACACCATGTCCTGTAAATACGGGGTGTAACATTCTTCCCCCCTTAGAAACATTCGTCCCCGAATGTTCTTTCGGAGTCAATCCTTATAATTAGCGACATAGTTTCCTTTCACAACCCCGACATACCAATAATGCCACACATGGCCCTAATACCTCGCACACGCACATCCGTCCATCATAAGCCCAAAAGAGATTACCTTTTCGTACCTCCAACTCTTTCTAACATACATACATAACTTCCATACCTTCCCGGTACCTAGCTAGTCTTTACCAATTCCTGGTAATCTAAAATCATTATAGGCAACACGCGTCTGACCCTCATACATAACTCCGTATAGCTGTATGTCACAATACCAACTATACTATAATCATTACCAACCTGGATACGCAATCCACATAATCCTTCCTGGGTCACTGCTGCCTTTCTCGTAGCTGCAATCAACATAACTCGTTAGGGAGGGACGACCCTAACAACACAGCTCTATCGCACGATCTCAGAGTGAGAAGAATGGAAACCAATCCTAAATGTCCTGCAGCCTCCTGATTATAGATGTGGTGCACAACACACCGATAATCAAGACTCTACTAGACACGGTCTGTAGACACTTTCCGAGGACTAACTGCTCTGATGTTACTAGGTGTCACGACCCGACCCCGGGACCGCGACTGGTGCCCTACCTGGGCACCCTTACAGGTAAACATCAGAGAAAATCAGCGGAACATACATGAAACTTATAAATAAAACATCGGAAGTAAAACAACAGGTTAGCCGATAGGGCTACCTTCCTGAACATATATAAAAACAACCGAAGCAGTTGCCTCCTTTCTTTTACAAACTGACCCACAATGTGTGACTACAGACCTCTAAGAGTTTTTAACATAACCACTGTGGCGGGACAGGGCCCCGCCATACCCCTGAATATACATGAATCTACTACTTCAGGGAAAACCGTACCAAGAGATAAAGCCTCCGGAGCAAATGGAGCTTTTTCCCAAAAACTGAACCGAGATCCTAAGAGCAAGGATCACCAACCTGGGTACCTAAAACCTGCGGGCATGAACGCACTCGAAGAAGTCGATAACAACAGTGCGAATATGGAACAGAAATAACGTCTGATAAGCAGATCATAACTGTACAAAAGAATGACAAGGACAAGTATAAAAATACATACCAGATCCTGCCGTGTCATTACCACTTATGAACTTAATCGCACCTTATTATCTTTTTCATTCTCTATAAAAAGCTATAGCCACATTCTTACGTACATGATTAGGAAAAGTCATTAAGTTCATTACTGTATAACTTACTCATCTTTCATAGGTATAATCCGGCCCTTAAAGGAGGGGCACCTATACTACCCTACCAATCTAGACGCGATCAAGGTCACATAGTCTACCCGTAGCGTATACCGCCCGCCCAACTCGGTCGATAATGTCATCTCGCTTCACCCGTAGTGGTATACCGCCGCCCATTCTGGGTCGATAATGTCATATAGTTCGCCCATAAAGGTATACTACCCGCCCATTCTCGGTCGATAATGTCATATAGTCTGCCCCTCAAGGTATACTGCCCGCCCATTCTCGGTCGATAATGTCATATAGTGCGCGTATAGGTATCTTGCCCGCCCATTCTGGTCGATAATGTCATATAGTCTGCCCATAAAGGTATACTGCCCGGCCCATTCCTGGGTCGATAATGTCATATAGTCTGCCCATAAAGGTATACTTCCCGGCCCATTCCTGGGTCGATAATGTCATATAGTCTGCCCGTAAAGGTATACTACCCGGCCCATCTCTGGGTCGATAATGTCATATAAAACCCGGGAATTTAACCCAACGTACTACGCACCTCTACTCTTTTAGAAAGACTCTTTTTCAAATAAAACTCCCCAAATACTAACAACCGTAGTATCAAGTCATCTCTACCTTTCAGGACAAGTCACAATACCTTTTTAGAAATACAATTACCGGCTTCTAAATCAAGTGACTTCTTTCTTAAAGACCTTAAGCAATTGGTACCTTTAAAACAATTTGCCCTTCTTTATTTCAAATCATTTCTTGATTATGTTACTGAAGAAAAACCGCTCTCTTAACCTCCCATAAAGTTATTATAACCAACTTCCCATAAAGTCGTCATACTAACTTTATGCCTTAAACTAACTCATTCTTTTTATAACCAAGAGACTTATACTTTCAAATCAAATCACATAGCTTTCAAAATACTTCAAGTCTCTTAACTTTTAAGAAAACAAGTTTCAAAGTCGTAAAAACTTCATACGTAAACTCTTTTAATTTAAGTAACATATACTTTGGTGCGTTGTGAATAAGTTATACTTATTTATAACGATCTTATTCAAGTAGTCATGATCTAGAAAATGTAATACAATTTTGTCTTATCTTAGCTTCTATGCAGATGGAGAATTCTACTTGTTTTAACATAATTAATTGTCATTACATTTTCCTTTATTAACGCTGCAATGGCTTGTTCGATACTTATTCTCATTCGTGCCGTAAATTAGCCAAGTCAACTCGACTCCAAATACTTCCTAACGACTCTTACCAACATCCCCCATAAGACTTGGTAAGGACTTAGGATTTCTTAGATGTAGCTTTTACATAGAGTAAATCAACATAACTACCTCTTAACTTCTAAGAGTAGACGGAATCATGAAATACTACTACATGTATATTGCATACATAGAATCATGCCAAAGGAAGGAAGAGGTTCACATACCTCGCGACGATTGTCGACAAATAGCAAAATGCTCCAAAGTACTCCAACCTTGATAGCTATTCCACTCTCCAAGTAGGATACGCTATACTTAGTACTTCAACCTATAATGGTCACAATATGTCCATTAACCTATCACTTGTAACGTAGAATAATTCTAAGTGCTAGGTCACTAATTCTACGAAAAATCGGACAGCACTTCCTTTGTTTCTACTAACTTTGCCACCTTTTTCAAGGTCGAATACAATAACCAATACAGCCCCAATTGGCTCACCACAATCTATAAGGTAGTCCAATATAAATAAATAACCATACATCCTCAATTGGCTCACCACAATATAGAAGGTAGTCCAATACAAATGAAAACCAACTATTACAAACTAGAAGTACAAATTCGGCCACCTTGAGTTCAACAATACTAATTCTTATCCAATTTCCATTTCAATCCAAATTGGTAGCATAACATGATATCAAGTCGCATTTGATTATAACAACCATAATCTTTAAGTAAGTAACATGCGACGATTTCTAATAAACGACCAATTAGTAATCCAACTTAACATGACTTACACTTCATTTCGGATTTCCAAGGCTACAACCAATCCATAATCCTTATAAACTTCTACATATCAACTTCATGCTAGCAATAGGAAAAGCTAACAACACAAAATAAATATATAACCTTGTAACACTTTAAAAGACAAGATTATACCTCAACGACTCTTAATCCAAATCCAATCCGAAGTCGCTCCTTAGTAGTTTAGAACCTCTCCAAGACACTTCAATCCGCTTGTTGAGACTCTTAGAACCACACCAACAACTTTCCTTCAACTTACAATCCAAAACCTAGAAAAGCCACTAGGTTTTCACTTTGCGACCAATACGAAAACTCTCTTTTTTCCGGGATTTTTCTATTGAGATACACTTACATAACACTCATGAACCTTGGTTTAAAGTGTGGGGCTTATAGGACAAGAAACACAATTTTTTTTCTTTTCTAAGTCATGAAGCCGAGAGCTTCATTTGTTGCTCATCCAATTTTTGTGCAAATATGGCTAAGTGTTAAGCTTGTCTACTACTACTAGTATTAAATAGCACCTTGGAGGGTTATGATATAAACACATGGGTGGTTTGGATGATCTCTTAACAAATATCAAGACTTGTGGGACCTTGACTTAGTCAAACTTCTCAAGCTAAACAACTTGCAAGACTTGCCATCTAGGACTATGGTCAATGACCATATCGCCATGCCAATTTCGGCCCAAGGCATCTATAAGGGGTGACACGTGTCGTCCTCCCTTTCACAATAATACGTTTCCGACAAATTCCAATATTTCCGATAAATTTTTACAAGTCTCAAATCTTAACACCGTGAGTTCTAACGACGTTCTACACCATGTCCCCGTAAATACGGGGTGTAACATTCTTCCCCTTAGAAACATTCGCCCCCGAATGTTCTTTCGAGTCAATCCTTATAATTAGCGACATAGTTTCCTTCACAACCCCGACATACCAATAATGCCACACATGGCCCTAATACTCGCACACGCACATCCGTCCATCATAAGCCCAAAAGAGATTACCTTTTCGTACTCTCCAACTCTTTCTAACATACATACATAACTTCCATACCTTCCTGCACCTAGCTAGTCTTTACCATTCTCGGTAATCTAAAATCATTATAGGCAACACGCATCTGACCCTCATACATAACTCCGTATAGCTGTATGTCATAATACCAACTATACTATAATTATTACCAACCTGGATACGCAATCCACATAATCCTTCCCGGTCATTGCGCTTTCTCGTAGGCAATCAACATAACTCGTTAGGGAGGACGACTTAACAACACAGCCTCTATCGCACGATCTCGAGTGAGAAGAATGGAAACCAATCCTAAATGTCCTGCAGCCTCACGATTATAGATGGTGCACAACACACCGATAATCAAGACTCTACTAGACACGCGTCAGACACTTTCCGAGGACTAAGCGCTCGATGTTACTAGGTGTCACGACCACCCGATCGCGATCGGTGCCCTACAGGCACCCTTACGGTAAACATCGAGAAAATCAGCGAACATACATGAAACTTATAAATAAAACATCGGAGTAAAACAACAAAGTTAGCCGACAGGCTACCTTCCGAACATATATAAAAACAACCGGTTGCCTCCTTTCTTTTACAAAGCGACCCACAATGTGTGACTACAGACCTAAGAGTTTTTAACATAACCATCACATGGACAGGCCCCGCCATACCCCGAATATACATGAATCTACTACTTCAGGAAAACCGTACTAAGAGATAAAGCCTCCGAGCAAATGGAGCTTTTTCCCAAAATCAACCGAGATCCTAAGAGCAAGGATCACCAACCTGGTACCTAAAACTGCGGGCATGACGCAGCCCGGCGGGGTCGATAACAAAAATCGAATATGGAATGTAAATAACGCATAAGAAATGATCATAATCAGACAAAAGAATGACAAGGACAAGTATAAAAATACATACCGGATCCTGCCGTGTCATTACCACTTATGAACTTAATCGCACCTTATTATCTTTTTCATTCTCTATAAAAGCTATAGCCACATTCTTACGCATACGATTAGGAAAAGTCATTAAGTTCATTATCAGATAACTTACTCATCTTTCATATGTATAATTCGCCCGCCGAGGGGCACCTATACTACCTACCCAATCTAGACGTGATCAAGGTCACATAGTCTGCAGCGTATATCGCCCGGCCCGATCACGGTCGATAATGTCATCTCGCTCGCGTGAGGTATATCGCCGCCCATTCTCGGTCGATAATGTCATATAGTTCGCCCATAAAGGTATCGCCCGCCCATTCTCGGTCGATAATGTCATATAGTCCGCCATAAAGGTATCTTGCCCGCCCATTCTCGGTCGATAATGTCATATAGTCCGCGTATAGGTATCTCGCCCGCCCATTCTCGGTCGATAATGTCATATAGTGCGCCCGTAAAGGTATATCGCCACCCATTCTCGGTCGATAATGTCATATAGTCTGCCCATAAAGGTATCTTGCCGGCCCATTCTGGGTCGATAATGTCATATAGTGCGCGTGCAGGTATCTTTGCCCGACCCATCTCTCGGGTCGATAATGTCATATAAAACCCGAATTTAACCCAACGTACTACGCACCTCTACTCTTTTAGAAAGACTCTTTTCAAATAAAACTCCCGGATACTAACAACCGTAGTATCAAGTCATCTCTACCTTTCGTGACAAGTCACAATACCTTTTTAGAAATACAATTACCGGCTTCTAAATCAAGTGACTTCTTTCTTAAAGACCTTAAGCAATTGGTACCTTTAAAACAATTTGCCCTTCTTTATTTCAAATCATTTCTTGATTATGTTACTGAAGAAAAACCGCTCTCTTAACCTCCCATAAAGTTATTATAACCAACTTCCCATAAAGCCGTCATACTAACTTTATGCCTTAAACTAACTCATTCTTTTATAACCAAGAGACTTATACTTTCAAATCAAATCACATAGCTTTCAAAATACTTCAAGTCTCTTAACTTTTAAGAAAACAAGTTTCAAAGTCGTAAAAACTTCATACGTAAACTCTTTTAATTTAAGTAACATATACTTTGGTGCGTTGTGAATAAGTTATACTTATTTATAACGATCTTATTCAAGTAGTCATGATCTAGAAAATGTAATACAATTTTGTCTTATCTTAGCTTCTATGCAGATGGAGAATTCTACTTGTTTTAACATAATTAATTGTCATTACATTTTCCTTTATTAACGCAATGGCTTGTTCGATACTTATTCTCATTCGTACGTAAATTAGCCAAGTCAACTCGACTCCAAATACTTCCTAACGACTCTTACCAACATCCCCCATAAGACTTGGTAAGGACTTAGGATTTCTTAGATGTAGCTTTTACATAGAGTAAATCAACATAACTACCTCTTAACTTCTAAGAGTAGACGGAATCATGAAATACTACTACATGTATATTGCATACATAGAATCATGCCAAAGGAAGGAAGAGGTTCACATACCTCGCGACGATTGTCGACAAATAGCAAAATGCTCCAAAGTACTCTAACCTTGATAGCTATTCCACTCTCCAAGTAGGATACGCTATACTTAGTACTTCAACCTATAATGGTCACAATATGTCCATTAACCTATCACTTGTAACGTAGAATAATTCTAAATGCTAGGTCACTAATTCTACGAAAAATCGGACAGCACTTCCTTTGTTTCTACTAACTTTGCCACCTTTTTCAAGGTCGAATACAATAACCAATACAGCCCCAATTGGCTCACCACAATCTATAAGGTAGTCCAATATAAATAAATAACCATACAGCCCCAATTGGCTCACCACAATATAGAAGGTAGTCCAATACAAATGAAAACCAACTATTACAAACTAGAAGTACAAATTCGGCCACCTTGAGTTCAACAATACTAATTCTTATCCAATTTCCATTTCAATCCAAATTGGTAGCATAACATGATATCAAGTCGCATTTGATTATAACAACCATAATCTTTAAGTAAGTAACATGCGACGATTTCTAATAAACGACCAATTAGTAATCCAACTTAACATGGCTTACATTTCATTTCGGATTTCCAAGGCTACAACCAATCCATAATCCTTATAAACTTCTACATATCAACTTCATGCTAGCAATAGGAAAAGCTAACAACACAAAATAAATATATAACCTTGTAACACTTTAAAAGACAAGATTATACCTCAACGACTCTTAATCCAAATCCAATCCGAAGTCGCTCCTTAGTAGTTTAGAACCTCTCCAAGACACTTCAATCCGCTTGTTGAGACTCTTAGAACCACACCAACAACTTTCCTTCAACTTACAATCCAAAACCTAGAAAAGCCACTAGGTTTTCACTTTGCGACCAATACGAAAACTCTCTTTTTTCCGGGATTTTTCTATTGAGATACACTTACATAACACTCATGAACCTTGGTTTAAAGTGTGGGGCTTATAGGACAAGAAACACAATTTTTTTTCTTTTCTAAGTCATGAAGCCGAGAGCTTCATTTGTTGCTCATCCAATTTTTGTGCAAATATGGCTAAGTGTTAAGCTTGTCTACTACTACTAGTATTAAATAGCACCTTGGAGGGTTATGATATAAACACATGGGTGGTTTGGATGATCTCTTAACAAATATCAAGACTTGTGGGACCTTGACTTAGTCAAACTTCTCAAGCTAAACAACTTGCAAGACTTGCTATCTAGGACTATGGTCAATGACCATATTGGCCATGCCAATTTCGTCCAAGGAATCTATAAGGGGGGGTGACACGTGTCGTCCTCCCTTTCGTCACAATAATACGTTTTCCGACAAATTCCAATATTTCCGATAAATTTTTACAAGTCTCAAATCTTAACACTGTGAGTTCTAACGTACGTTCTTACACCATGTCCTGTAAATACGGGGTGTAACACTAGCTATGGATTTGGCTACCAGAGAGTATACCGATGTACCGCGGGTCTTGATGAATACCTAAGAGAGGGTTGTGTAAGAGTAATTCTTCAGTTAGGCTTGAGCATGGCCTGTGTACGGGCTTATGCGCAGCAGGCCGAGAAACGTAGAGATCGACGGGTTAACGGGCGGCGAAGAGGGCCAGAGCAGCAAGGTCCTTTGGTAACTTTCGAGGCGAGTCACCTCACCAGCGGATTTTATTATGCACATCCACCAGTGCAGAGAGGTCCTCCACGGGGTTCAGGACGTTCGGGTTATGCAGGGGTTGGTCGGAGCTCCAGATTTTTCGGTTCACAGTGTGGCAGATGTCATCCCGGGGAATGACGTATTTTAGTTGGTACTTGTTGTACCTATGACCGTCAGGGTCTGATGTCGAAAGAATGTCCTTGTAGGAGGACTTAGCCTTCAGGACCGGTGGGTAGTTCGTCACCTTCCTTAGCTATGCGCCCTACGGGGCAGGTTTGATTAGAACGACTAAGGGGAGTGAAGCAGTAGATATAGATATATCCTTAACCCTCTAGAGAAAATGTAAGCCTTAGAGCATTATACGTGAAGACCTTAGAGGTAAGGCCATCTCGAGTAAAAGACGTATGTTTATGTTTGACCCTTATAGGAGTGCATAGTGCACGTGAGCTATGTTTGGGATAGGTCCCTAAGTAGTGTGAAATGAAAGAGGGTAGTTGAACTAAGAAGACCGCTAGGTTTTCGTAACGTGATTTGAGAGATTGTTCCGGATCGGGGAGCTAGTGTTTCGCATCACGGGTCGGGTTGAGGCATTGCGCGGGTCAACCCGCGGCATGTATGGTGGTGGGTTTGTGGTGGTTCCGCCTTGTGGTAGGATCACGCGGTGTTTGGCCCAAGTTCGATTAACGGTGTCTGAGTTCGTGGATGCGTTCGACCGGTGGTCGGGCCGATGGGGCAGCCCATCGTGTTCTTGATCGACCGTTTACTCGGCGATGTTGATTTATCGAAAGGTTGTAAGGCTGCACGGTGCCTACCTTCACCTTATGACGCATGTGGAGCCAGTGCGGCTGTTTTTGTTTCTGGAAGTTTTACCAAGCAGGGTTAAGAACTCAGGTGAGTCTCAGAATCGCATTCGCCCTCGGGCCAGTGTATGGATTCAGGGGTAGTTGCAAGGATTGTGGTCTCCTGTTGAAGGAGTGTTTTTAGCTACCATTTCAGTGTTCGGATGTCGCCTTATGAAGCCTTGTAGGGGCGGAAGTGTAAGTTGCCGGTCGTTGGCTTGATTTTGGCAAGGTTCAGGTAGTTGGTTCAGGCTTGTTCCAACAGACTGTGGATAGGGTGAAGCTTATCTAGAGGAGGTTTTTGGCAGCTCAAAGAAATCGTGCGGATTATCGGCGACGACGCTTAGAGTTCAGGTTGACGGTCGATCTTCTTGAAGGTACCACCCCGATTAGGGTGTGATGAGTTTTGGAAAATAGAGGAAACTTAGCCCGAGTTACTTTGGGCCTTTTTGAGTTCATGTGAAGAATAGGCCAGGTCGCCTATATGTTAGCATTTGCCGTCCGACTTAGGAGGCAGTACGTCCGGTCTTTCGTATTGTTATGTTCGGGAAAGTATCGGAGATCCATCCAGAGTGTTCCCAGTTAATGATGACCACGTAGAGATAGTAACCCCTGAGTTTTGGAAACGGCGATGCTCGTGAATGTGGTAGGTTATGAGAAAGAGTTCGAGTGTACAAGAAGTGTACGACAGCCTCAGGGATCGCATACAGCCCGGTACTCTTTGTTGGGTCGCCGGAGTGACACTAGAACCTCGCGGCAAAGTGACAAAAGTGGTATCGGGAAGAAGCGAGCATGTATGGCGAGCATAGATGTGATCATTTCTTTTATAAAGAGAAGGTGCGAAGGAAGTATATTCTAGACCCCGGAGAGTGGTGTTTGTGGTGATGTTAGAGGTGTTTCCTCGTGAACTTGGATGTAAGCATTCTGCGCTAGTTGTTTCTGTGGCCATGTGTGGCAGGATTGTTCAGGTAAGTATAGTAGTGAAGACTATACTGGCGCACGTTTGGTTTGAGACTTAGAAGGAACATTCGGGACGAATGTTTCTAAGGAGGGGAGAATGTTATACCCCGTATTTCCAGAGTATGTACGTAAGGACGTACGTAGAAAGTTTGGGCTTTAAAGTAAGGCTTGGCCGATTTTATTTGTGCACAACACCCGGTTAGAGTCGTTTTAAACGCGTTTCCACAGCTTTCGTAGGGAAAATTCCGGCTATGTCATTTTTAATTTTTGCGGATTTTTCCGAGAGACGAAACATTTTGGACCAACAAGAGGGCGACACTTGTCACCCTCTCATTGGATAGGCTTGGGCGGTCAAGGGTGGACGAATTGGGTGAGTTTTTGTCAAGTAGTAGGTAGGATATTTTGGTGGTAGTTGGATAAGGTGCACTTGGCATGATCTTGGCCCTACACTTGCTATGCACTTGGCATGATCTTGGCCATTGGTTGGCCTTTGCTAGACCTATAAATACCCCTTTGGAAGACTTCTTCATCCATTCCAAATATTTCCTAAGTGTTAAAATCCTCCTCCCTCCCCTTGGTGGTGAGTTCGGCCGAGCCCCTCTCCCTTGGCCGAGTACCCACAGTGGTAGGCCGAGGGGTATACACCCCCCCTCCTTGTGGTGCTAGCCGTGGGGTACCCCCCCTCCTAGCCTAGTTGTTTTCGTATAAATACCCTCCTCTTGGTAGAAATAATCTCAAAAGTATTGTTACTATACCCAAATTACCTTAGCCGTATACCTTGTAGTATTCTAAGGTTATACCTATACGAAAAGCCCCGTAATACTATTATACTTCCCGTCAGTCACAAAACCGAAACCCTAAGGGAAATCTCCATAGTTAGTTGGAGTGTTATGTAGAAGTTGGTTAGAACTTCTAAGGGTGGTTTGGAGCGGGTTGGAGCGCACGGAGTTGGAGCTAAACGTTGCCCAGGAATCGACATTATACTTGGATAATTATGGGCTTATCGAGGTAAATATCTTGTCCCCCTATTGTAATTGGAAATTACATGTTGTAGGAATATATAGTTGAAGTATACTATATATAGAACTGAACATAGCTTTGTGGCAATGTCCTTGGACTTAAGCCTGAATTAAAAGAAGAGAACTGAATCAGATGACAGGTGTATGTGATGAGACTTGTGTAGTTTGACGGGTAGGGAAGGGCTGCCCAATTTCCCGTAGGATCTTGCATCTAGATTTATTCTACCGAGTAGTCTAGACTTTGATAGACTTGTATAACCTGTATAGGTTGAATGTTCTGCGAGTAGCATGTGCTACTTGAGAAGGTGGACCAGGCTAGCCGGGTTATAGCCGTGGAGCGATTTGCTTTCAGTCGATAATCGTCGCGAGGTATGTGAACCTCTTCTTATCTCTTCCAGCATGATATGTGTGTAACTATGTAGTACGAGAACGTCGTGTGTTAATTGAACGTGGTTATGCGGCAATGTCTTTTGACTTAAGCCCGAATAATAAAGATATTGAAGTATTTCAAGATAATTAAGAACTGTTTTTAAAAGAAGAGTTACACTTGGTTTTAAAAGCTTAAGAGTTATACTAGCTTTATGGGAAGTTAGGTATAACGGCTAAGAGAGATAAAACGAACGCTTTATTTACTTTAGAAGTTAAGAGACTTGATCTTGTAAGATAAGAGACTTAACTTAAATGAATTGATATGAATTTCGTGTGAAACCTCATTCGTGAGTAATGAGTACTTGGTTTTAAAAGGAATAATGTTTCTTGATTTGAAATCGAAATGTATCGACAAACCACTGCGGTGTTAATAAAGGAAAATGTATCGAATAATTAAGTATTATTGAAACCAGAGAAACTTCCATCCGCATAAGCTAAGATGAGACAAAATGATATTTCCTAGATCATGGCTGCTGTAATAAGATTGTTATAAACAAGAATATCCTACTCACATATAAGGCTTATGTTCCTCCGATTGTTTAAAAGAGAATTACATTCTTAAATGAATAAGACTATGAACTACGAAACCTTTCAAAATGAAACTTGAGTAATTGAAATTAGGCAAACTTGAAACGTTTGGAAAAGAATGTGGTTACTTGATTTTACAAAGAGAAGTGTTTTGATTTACTTCAAAAGATAATCACTCTATTTTCATATACTACGGGTATTGTGTGGTTTTTGTGAAAGTAACGTATCTTTTAAAGAGTTAATGTATGAAGTACTTTGGGGATAAAAACCCGATCTTGTTAATCATATAGTAGAAAGTACCTTGTGTATATAACTTGATTATGTTGGTTTGTGATTGCCTTGTAATACTTTCTTGTGATTTGTTAAGTAAACATGCTAGGATGCTACGTGTGTTAGTATCTTGTGATGTTAGTGTAAAGGGGTTTCCCCTCGATTGCGCTTAAATAGTTTCACTATCAGCCGTTATGTTGGTATTGTACCACTCACCCTGACTGTTCCGGAGGTTAAGGCGCCTCCGACGCGGGTAGACTCAAAGTGTCTAGTGACCTATGATTCGAGAATACCTCATGCGGGTCCTGTGGGCCTATGCGAGCTACGAGAGTTCCGTGTTAGTTTGCGTCCTTTATGGGCACGCGATCTATGTGGCCACGCGATCGCGAAGTCGGCGATTCGGGAGTAGCTACCCTCGATGCGGAATACCTCATGCGGGCCATTGGGGTGGCCTATGCGAGTCTGCGGAAGTTCGAGGATAAGACGCGCATTAGATATCGCGCGCGAGTGGCGGCTTTGATCATGTGACGGTCAGACAGATTTCATGATCTGATTTATGACCTTGTTGGTACGGTGGGTTTTAGTAGTCGGCTATGCCTTCATACTTACCCCGTACGATTTTATTATGACACAGGTGGGACCTGGTGTTCATGTGTATCTCTTGGTGCTTTTATATATCATAGACTGCCGGCAGTGGGGAAGGTATGCCACGGGCATGATTGATGTTGTGGGCGTGAGACCCATATTTATGTATTTGAGTGATGACTTAGGCGTGAGTCCCCGGCGATATGACCGCTTTTTATTGGAATCGTAGTTTGGTTATCATACATGTCTCTGCTTTATATAGACTACTATGATTTCATTTACGTGATTTTCGCCACATACTCTGCACTGTTATCTTGACTCTCGGCCGCGTTACGCCGCGGTAAAGGTACACCGTCATTGATCCTCGTGCTTAGTGGTCACGTCAGCGTTTGGGAAAGCTCCGTTTCTCGGAGGCTTGTCTTCGTATAGTCCCTGTTGTAGGTGCTTACATTCGGGGTATGGCGGCCCCGTCGTCGTTGTTGTCATATCATTCGTAAGTGCAGAGTAATCTTGTTGTGGGCGCGTTTGTAAAAAGGATTAAACTGTTCATTTGTAAGAGTTGTTATTTATATATATGCCGAAAAGGCAAGTTTTTCTCGACATCGCTTGCATACCTTATTGGTTTCATGTATGTGTTTTATGTTCCTGATTACACGATGTTGTATGGCTACTAGGGTGCCCGGTAGGCACCACGCCCGGTTCGGTCGTGACGTAATAAGTCTTGGATCAAGGGGTATTTATAGAAATCAATGGCTAGGATCAAAGCAAGTGTATGGTAAGGATTTGGTCCATGTGGGAGTGGAGTCTTCCAACCAAGTGTCCACCACAACAATGGGACAAGTGGCCACCACAAAAATGGGCCACTTGTCCATCAAAAAAACGTCCAAGGCCCCCCTATCTTTCGGCCATAGGGCCACATGGGGTGCCATGTGTCGCCCTCCTACTCGTCCAAAATATTTCATCTTCCGAAAATGCCCGTAATGCCGCAAATTTCGAAAATAAAGTGGGCCCTACAACCGTAAATTCCTCCCGCGGGCCCCACGTGACCAATTCCGGAAATAAAATTCCATAATTCTCAAATATCCCAAAAAGTCCGAATACCAAATCTGGGAATCCAATTCCCATTAACGAACCTTTTTCCTTCACAAAATCCGGAAACTTTTCCGTCGAAAAATCACATCTTTCTTCCTTTCCAATTTTAATGTCGTATTCTCGTACGTACGTCCTCATATACATACTCTGGAACTACGGGGTGTAACAATACCGCTTTAGGCTGAGTCTCAGATGTAAAACCCTCTGGTTGTATCATATACACCTCATCAATTAGATTACCATTGAGGAAGACAGTCTTAACATCCATTTGCCAAATATCATAATCATAGTATGCAGCTATTGCAAGCAAAATTTGAATGGACTTAATTTTTGCAACATGTGAAAAGGTTTCATCATAATCGACTTCAGGCCGTTGATTATAACCTTTAGCTATCAATCTCGCCTTATAAGTTTGTACCTTTCCATATGCATCAATATTCTTCTTGAAGACCCATTTGCATCCTATGGGTCTAACCCCTATTGGCAAATCAACCAATTTCCATACTTGATTGATGTACATCGAGTCTATTTTGGATTTCATTACTTCTTGCCATCTCTGCGAATCAATGTCTAACATAGCTTCGCTGTTGGTTGTAGGTTCATCGTCATCAGGAATATCTATCTCATTGTGTATTTCAACAAGGAGATTTAGTCTTTCAGGCGGATGATGAGTCCTAGTGGTCTTGCAGAGTTAAATATTCTGTGTTTCAGTGTTTGTTGTATTCTGATTGTGAGAGGGTGTTTATGTGTTGGACAATCCACCACCTTGAGAGATTTCAGGAATGTCATTTTTATGTATTTCCTGAATGGGATGATGTACAACTATTGTATCATCTTGCATTGGTTGTATATGAGAGTCTTGCATTTCTACACCATCTCTCACATCACTCCCACTAGTTGAAGGGCGTACTCTATGTACCCAATACTCACCAAATGCTCCCACTGAATCCTCGCCTAGGTCATGTGACAAGGGTTCAACCTCTGTATTATCTTGCGCTTCTTGAATTTCTTCAAGTTCTTTCTCATTGCAACTCTGTTCCTTGTAGACATAGTCTTCTTCAAGGAAAATTACATTTATGGAAATAATGACCTTATGTTCTCCAGGAAGATAAAAATAGTATCCTCTAGTTTCCTTTGGATACCCCACAAATAATACTTCTCACTTTGGATTCCAACTTATCAGTAAGCAACTTCTTTACATATGCAGGGCACCCCCGGGTCATATGTGTTTAAGTGCTAGCTTCTTGCCATTCCATATCTAATATGGAGTTTTCTCTACTGACTTTGAAGGAACTCTGTTTAGAATATAGATTGAGCTTTGTAATGCATATCTCCAAAGGTATATTGGTAGAGCTGAGAAGCTTATCATGGATTTAACCATATCTAATAAGGTTTGATTTCTCCTTTCAGCAACACCATTCATTTGTGGCGTTCCGGGAGGTGTCCACTGTGATTAGACTCTACGAAGCTTTAAGTAATCTAGAAATTCTTTACATAAGTATTCGCCTCCTCGATCTGATCAAAGGGTCTTGATACTTGTTTCAAGTTGCTTCTCTACTTCTAACTTGTACTCCTTGAATTTCTCAAAAGCTTTGGACTTGTGTTTCATAAGATACACATGCCCAAACCTTGTGAAATCGTATGTAAAAGTGATGAAGTAAGGGAAACCTCCCTTAGCTTGAGTTGAAAATGGCCACATACATCGGTATGGGCTAACTCAAGCACTTCTTTGGCACGCACCCCTTTCCCAGAAAGTGGCTTGGTGGTCATATTTCCTCTCAAGCAAGATTCATAATTACCATATGATTCTAAAGCAAATGATTCTACATAATTTAATTTCTTTAATCTTGCTATCCTTGATTCATTGATGTGACCAAGTCTGCAGTGTCATAAGTAGGTGGGGTTTCTTGGATTACTTATTTTAGCCATTTATTTTTGTATATTGAAAATTTCACGACTACAGTTTAGAACATACAATCCATCCACAAGCAGAACATTTCCACAAATAAAACCATTAAAAGATAATACATAAATGCCATTGGTAATGAATGAGGAAAACTCCTCAGTGTCTAACACTGGGATAGAAATAATATTCCTCGTCAATGAGGGAATAAAATAACAATTATTTAGTTCTAAACACAATCCTGAAAGTAAATCTAGTTTATAAGTTCACACGCATTCAACATCCACTCGTGCTCCATTTTCAACGCGCAGGTCTACCTCCCATGGTCCGACCTTTCTACTGTTAGTCAGACCCTTCACATTATTACAAATATGAGAGCCACATGCGATATCTAATACCCAAAAGTGAGAGTTACTTATAGACATATTTATTTCAATGACAAACATACCTTGTCCAAAAGGTCTAGAAGCACCTAGTGTCTTGTCTCCTCTTAGATCTGTGCAATGTCCCTCATAAGATTTTGGCATGTTGTGAAGTTCTGGAAGATTCACCTTGGTTTCATTCATGTTGAAGTTCACAATGAAATTCTCAAATGAACCAGAAAGCGAATTCAGGATCAGGTTGAGATAGACATTTATAGGTAACTTCGTTCCAATCGAAGCTAACATCTCTATTAACCCAATCATCTTCAGAACATGCACTGACACTGGACCCCCTTCATTCAGCTTACACTTGAAGATATCTCTCAACATTTCACACTCCATTGTCTGAGACTGTGAGTCATAGATATTCTTCAAATGTTCTAGCATCTCGTTGGGACCCATGTTTTCATGTCGCCTCTGTAACTCTATAATCATGGAGGACAACATTATACATTGTGCCAGGGTAGCATCGTCTAGATGTTTCTGATAGGTTGTCTTGTCAAACAGGGCAAACTCAATAGAATCTTCAGTAGAGAATGTGGGGAATACTGTGTCTAACACATACTCAATTCTTTCTAGTTTTAACACTAATCACAGATTTCTTAACCAATCAGGGAAATTTGCTCCAGCCAGTTTGATTATTTCAACCAACATTTTAAGTGACAGATTCGACATTGTAAACTGAAGAAAAGATAGACTTGAAATTAACATTCTAATATATTTCTATTGAACAGATTCATTAACTAATTAACACGGCCTTTAGTTTAATTAGCTTCCACTATTTTAACATATTCTTCCACCCCATGAAAGAATACAAACTTATATCAAATATGGTCATAATGGGCCAAGATCCAGGTTCATGTTATCTCCGCGTTTGCCTGATAACTTCAACAACACAACCTGGTAGGTCTCTAAATCAATTGTAAACAATTTGCAACTCTTGGTTGGTCGAATGTTCTAAACAAACGATCTGCGTCCCTCGGCTTGTTCGGCGCTGTGGTGCCAAGACAACCTAGCAAGTCAACCCCGTTATGCGATTGCAATTATGTAGCTAAGTGAGTTTCGCCTTCATAGAGCAAACACTGGGGTGTAAATACTCATGACGGTTTATCACCCACTTTTACATTTAACATACATCTATGAATGAGTCCGAGTCCTCGTAGACTTAAAGC
Source organism: Przewalskia tangutica (assembly GCA_029844215.1). Taxonomy (NCBI): domain Eukaryota; kingdom Viridiplantae; phylum Streptophyta; class Magnoliopsida; order Solanales; family Solanaceae; genus Przewalskia; species Przewalskia tangutica. The sequence goes on from CM056721.1 coordinate 89,652,417, forward strand.
AAATGCTGGGGCATAAATACTCATCTCGCCGAAAAGAATTTTGCACTATAATAAATTATAACGGACTACACATTCATTTTAAATGAGACTTGTATTGAAGTTTTGGGGAATATTTTAATTCAGGGTTTTAACCAAGTTCAACTCTAACATGCTTCAAACATTACTTAAAACACTCTAAGCACATATTGGGTAACACACCCAAACATGGTATTAAGCGGTTGAACATGTACTGGGCACCACCTACCCAAACATTATTTGAGAACACTATTGTAGTATAATAAATGACAATCATTTAGCACACAAATAATATATTATGTACTGTATAATAATGATCACGGGTTAACTTTCTGAAACTAATTTTTTTTGCTCTGGACAAGTGGTGCTGCGACGCCACACCATGGAGCCGCGACTCTTGCGGGGCAGAAACTTTTGGTTTCTATTTTTGCGAATTAGAGTCGTAGCTCTCCACCATGGGGCCGCAACACTTCATGTCCAGTAAGTTCCAAATTTTAAAACGAGGCTTTTAATCACAAGTTCGGACAGGGGTCGCGACCCTTGACTGTCACCGTGACCGGCGCCTCCTTGATACCCTAGCAAGCGTCGCGGCGCCCTGCAACAGGGCCGCAGTGCTGACGTCCCAGCAGAACATTTTCGTGTTGATTTTCAAAAATCATCCAAACCCTAAATCTAATTTAGAGATTAGATCATGAGTCCTTTATTATCTCCCATAAATATCAATAACACACATTTCGACCATCATCCATTCATACCCGTTATTCGCCATGCACCTTGTTCACAATGAACCGGTTTCTGCACAAGGCTCAATTCGAGTTAGAATGGAATGACTTCCTCGATTTAGCGTAGTTGATATTTTAGGGTGATTACAAAAGGTCAACGTTCAGTCAAGGTGTGTGAGATTTCAAACAACCATGTTTTAATTCAGTTTTAAAATCAATTTCATATTTTAACCCATATTATTCCCTTTCAATTGTTACATAACCATTGAACCAGCCTGGGCTATGATACCACTGTAGGATTTTGTTGGGTCTAAAACACGTAAGTAAGGCACAACAGAAGTTTAAATTTTGTTCAACTTACTTACCCCAACAATTCCATCTGGTATGATTACGTTACAATTGAGATCTGCAAAGACAGAAACATAAACTTATAGTTGATATTCTCTAGAGTCTTTACTATATGGAGCGCACACGAGTATCCTTTCGACCGCAAGCCTTGTTATGGTAAATTCCACTGTCAGAAAAGCTAGGAAATCGTGACAGAGGTTTGAGAGGATATTATTCTATGAACTCTGAGTTCAGAAAGTAAGAATTGAGTAATAAATTCAGTGACCAAATAATGAAGTTAAGTGCTAAATATATAGGGGAGGTTAGGTTACTGTCACGACCCGAACTCCGGGCCCGCGACTGGTGCCCTACATGGGCACCCTCCTACTCATTCATCCCAAGTAACCCGCAGAAGATAAAGATACTTATCATCATTTTTTTTAAAACAAGCAAAGGCAAAGCCGGCAAGGCCGCCGCTATATATATATAAGCCAAAACGAAACTACACTGTACACGAGTCCAATCCCACATATGAATACAGACTTCTAAGAGTTTGGACAATATACTATGACGGGACAAAGCCCCGCCGTAACCTTAAATGTACAAAAACTTGTAATGAAAGATCATTACCAAAATGATAAACTCCAGAACAATGGAGCTATCCCAAAACTCTGAGCAAGGATCCTACACTTGCAGATCACCAAACTGGGTACCTAAACCTGCGGCATGAATGCAACCCCCCAGAAAAAGGGGTCAGTACGAAAAATATACCAAGTATGTGAAACAAAAGTACTGTAAATGAGATTATAACAGGCCAAAAGATAACAAGAGACAAGTATAATAATCAAATACCAGTATACTGTGCCTTTTCAAAGTTAGAGTCAACTGTATCTTTTTTAAACTGAGAGTAATGAAAATCAACTATACTTTTTCAAAATGTGAAAGTCATGTCAAAATTATGGACGTCTGTCCATATAAACAAATACTGTCATGGGAGTTGAACCCGAACGTTATACACAAATACTGCCCTGTAAGGTATTTTGACAGGCCCTATCTAGGACGCGATAAAGTCTATAAGGTATTTTGCCCGACCCCTTCTTGGACGCGGTAAAGTCAATAAGGTATTCTGCCCGGCCCCTTCTGGGACACGGTAAAGTCAATAAGGTATTCTGCCCGGCCCCTTCTGGGATGCGGTAAAGTCAATAAGGTATTCTGCCCGGCCCCTTCTGGGACACGGTAAAGTCAATAAGGTATTCTGCCCGGCCCCTTCAGGGACGCGGTAAAGTCAATAAGGTATTCTGCCCGACCCCTTCTAGGACACGGTAAAGTCAATAAGGTATTCTGCCCGGCCCCTATCTGGGACACAGTAAAACCATGTAATATATACTGCCCTGCGCATTAAGGTATAATGCCCGGTCCATTCTGGGACACGGTAAAATCATGTAATATATACAACCCTGCCTATTAAGGTATACTACCCGGTCCATTCTGGGACACGGTAAAGTCATGTAATATATACTGCCCTACCCATTAAGGTATATTGCCCTGCCCATTCTGGGACACGATCCAAATATAAAGAACTATACACATATAGCTATCACAAGCAACTATGTGCAATTTAAATCATCTCCGACTCTCATTAGCACAAATAGAATGAACTATCATTTTAGAAGAACTCAAGGCATTCTCATGCCATGTAATAATAGGGAATTGAACCCAAAGTACTATGTACATCCACCGTACACACCAAGTAATATTAGGGAATTGAACCCAAAAGTACAATGTACGTTCACCGTACATTCTTTTCCTTTATAATAAATCCTTTGACTCTCAATGAACTAAAATAAAATAACTTTCATTTAGACAACCCAAAGTACTATCAAGAGAATATGTATAACAATCTTTCATTTTAGAAACCCCAAGTACTATCAAGAGAATAGATATAACAATCATTCATTTTAGAAACTCCAAGTACTATCAAGAGAATAGATATAACAATCTTTCATTTTAGAAACCCCAAGTACTATCAAGAGAATGGATTATAACAACTTTCATTTTATAAAATCCAAGTACTATCAAGATAATTACATCATTAAGGAGTAGGATCCACTCACTTTATAAAAAAAGAATCATGCTAGAAGAAGAAAGGATATTGTTATACCCCGTAGTTCCAGGGTATATAGGTGAGGATATACGTGCGAGATTACGACAGAAATTTTGGAAAGAAAGAAAGATGTGATTTTTCGACGGAAAAGTTTCCGGTTTTTGTGAAGAAAAAGGTTCGTTAATGGGAATTGGATTTGGTATTCGGACTTCTTAGAATATTTGAGAATTATGGAATTTTATTTCCGGAAATGGTCACGTGGGGCCCACGGGTGAAATTTACGGTTTTGTGGGGCCCGCTTTGTTTTTGAGATTTTGGCCATTATGGATATTTTCGGAAGATGAAATATTTTGGACGAGTAGGAGGGCGACACGTGTCACCCCCCTATGTGGCTCTTGGCCGAAATCCTTGGACAAGTGGCAAGACAAGTGGCCTTGTCTTGCAAGATATTTTTAGCTTGGACAAGTGGCTTGTGGGGCCCACACACACTTGTCCCCAATCTCAACCACACACTTGCCTTCATCCTAACCCTTGGTGGTCTTATATATACACCCTTAGTTGATGAAAACTCCCACACTTAACCATTTCAAGACTTGACAAAATACTCTCTCCCTTGAACATCGCTTCTGCCAAGACCTTGTTCTTGAGCAAAGATTTGTCCAACAATTCTTAAAACTCTTAAGTGTTCTTCCCTAAAGTGTTAGGAAGATTGTGTACCAAGTGTTGGAGAAGATTTCACACCCCTAACCTATTCTTGATGCCTTGGCCGAAAGTTCCAAGTTTGGAACCCTAAGTGTTCTTCACTGTTTGGAGTTGAATCTTGAAGAGGAGTTGGTTAGGAGCTTCTATGGGTTGCTTGTAGCGGATTGGAACGTAAAGATTTGGAGCTAAGACTTGCTTGGAGCGATATTAAGTTCTTGGATAGATTTTGGGCTATTTGAGGTAGTAAATCTTAACCTCTTTGTGATTTGGTAATTTTTACATATATTATAAGTATATATGGATTATATAATATATGGAGTAAGTTTGGAAGAGTTGGATCTTGTTAACTTGTTAAAAGAAAGGATTGGCCGTTTGCCATTAAAATGGTAAAAACGTATCTTACTTGCTAAGAAGCTAATAACAAAGTAACTATAACTTATATTAAGAATGGAAATATAAGTTGGATGACTAATGAGTAAAATTGGACAAAGTTGGCCAAGGACCCCAACTCAAGGACTGTATTTACTTTGGACCGTATTTACTTTGGACTGTATTTACATTGGACTGTATTTACATTTAAGGGAAGATTTTTCAATCGCGTTAGTTTGGGCGTGTGATCCCCTTTAATTATTGTATTGTTATGAAGGCGTGATAGTAAACCGCGTTACGGTTGGCGCGTAATCCCCTTCTTTTACTTATTGTTGTTATGGGCGTGATAGTAAACCGCGTTACCGTTTGGGCGTGTAATCCCCTTCTTTTGTTGTTTAATTATTACGCCTTATATATATATATGGTATATATATTACGGTTATTCTGCCTTGGTAAAAGATGGAAAAGTGAGTATAAACGGGGGAAGTGCTGCCGAAATTTCCGTAGATTTTGAGGGCTTTTTATTGGTATAAGTCTTCAATGATAAGAAAGGTTTGATAGGAGTACTATGACCATTTTAGGAGTGGAGTACTACGTGTGGCGTGATCTACTTGGCCAGGAGTAGCCGACGGGTTGAAGTACTTGAGCGTTTTGCTTATTGTCGATAAATCGTCGCGAGGTATGTGAACCTCTTCCTATCTTTTCTAGCATGATTGTTGTGAACTATGTAGTACGTAGACGCATACGTGCTAAGTGATTTGGTTGGTTTAAAACATAGGTGTTATGATAGCTTTATGGGAAGTTAGTTATAACGACCTTATGTAGGTGAAAATGGTTTACTGATGTTAGAAGTTAAGAGACTTGATCTTATAAGATAAGAGACTTAACTTATTTGTTTTAATGTGGATGTTGTGTGAAACCTCATTCGTGAGTAATGAGTACTTGGTTTTTTTTAAAGGGATAATGTTTTACTGATTTCGGAAATCAGAATGTGTATCGACAGACCACTGCAGCGTTAATAAAAGAAAATGTATTGAATAATGATGTGTTGTATTAAAACCAGTAGAAACCTCCATCTGCATAGAAGCTAAGATGAGACAAAATGATATTACATTTTCTAGGTCATGGCTGCTGTAATAAGAATGTTGTAAACAAGAATAACCTACTCTCACGTAAGACATATATTACTCAATTGTTCTAAAAAGGAATTGAGTGATTAAGTTTATGAACTATGAAACCATTTGAAAATGAAGCTTGAGTAATTGAAACTAGGCAAACTGGAATTTAGGAAAAGAATGTTGTTACCTGATTTTGAAAAGGAATGTGGGTTGGTCATTCTAATACTACGGGTATCGGGTGACTTTTATAAAAGTAATGGATCTCTTTTAAAAGAATTTAACGTACGTAGTACTTTAGGGTTAAAACCCGGATTTTGTCATAAAATGAAAGTACTTTGAGTTGTGTATAACTTGCCTATGCTTGTTGTTGTGAAACTTGCCTATGCTTGTTGTGATAGCCTTTGTTGTGCAAAGCGTTGTATTTCTGTTACCGCGTCTCGATGGAGGGTCGGTTGGTAGTTGAGAACTTACTTGGACGCGTCTTGCAGCGACGAGAAATTTCACGCACGTTCTCGCTGATAGTATTATTGTAGTTAATCGCTTTGGATATATCGACACGACGCGTAGCGCACGTATGTTTCCATTTTGATTATCGCCTGGTGATTTCCTTTTGGACATACTGACACGATGCGTAGCGAACGGGTATGCGTCCATTTGGAATGATGTCCTATTGTTTCCCTTTGGACATACCGACATGCGTAGCGCACGTATCGTCCATTTGGAATGTTGTCTTATTGTTTCCCTTTGGACATACCGACACGATGCGTAGCGCACGTATGCTTCCATTTGGATTCTTTGTCTTGTTGTTATCATATCATAGATCACGATGAGGAAGGTATTCCACGCATGATTGATGTTGTGGGCGTGAGACCCGACTTGATATAATCGTTATATGTTGTATCGTAGTTTGGCTATCATACATGTCTCACGCTTTGTATAGATCGTTATGATTTCATTTACTGATATTATGCAGCCACATACTTAGTACTGTTATCGACCTCCTTCGGGGGGCTGCGTTCATGCCGCAGGTAGAGGTACATCGGTCGTGGATCCTCGCTCTTAGGACCACAGTTCAGCGTATTGGGAAGCTCCGTTTCTCCGGAGACTTATCTTTTGGTATGTGTTTCCCTGAGTTGTAGGTTCTTGTACATTCAGTGGTATGGCGGCCCCGCCCCGTCATAGTCGTTGTAAATCTTGAGGTCTGTAGTATCTTGCCAGGCAGGGTTGTAAAGGATTAAACTGTTCAGGTTTTATATATATACTGAAGGCAACTGTTTTGGTTGGCCTGTTTATTATTATATCTCTTGTTGCATGTCTAAGTTTTTATTTCCGCTGGTTTTTCTCTGATGTTGTATCACTAGGGTGCCCGGGGTAAGGCACGAATCGCCCCGGGCAGGCGTTACAAAAGTGGTATCGAGCGGTTAATCCTCGGAAAGTGTCTACGCATCGTGTCTAGTAGAGTCTTGATTATCGGTGTGTTGTGCACCACATCTATAATCAGGAGGCTATAGGACATTTAGGATTGGTTTCCATTCTTCTCATTCTGAGATCGTGCCTTAGAGCTGTGTTGTAAGTTGGACCCCTCTGACGTATCTCGTTTTTACCAGTTATGCCTCCGCGCAAGGCAACCAGAGCCCGTGGCAAGGCAGCCGAGGAGTCGCTAGTGAGATACTGAGGAGTACGAGGGCACAGCCCTGGCCTCAGACCGAGATAGTACTCAGACGGAGAGTTTGGCGACACCGCCAAAGACCAGAGAGTTTAGAGCCGCAGCAGAGGTCGCCGAGACTACAAGACTGAGCCTCCACCCCACACCGGAGCGGATGAGACGGGTACAAGGAGATGGCCCGCCATCGCCGTGGTCGTGGCCGATATGAGGATAGCCGGATGTAGCGATTCCAAAGAGCACCATGGTTCACCCCGAGCGAGATAGTTTGAGGCTACGGGACTTTACGAGTCAGAGCCGCCAGAGTTTTATGGGTCGAGGCACGAGGATGATCCGCAGGAGTTCATCCGAAGCGATTCTGACGGATCGTAGAGTGATCAAGGCGCCGGAGACCGAGTCGGTGGTCCTAGGTTCGCATCGGGCCGCGTGATACCGCATGATCGGGTTTGATTCGTGGGAGCTCTCGGGAGAGAATGCACTTCCACCGTTTGGGACGAAGTTTTGGGGCCTTCCTGGCACATTTCTTGCCTCCACAGATGAGGAGGGCTCGGGCCGACAGATTTTTGATGTTGAGGCAGAATGGGCGTACAGTTCGGGAGTACAACGTGGAGTTCGACTCGTTGGCCCGGTATGTTCCCGCTTTAGTAGCTTGCATGGAGGATAGGGTGCATCGCTACGTCACCGGGCTAGATGATTATATGGCTGAGTCTTGTGCGGGTGTTTCTCTTCAGCCGGGCATGGACATTGCCCGCATGCAGGCTCATGCACTAGGATGTGAGGCACGGAGAGGTCGACGGAATGACCAGGATCGGCAGAAGAGGGCCAGGACGGCAGGGTCCTTTGGTGACTTTCGAGGCGGACCGCCTCAGCAGCAGGCTAGTTATGTACCCCCACCAGTACAGAGTGGTCCTCCACCGTCTTCGTGAGCGGTCGTGGCTCGAGGTTCAGATTTTCGGGAGAGCAGGGGTGTTAACCAGCTGAAGCCACCCCTACCTCGTTGTGACCATTGTGGTAGACTCCATTTTGGAGAGTGTCGTGCTAAATGGGGAGTTTGTTTTGCATGCGGCCAGCAGGGCCATTTTGCGAGGAACTGTCCGACCAAGGGAAGCACGGATGTTACGACTCAGCCTTCAGGATCAGTGGCTGGTTCATCGCCTTCTACAGTTATGCGCCCTGCAGGGCGGGCCTATGATTAGAGAGGAGCGGTAGATTCAGGTATATCCTTAACCCTCTAGAGTTTTGGTATGCTTGTTATGATGGTCTCATTATTATGTGCTATGTACGAATAGCGTTGTGTTAATTGTGAGTTAGAAAACATGCTTAGTTGGGAGGATACGTGTGGGGGCATGGAAAGTGTGAACCTTAGAGTTTTATACGTGGAGACCTTAGAGGCGAGGCCGTCTTGAGTGGGTGATTTTACGGTTGGTCTTTGCCGATGTACTTGGTATGCGGGGAAATATTGTGGGATAATTACATGGGTAGTGTGAGATGGAAGTGGTAGCTTTCATGACGTGAATTAGTAAGATTGTTCCGGTCGGGGAACAAGAGTTTGGCGCGGTTGGGGGTCGGGTTGAGGACCATTTGCGGGTCAACCCGTAACCCGGTTTGGGGTGGGGTCAGTTCTGGGTGGTCCCGCCAGGTGGTAGGGTCACGAGGATGCTAGGCCCAAGTTTGTATGATCATCGTATGAGTTCGTGGATGCGTTCAACCAGAATCGGATCGTGAAGGCCGGGAATGGCCTTAGAGTAAATTAAAGCTAGTGGGAGCTGTTGTAAGATTAGAAATGATTCCTCGTTGGCTTGGATTTGAGTTTTGCGCACATGTTATATTCTGGCCATTGGTGGCATGATCGGTTTTGTAAGTATAGTAGTGAAGACTATACCGACACAAGTACGTTTGGAGACTTAGAATGAACATTCGGGACGAATGTTTCTAAGGGGGGAAGAATGTTATACCCCGTAGTTCCAGGGTATATAGGTGAGGATATACGTGCGAGATTACGCCAGAAATTTTGGAAAGAAACAAAGACGTGCTTTTTCGACGGAAAAGTTTCCGGTTTTGGTGAAGAAAAAGGTTCGTTAATGGGAATTGGATTCCCAGATTTGGTATTCGGACTTCTTAGAATATTTGAGAATTATGGAATTTTATTTCCGGAAATGGTCACGTGGGGCCCACGGGTGAAATTTACGGTTTTGTGGGGCCCGCTTTGTTTTTGAGATTTTGGCCATTATGGATATTTTCGGAAGATGAAATATTTTGATCAGTAGCAGAGGCGACACGTGTCACCCCCAGGTGGCTCTTGGCCGAAATCCTTGATGTGGCAAGACAAGTGGCCTTGTCTTGCAAGATATTTTAGCTTGGACAAGTGGCTTGTGGGCCCACACACACTTGTCCCCAATCTCAACCACACACTTGCCTTCATCCTAACCCTTGGTGGTCTTATATATACACCCTTAGTTGATGAAAACTCCCACACTTAACCATTTCAAGACTTGACAAAATACTCTCTCCTTGAACATTGCTTCCTGCCAAGACCTTGTTCTTGAGCAAATATTTGTCCAACAATTCTTAAAACTCTTAAGTGTTCTTCCCAAAGTGTTAGGAAGATTGTGTACCAAGTGTTGGAGAAGATTTCACACCCTAACCTATTCTTGATGCCTTGGCCGAAAGTTCCAAGTTTGGAACCCTAAGTGTTCTTCACTTTTTGAGTGAATCTTGAAGAGGAGTTGGTTAGGAGCTTCATGGGTTGCTTGTAGCGGATTGGAACGTAAAGATTTGGAGCTAAGACTTGCTTGGAGCGATATTAAGTTCTTGGATAGATTTTGGGCTATTTGAGGTAGTAAATCTTAACCTCTTTGTGATTTGGTAATTTTTACATATATTATAAGTATATATGGATTATATAATATATGGAGTAAGTTTGGAAGAGTTGGATCTTGTTAACTTGTTAAAAGAAAGGATTGGCCGTTTGCCATTAAAATGGTAAAAACGTATCTTACTAGCTAAAGCTAATAACAAAGTAACTATAACTTATATTAAGAATGGAAATATAAGTTGGATGACTAATGAGTAAAATTGGACAAAGTTGGCCAAGGACCCCAACTCAAGGACTGTATTTACTTTGGACCGTATTTACTTTGGACTGTATTTACATTGGACTGTATTTACATTTCTGTTAAGGGGAAGATTTTTCAATCGCGTTCCGTTTGGGCGTGTGATCCCCTTTTTAATTATTGTATTATTATGAAGGTGTGATAGTAAACCGCGCACGGCCGTCAGTAATCCCCTTCTTTTACTTATTGTTGTTATGAGGCGTGATAGTAAACCGCGTTACCGTTTGGGCGTGTAATCCCCTTCTTTTGTTGTTTAATTATTACGCCTTATATATATATGGTATATATATTACGTTATTCGCCTTGGTAAAAGATGGAAAAGTGAGTATAAACGGAAGTCTTACTAAATTTCCGTAGATTTTGAGGGCTTTTTATTGGTATAAGTCTTCAATGATAAGAAAGGTTTGATAGAGTACTATGACCATTTTAGGAGTGGAGTACTACGTGTGGCGTGATCTACTTGGCTTAGGAGTAGCCGACGGGTTGAAGTACTTGAGCGCTTTGCTTATTGTCGATAAATCGTCGCGAGGTATGTGAACCTCTTCCTATCTTTTCTAGCATGATTGTTGTGAACTATGTAGTACGGTGACGCATACGTGCTAAGTGATTTGGTTGGTTTAAAACATAGGGTGTTATGATAGCTTTATGGGAAGTTAGTTATAACGACCTTATGTAGTGAAAATGGTTTATGATGTTAGAAGTTAAGAGACTTGATCTTATAAGATAAGAGACTTAACTTATTTGTTTTAATGTGGATGTTGTGTGAAACCTCAATCGTGAGTAATGAGTACTTGGTTTTTTAAAAGGGATAATGTTTTACCGATTTGGAAATCGAATGTGTATCGACAGCACCACCGCAAATGCGTTAATAAAAGAAAATGTATTGAATAATGATGTGTTGTATTAAAACCAGAAACCTCCATCCGCATGTAGCTAAGATGAGACAAAATGATATTACATTTTCTAGGTCATGGCTGCTGTAATAAGAATGTTGTAAACAAGAATAACCTACTCTCACGTAAGACATATATTACTCAATTGTTCTAAAAAGGAATTGAGTGATTAAGTTTATGAACTATGAAACCATTTGAAAAGCTTGAGTAATGAAACTAGGCAAACCGAATTTAGGAAAAGAATGTTGTTACTGATTTTGAAAAGGAATGGGTTGGTCATTCTAATACTACTGTATCGGGTGACTTTTATAAAAGTAATGGATCTCTTTTAAAAGAATTTAACGACGTAGTACTTTAGGTTAAAACCCGGATTTTGTCATAAAATGAAAGTACTTTGAGTTGTGTATAACTTGCCTATGCTTGTTGTTGTGAAACTTGCCTATGCTTGTTGTGATAGCCTTTGTTGTGCAAAGCGTTGTATTTCTGTGTTACCGCGGCTCTCGATGGAGGGTCGGTTGGATCGTTGAGAACTTACTTGGACGCGCGGTGACGGAGAAATTTCACGCACGTTCTCGCTGATAGTATTATTGGGTTAATCGCTTTGGATATATCGACCACGATCGTAGCGCACGTATGTTTCCATTTTGATTATCGCTGGTGATTTCCTTTTGACATATCGACACGATGCGTAGCGCACGCATCGCCCATTTGGAATGCTGTCTATTGTTTCCTTTGGACATACCGACACGACGCGTAGCGCACGTATGCGCCCATTTGGAATGTTGTCTTATTGTTTCCCTTTGGACATACCGACATCGACACGATCGTAGCGCACGTATGCTTCCATTTGGATTGTCTTGTTGTTATCATATCATAGATCGCCGGTGAGGAAGGTATTCCACGCATGATTGATGTTGGGCGTAGAGACCGACTTGATATAATCGTTATATGTTGTATCGTAGTTTGGCTATCATACATGTCTCCCGCTTTGTATAGATCGTTATGATTTCATTTACTGATTGCATGCTTCACATACTTGGTACTGTCAGATCGACCTCCTTCGGGCCGTTCATGCCGCAGTAGGTACACTGGCCGTGGATCCTCGCCTTAGGACCACGCTCAACAGATTGGGAAGCTCCGCTTCTCCGAGACTTATCTTTTGGTATGTGTTTCACGAGTTGTAGGTTCTTGTACATTCGTGGTATGGCGGGCCCTGTCGTCATAGTCGTTGTAAATCTTAGGTCTGTAGTGTGGCGGGGTTGTAAAGGATTAAACTGCTCGTGTTTATATATATACCAAGGCAAATCGCTTTTGGTTGGCCTGCTTATTATTATATCTCTTGTTGCATGTCTAAGTTTTTATTTCCGCTGGTTTTTCTCTCGATGTTGTATCACTAGGGTGCCCGGTAAGGCACGATGAACGCCCCGAACGGGCTACAAAAGTGGTATCGAGCGATTAATCCTCGGAAAGTGTCTGCACCGTGTCTAGTAGAGTCTTGATTATCGGTGTGTTGTGCACCACATCTATAATCGTGAGGCTATAGGACATTTAGGATTGGTTTCCATTCTTCTCATTCCGAGATCGTGCCTTAGAGTCGTGTTGTAAGTTGGACCCTCCGACGTATCTCGCTTTTACCGCTATGCCTCCGCAAGGCAACCAGAGCCCGTATGGGCAAGGCACCGAGGAGTCGCTAGTGAGATACAGAGGAGTACGAGGCACAGCCCTGGTGCACTGAGATAGTACTTGACGGAGAGTTTGGCGACACCGCCAAGACCAGAGAGTTTAGAGTCGCAGCAGAGGCTGCCGAGACTACAAGACTGAGCCTCCACCCCACACTGGAGCGGATGAGACGGGTACAAGGAGATGGCGCCATCGCCGCGGTCGTGGCCGACATGGAGATAGGCCGGATGAGCCTGGCCCATTCCAGAGCACCATGGTTCACCCCGAGCGATAGTTTGAGGCTACGGACTTTCTCGAGTCAGAGCCCGCCAGAGTTTTATGGGTCGAGGCCCGAGGATGATCCGCAGGAGTTCATCCGACGCCATTCTGGATCGCGAGAGTGATCAAGGCTTCGAGACCGAGTCGTGGTCCTAGGTTCGCATCGGCCGCGTGATACCGCAATGATCGTTTGATTCGCGAGCTCTCCGGGAGAGAATGCACTTCCACCGCTTGGGGACGAAGCCGGGGCCTTCCCGCACATTTCTTGCCTCCACGTATGGCGAGGGCTCGGCCGGCAGATTTTTGATGTTGAGGCGTAATGGGCGCATATTCGAGTACAACGCGAGTTCGACTCGTTGGCGGTATGTTCCCGCTTTAGTAGCTTGCATGGAGGATAGGTGCATCGCCACGCCACCGCTAGATGATTATATGGTCGAGTCTTGCGCGGGTGTTTCTTCACCGCATGGACATTGCCCGCATGCGTGCTCATGCACTAGGATGCGAGGCACGGAGAGGTCGACGGAATGACCGGGATCGGCAGAAGAGGCCGTGACGGCAGGTCCTTTGGTGACTTTCGAGGCGGACCGCCAAAGAAGCTAGTTATGTACCCCCACCAAGATGCAGTGGTCCTCCACCGCCTTCGTGAGAGCAGTCGTGGCTCCGAGGTTCAGATTTTCGGGAGAGCAGGGTGTTAACCACCAAGCCACCCCTACCTCGCGTGACCATCATGGTAGACTCCATTTTGGAGAGTGTCGTGCTAAATGGGAGTTTGTTTTGCATGCGACAGCAGGCCATTTTGCGAGGAACCGTCCGACCAAGGGAAGCACGGATGTTACGACTCACCTTCGTGATCGCCGGTCGTTCATCGCCTTCTGCGATTATGCCACTGCAGGCGGGCCTATGATTAGAGAGGAGCGGTAGATTCAGGTATATCCTTAACCCTCTAGAGTTTTGGTATGCTTGTTATGATGGTCTCATTATTATGTGCTATGTACGAATAGCGTTGTGTTAATTGTGAGTTAGAAAACATGCTTAGTTGGGAGGATACGTGTGGGGGCATGGAAAGTGTGAACCTTAGAGTTTTATACGTGGAGACCTTAGAGGCGAGGCCGTCTTGAGTGGGTGATTTTACGGTTGGTCTTTGCCGATGTACTTGGTATGCGGGGAAATATTGTGGGATAATTACATGGGTAGTGTGAGATGGAAGTGGTAGCTTTCATGACGTGAATTAGTAAGATTGTTCCGGTCGGGGAACAAGAGTTTGGCGCGGTTGGGGGTCGGGTTGAGGACCATTTGCGGGTCAACCCGTAACCCGGTTTGGGGTGGGTCGGTTCGGTGGTCCCGCCAGGTGGTAGGGTCACGAGGATGCTAGGCCCAAGTTTGTATGATCATCGTATGAGTTCGTGGATGCGTTCAACCAGAATCGGATCGTGAAGGCCGGGAATGGCCTTAGAGTAAATTAAAGCTAGTGGGAGTTGTTGTAAGATTAGAAATGATTCCTCGTTGGCTTGGATTTGAGTTTTGCGCACATGTTATATTCTGGCCATGGTGGCATGATCGGTTTGTAAGTATAGTAGTGAAGACTATACCGACACAAGCACGTTTGGAGACTTAGAATGAACATTCGGACGAATGTTTCTAAGGGGAAGAATGTTATACCGTAGTTCCGTGGTATATAGGTGAGGATATACGCGAGATTACGACGTAAATTTTGGAAAGAAAGAAAGATGTGATTTTTCGACTAAAAGTTTCCGCTTTTGTGAAGAAAAAGGTTCGTTAATGGGAATTGGATTCCCATTTGGTATTCGGACTTCTTAGAATATTTGAGAATTATGGAATTTTATTTCCTAAATGGTCACGCTGGGCCCACGGGAGAAATTTACGGTTTTGTGGGGCCCGCTTTGTTTTTGAGATTTTGGCCATTATGGATATTTTCGAAAGATGAAATATTTTGGACGAGTAGGAGGGCGACACGTGTCACCCCCCTAGGTGGCTCTTGGCCGAAATCCTTGGACAAGTGGCAAGACAAGTGGCCTTGTCTTGCAAGATATTTTAGCTTGGACAAGTGGCTTGTGGGGCCCACACACACTTGTCCCCAATCTCAACCACACACTTGCCTTCATCCTAACCCTTGGTGGTCTTATATATACACCCTTAGTTGATGAAAACTCCCACACTTAACCATTTCAAGACTTGACAAAATACTCTCTCCTGAACATTGCTTCGGCCAAGACCTTGTTCTTGAGCAAAGATATGTCCAACAATTCTTAAAACTCTTAAGTGTTCTTCCCTAAAGTGTTAGTAAGATTGTGTACCAAGTGTTGGAGAAGATTTCACACCCCTAACCTATTCTTGATGCCGTGGACGAAAGTTCCAAGTTTGGAACCCTAAGTGTTCTTCAGTTGTTGGAGTTGAATCTTGAAGAGGAGTTGGTTAGGAGCTTCATGGGTTGCTTGTAGCGGATTGGAACGTAAAGATTTGGAGCTAAGACTTGCTTGGAGCGATATTAAGTTCTTGGATAGATTTTGGGCTATTTGAGGTAGTAAATCTTAACCTCTTTGTGATTTGGTAATTTTTACATATATTATAAGTATATATGGATTATATAATATATGGAGTAAGTTTGGAAGAGTTGGATCTTGTTAACTTGTTAAAAGAAAGGATTGGCCGTTTGCCATTAAAATGGTAAAAACGTATCTTACTTGCTAAGAAGCTAATAACAAAGTAACTATAACTTATATTAAGAATGGAAATATAAGTTGGATGACTAATGAGTAAAATTGGACAAAGTTGGCCAAGGACCCCAACTCAAGGACTGTATTTACTTTGGACCGTATTTACTTTGGACTGTATTTACATTGGACCAGATTTACATTTCATTAAGGGAAGATTTTTCAATCGCGTTCCGTTTGGGCGTGTGATCCCCTTTTTAATTATTGTATTGTTATGAAGGCGTGATAGTAAACCGCGTTACCGGTTGGCCGCGTAATCCCCTTCTTTTACTTATTGTTGTTATGGAGGCGTGATAGTAAACCGCGTTACCGTTTGGGCGTGTAATCCCCTTCTTTTTGTTGTTTAATTATTACGCCTTATATATATATATGGTATATATATTACGGTTATTCGGGCCTTGGTAAAAGATGGAAAAGTGAGTATAAGCGGAAGTTGTCACAAATTTCCGTAGATTTTGAGGGCTTTTATTGGTATAAGTCTTCAATGATAAGAAAGGTTTGATAGAGTACTATGACCATTTTAGGAGTGGAGTACTACGTGGCGTGATCTACTTGGCTTGGAGTAGCCGACGTTGAAGTACTTGAGCGTTTTGCTTATTGTCGATAAATCGTCGCGAGGTATGTGAACCTCTTCCTATCTTTTCTAGCATGATTGTTGTGAACTATGTAGTACGCAGACGCATACGTGCTAAGTGATTTGGTTGGTTTAAAACATAGGGTGTTATGATAGCTTTATGGGAAGTTAGTTATAACGACCTTATGTAGTGAAAATGGTTTATCATGTTAGAAGTTAAGAGACTTGATCTTATAAGATAAGAGACTTAACTTATTTGTTTTAATGTGGATGTTGTGTGAAACTTCATTCGTGAGTAATGAGTACTTGGTTTTTTTTAAAAGGGATAATGTTTTACTGATTTCGGAAATCAGAATGTGTATCGACAGACCACTGCAGCGTTAATAAAAGAAAATGTATTGAATAATGATGTGTTGTATTAAAACCAGTAGAAACCTCCATCCGCATAAGCTAAGATGAGACAAAATGATATTACATTTTCTAGGTCATGTCTTTGTAATAAGAATGTTGTAAACAAGAATAACCTACTCACGTAAGACATATATTACTCAATTGTTCTAAAAAGGAATTGAGTGATTAAGTTTATGAACTATGAAACCATTTGAAAATGAAGCTTGAGTAATCAAACTAGGCAAACCGAATTTAGGAAAAGAATGTTGTTACTGATTTTGAAAAGGAATGGGTTGGTCATTCTAATACTACGTATCGGGTGACTTTTATAAAAGTAATGGATCTCTTTAAAAGAATTTAACGACGTAGTACTTTAGGTTAAAACCCGATTTTGTCATAAAATGAAAGTACTTTGAGTTGTGTATAACTTGCCTATGCTTGTTGTTGTGAAACTTGCCTATGCTTGTTGTGATAGCCTTTGTTGTGCAAAGCGTTGTATTTCGTGTTACCGCGTCTCGATGGAGGGTCGGTTGACTGTTGAGAACTTACTTGGACGTCGTGCGGCGTGACGAGAAATTTCACGCACGTTCGCTGATAGTATTATTGTGGTTAATCGCTTTGGATATATCGGCACGATGCGTAGCGCACGTATGTTTCCATTTTGATTATCGCTGGTGATTTCTTTTGGACATACCGACACGATGCGTAGCGCACGTATCGTCCATTTGGAATGCTGTCTATTGTTTCTTCGACATATCGACACGATGCGTAGCGCACGTATGCGTCCATTTGGAATGGTGCCTTATTATTTCCCGTTGGACATACTGACCCGATGCGTAGCGCACGTATGCTTCCATTTGGATTGTCTTGTTGTTATCATATCATAGATCGCAGCAGGAAGGTATTCCACGCATGATTGATGTTGTGGGCGTGAGACCACGACTTGATATAATCATATATGTCAGGTATCGTAGTTTGGCTATCATACATGTCTCGCTTGTATGATCGTTATGATTTCATTTACTGATTGCATGCGCCACATACTTGGTACTGGCAGATCGACTCTTCGGGCCGCGTTCATGCCGCAGTAGAGGTACACGGCCGTGGATCCTCGCCTTAGGACCACGCTCAACAGATTGGAAGCTCCGTTTCTCGAGACTTATCTTTTGGTATGTGTTTCCACTGAGTTGTAGGTTCTTGTACATTCGTGGTATGGGCCCCGTCCGTCATAGTCGCTGTAAATCTTAGAGGTCTGTAGTAATCACAAGTGTGGGGGTTGTAAAGGATTAAACTGCTCGTGTTTATATATATACCGAAGGCAACTGCTTTTGGTTGGCTGCTTATTATTATATCTCTTGTTGCATGTCTAAGTTTTTATTTCCGCTGGTTTTTCTCTGATGTTGTATCACTAGGGTGCCCGGGGTAAGGCACCAGTAACGGGCCCCGGAACGGGGCGTTACAGATATTTCACATACCTTATTGGCGACTAACCAACTCTACAATCTAGAATACGTCTCAATGTACTTTAACCTATAACGACAATAACACGCATATCAACACGTGCTCACTAAAGTAGGTTAATACCAAGTAAATGTTCTCCTTTTTCTATGGAAATTTGGGCAGTACTTCCCCTATAAATACGTACTTTTCCACCTTTTCCAAGACCCAAATTCAACAACAATCAAGCCTCATTTAAGGCACAATCAAAACAGCAACCAAAGGGGATTACACACCTACTTGACGTGTAAAATTTGGCCCTTTAATCTATACAAAACAGTCCATAAGTCCACAATTCCATCAACAATAAGGGTAAAATGTGAAGCCTTTTAACACCCTTTTACACCCTTATTCCTTAGGACTTTCATTAGCAATTTTACCACATTAATCATGCATGTTGACAACTGAATTTCCAGCATATACACGCCACAAAACAGTCCATAAAAATTGCACGAATGTTCATAGCGGGTCTCAAACTATACAGATTCCAGCGTCGTCTCCTTACTATATCTATCAACCAATACTCCATAAAACCAACGATGCCACACACGACCACAATATATCACATGTATATACACCAATGGACTTTCTATCTGAGGTCCCTTCTCACAATACTCGAAGGTTGCAGTCCTTTCCAAAATGGGATCTTTAGACGTTCCTTTTTCTATTCCCGTACTAGGGATGACCCTGTTGTATTCTAAGCCATAAGCTATCACTATTTGAATCCTTCAGTCGGACTCCCACTCAACTAACTGATGTGTTCCCTCATGTCAACTTCTCTTATTCGTCCTCACATTAGTCAAACTACTGGTTGGTGAATGATACTATTGTTGTCACGACTGCCCGGCTCGTGGATCGTGCCTTACCCGCACCCAAGTAGTCATACATCGAGAAATCGGAATATAAAACATACAGATATGAAACAAGAGATAAGATAATAAAACAGGCCAACCAAAACGGTTGCCCCTTTGCATATATACATAAATTTTGAACAGTTACATCCTTTTTACAAACCCCGCCCACAACAAGATTTCACTGCACTCTAAGAAAGTAACACCTATGGCGGGACAGGCCCGCCATACCCCGAATGTACGTAACCTACAACTCGTGGAAACATACCAAAAGATAAGCCTCCGAGAAACGGAGCTTCCTAATACGCGAACCGTGATCCTATGAGCGAGGATCAACAACCGTGTACCTCTACTGCGCATGAACGCAGAATCGGGCGAGGTCATAACAGTACCAAGTATGTGAAACTGAAGAATACTGTAAATGAAATCAGAGTAGTCTATATAAAGCAGGAGACATGTATGATAGCAAAACTACAGTTCATAACATAAAAGCAGTCATGTCAAGTCGTGACTCACGCCTCAAAGTCATCCTCACGCCCGCGTGGAACTCCTTCCTCACCGCGATGCAGGTATAGGTCATGTGATACGTGTAACATGTTTCGGCCCATCTCATGGACTCGAGGTGAAATCGTATGGAATACATTCCCGGTCCATCTCATGGACTCGATATCGTGGTGAAATACATTCCCGGTTCATCCCATGAACGCGTGTCGTGGTGAAATACATTCCGGTTCATCCACGAACGCGAGTGAGTGAAATACATTCCCGTTCATCCATGAACGCGTAGTCGAGTGAAATACATTCCGGTTCATCTCATGAACGCGTAGTCGAGTGAAATACATTCGGTTCATCTCATGAACGCGGTAGTCGAGTGAAATACATTCCCGGTTCATCTCATGAACGCGGTAGTCGAGTGAAATACATTCCCGGTTCATCCCATGAACGCGGTAGTCGAGTGGTCATAACATTTAAACGCTCCTTTAAGACAGATTAAGATATTACCATGTTTTCCTTTTAAAACAATTAAGACAATATTATGCCCTTCTTTTTAAACCAAAGCACTTTCCCTCTTAAAGTCAAGTAACAACATTCTTTTCCAAAAGTTCAAGTTTGCCTAATTTCAAATATTCACGTTTCTTATTTTCGAAAGATTTCATAGTTCATAGTCTTAATCATTTAATAACATAATTCTCTTTTAAAAACAGTTGAGTAATATATGCCTTATGTGTGAGTAGGTTATTCTTGTTCATAACAATCTTATTAAAGCAGCCATGATCTAGGAAATGTAATATCATTTTGTCTCATCTTAGCTTCTATGCAGATGGAGGTTTCTACTGGTTTTAATGATACTTTATTAGTCATTACATTTCCCTTTATTAACGCTGCTGTGGTTTGTTCGATACTTATTCTCATTTCCGAAACCAGTAAAACATTATTCCTTTTACAAACCAAGTACTCATTACTTACGAATGAGGTTTCACGCTTTTTAACAAAATTCATATTAAATCAATTAAGTCAAGTCTCTTATCTTTTGAGATCAAGTCTCTTAACTTTTAAAATCAATAAACCATTCATTTTATTACTCTTAAGTCGTTATACCCAACTTCCCATAAAGCTAGTATAACTCTTAACTTTCAAAACCAAGTGTTACTCTTCTTTCAAAACGGTTTCTTAATTCTTTTGAAATACTTCAAGATTCTTATTATTCAGGCTTAAGTCAAAAGACATTGCCGTAAAACTACGTTCAGTTAACGCACGTACGTCTACCGTACTATATATATATATACTTTTAAAATATCATGCTCAAGAGTATAGGAAGAATCACATACCTCGTGACGATTTATCGACTATTAGCAAATAGCTCCAAAGTACTGTAATCCTGCTAGCCTTTTCCACCCTTCGAGTAGAATACGCTACTCGCAGTACTTCAACCTATATTGGTCATATAAGTGTTACACCCCGTAAGTCCAGGACAAGTAAAAGAGAATGTACGAAGGAAACAAGACTTGGAAATTAGTACGAAAGGAAGAATTGTTTTTCCGACGGAAAATCTTCCGGACGTCGGAAAGGAAAAATGTTCGTTGTTGAGAATTGGATTCTCAAAATGTATTATTTGAAGAGTATGGAACCTATTGGCATTATGGAAATTTATTTATTACGGATTTGGTCACGTGGGGCCCACCCGAGGAATTTTACATTTTTGTGGGACCCACGAGGGTTACGGAATTTTATGGACGAATGAGAGGCGACACGCACCCCACAAGTGGTCTTGGACGAAATTGGTAAGGGGCAAAATGGTCATTGACCACCTTGGAAGATTAGTCTTGCTAGCATGACATTGTTGACTTGTCAACTTGTCCACATAGGCTTAATCCAAGTGAAATTCTTCTTAGCCACCCATTTGTTTAAGTCTAAGCCCTCCAATATGTGTTATATACTAAGTTAGTGCAAGACAAGCTCATTTTACACTTAGAAAATTTAGAGAACTTGAGCTTAGCCTTAAGAAGCTCTCGGCTTTGTCCAACTTTCCCACACAAAATTTTGTAGTTTTGATCCATTAGCCACAAGACTTTAACCCAATGTCCCCAAGGGTATTGTAAGGTTATCTCAATAGAAAGATTTCGGAAAAAACGTATTTTTACGTTAGTCGCAAGGCGGAAACTAAGGGAGTTCTTCAACTTTGAAGTTGGAACTTGAAGATGGGTTCTTCATAGGCCTCTAAGGAGTGCTTGGAGCGGATTGGAACCTAAGGAAAGGAGCTAAGAATTGCTAAGGCGCGACTTTGGAATCTTGGAAATTTTAAGGGCTTTAAAGGTATATTCTTGTCGTTGTAGCAATTAAGGTTTACTTATCATCAGAGCTATGGTTTTAGCAAGCATGTGTTTTATAGTATGAAGTTTGATAAGTATTTGGACCATTGGAACCCTAATCCGAAATCTAGCATGTTTAGCTTTAAGATTGGAATTCAAGTTGATTATTAGGTTAAGTCGTCGCATGTTGAATAATGAAGGAAATTGTAGTTGTTGAAGTTGTTTATGACTAAATAACATGTTGACCTAAGAACTTGAAATTGGAAAAGGATTGGAAAAGACGTAGTGTTGTTGGTTATATGTTGGCCGAGAATGGCTAGTGTAGTATTATACTATTTGGTATGAATTGTGGGGCGGAATTTTACACGTATTGTAAGGCGTGTAATCCCCTTTGTTTGGTTGTTGTTTGGAGCCTTAAATGTGGCTTTTTGGTTATTGTATTCGGCCTTGAAAAAGGTGGCAAAGTAAGTAGAAACAAAGGAGGTGCTGCCCGATTTTCCGTAGAATTAGAGACCGTATACTTAGTATTATTCTACGTAGAGACTAGAAGTTGATAGTCTTGTTGTGACCATTATAGGTTGACACTTCTACGCACGTATTCGGCTTAGCTTGTGGATATTAGCCGAAAAGGTATGTGAACTATCTACTCTTCTAGCATGATTCCTTAGAATAAAGAAAGTAAGTTCTACTCCTTGAATGATCCATTCCTTGCTTGTATTTGGATTGCCGAAAATAGAATTTGTTCTATGTACTTCCTTGAGTGTACTTTGATGTTTAAATTGTAAGTAGTATAATCCATTTCCTTAGGGAAGTTTGGATTCTTAAAAGTGAAGGTATTTTTCTTAAAGTACATAGAGACTTGAAAAGGAAGTGGTTTCCAAATCTTTTGGCTAGTGCCTTAGTTCTAAAACCTAAAGGTCATTATAATGACTTTAGGGGAGTCAAAGGAGTGATTTACTTATTTGATTTAAAAGAGGAGAAATGACATGATTTAAGAGAAGTAACTTGCGTTAAGGGTGAAGTTACTTGAGGTTTAAAAAGTAGAAGAAAACTTGTTTTCTAACTATTAAGAGACTTGAAGTATTTTGAAAGTTAAGAACTTGATTTGTAAGTATGTGATACTTGGTTTTAATAGTATAAGTCTCTTGGTTATCAAGGAATGGATACGTCTAAAACCATAAAAGGGTTATAACGGCTTTATGGGAAGTTGGTTATAACGGCTTTATGGAAGGTTTAGAAAGTTGTCTATTTTGATTAAATCGGCATAAGTTGCCTAGATTGTGAAAATTTGGAGTTACTTGATTTCAAGCTTTGAAATGAGTTTTCTAAAAGTGTAGTAACTTACTTTGAAAAATAGACACGCCTTGATACTACGGGTGTTAGTATCTTGGGGCTTTACATGAAAAGGAGTCTTTATAAAGGAATGCGACGTATTACTTTGGCTTGTTAAAAGAGAATTATTCTATGTATAACTTGATTAGTACTTTGGCTTGATAAATTGAGGATTTGTCTAAGTGTGCCTTGATAAGTACTTTGGCTTGTTAAAAGAGAATTATTCTAAGTGTGCCTTGATAAGTACTTTGGCTTGTTAAAAGAGAATTATTCTATGTATGCCTTGATTAGTACTTTGGCTTGATAAATTGAGGATTTGTCTAAGTGTGCCTTGATAAGTACTTTGGCTTGTTAAAAGAGAATTATTCTATGTATGCCTTGATTAGTACTTTGGCTTGATAAATTGAGAATTTGTCTAAGTATGCCGTGATAAGTACTTGGGCTTGTTAATCGAGAATTTCGTATGTGTCGGAAATAGCGGTTGTGCTATTGGTATATCAGTCGTTTCGGGGTCATTCCCCGGGTTTGTGGCATTTGCATAATTCCGTGGATTTGCTACCCACGATGCGAGGAATACCTCATGCGAGTCCGTAGGGCTTATGCGGGTGAAATAGTCCCATGCGGGCGGGTCCAGCCTATGCGAGGAATACCTCATGCGAGTCCGTAAGGACTTATGCGGGTGAAATAGTCCTATGCGAGGAATACCTCATGCGGGTCCGAAAGGGCTTATGCGGGTGAAATAGTCCCATGCGGGCGGGTCCAGCCTATCACGAGAATACCTCACGCGGTCCACGCGACCTATCGCGGTGAAATAGTCCCGGGAATAGGATTACTAAATGATCTGCGGGCGGATGGTCCCGCTGATCATGAGCTTCCTAGTTTATATTGTAAGGATACTTTTACTCATTGTTGGTAAGGCACAATGTGTTGTATTTTGATTATCATATATGTCCCCGGATTTGTTTGTGTTACCCTATGGTCATGCTTTTACGAGGTGGGATTCCGGGGCATGGGACCACGAGGTATTGAGGACACATGTGGGACTTGGTGTTCATGTATCCTTATTGGTGTTATTACATCATGGACTGCCGGCAGTGAGGAAGGATTCCACGGGCATGATTGATATTATGGGCGTGAGACCCATGGTTATATTGAGTAATGACTTTGAGGGCCTGCGTCCCTGACTTGATATGACTGCTTATGTGTTATGTACTGTAGGTTGGATATCATACATGTCTCCTGTGTTATTTAGACTGCTATGATTTTATTACAGTACTTATTGTTCACATACTTGGTACATTCTTCGTACTGACCTCCTTCGGGGGGCTGCGTTCATGCCGCAGGTTTAGGTACGCAGTGGTGATCGGCAGGTGTAGGATCCTGCTCAGGGTTTTGGATAAGCTCCTTCTATTCCGGAGTTTATCTTTGGTATATGTCCTTCAGTACAGGCTTTGTATAGTTTTGGGTACGGCGGGGCCTTGTCCCGTCATAGTTCAGTTTAACTCCTAGAGGTCTGTATTCATATGTGGGATTGGACTCATGTACGGTGTAGTGTCTTTTGTTTATGTATATATGGCAGCCTTGTCGGCTTTGCCCTTGCACGTACGTTTGTTTTAAAAAAAAATGAGGTGTTATTTCAGTTCCGCAGCTTACTTGTATTGTTAAGGTAGAAGGGTGCCCAGGTAGGGCACCAGTCACGGGCCCGGGGTTCGGGCTGTGACAATAAGTCTATCAACGTCTAGATTATTCTGTAAAACAATTCTAGATACAGATTTCTTATCCCACGGAAAATTGGGCAGCACTTCCCTACCCGTCAAACTACACAATTCTAATGTAAATACAAATTCATGTAAGTATATTCGATCTTCTTTAATATTCTTCTGATGTGATTTCAGTTCAAATCCTTTTCTGTAATATCCTTCTATTACAGTTCAATTCTCTTCTGTAATATCCTTCTATTTATCTTATATTCATTTCTATACTACTACAGTATGTAATTTCCAATTACACTAGAAGGATAGGATTATTTACCTCGGTAAGCCCAAAATTATCCAAGATTAAATGTCGATCCTGAGCAAGGTTTAGCTCCTACTCCGTGCGCTCCAACCCGCTCCAAACAACCCTTAGAAGTTCTACGCAACTTCTTCTTAATACTTCAACTTGCTATGAAGATTTCCTTAGGGTTTCGTTTAGTGGCTAAAGGAAGTATAATAGTATTTCTGGGCTTTTAGTATAGGTATAACCTTGGAATACTACAAGGTATTTGGGCCAAGGTATTTGGGAATAGTAACAATACTTGGAGAGTATTTTTCTACCAAGGGGGGGTGTATTTACGAAAAACAACTAGGCAAGGGGGGGGGGGTATACTCTCGGCCAAGGCTTCTCAAGGGGGGGGAGACCTTGGACGAATACTACACTTAAGGGGGAGGGATTTTGAGACTTGGAAAAATGATTTGTGGATGAAGATTTAGTCTTGCATTGGAGGGGTATTTATAGGCCAATCAATGGCCAAGATCAAGCCAAGTGGTGGGCAAGTGTAGGGTGAAGATTTGGACATGTGTTTGTGGGTCCCACTTGCTCATCAACTACACAAAATATCCTACCAACTCCTTGACAAAAAAGGAAGGCAAAAACGCCCAAGGTTTCGTCCACTTTGAGGGTGACACATGTCACCCTCCCGTTGGTCCAAAATATTTCATCTCTCGGAAAAATCCGCAAAAATAATAAATGACATAGCCGTATTTTTCTCTTCGCAAAGTCCGGAAAACGTTTCGTCGGAAAACGACTCTTTTCGCTAGTTGTGCACAAATTTCGCCCCTTTGCCTACTTTAAGGCTAAAAACTTTTGTACGTACGCCCTCACGTACATACTCTGGAAATACGGGGTATAACAATTGTCTTCCTAGCTTTGTTTACTAACTGGTGTAAACTCTAAAACTAGTAGTATCTCAATCACGAACACCTATGGACAAGGTTACTGAATCTAAGGTGTGTGTATCATCACAATTAACTCTCATTCATGGTCTAAAATGAATCTCTCTCCTATCTCAAAGTATTTCTCACACTATCCTTCCACTCATTAGAGGTTCGTCACATTTGGCCGAAATATTCCTACTGTACATCCTCTACTATTGGTCTTTACACTGTTATGGGGTAATTACACATTGTGAACCCTACACAACTATAGTTTCATTCACTTTATCATTGTTGTCAACATCCTTCACTCTACACATTACTTAAACAAAAATATTTCTACCTCTGATGGTCCTATCAATTCACATCCTACCAGAAACAAGGGGAATATATGTCACGACCCGAACACGGGCCCGTGACTGGTGCCTTACCCGGGCACCCAAGTAGACATACATCAGAGTAATTCAGCGGAACATAAAACAAGACATGAAAAATATTATGAAGTAAGAAACAGTTCATTTGAGAAAACTTGCATTCCGCATAATATATATATCAACTAGAACGATTACATCCTTTTACAACTCGCCACAACAAGATTACTGCACTTAAGAATGATATGACAACAATGGCGGATGTGGCCCCGCAATACCCCTGATTGTAAGTACCTATAACGACAGGGGACTATACCACTGATAAGCCTCCGGAGAAACGGAGCTTCCCAAACGCTGACTTGTGACCCTAAGAGCGAGGATCAACGATCGTGTACCTTTACTGCGGCATGAACGCACTCAAGGAGGTCAAGACAACAGTACCAAGTATGTGAAATCAAAATATCAAATGAAATCATAGTAGTCTATATAAAGCAGAGACATGTATGATAACCAAACTACAGCTCACAATAAATAAGCGATATGTCAAGTCGTGACTCACGCCAAAGTCATCACTCAAATATAACTATGGGTCTCACGCCCACAACATCAATCATGCCGTGGAATACCTTCCTCACCGCCATGGCCATGATATAAAAGCACCAAGGAATACATGAACACCGTGTCCCACCTGTGTCCTAATAAAACCGCATGGTAAGTACGAAGGCATAGCCGACTACTAACACCTACAGACTAACAAGGTCATAAATCAGACATGAGATCTGTCTGCACCGTCACATGATCGGGCCGCCACACGCCCGCAGATCAAATGTCGCGCTCTAGCCTCGAA
The DNA here is from genome assembly GCA_029844215.1 of Przewalskia tangutica. NCBI lineage: Eukaryota > Viridiplantae > Streptophyta > Magnoliopsida > Solanales > Solanaceae > Przewalskia > Przewalskia tangutica. Next base: position 89,679,697 of record CM056721.1, read on the forward strand.
CTCCCGTAGCTCATAGGCCAACCTCATAGGCCCGCATGAGGTATAACCCCGCATCGAGGGTAGCTACTCCCGACATCGCCCCCGACTCGCACCGCATGGCCACATGCATCGCATGACCATAAAGGCCGCACACTAACTCGAACTCGTAGCTCGCATAGGTCCCGGGACCCGCATGAGGTATTCTCAATCATGGTCCTGCATCACCGAAGTCTACCCCGCGTGGAGGCGCCAACCCCGGATCATGTCGAGTGGGTACAATACCAAAATAACGGCTGATCGTTAAACAACTTAAGCGCAATCGAGAAACCCCTTTACACAAACATCACAAGATACTAACACACGTAGCATCCTAGCATGTTTACTTATCAAATCAACAAGAAAGTATTACAAGGCTATCACCAACCAACACAATCAAGTTATTCACACAAGGTACTTTCTACTATATGATTAACAAGATCGGGTTTTTATCCCCAAAGTACTTCATACATTAACTCTTTAAGAGATATTTATATATCACAAAAGTCACACAATAAACGTAGAATATAAAAATAAATTGACTATCTTAAGAAGTAAATAAAAATAATTCTTTATTTAAAATAAAGTAACAACATTCTTTTCCAAACGTTCAAGTTTGCCTAATTTCAAATACTCAAGTTCTCATTTTCGAAAGGTTTCGTAGTTCATAGTATTAATCACTTAATGAAATAGTTCTCCTTTAAAAAAATGATTTGAGAAACATATGCCTTATATGTGAGTAGGTTATTCTTGTTTATACAATCTTATTAAAGCAACCATGATCTAGGAAATGTAATATCATTTTGTCTAATCTTATCTTCTATGCAGATGGAGGTTTCTACTGGTTTTAACAATACATTAATAGTCAATACATTTCCCTTTATTAGCGCTGCGGTGGTTTGTTCGATACTTATTCTGATTTCCGAAATCAGTAAAACATTAATCCTTTTAAAAACCAAGTACTCATTACTCACGAATGAGGTTTTACACATTTCAACAAAATTCATATTAATAATAATTAAGTCAAGTCTCTTATCTTTTAAGATCAAGTCTCTTAACTTCTAAAATCAGTAAACCATTCTTTTTATCACTCTTAAGCCGTTATACCTAACTTCCCATAAAGCTAGTATAACTCTTAAGCTTTTAAAATCAAGTATTACTCTTCTTTCAAAAAGGTTTCTTAATTCTTTTGAATTACTTCAGATTCTTATTATTCAGGCTTAAGTCAAAAGACATTGCCGTAACACTACGCTCGCTAACACTGCACGCTCACCGCACTATATATATATACTTTAAAATATCATGCTCTGCGGATAGGAAGAATCACATACCTCGCGAAGATTATCGACTATTAGCAAAACGCCCACTCGCTATAACCCGCTAGCCTTGCCCACCTTCAAGTAGAACATGCTACTTGCGTAACTTCAACCTATAACGGTTATACAAGTCTATCAAAGTCTAGACTACTCGGTAGAATAAATCTAGATACAAGATTCTACGGAAAATTGGGCACTCTTCCTACCCACAAACTTCACAAGTCTCATCAGAATACACCCTATGTAAGTACATTCAATTACCTTCTTATATACCTTCCTCAGTATATAACTTATACTTAATTCTTATACTTCAATAGTATGTAAACTCAATTACAATAGGAGACAAGATAATTACCTCGGTAAGCCCATAATTATCCAAGTTAAATGTCGGTCTGAGCAACGCTTAGCTCCTACTGGCGCCCAACCCGCCTCCAACAACCCTTAGAAGTTCTACGCAACTTCTACAATATACTTCAACCGCTATGAAGATTTCCTTAGGGTTTCGTTTGAGACAAAAGGACATAAGGTAGTATTTCCTGCTCTACGATAGAGGTATCTTTGGAATACTACAAGGTATAAGGCTAAGGTATTTTGGTATAGTAACAATACTGAGAGTATTTTCTACCAAGGTGGGGTGTATTTTTCGAGAACAACTAGGCAAGGGGGTACCTCTACTTAGCACCACTAGAGGTGGGGTGTGTCTCGCCACACCACAAGGAGGAGGTGACAACTCTCGCCAAAGGGGCCTCACGAAATGGGGAGGTACTTTAAAGACTAAGTGGTGAGTGGATGAAGAACTCTTCACAATGGGGGTATTTATAGGAAACCAAGGGCCAAGATCATGCCAAGTAGTAGGCAAGTGTAGTGGTCAAGATTTGGACAAGTGTGTGGGTCCCACTTGCTCATCTTCCACACAAAATATCTACAAAATATCCTACCAACCCTTGACTCAAATCGCCCAAGTTGCCGCCCCACACTCCACCAACTTGAGGGTGACAAGTGTCGCCTCTCGTTGGTCCAAAACATTTCGCTTCTAAAAAATCCGCAAAAATTAAAAATGACATAGCCGGAATTTTCCTTCGCAAGTTTTGTAAAACGCTTCATTTAAAAACTATTCTAATCGGGTGTTGTGCACAAAAATATTTTCGTCCATGCCTACTTAAAGTTCAAACTTTTCTACGTACGTCCTCACGTACATACTCTGGAAATACGGGGTATAACATTCTCCCCTCCTTAGAAACATTCATCCCGAATGTTCCTTCTAAGTCTCAAAACAAACATGCGCCAGTATAGTCTTCACTACTATACTTACGAGAACAATCCTGCCACACCTGGCCACAGAAACACCTGCGCAAATACTTACATCCAAGTCCACGAGGAAACACCTCTAACATCACAAAAGCCCTTACCCGAGGTCTAAAATATACTTCCTTCGCACCTTCTCCTTACAAAAGAAATGATCACATCTATGCTCGCAATACATGCTCGCTTCTTCCCTTACGCTGTCGCACTTTCTTCTCGCACACTCAACTCTTTCTCATAACTTACCATATTTCGCATCGATTCAGTTTCCAAATCTCTGGGTTACTATCTCTAACTTGGTCATCATTAACTGGGAACACTCTGGATGGATCTCCGATACTTTCCCGAACATAGCAACACGAAAGACCGGACGTACTGCCTCCTAAGTCGGACGACAATGCTAACTATATGCAACCTGGCCTATTCTTCACATGATCTGAAAGGCCCAAGGTAACTTGGGCTAAGTTTCCTCTGTTTCCCCAAAACTCATCACACCCTAGCCACATTCTGCAAAACCTATGAACCAACAATCAACCTTGCCAACATCGAACCAATCGACCAAGAACTTACACTTCCGCCCCTAAGGCTTCATAAGGCGACATCCGAAAACTTAAATGGTAGCTATAAAACACTCCCTCAACAGGAGACAACAATCCTCACAACTACCCCTGAAATCCAAACACTCGCCCGAGGGCGAATGCGATTCTCAGACTCACCAGAGTTCCTAACCTTGCTCGTAAAACCTCCGTAAAAGAAACACCGCACTGGCTCCACCGTCATAAGGTGAAGGTAGGCACCCCGTGCAGCCTTACAACCTTTCTGATATATCATCACTGCCAAGCAACGGCCCCGATCGGAAGACACGATGGGTGACCATCGGCCCGACTATCGGTTGAACGTCCACGAACTCGTGCGATGGTTAACAAATCTGGGCCTAACACCTCGTGACCCTACCACCGACGGACCACCACAACCGACCCACCATAAAACAGTCGCGGGTTGACCCGCCGCATGGCCTCAACCCGACCCACTCGCGTAAAACACTTGCTCCCGATCCGAACAATCTCACTAATCACGTTACGAAAACCTAGCGGTCTTCTTAGCTCAACTACCCTCTTTCATTCCACATTACTCGTGACTTATCCCACAAACATAGCTCACGTGCACTATGCACTCCGACAAGGGTTAAACGTAAAAATATAAATCTTTTACTCGAGATGGCCTCGCTTCTAAGGTCTCTACGTATAAAGCTCTAAGGCTCACACTTTTTCTTATCCCCCAATCTTTCCTGCTAACTAACCATGATTTCTAATCACAATTTACACAATGCTATCGAATATAACACTTTAAGGTATACCTATCTTACATACTAATCTCTGAGGGTTAAGGATATACCAGATTCATCGCTTCACTCCTTAGTCGTTTAATCAAACCTCGCCTGTAGGCGATAGCTGGGAAGATGACGAACTACCCACCGATCCTGAAGGTGAGTCCTCCTACTTGCATCCTCCTACTAGGACATCCTTTCGACACATGGCCTCGACGGCCACAGAAACGAGTACCAACAAAAGACGACATTCCCGGATGGCGACGCCCGCACATCGTGAATACCGAGGAAAAATCAATCTACTGGCCGAACCTACGTGTAGTCGTGAACCGAAGCTCGAGCTCGACCAACTCCGCTACCCCCAACGCCCCGAACCCTTTGGAGGAACATTCGCGACCGGGCGGAGGCGCATAATCAATTCGCCGCTAAAAGGTCCGCTCGATAGTTACTAAAGGACCTCGCTGCTCGCCCTCTTCTGCGATCTTGGTTAATCCGCCGATCTCTACGCTTTTCTACCGTCACAGATGAGCTCAGACGCAGCCATGCTCAAGCCTAATCAAAATTACTCTTGCACAACCTCTTAGATAGTCATCAAGACTCGCGCAGACATCGATACTTTCTGTAGCCAAATCCATAGCTAGTAATGTGGTCGCTTTGCAATCTATATTCTCTCGCCCCTGGCCGTGGAACCGGTTCAAATATCATGGCCGCAGAGGCATCGCTGCGCCGTGCTAGACTGCTAGGGACCGCGGCGCTAAACTCCCTGAATGAAGCACCACCCTAGGTGATGATTGGGCCTGTGCCCTCGTACCCTCTGTGCTCTATTCGCAGCTCCCTCGGCTGCCTTGCCCTTCTGGGCCCGGGTTGCCTTACGCGGAGGCATAACGGTAAGGGAAAGAAATACGTTAGAGGGTCCAACTTACAACACAGCTCTAAGGCACGATCTCAGAGTGAGAAGAATGGAAACCAATCCTAAATATCCTATAGCCTCCTGATTATTGGTGTGGTGCACAACACACCGATAATCAAGACTCTACTAGATACGGTCTGTAGACACTTTCCGAGGATTAACTGCTCTGATACCACTTTTGTCACGACCCGAACACGGGCCCGTGACTGGTGCCTTACCCGGGCACCCAAGTAGACATACATCAGAGTAATTCAGCGGAACATAAAACAAGACATGAAAAATATTATGAAGTAAGAAACAGTTCATTTGAGAAAACTTGCCTTTCGGCATAATATATATATCAACTAGAACAGTTACATCCCTTTTTACAACTCTGCCCACAACAAGATTCTGCACTTAAGAATGATATGACAACAATGGCGGGACAGGGCCCCGCCATACCCCTGAATGTAAGTACCTATAACGACAGGGGACTATACCACTGATAAGCCTCCGGAGAAACGGAGCTTCCCAAACGCTGACTTGTGACCCTAAGAGCGAGGATCAACGACTGGTGTACCTTTACCTGCGGCATGAACGCAGCCTCAAGCGAGGTCGATAACAGTACCAAGTATGTGAAATCAAAATACGTAGAATGAAATCATAGTAGTCTATATAAAGCAGAGACATGTATGATAACCAAACTACGTTCACAATAAATAGCGATATGTCAAGTCGTGACTCACGCCCTCAAAGTCATCACTCAAATATAACTATGGGTCTCACGCCCACAACATCAATCATGCCCGTGGAATACCTTCCTCACTGCCGGCAGTCTATGATATAAAAGCACCAAGGAATACACATGAACACCAGGTCCCACCTGTGTCCTAATAAAAACCGTACAGGGTAAGTACGAAGGCATAGCCGACTACTAACACCCACAGTACTAACAAGGTCATAAACTGTATCATGAGATCTGTCTAGACCGCCACATGATCGAAGCTGGCCACACGCCCGCAGTATCAAATGTGCGCGTCTAGCCCTGGAACTCCCCGCAGCTCCGCATAGGCCAACCTCATAGGCCCGCATGAGGTATAACCCCGCATCGAGGGTAGCTACTCCCCGGCATCGTCCTGGACTCGCAGTCCGCATGGCCACATAGACCGCATGACCATAAAGGCCGCACACTAACCTGGAACTCGTAGCTCCGCATAGGTCCCGGGACCCGCATGAGGTATTCTCGAATCATGGTCCTGCATCACTCGAGTCTACCCCGCATCGGAGGGCAGCTTAACCCCCGGGATCATGTCAAGGTGAGTGGTACAATACCAACATAACGGCTGATCGTTAAACAACTTAAGCGCAATCGAGAGAAACCCCTTTACACAAACATCACAAGATACTAACACACGTAGCATCCTAGCATGTTTACTTATCAAATCAACAAGAAAGTATTACAAGGCTATCACCAACCAACACAATCAAGTTATTCATACAAGGTACTTTCTACTATATGATTAACAAGATCGGGTTTTATCCCCAAAGTACTTCATACATTAACTCTTTAAGAGATCTGCTTTTTTCACAAAAGTCACACAATACCCGTAGTATATAAAAATAGAGTGACTATCTTCAAGTAAATCAAAATACTTCTTTTGTAAAATCAAGTAACAACATTCTTTTCCAAACGCTCAAGTTTGCCTAATTTCAAATACTCAAGTTCTCATTTTCAAAGGTTTCGTAGTTCATAGTATTAATCACTTAATGAAATAGTTCTCCTTTAAAAATGATTTGAGAAACATATGCCTTATATGTGAGTAGGTTATTCTTGTTTATACAATCTTATTAAAGCGAATGCATGATCTAGGAAATGTAATATCATTTTGTCTTATCTTAGCTTCTATGCAGATGGAGGTTTCTACTGGTTTTAATAATACATTAATAGTCAATACATTTCCCTTTATTAGCGCTGCTGTGGTTTGTTCGATACTTATTCTCGATTCAAATCAAGAAACATTAATCCTTTTAAAACCAAGTACTCATTACTCACGAATGAGGTTTTACACATTTCAACAAAATTCATATTAATAATAATTAAGTCAAGTCTCTTATCTTTTAAGATCAAGTCTCTTAACTTCTAAAATCAGTAAACCATTCTTTTTATCACTCTTAAGCCGTTATACCTAACTTCCCATAAAGCTAGTATAACTCTTAAGCTTTTAAAACCAAGTATTACTCTTCTTTCAAAAAGGTTTCTTAATTCTTTTGAATTACTTCAGATTCTTATTATTCAGGCTTAAGTCAAAAGACATTGCCGTAACACTACGCTCGCTAACACTGCACGCTCACCGTACTATATATATATATACTTTAAAATATCATGCCTGCCGGATTGGAAGAATCACATACCTCGCGAAGATTATCGACTATTAGCAAAATGCTCCACGGCTATAACCCGGCTAGCCTTGCCCACCTTTCAAGTAGAACATGCTACTTGCAGAACTTCAACCTATAACGGTTATACAAGTCTATCAAAGTCTAGACTACTCGGTAGAATAAATCTAGATACAAGATTCTACGGAAAATTAGGCAGCCCTTCCCTACCCGTCAAACTTCACAAGTTCATCAGAATACACCCCTATGTAAGTACAGTTCAATTACCTTCTTATATACCTTCCTTGTATATAAATTATACTTAATTCTTATACTTCAATAGTATGTAAACTCAATTACAATAGGGAGACAAGATAATTACCTCGGTAAGCCCATAATTATCCAAGTTAAATGTCGGTCCTGAGCAACGCTTAGCTCCTACTGGCGCCCAACCCGCTCCAACAACCCTTAGAAGTTCTACGCAACTTCTACAATATACTTCAACCGCTATGAAGATTTCCTTAGGTTTCGTTTTGAGACAAAAGGACATAAGGTAGTATTTCCTGCTCTACGATAGAGGTATCTTTGGAATACTACAAGGTATAAGGCTAAGGTATTTTGGTATAGTAACAATACTGAGAGTATTTTCTACCAAGGGGGTGTATTTTTCGAGAACAACTAGGCAAGGGGGTACCTGTTATACCGCTTTTTCCGCAGTATGTACGTAAGTGAATACGCATAAAAGTTTGGCCTTAAAGTTAGCCTCGACGTTTTTATTTGTGCACAACTCACTAAAAGAATCGCTTTCCGACTAAACGTTTCCACGACTTTCGTAGGAAAATTCCGACTATGTCATTTAGTATTTTTGCGGATTTTTCCGAGAGATTTAAACATTTTGGACAACGGAGGGCGACACTTGTCACCCTCCAATTGATGGATTTGAAATCGTCCATTTGGACGATTGGGCAAAGGTGAGCACGTTTTTGTGCCTTCGCACAAGTCAAGGAGTTGGTAGGATATTTGTGTGGAGTTAATCTTCACCCTACACTTGCCTTGCACTTGTCTTCATCTTGGCCATTGGTTGGCCAAGGCTTGAGCTATAAATACCCCCCTTTAGATGAAGAGTGCTTCATCCACAAAGTTATCTTCCAAGTCTTGAAAAATCCTCTCCTCTCCTTAAGCCTTCGTCCAACACCTCCCTTTGAGTGAGTTTGGCCGATGGCCTACCCCCCCTAGCCTAGCCGAAATCTACCCCCCCCTCCCTTGGTAGAAAAGTTGTCTTCTAGTATTGTTATAATGCCCAAAATACCTAGCCCAAATCCCTTAGTCCTTTGTAGAAGTTGTGAAGAACTTCAAAGGTTTCTTGGAGCTACCGGAGCGTACAACTTAGGAGCTAAACCTTGCTCAGGCGCGACTTTATCTAGGATATTATTGGGCTTACCGAGGTAACTAATCCTAACCTTCCTTTGTATTAGAGAATACATACTGTAGAAGTATAAGAATAAGTATTAAATACTTGTAGGATATTACGTAGAATTGAACTGTTATCACAAGAAGAGTTTAAAAGAAGAATAATTGAATCAGACTCACATAGGACTGTTTACATGAGACTTATATAGCTCACCGGTAGGGTTGTCCGCCCGACTATCCGTAGAATTGTGAACCCTCTGCTTAGAATGACCTTCGAGTAGTCTTTGATAGATGTCGTGACTATTATAGTCGACTCTCTGCGACATATTCAACTTGGCGGTGGTTTTCACGAGAAGGTATGTGATTCTTCCTAAAGCATGATATTTTACAATATATATATAGTACGGTAGACGTACGTGTTAACTGAATAATAAACTACGAATGTCTTTGACTTAAGCTCGAATAATACTTACACGAATGCCTCACGCTTAAGCTCAATAACAAAGAATCAAAGCATTTCAAAAGAATATCAATCATTTTTTTAATGTAAGATAAATATTTGGTTTTAAAACAAGAGCTAAGAGTTATACTAGCTTTATGGGAAGTTAGGTATAACAACTTAAGAAAGATAAAAAGGAACTGCTTACTTGTTTGTTTATAAAAGCCTTGTATTGATTTCATTAGTAGTAAGGTTTGTGTGATAAGTAGACATATTATGATGCTACCGGGTTAGTGTCTTGAAATCTTGCCGTAAGAGGGTCATTCTGCGGCTTACGTTGCTAACCTGTAAGTCCGTTGTATCCGTTATTGTATCACCTACCCCTCGATCGTTATACCGGTGGCTTGCCTCGACGCGGGTCTATACGGCCTATGCGGTCTGTGAGACTATGCGAGCAGCGGTATGCTCCGTGATTGATCATTCCGTGTTTAGCCCGACGCGGGGACTCCTACGCGATCCGCTGAGACTACGCGGCTTTTGAGGCTATGCGCGGCCGCGAGCCTAGGCGGATGCCGGGGTTGCTGCCCGATGCGAGGAATACCTCACGCGGTTCGCGGTGTGACCTATGCGATCGCGAAGTCCGTGACTAGGCACGCATGATACTATGGGCGATCGCCTTGCTTCGATCATTCGCGCCTAGAATAGACTGGCGCTTTTCCTATTATCGTTGTTGTTTGTGATGTGGCACTATGTGCAATTGAATCGATTGTATTTGTGAAAAGGTTTTAAATACTTTGATTTCATTTCGCTTTATAGTTTCACATACTTGGTACTGTTGTATCGACCTCCTTGGGCCGCGTTCACGCCGCAGTAAAGGCAAGCAGTGCTAGATCCGCATCCTTAGGATCTTTGCGTTAGTGTCGTGAGCTCCATCTTCTCCGAGGCTCTACTTTGGGTATGATCTCCTGTTGTAGATAGTTTTGTATACAGGTATGGCGGGCCTCCCGCCATAGTTGTATATTTCCTTAGGTCTGTAGTCATGTTGTGCAGTTTGGGATGTAATCACTAACCATGTTTATTTATATATGCCGAAAGGCGACGTTTTCACATAAATCGTGTCTTATTTTATAAATCAAGCTTCGCCTTGTTTTATATTTCCGCCGTTACTCGATGTATGACTACTGGGTGCCTGAAGCACGATCCACGCCCGAACAGGTCGTGACAAAAGTGGTATCGAGCGCTAATCCTCTGAAAGTGTCTACGCATCGTATCTAGTAGAATCTGATTATCGATTGTGTTGTGCACCACACCAATAATCGTGAGGCTATAGGATATTTAGGATTGGTTTCCATTCTTCATTCTCGAGATCGTGCTTTAGAGTCGTGTTATAGTTGGACCTCTAACGTATTCCTTTCTGTAATGCTTATGCCTCCACGTAAGGCAACCCGCCCGTGGGCAAGGCAGGTGAGTCGCTAGCAGACACCCAGAGTCACGAGGGCTCGTGCCCGGTCTATACTGAGACTACGAGTTCTATGATGCCGGCCCCAAAGAGACCACAGCACCCACACCTCCCGCCCCACACTGGGCGGAGGAGTTAGGGTACAAGGAGATGGCCCACCTATTGGCTAGAGTTGTGCCCGACACGAGAGAGGCCGGACGCAGCCTCGGCCCAGCCCACTCCGCCGCACTCGTGGCGCACCCGAGGCGTATAGTTTGAGGCTACGAGATTTCGAGTTGTAGCCCGCCAGTTTTACTGTCGAGGCCGAGGATGATCCGCAGGAGTTCATCCGTCACCACAGAGGATCACGCGGTGATCAAGGCCTCGAGACGCAGTCCGTGACTTTTGTTCGTGACGGCCGCGTGATACCGCAGCCGATCGTTTGATTCATGGAGCTTTCGGGAGAGCATGCACTCCAAAGCAGTGATGGGATGAGTTTTCGAGGCTTTTCTCACACACTTTGCCTCCGCAGATGGCGAGGGCACGAGCCGATAGATTCTTGTTCCGAGACAGGAGGACGCATGCGGTGAGGAGTACAATGTCGAGTTTGATTCTTTGCTCGATATGTCCTCAGACCGTAGCGAGATGGAGGACCGGTGCATCGCTATGTCACTGGCTAGATGATTACATGGCCGAAGTCTGCGGTGTGTCCTTCACCAGTGCATGGACATAACCCGTATGCAGCTCATGCACCAGATGCGGCGAGCGAGAGACCGCCGGTAGAGCGATATCGCCAGCAGGTAAGGCCAAGACGGCCGGTTCTTTGGTGGTTCTCGGTGGGCGATCGCCAGGTCCAGATTTGCACCACAAACGCCAGCAGCGCCCTACCTCATTTTCGGACACCAGAGCAATCAGGCGGTGGCCCCAGACTGGATTTCGCAGTGTGCGAACTGCTCGAGGTCCGCCAGCCTGCTCAGTGGTAGATACCATTCTCGAGTCAGACCGAGCTCGCTATACTTGTGGGCCAGGTCATTTCAGAGTTTGTCCGACCGGGCGCGCTGTAGTAGGGCCCGCCATGTGGTCTGCCGCTTCTTCATCCTCGACAGCTACTCGCCCGAGGCAAGGTACTCATGGACCAGCCGGTCGCGGCAGGTCGTGGCGCTGGTCCAGCCTAGCGGTCCTCGTAACCGCGTTTATGCTTTGTCCACCGACAGATCGTGAGGCCTCACCGATGTCGCCACAGTACCTTATCGGGCCTGGTTTGATGTATGCTTTGATAGATCCGGTTCTACTCGCCCCATATATCTCCCTGTTGCTAGTAGGATGTGGATAGAGCCCGAGTCCATAGACCCTTTCGAGGTAGCTACGCTGGTGATTCTGGTAGCTCGGCGGGTATATGAGCTTGTCTGTGACTATTTACGCCGTCGACCATACCGACTGATAGAGTTGGAGATGATTGACTTCGACGTGATCACGGGACGGATTGCTAGCTTGCTACGCCAATGTAGACCGCAGAGAGAGTAGTACGTTCCGCTTCTTCCGGCGAGCCGTTGTTGAGTGAGGAGCACCAGACGCCGGCGGTAGGTTTATTTCCTACCAAGGCTAGGAAGATGGTGCGGCGGGTATATCTACCATCTCGTCGTGTTTGATAATCAAGCCGCGACCAGATTTTCGCCGCCTGGTCGAGAATTCCCAGACGTGTTTCCGCACGACCTCCCGTATCCTCCCGAGAGGAGATTGAGTTTGTATTGACATATTGCGCACACTCGGCTATTTCCATTCCGCCATACGTAATGGCACCGCCGAAGTTGAGAGTTGAAGGATCATGTCACGACCCGCCCGGCCCGTGATCGTGCCTACCGGCACCCAAGTAGTCATACATCGAGTAATCACGAAATATAAAGCAAGACATGAAACAGCTTTATAAAATAAGACACGCTTATGTGAGAAAACACGCTTTTCGGCGTATATATATACAATCATGGTTTTTGCGATACATCCGACATCGCATAAATACATGACTACTGCACTTAAGGAAATATACAACTATGGCGACAGTGGCCCGCCATACCTCGATCATACAAAACTATCTACAACAGTGAGATCATACCAAAAGTAGAGCCTCCTAAGAGATGGAGCTCCCGACACCAATGTAAAGATCCTAAGGACGCGGATCTAGCACTGCTTGCCCTTACTGCGGATGAACGCAGCCTCAAGGAGGTCGATAACAGTACTAAGTATGCGAAATCAGAAGTACTTAAATGAAAACATATCATTTTTAAAACCAGTTATAAATATGTATGAAACAACCAAGGAAACCGCATATAGTGCCACATCACAAACAAGAGCAACAATAGGTAATCAGAATGAGTCTTGTCTAGGCCGCGAATGATCGAAACAGGCCACTCGCCCCATCATCATTCTCGCAAGCCTAATCCGACTCCGAGTCCGCATAGGCCACTCACGGGCCCGCATGAGGTATAACCCCGCATCGAGGGTAGCTACCTCTGCATCGCCCCGACTCGCTGTCCGCATGGCCACACAGACCGCATGAGGCATAACCCCGCATACTAACCGGAACTCTCGTGAGCAAGATAGGCCCTCGACCCGCATGAGGTATTCTCAATCACGGTCCTGCATCGCTCGAGTCTACCCCGACGGAGGCGCCTTAACCCCAGATCATCTCAAGAGGTGAGTGATAGTATACTAACATAACAACTTATCTTTAAACAACATAAGCACAACAAGGATACTCACCTATACAAACGTTACAAGATACTAACACACATAGCATCATATCATGTCTACTTATCAAACCATTTTATTATTCTTTTCACAATATGAGTCCATTATAAACACATAGGCAAACTTGTTTCTTTTATCAATCTTAAGTGGTTATACTTAACTTCCCATAAAGCTAGTATAACTCCTAAGCTTCGCTTTAAAACCAATTAGTTCTCTTCGATAATATGATTCAAGAGTCTTTTGAAATGTTTTCGCTCTTTATTATTCAGCTTAAGCCACAGGCATTGCCGTAGTATTATTCAGCTTAAGTCAAAGACATTGCCGTAGTTATTATTCGCTAACACATGTACGCTTCACTGCACTATATATATATTGTAAAATATCATGCTTTAGGAAGAATCACATACCTTCTCAATAAAACCACCGCCAAGTCAATATGTCGCGCAGAGAGTCACCATAATAGTCACGGATATCTATCAAAGACTACTCAAGGTCATTCTAAACAGAGGGTTCACAATTCTACTGAAAGTCGGGCGACTTCCCTACCCATGAGCTATATAAGTTCATCGTGAAACAAATTCTATGTAAGTACAGCTCAATTATTCTTCTTTAAACCCTTCTCATCGTGATAACAGTTCAATTCTATTCGTGATATACTTCTAAGTATTTATACTTATCCTTATACTACAACAAGATATATTTTCTAATTCAAAAGAGGGTTAGGATTAGTTACCTCTGTAAGCCCAATAATATCCTAGAAAAGTCGCTACTGAGCAAGGTTTTGCTCCTAAGTTGTATACTCCAGAACCCTGAAGTTCTTCACAACTTCTACTAAGTACTAAGGTATTTGGGCTAGGTATTTTGGGCATTATAACGATACAAGAAGGTAACTTTTCTACCAAGGAGGGGGTAGATTTCGGCTAGGCTAGTGGGTAGCTCTACCACACCACACAAGAGGAGGAAGGGGTGTTGGACTAAAAGCTAAGGAGAGGAGAGGATTTTAGACTTGAAGATAACTTTGTGGATGAAAACTCTTCATCTCTAAGGGGTATTTATAGCTCAAGCCTTGGCCAACCAATGGCCAAGATGAAGACAAGTGCAAGGCAAGTGTAAGGCCAAGATCAAGCCAAGTGCACCCTAACCCCTACTCCACAAAACACTCCACAAAACACTCCACAAAACACTCCACAAAACAAGGCCTAAGTAAGGAACCAATCGCCAAGGCCAACATCCTCTGACGCCAATCGCCCAAAGCCATCCCACTTGCTTCCAATGTGAGGTGACACATGTCACCCTCCCGCTGGTCCAAAATGTTTCGCCTCTCGGAAAAATCCGCAAAATAAGAAATGGCATAGCCGAATTTACTCTACGAAAGTCGGGAAACGCTTTCGCCTGAAACGATTCTTCTAGTGAGTTGTGTACAAAATGAAACGCCCAAGGCTTATCTTTAAGGCTAGATTTCGCACGTATTCCCTTACGCATATACTGAAATACGGGTATAACATTCTCCCCTCCTTAGAAACATTCGTCCCGAATGTTCCTTCCCAAGACAGTTATCGAAGAAGTTTAAACAGTTAGCAAATGCCACACGCGGCCACAAAACAACACTTAGGCATAAATGATAATGGAAATTTATAAGTAGGAAAGTGAATTACCTGGAGGTGTGGGAATAGTGAGGATACTTCCGCCATGTCCTCCTCGCCCCATGTCAACTCCTCCTCGAGCTCGCTCCGCCACAAGACTTTGACTGCCACGCCCTTCGTCCGCAGACGCCTAACTCCGACGATCGACTATCGCTATGGAATCTCTCATACGATAGCCCTGGCCACACCGACATCGCCAATCGGGTGCACCCTAGATGGATCCTCGATACATCTCCTCAAAGATAGATACGTGAAACACGGATGCACCGCTTCCAGACGGACGGCAGATCCAACTCGTAGTAACCTTGCCTACCTCGCGACAACTCAAACGCCCAATGTACTGGCCGAGCTTCCCTTCTTCCCGAATCTCATCACACCCTTCATGGTGACACCTTTAGAAAACCCAATCATGAACTCGAACTCAAGATGCCGACGACGATGATCCGTGATACGACTTCGCCGACTCGAGTCCAATAGCCGCCTGATAAGCTTCACCTTATCCATCGTCTGTACCAACCGTCCCACTAGCCGCCCTCGCCCACATCGAACCAACCTATAGGCGATCCGCACTTCCTCCCATACAAGGCCTCATAAGGCGCCATCCGAATACCGAGTGGTAGCTATTATTATACGCGAACTCAACTAGAGGCAAATGATCCTCCCAACTACTACTAAAGTCAATAACACAAAGCTCGCAAAGATATCCTCAAGAGTCCGATAGTGCGCTCGCCTGTCCGTCTGGCTCTGCGGATGAAATGCAAGACTGTGCTCACCGCCCCTAAACTCCTCGAAGGACTCTAAGTTAGCCAGAACCGCTCTCGTCTGATATGATCGGGCAGGACTCCACGCACCGACGATCTCTGATGTAAAGTCCGCATAATCCTCACCAAAAGTCGCCCCGACGGAAGAAAGTGGGCTGATTTCACCGCCGACGATAACCCATATAGAATCATGTCTCTCCGAGTGCGAGGTAATCCCGTGATGAAGTCCATGTTGATTACCTCCCACTTCCGTGCTCGATCTCTATCGTCAGAATAAACCACCGTGCCTCGTGCTCTACCTTCACCGCCGACAACACGCACCGAGCTACGAACTCGCAACGCCCTCTTCAAGCCATCCCACCAATACACGATCTAAGGTCGTGGTACATCTTCGTCGACTTCGACGGATAGAGTAACGCGCTACCGGTGCTTCCCAAGAACTCACAAGTCCTCAAACATCCGAACACACATACCGCTTCTCAAACCTTAGCACCCCATCAAAGTGCTACTCAAAAGTGACCCTTGCCTCACGAAGAGTCAGATCACGATATCGAATCAAAGCCGATCTCGAATCGCGCTTCTTCACCTCTCGACGACGGAAGACTCGCAACCTCACGAACTCTAACCCCATCGCTATCGTAATCAATCAAACGGACACCAAGGCTCGCTAATCGATGCAAATCACGAACCATGTCCCTCCTCTCTAGCTGCACATCCGATAGGCTCCCATCGACCTACGACTAAGAGCATCTCGCCACAACATCGCCTTCCCGTGGTATAGATATCAACATCGTAATCCTTAAGCAACTCTAACCACCGCCTCGCCGTAAGTTCACTCCTCCGCCGAAGATATACCGAGGCTCTGTGGTCTCAGATAAATATCCACGCAACCCCATACAAATAGTGCCTCCGCATCTTCGTAGCGTGAATCACTACGCTAACTCCAAATCACAGCGGGTAGTTCCTCCGTGTTTCTTCACCGCCGATGCATATGCTATAACCCCGCCATGTCGCATCAATACACATCCCAACCCGATGCCCGACGATCACAATACACGATATAACCATCCGACCTCCGGAAGAGTAAGAACGGGCGGCCGCCATTTCTTTCAAAGAATCGAAACCCCGCCACAAGCATCACCATCAAACTTGGCCGCTTCTCGAGTCACCTAGTCAATGGTGCAGATAGAAGCAAACTTCCACGAACCGAGCACAACTCGCAAGGCCTAAAATCGCGAACCTCTGCTGAGTAGTAGGTCTCGCCAAGTCTCGATCGCTCGATTCGCCAGACAACTCGAATGCCATCACCGGCTAATATGCCCAAGAAACGCCATCAAGTCAACCAAAACTCACATTTGGAAAACTTGGCGCATAATCGCTGGTCCCGAGAATCACAAGACAGCCCTCAAACGCCCGCACGCTCTCGCCCGAGCGAATAAACCAAGATATCATCAATGAACACTATCACAAACGTGTCCAAAAATGGTTTGAACACTTGCTCATCAAATCCATGAATACCGCCGAGCATCGTCAACCCAAAAGACATGACTCGAACTCATAATGCCCGCATCGTCCTAATGCACCCTAGGGACATCCACCTCTCTGACTCGCACCTGATGATAGCCCGATCGCAGATCAATCTTGGAGAAACATCTCGCACTCGCAATCGGTCGAACAAATCATCAATCCCGGGAGGGTATTCGTTTAATGGTCACCTTGTTCACCGTCAGAATCAACACATGCGCAGGCCCCGCCCTTCTTCTTCACGAACAATACCGCGCTTCTGTGGAGAAACACCGGGCCTAATGAAGCCCTTCTCTAGCAAATCCCTGCCGATCCTTCACTCTCTCAACTCGGCAGTGCCATCCTGTATGGCGGAATGGAAATAGGCCGAGTATCTGGCAATATGTCAATACAAAACTCAATCTCCCTCTCAGGAGGGATACCCGGGAGGTCATCTGGGAACACGTCTGGGAACTCGCTGACTACGGAATCGATCGAAAATCTGGTACCGCAGCCTCGAGATCAAACACTCAACTAGATGGTAGATATACCCTTCTCGCACTATCTTCCTAGCCTTGAGGTAGGAAATAAACCTACCTCTACGATACCGTGCTCCTCCCACTCAACAACCGGCCTCAGAAATCGGAACCGCATTACTCTCTCTCAGCTTACATTGGCATAGCAAGAAGCTAGCCAATCCATCCCCATAATCACGCCGGTCAATCATCTCCAACTCTATCAAGTCGCCAGGTCCGACGATCAGAATGGTCACAGACAAGCCCTATATACCCGCCGAGCTACCACCGAATCACCCATCGCGTAGCTACCTCGAAAGGGTCTATGGACTCGTGCTCTATCCCTATCCTACTAGCAACAAGGGAGATATATAGACAGAGTAGAACCCGGATCTATCAAGGCATAAACATCAAACCAGAACCGAGCAAGGTACCGTGACGACATCGTGCGAGGCCTCGATCCCGCTTACCGACAAAGCATAAACGCGTTTCGAGGACCGCTAGAATCGACTCGAGCCACGACCGCCGCGACCGCGACCCACGAGCACTCGCCCGGGCGAGTAATCAGAGGGAGATGATGCCGCCACGTAACCCAAGGCCGGGCTCTACCACCGCCACGCTTCGACGGACACCGCAGTGACCTCGCTGGCTACAATCGTAACAAGATCCATAAGCAGTACCACACTTCGTAATGGGATCTACCGTGACGCCACACCGGGGTGGTCCCGATCGCCGCACTCGCTACTCGACGCCTCAAGCCTCGCCCCGGTCCGCCTCAAAACTCGCCGGGCCGAGGACGGTGCAGGAGTGCTCGAGCCGCCGTGGTGCGACCCAGATCGCCGAGGCCGCCACCACGAGCAACCACCGTAAAACCCTCCCGCCCCGCCTTCTTCTCGCTGTGTCGCCCACTCGCCGACTTCGCGCCTCGCATCCAAGGGCGCGAGCTCGCACGCGGTAATGTCCATACCCGGGCCGAGAGAAACCCCGCACATGACTCGCCATATAGTCATCTAGCCCGTGACATAGCGGTGTACCCTATCCTCCATATCGCTACCAATGCCGGGACATATCGAGCCAATGAATCAAACTCGACATTGTACTCCCGACAAGCAGGCCCTCTCTGCCTCGCCAGAAAAATCTATCACCGCGCCTCCTCATCCGCGAGGCAAGAAGTGAGCGAGGAAAGCCTCGAGAACTCGCCCCAAGCTGGGACGCTGCGGTTTCCCGATAACTCCCATGAATCAAACCAATCGATCGCGTATCACGCAGCTTATGTGAACCAAAGATCACGGACTCGGTCTCCGACGCCCGATCACTCTCAAAATCCTTCAAGCCGACGGATGAACTCCTCGCGATCATCCTCCGCCTCGACCCATAAAACTCCGGCGCTACAACTCAAGAAATCTCGTAGCCTCAAACTATTCGCCTCGTGTACCACGGCGCGACCGAGCTGAGCCGAACCGAACCGCCGCATCCAATCTCTCTCGACGGGCCACAACTTTAGCCAAAAGTCGCCATCTCCTTGTACCTAACTCTCCGCCCAGTGCCGCGGGATGCGAGGGCGTGGTACTGTGGTCTGGCTGGCCGGGCGGCGCCATAGAACTCGCCGCCTCGTATAGACTGGCTCGAGCCTCGTGACTCGGTGTCTCGCTAGCGCCTCGCCGCTTTGCCTCTTCTCGCCCGGTTGCCTTACGTGGAGGCATAATCACAGAAAGGAATACGTTAGAGGTCCAACCTATAACACACTCTAAAGCACGATCTCGTAATGAGAAGAATGGAAACCAATCCTAAATATCCTATAGCCTCACGATTATTGGCGTGGTGCACAACACACCGATAATCAAGACTCTACTAGATACGGTTCAGACACTTTCCGAGGATTAATCGCTTCGATACCACTTTTGTCACGACTGCCCGGCCCGTGGATCGTGCCTCACCGGCACCCAAGTAGTCATACATCGAGTAATCGAAATATAAAGCAAGACATGAAACAGCTTTATAAAATAAGCATACGCTTTATGTGAGAAAACACGCTTCTGGCGATATATATATACAATCATGGTTTTTGCAAGCTACATCCGACATCGCATAACATGACTACAGCACTTAAGGAAATATACAACTATGGCGGGACAGGCCCGCCATACCGATCAGATAAAACTATCTACAACAGTGAGATCATACCAAAAGTAGAGCCTCCAAGAGATGGAGCTCCCGACACCAATGTAAAGATCCTAAGGATGCGGATCTAGCACCGCTGCCCTTACCGCAGATGAACGCACTCCGGCGAGGTCGATAACAGTACTAAGTATGCGAAATCAGAAGTACTTAAATGAAAACATATCATTTTTAAAACCAGTTTACAAATATGTATGAAACAACCAAGGAAACCGCACATAGTGCCACATCACAAACAAGAGCAACAATAGGTAATCAGAATGAAGTCTTGTCTAGGCTGCGAATGATCGAAACAGGGCCACTAGCCCCCATCATTATTCTGCAAGCCTAATCCTGGACTCCCTGAGTCCGCATAGGCCACTCACATGGGCCCGACTGAGGTATAACACCGCATCGAGGGTCGCTACTCCTGCATCGCCCCGACTCGCCGTCCGCACGGGCCACACAGCATCGCATGAGGCATAACCCCGCATACTAACTCGAACTCTCAGAGCCCGCATAGGCCCCCGACCCGCATGAGGTATTCTCGAATCACGGTCCTGCATCACCGAGTCTACCCCCGCGACGGAGGCGCCTTAACCCCGGATCATCTCAAGAGGTGAGTGATAGTATACTAACATAACAACTTATCTTTAAACAACCTAAGCACAACAAGGATACTCACCTATACAAACGTTACAAGATACTAACACACATAGCATCATATCATGTCTACTTATCAAACCATTTTATTATTCTTTTCACAATATGAGTCCATTATAAACACATAGGCAAACTTGTTTCTTTTATCAATCTTAAGTGGTTATACTTAACTTCCCATAAAGCTAGTATAACTCCTAAGCTTCGCTTTAAAACCAATTAGTTCTCTTCGATAATATGATTCAAAGAGTCTTTGAAATGTTTTCGCTTCTTTATTATTCAGCTTAAGCCACAGGCATTGCTGTAAGTATTATTCAGCTTAAGTCAAAGACATTGCCGTAGTTATTATTCGATTAACACATGTACGCCTACCGTACTATATATATATTGTAAAATATCATGCTTTAGGAAGAATCACATACCTTCTCAAATAAAACCACCGCCAAGTCAATATGTCGCAGAGAGTCACCATAATAGTCACAGATATCTATCAAAGACTACTCAAGGTCATTCTAAACAGAGGGTTCACAATTCTACGGAAAGTCGGGCAAGACTTCCCTACCCGTGAGCTATATAAGTTCATCGTGAAACATTCTATGTAAGTACATTCAATTATTCTTCTTTAAACCCTTCATCGTGATAATAGCTTCAATTCTATTCGTGATATACTTCTAAGTATTTATACTTATCCTTATACTACAACAGTATATATTTTCTAATTCAAAAGAGGGTTAGGATTAGTTACCTCGGTAAGCCCAATAATATCCTAGAAAAAGTCGCGCCTGAGCAAGGTTTTGCTCCTAAGTTGTATGCTCCAAGAACCCTAGAAGTTCTTCACAACTTCTACTAAGTACTAAGGTATTTGGGCTAGGTATTTTGGGCATTATAACGATACAAGAAGGTAACTTTTCTACCAAGGAGGGGGTAGATTTCAGCTAGGCTAGGGGTAGGCTCTCGGCCACACCACACAAGGAGGGAAGGGTGTTGGACGAAAAGCTTAAGGGAGAGGAGAGGATTTTTAGACTTGGAAGATAACTTTGTGGATGAAAACTCTTCATCTCTAAGGGGTATTTATAGCTCAAGCCTTGGCCAACCAATGGCCAAGATGAAGACAAGTGCAAGGCAAGTGTAAGGCCAAGATCAAGCCAAGTGCACCCTAACCCCTACTCCACAAAACACTCCACAAAACACTCCACAAAACACTCCACAAAACAAGGCCTAAGTAAGGAACCAATCGGCCAAGGCCAACATCCTCTTGACGCCCAATCGCCCAAAGCCATCCCACTTGCTTCCAATGCGAGGGTGACACATGTCACCCTCCCGTTGGTCCAAAATGTTTCGCCTCTCTAAAAATCCGCAAAATAAGAAATGGCATAGCGGAATTTACTCTACGAAAGTGGGAAACGCTTTCGGAAAACGATTCTTCTAGTGAGTTGTGTACAAAATGAAACGCCCAAGGCTTATCTTTAAGGCTAGATTCGACGTATTCCCTACGCATACTCTGGAAATACGGGTATAACGGATCGGCTTAGGGATTTCTTTGGAGAAGCGGCTTCATCAGCCTAGTGTTTCTCCCCGGGAGCGCCAGATTGTTCGAAGAAGAAGGACTCGACGCCGCGCACGTGTGTTGATTACAAAAGTGAACAAGGTGACCATTAAGAATGCATACCCCCTTCCTGTGATTGATGATTTGTTCGACCAGCGAGGTGCGAGATGTTTCTCCAAGATTGATCTGCTCGCTATCATCGAGTTCGTGTCGAGAGGTGGATGTCCCTAGGATCGCATTCCGACCGACGGGCATTATGAGTTCGTGGTCATGTCTTTGTTGACCAATGCTCCGTGGTATTCATGGATTTGATGAACCGAGTGTTCAAACCATTTTGGACACGCTTGTGATAGTGTTCATTGATGATATCTTGGTTTATTCTCGCCGTAGCAGGAGCACGCGAGCATTTGAGCGATCAGGCCGACAGCTTCTCGGGACCAAAGTGACGCCAAGTTTTCCAAATGTGAGTTTTGGTTAACTTCGTGGCTTTTCTTGGGCACATTGTCGGGCCGATGGTATTCGTGTAGATACGCCAAGATCGAGGCACCGAGTTGGCCTGAACCTACTACTCCGGCAGAGGTTCGCAGCTTTCGGGCCTTGCAGGATATTATCGGCGGTTCGTGGAGAAGTTTGCTTCTATCTCGCACCATTGACTAGGCCGACTCGTAAGCGCCAAGTTTCAGCTGGATCGATGCTTGTGGCGTGGTTTCCAGTTGCTAAAGAGATCGACGACCGCCCTCGCTTCTTACTTCCGCAGGTCCGGATGGTTATGTCGTATTGTGATGCGCCGCATCGGGTTGGGATGTGTGTTGATGCAGCATGGCGGGGTTATAGCATATGCATCCCGACACCAAGAAACACGAGAGGAACTACCCCACCCATGATTTGGAGTCGCACTGATTCACGCTTTGAAGATCCGAGGCACTATTTGTATGGGGTTCACGTGGATATTTTTACGCACCACAAGAGCCTCCAGATATCTTCAGCAGGAGCCGAACTTACGACGCAGACGGTGGTTAGAGTTGCTTAAGGATTACGATGTTGATATCCCGTACCACCCGAAAGGCCAATGTTAGGCGTATGCCTTAGTCGTAGGTCGATGGGGAGCCTATCGATGTGCAGAGAGGAGGGACATGGTTCGTGATTTGCATCGCTTAGCGAGCCTTGGTGTCCGCTTGATTGATTCTCGATAGCAGTGGGGTTAGAGTTCGCAGGTTGCCGAGTCTTCCATCGTCGAGGAGGTGAAGAGGCAACAGCTCGAGGATCCAACTTTGATTCGATATCGTGATACGACTCTTCGTGAGGGCAAGGGTCCTTGAGGTAGCACCATGGGGTGCTAAGGTTTGAGGGCGTTGTGTGTCCCGGATGTTTCGTGACTTCGGCAAAGATGTTCTGGGAAGCACACTAAGCGTTACTCTATCCATCCGTGGTCGACCAAGATGTACCACGACCTTAGATCGGTGTATTGGTGGGATGGCTTGAAGAGGACGCTGCAGAGTTCGTAGCTCGGCGCCCGTGTTGTCGCAGTGAAGGTAGAGCACCGCAGGCCCGTGGTTTGTTACAGCGATAGAGATCCCGACCGGAAGTGGGAGGTAATCAACATGGACTTCATCACAGGATTACCTCGCACTCGGAGGAGACATGATTCTATATGGGTTATCGCCGACAGTCGACGAAATCAGCCCACTTTCTTCCCGTCCGACGACTTTTTCTGAGGATTATGCCGACTTTACATCCGAGAGATCGTCGATCGCATGGAGTCCCTATTTCGATCATATCGCATGCAGGAGCCCGCTTACGCTAACTTCCGGAGGTCCTTTCCAGAGGGTTTAGGACGCAGTGAGCTCGAGCATCGCATTTCATCCACGCATGACGGACAGCAGAGCGCACTATCCGCACTCTCGAGGATATGCCGCGAGCCCGTGTTATTGACTTCGAGTAGTTGGGAGGATCATTTGCCTCTAGTTGAGTTTGTGATAATAATAGCTACCACTCCAAAGATTCGGATGGCGCCTTATGAGGCCTTGTATGGGAGGAAGTGCAGATCGCCTATAGGTTGGTTCGATGTGGCGAGGTGCATCTAGTGGGACCAGATTTGGTGCAGCAGCAAGGATAAGGTGAAGCTTATCCGAGCGGCCATCGACACCGTAGTCGATGGTCATACGCAGATCATCGCCGCATCTTGAGTTCGAGGTTCATGATTGGGTTTTCCTAAAGGTGTCACCCATGGGGTGTGATGAGATTCGGAAGAAGGGAAACTCACCAAGGTACATTGGGCCGCTTCGCATTGTCCGCAGGTAGGCAAGGTTGCCTATGAGTTGATCTGCCGTCCGATCCGGAGGCAAGGCATCCGGTTTTTCACGTGTCTATGCCGGCGAGATGTATCGGGGATCCATCTAGTACACCCGATTGACGATGTCCAGTGACCGAGGGTTATCGTATGAGGAGATTCCCATAGCGATAGTCGATCGTCAGTTAGGCGTCTGCGACCAAGGGCGTGGCTTCCACAAAGTCTTGTGGCGGAACGAGCTCGGGAGGAGATGACGTGGGAAGCCGGCGAGGACATGAGGCGTAAGTATCCTCACCTATTCCCCACACCTCCAGGTAATTCACTTTCCTACTTGTAAATTTCCATTATCATATATGCCTAAGTGTTATTTTGTGGCCATGTGTGGCACTTACAAACTGTTTAAGCTTCTTCGATAACTGTCTTGAGAAGAAACATTCGGGACGAATGTTTCTAAGGAGGGGAGAATGTTATACCCCGTTTTTCCAGAGTATGTACGTAAGGGAATACGTACAAAAAGTTTGGCCTTAAAGTTAGCCTTGGACGTTTTTATTTGTGCACAACTCACTAAAAGAATCGTTTTCCGACGAAACGTTTCCACAGCTTTCGTAGGGAAAATTCCGACTATGTCATTTAGTATTTTTGCGGATTTTTTCGAGAGACGAAACATTTTGGACCAACGGGAGGGCGACACTTGTCACCCTCCAATTGATGGACTTGAAATCGTCTATTTGGACGAATTGGGCAAAGGTGAGCACGTTTTTTGTGCCTTGTGCACAAGTCAAGGAGTTGGTAGGATATTTGTGTGGAGTTAATCTTCACCCTACACTTGCCTTGCACTTGTCTTCATCTTGGCCATTGGTTGGCCAAGGCTTGAGCTATAAATACCCCCCTTTAGATGAAGAGTTCTTCATCCACAAAGTTATCTTCCAAGTCTTGAAAAATCCTCTCCTCTCCCTTAAGCCTTTCGTCCAACACCTCCCCCTCCCCCTTTGAGTGAGTTTGGCCGAGGACCTACTCCCCCTAGCCTAGCCGAAATCTACCCCCCCTCCCTTGGTAGAAAAGTTGTCTTCTAGTATTGTTATAATGCCCAAAATACCCTAGCCCAAATCCCTTAGTCCTTTGTAGAAGTTGTTAAGAACTTCTAAGGTTTCGAGCTACCGAGCGCATACAACTTAGGAGCTAAACCTTGCTCAGGCGCGACTTTATCTAGGATATTATTGGGCTTACCGAGGTAACTAATCCTAACCTTCCTTTGTATTAGAGAATACATACTGTAGAAGTATAAGAATAAGTATTAAATACTTAGAAGGATATTACGTAGAATTGAACTGTTATCACGTAGAAGGGTTTAAAAGAAGAATAATTGAATCGTACTCACATAGGACTGCTTACAAGAGACTTATATAGCTCACCGGTAGGGTCATTTGCCCGACTATCCGTAGAATTGTGAACCCTCTGCTTAGAATGACCTTGAGTAGTCTTTGATAGATGTCCGTGACTATTATAGGTGACTCTCACGACATATTCAACTTGGCGGTGGTTTTCACGAGAAGGTATGTGATTCTTCCTAAAGCATGATATTTTACAATATATATATAGTACTAGACGTATACGTGTTAATCGAATAATAAACTACGGCAATGTCTTTGACTTAAGCTGAATAATACTTACGGCAATGCCTCACGCTTAAGCTCAATAACAAAGAATCAAAGCATTTCAAAAGAATATCAATCATTTTTTTAACAGAAGATAAATATTTGGTTTTAAAACAAGAGCTTAAGAGTTATACTAGCTTTACGGGAAGTTAGGTATAACAACTTAAGAAAGATAAAAGGAACTGTTTACTTGTTTGTTTATAAAAGCCTTGTATTGATTCTATTAAGTGTAGTAAGATTTGTGTGATAAGTAGACATATTATGATGCTACCGGTTAGTGTCTTGAAATCTTGTGCAGGTAAGGGGGTCTTGCGGCTTACGTTGCTAACCTAAGTCCGTTGTAATCGTTATTGTATCACCTACCCTCGATCGTTATATCGGTGGCTTGCCCTCGATCTGCGTCTATACGGCCTATGCGGTCTGTGAGACTATGCGAGCAGCGGTATGCTCGTGATTGATCATTCCGGTGTTTAGCCCGACGCGGGGACTCCTATGCGGTCTGCTGAGACTACGCGTCTTTTGAGGCTATGCGCGTGCGGAGCCTAGGCGGACGCCGGGTTGCTGCCCCGACGCGAGGAATACCTCATGCGGTCTGTGCGTGACCTATGCGATCGCGGAAGTCCGTGACTAGGCACGCAGAATGATACTATGGGCGATTGGCCTTGCTTCGATCATTCGCGCCTAGAATAGACATTCTGCTTTTCCTATTACTGTTGTTGTTTGTGATGTGGCACTATGTGCAATTGAACTGATTGTATTTGTGAAAAGGTTTTAAATACTTTGATTTCATTTCAGTTCTTTATAGTTTCACATACTTGGTACCTGTTGTACTGACCTCCTTCGGGGGGCTGCGTTCATGCCGCAGGTAAAGGCAAGCAGGTGCTAGATCCGCATCCTTAGGATCTTTGCGTTGTGTCGTGAGCTCCATCTTCTCCGAGGCTCTACTTTGGGTATGATCTCCTGTTGTAGATAGTTTTGTATGCGAGGTATGGCGGGGCCCTGTCCCGCCATAGTTGTATATTTCCTTAGAGGTCTGTAGTCATGTTGTACAGTTTGGGATGTAACTGCTGAACCATGTTTATTTATATATGCCGAAAGGCGACGTTTTCTTACATAAACTGTGTCTTATTTTATAAATTTCTGTCTTGTTTTATATTTCCATTGGTTACTCGATGTATGACTACTGGGTGCCCTTGAAGGCACTCCACGGGCCCCGAACGGTCGTGACATACCCCGCTTAACACCACTAGGAGGGGTGTGTCTCGCCACACCACAAGGAGGAGGTGACAACTCTCGCCAAAGGGCCTCACGAAATGGGGAGGACTTTCAAGACTAAGGAAGTGAGGAGTGGATGAAGAACTTTTCACAATGGGGGGGGGGGGGGGTATTTTTTGGTCAACCAAGGGCCAAGATCATGCCAAGTAGTAGGCAAGTGTAGGTTCAAGATTTGGACAAGTGTGTGTGGGTCCCACTTGCTCATCTTCCACACAAAATATCTACAAAATATCCTACCAACCCTTGACTCAAATCGTCCAAGTTGCCGTCCCACACTCCACCAACTTGAGGGTGACAAGTGTCGCCCTCTCGTTGGTCCAAAACATTTCGTTTCTCGGAAAAATCCGCAAAAATTAAAAATGACATAGCCGGAATTTTCCCTTCGCAAGTTTTGTAAAACGTTTCGTCGAAAAACGATTCTAATCGGGTGTTGTGCACAAAAATATTTTCGTCCATGCCTACTTAAAGTTCAAACTTTTCTACGTACGTCCTCACGTACCTACTCTGGAAATACGGGGTATAACAATATATATGCTAGGGTGGAATATGAATCTATCAAAGCATGTATGACTCAAAAAGATCAAAATATACCTGTAACCCCATTCGATGATTCCTCTTGATCCTGCCTGGTAGCCGCAACATCTATGCGGTTCGAAGACCGCCAGAACTATAAACTCCACCACAACCTCTACCATGGTGGCCGACATTCGAATACCCGCCCATGGGGCACAATCAGAGAGGAAGAGGAACCAGCCACCGATCCAGCAGGTCGAGTCACACCACCAACGCCCCTTCTAAGAGGACATTCTCTCTGCACATGGCCCGGATGGCCGCAATAAAAACAAGCATCTATACCAAAAAGGCATCTCCCCAAATGATGCTTACCACACTGGAAACACTGAGGGAAAAGTGGCCTCAACTGAGTAGATCCCCTGCTCCTCTGAAAACCTGGAGCCCTGACCGACTACTAAATACCTTGTGGGGTCCAATCTCCCACCTGCGAACTGTGGGGGTGTGTTCTGTGTAGGCTGGAATGAATATCTCACCCGCTGCTGAGGCTGCTCGCCTAGAAACTCACCGGGATAACCAACCGGTCTAGCCCTCTTACGCTGGTTTCTGTGTTGACCCTCTACCCCCTGTACACATGCCTGTACCGGCCGAATAAACCCCTGCTGATAAGTCTGCATCACCACTATCCTAGTCAGTAATAAAACTGTGTCCCTCATGGCCTATAGTCTTCCCCTGACTGAGGAGCTGGAGGCTCAGGTGTTGGGGCCTCAAAAACCGGTGCAGAAGAACTCACGATCGCGTACAATATCCGTATAGATCGAATGAGCCCTAGTAACTCTCTGAGTCTGACTAGTAGCTCCCGCTATTGATTTGCCCTTCTGGGCAACTGTTTCCTTCCTCGGAGTCATAACTGTAACACAATAATACGTCAGAGAGGGATTATCCTAATAACACAACTCTATTGCACGATCACAGAGTGAGAAGACTAGAAACCAAATCCTAAATGTCATGTAGCCTCCTATTTATGGGTGTGGCGCGCAACACACCGATAATCAAGAATCTACTAGACACGATCTGTAGACATTTCGAGGACTGACTTCTCTGATACCACTCTTGTCACGACTCGAACCCCGGGCCCGCGACTGACCCCCTTCCTGGGCACCCTCCTACCCATTCATCCCAAGTAACCCGCGGAAGATAAAGATACCATCATCATTTTTTTTAAAACAAGCAAAGGCAAAGCCGCCGCTATATATATATAAGCCAAAATGAAATTACACTGTACACGAGTCCAATCCCACATATGAATACAGACCTCTAAGAGTTTGGACAATATACTATGACGGGATAAGGCCCCGCCTGTCACGCCCCGAACCCCGGGCACCCTTCTATTCATACAACACAATAAACCGCAGAAGATAAATAACACTCATTTTTTTAAACACAGGCCAAGCCGATAAGGCTGCCATAATATAAATCACCCGAAAGGGTCTACACTGTTCAACAACGTAAATACAACTCTAGCCAGTCCAGCCCACATATGAATATAAACCTCTAAGATTTTGAAATACTATGACGGGACAAGGCCCCGCCGTACCTCTGAATATACCTAGCCATAATGACAAGCTTCGGAACATTGGAACCATCTCAAAATGCTGAACCAGGATCCTAAGCTCGCGGATCCACAACTGAGCACCTAGACCTGCGGACATGAACGCAGCCCCCCGAAGGGGGTCAATACAACAGGTACTAAGTATGGAACGAGAATATAGTATGATGCGCGATTTATGCACACACTTACGCAAGTGCACGTGTCGTGTCAAGTAATATAGTCTTAGAAGACCGAGTTATCGTCCTCAGAGATTAGTGTTCAAGTACCAAATTCTATTCTTTGTTATCTATTTGGTGACCGATGATTGATTTGTTGTTTATGACTCTAATTATGAAAACTAATTAAACTACGTTGTTTTACTTCAGTAATGTGGAAATAAGGCTTCCAAATCTCCTCAACTATCCGCTTAACTTACTTATTAATGCAATTAATTATGGTTCTCCTTCTATTTTGAGATAGTAGGTTAACTAAGCCGTTTTATACTCATTTTAAGGTTATATAAACACTCAACCCCAGTATAACACCTTTCTACCTTTCGGTGATAAGATTGACTATAGATGAGGATTAAGACCAAAAACCTATTAATACTACACAAGTATCAGGGTACTTTCGTCCACGATTTAACCTATGTTTATCCAACTACAGCATATTCACAACCTCCCCTTTCAGATTTCGGTTAGAAATTATAAGAATTATGATAATTAATGTTCAAGTAATTACCAAGCAATCAAAACATATATTGAATAAATCTCAACAATAAGAAGAAGAACCAAAAACATGCATTTATTCATAAAGATAAGGTTCAAGTGAATTGACATGGAAAGCCCTATATTAAAGTTAGTTCCTAGCCATAGACATGACAAAAACTAAATTAACATCCAACATAAACTGTAAAGAAATTACTAAGAAAATGTCTCCAATCTTGATCTCCAAAAGTGTGTGATTTGGCAAGAAGAGGAACCCTTAAATCTGGCCTAGGGTTCTCTTTTTATAGTCTCCAAAACGTGATGCAGGTTTTCCTTCAGGCCTGGCCCATTGTCCATTCGAAATTCTGATTTTTCCCGCCCGCTGCCGTTCAGAATCAGCCGCGGCGCCGGAACTCCTGCAACCCTCTGAAGATTAGGCGCCGTGGCGCCCTGGCCCTGCTGGCTGGAGGCGCCGCGGTGCTGGCCTGTTTTGCGCCTGGTTTGCCACTTTCTCGCTTTTCGAGCTCTGGAACCTCCGTTTCTGCCCTCTTTTTGCTCCTTTTTCGCCAATGAGCCACTTTAAACCAATATGACTCAAAAGAAAGAAAATATATCCTAAGACGACACGTATTTGTACAAAATTGGACCAAAGACTCACTAAAAATGACTCAAAAGGTGTATATAAAATACACCGATCAAATACCCCCAAACTTAACCTTTGCTCGCCCTCGAGCAAAGATCAAAAGAAAGAAATAAAGACACAAGGAAAAAGAAAAATAGAAAGACTCAACGACATTGATCACTTTGCTGCATTGTTGTTATTTAGAAAAACATGAAGGTTAGCAGAATAATATGCAGGAACATATAGCATGAATTTTTAGCATTCTAAACACATCAAGCTAGATATTTCGCAAACTCGTTTTTAATCATGCTTAATGGAAGTAAGAATACTAAATTATGCATGTCAATTTCAAAATCCTATGGCATGTTTACTTGCTATTCTCCACTAATCATGGATATGCATATAAGAGATCTGTCACGACCCGAACCCGGGCCCGTGACTGGTGCCTTACCCCGGGCACCCTAGTGATACAACATCAGAGTAATCAGCGGAACATAACACAACAACATGAAATAACAAGAAGTGTACAACAGTTATCTTAGAAAACTTGCCTTTCGGCATATATATAAATCAACTTAAAACCGAACAGTTACATCCTTTTTACAACCCTGCCCACAACAGTACTACAGACCTCTAAGAATGATACGACAACAATGGCGAGACAGGGCCCCGCCATACCCCTGAATGTAAATACCTACAATGACAGGGGACTATACCACTGATAAGCCTCCGGAGAAACGGAGCTTTCCCAAACGCTGAACTGTGACCCTAAGAGCGAGGATCAACGACTGGTGTACCTTTACCTGCGGCATGAACGCGGCCGGGCGAGGTCGATAACAGTACCAAGTATGTGAAATCAAAATAGATCATCAGAAATGAAATCATAGTAGTCTATATAAAGCAGGAGACATGTATGATAACCAAACTACAGTTCACAATAAAGCAGTCATGTCAAGTCAGGGACTCACGCCCTTAAGTCATTACTCAAGTATAACAATGGGTCTCACGCCCACAACATCAATCATGCCCGTGGAATACCTTCCTCACCGCCATCCATGATATAAAAGCACCAAGGAATACACATAAACACCGAGTCCCACTGTGTCATAATAAAACCGTCACGGTAAGTACGAAGGCATAGCCGACTACTAAAACCCACAGTACCAACAATGCTATAAAACTGTATCACGAGGTCTTTCTAGACCGCACCACATGATCGAAGCTGGCCACTCGCCCGCAGTATCAATGTGCGCGTCTATTCCTGGAACTTACCGCAGCTCCGCATAGGTCACACAGACCCGCATGAGGTATTCCTCGAATCATGGTCCCAGACCGCCTGAGGTATACCCCGCATCGGAGGCAGCTTAACCCCCGGTATCCGCCTGGACTCCCGCAGCCCGCATAGTCTCAATAGACCGCATAGTCCTGGACCGCGTAGGGCATCCCGTGTCGGGCTAAACACCGGAATGATCAATCACGAGCATACCGCCGCTCGCATAGTCTCATAGATCGCATAGCCGTATAGACCGCATCAAGGGTGGCAAGCCCTCGTATAACACGTCGAGGGTAGGTGATATAATAACAGTACAACGGACTTACCGGTTAGCAACGTAAGCACAAAGAATGACCCTTACACAACAATCACAAGATACTAACACACGTAGCATCCTAACATGTTTACTTATCAAATCAACAAGAAAGTATTACAAGGCTATCACAAACCAACAAAATCAAGTTATTCACACAAGGTACTTTATGCTAATAAGTTCGGGTATCTATCCCCAAAGTACTTCATACTTTAACTCTTTGAAAGGATCCGTTTCTTTCACAGAAGTCACACAATACCCGTAGTATAAAATAGAGTGACTATCTTTTAAGTAAACCAAAACACTTCCCTTTGTAAAATCAAGTAACAACATTATTTTCCAAGCGTTCAAGTTTGCCTAATTCCAAATGTTCACGTTTCTTATTTTAGAAAGGTTTCAGAGTTCATAGTCTTATCCATTTAAGAATATAATTCTCTTTTAAACAACTGAGAAACATATGCCTTATATGTGAGTAGGTTATTCTTGTTCATAATCAATCTTATTAAGCGACCATGATCTAGGAAATGTAATATCATTTTGTCTCATCTTAGCTTCTATGCGGATGGAGGTTTCTACCGGTTTTAATAATACTTCATTAATCAAAACATTTCCTTTATTAACGCTGCGGTGGTTTGTCGATACTCATTCTCGATTTCAAATCAAGAAACATTATTCCTTTTAAAACCAAGTACTCATTACTCACGAATGAGGTTTCACACAAAATTCATATTAATTTAATTAAGTCAAGTCTCTTATCTTTTAAGATCAAGTCTCTTAACTTCTAAAATCAATAAATCATTCATTTTATATCTCTTAAGCCGTTATACCTAACTTCCCATAAAGCTATTATAACTCTTAAGTTTTTAAAACCACAAAGCATTTTCTTACCTACATAAAGCTGTTATAACCAACTTCCCATAAAGCCGTTATAACACTTTATGTTTTAAACCAATCAAATACATTTAACACATGTACGTCTACCGTACTACATAGTTATACACATATCATGCTAGAAAAGATAGGAAGAGGTTCACATACCTCGCGACGATTATCGACTAATAGCAAAACGCTCCAAGTACCTCAAACCGTCGGCTACTCCTTAAGCCAAGTAGATCACGCCATACGTAGTACTTCAACCTATAGAGGCCACAAGGCGCCTATTAACATCTAGATCTCAACGTAGAATATTCTACAGAAAATTCGGCAGCACCTCCCCCCCCCCCCGCAACCGCGTAAATCTCCTCCTCTGTCGAGGCCGGCTACCAAGCCAACCAGGGGGGGGTTTTATACGTCTAACCGGACGTGTACAATTCTACACACAGTAATGCTACACAAGTCTACTGTAATACAGTCCTATGTAATTACAGTTCAGTTCTCTTTCATTAAATTCAGGCTTAAGTCAAAAGACATTGCCGCAAAACTATGTTCAGTACTATATATAGTATACTTCAACTATATATTACAGTAACAAGTAATTTCCAATTCCAATAGGGGACAAGATTATTTACCTCGATAAGCCCAAAATTATCCGAGATAAAAGTCGATCCTGAGCAAGGTTTAGCTCCTAGACTGCACGCTCCAACCCGCTCCAAACAACCCTTAGAAGTTCTACGCAACTTCTACTTAACACTTCAACCAACTATGATGGTTTTCCTTAGGGTTTCGGTTTGAGACTAAAAGGACATTTGGTAGTATTTTCGGGCTCTACGTATAGAGGTATCTTTGGAATACTACAAAGTATACGGCTAAGGTATTTTGGGTATAGTAACAATACTTTGGAGAGTATTTCTACCAAGAGGGGGGGTATTTATACGAGACAACACCACAAGGGGTGTACCTCTACCAACCCCACTGAGAGGGGTACTCGGCCAGGGGAGGGTACTCGGCCAAGGGCCTTCTCAAAGGGAGGGACTCTTGGACGAGATACTACACTAAGGGGAGGAAGAGAGCTTTCAAGACTTAGGAAGATTTTAGGATGAAGAAGTCTTCCAAAGGGGGGGGGGGGGTATTTATAGGTCAAGGAATGGCCAACCAATGGCCAAGATCCATCCAAGTGTTAGGCAAGTGTAGGGCTAGGATTAAGCCATGTGCACCTTATCCATCTACCACACCAACTTGCACAAATATCCTACCTAACCAATGCCACCTTTTCGTCCATTAGCCGCCCCACTTCCTTCCAATGTAAGGGTGACACATGTCACCCTCCCGTTGGTCCAAAATGTTTCGTCTCTTGGAAAAATCCGCAAAAATTATAAATGACATAGCCGGAATTTTCCCTTCGCAAGTTGTGTAAAACGTTTCGTCGAAAAACGACTCTAACCGGGTGTTGTGCACAAATAAAATCGGCCAAGCCTACTTTAAAGTCCAAACTTTTCTACGTACGTCCTTACGTACATACTCTGGAAATACGGGGTATAACAAGATCTTCAGGACTTTTCAGGGTTGTAATGTAGGCTTAGGCATGGGTAGGTAAAAATAGGCATTAAGGCTCATTTTATGTACCATAAGCTCTTTTGCTTTTCAATTCTTCCCTTTTCTTTTGATTTCCTTTCTTCACTTCATATATATCTTTCCCTTCTTTTGTTTTGAGAGAGTGAAGTGTATTATGAATAACAAGCACCCCCAAACTTAGGCTTTTGCCTATTTCTTATTACTTTTTTATTGGGGTGCATCAAACTTGTTCACTCTTTTTGTCTCTTTTTTAACACTTTCTATTCCAATCATTTCACATTTTCACTTATGGCACAAGTGTGGATTTAGAGGGTGTCAAAGAAAGAGTTTAATGTTTAGGCTCAAAGGGGCTGACTAGGAATATTTTTTAATGTCAGGGATAGGAAAAAGTGGTAAGAAATGGCTAACAAAGAAATGACTGAGTCATCTTCCTAACATGCATATCCTAACTATTTCGCCTCAAGTAGCAAGCAATCATACACATAGGTTTTAATCATTTAACAATGCACAATTCAAGTAGAAACCCCAAATAGACAGATTTCATGAGTTTTTGGCATATCTAACCTAAGTGTTTAGATAGTTTCTTCTAATTCCATTACATTATTCAACCTTACTTCACTAGGTATTTTTAGTAACTACATCATGCATGATCTTTGACAGAAAATTATGACTCAAAAAAAATTTTATGACTCAAAAATACACAAAACAAATCAAAAAGACTCAACAATATCAAAAACACTAAGACACCCCCCCAAACTTAAATCACACATTGTCCCCAATGTGTGCAAGACTCAAAGAAAATAAAAGAAACAGGACAACTTACAGACTTGGTTTAAAGTGGTGGCGGTGGCGGTGGATAGTGCATTGACCACTGGTTGAACAAGGAACTCATCTCGTCAATTCTCTGGTGCAACTGTTGTTGCCCCTGCCTTAATTCTTGTTGTCCTTGTATCATCGTGTCAAAATTCTGCATCATCCTTCTCTGGTTCAGGAGCAACTGCTCCATCATAGGCACTGGAGGTTCTGATTCTGGGGGTGGCTGCTGGCTGCTTCCTGCCTCATACTGAGCCTCTGTCTCAGGCTCATCTTCATCCATGGCAGCCTCTGCTGCTGCTGGTGTCGGTATCCTTCGTCTTTCCTTTGGAGGATTGGGTCTGGGAAGGAATGCACTATCCCGTATGACACAGGAAGTTGGTTTTTCTCATATGTATCAGTGGGTAGGGTTGGGACCCCATGTATGGAGCATAAGCAACTAATAAGTGAGCCATGTCCCAACCCGCCTGTCGTTACCAACCTGCTGGTCTCTCTAATGTTTTGCACTATTTCCTTCCCAACGTCAATTGTCTTCCCTGACATGATTCCATATATCAATCTTATTCTGTCTTCTGGCACTCTGGTGAAGTGCATTGATGGAATCAGGCGGACACTGACGAAATACAACCAACCCTTGGCTGTTTTGTTGAACTGACACCTGCTCAGTCCTCTTGACCCATTTCTGGCAAATTCATACGCAGCCCCAGGGTAGCTTACTGTGCTTGCGACGACATCCCAGTTGATGTTGTTGGTGTCTCTAGACCATGTTCTGAAATAGCTCCGGTCATCACCTCTTTCTTCAACATCCGCTGTTTTTAATAGCAAATTCACCACTTCTGCCGTCACATGCACTTCCTTTCCCCTCACAAAGCATCTATCATCCACCCTCTCCGGAAAGTTAGCATAAAATTCTCTCACCATCACTGTGTTCATCGGTGCTATCCTTTTCGGGTTAACAAACCTCTTCCACCCCATAATCTCAATCATCGCCCGAATAGGCTCATAGACATCTCCCTCCTCAAATGATTCCCTTTGGTAATCCATCCCTCTTTCAGGGATTAAGGGCCTAGTACTAAGTTTTTGATATCTACTCTCCGTTGTTTGGCTGACAAACCTAGTATTATCATATTGAGGGGCTGAGGTGGATGTGGAAGCTCTTCTCTTTCTGGCAGACATTTTTAGATGACTTTGACAGCGTTTCCTTTGTATCAACAATATCACCCAACACTATCACTCAATCAATCAGCAGCTACAACACTTATCACCCTCACACTTCACTCAAGAAGCTCCTGCACAACACCCCACACTCTCCTCGTATACTCTTCCTCGAAATCTCACACCCAACTTCAACACTCCCACAACTTTCACAGATACAACACCTCCTCAAATCTACTACCTCCTCTGATTATAGTGAAGCTTTCAAGAAAAGATAAAAGTTACCTTTGACGGTGTTCTTCAAGATTTTCTTGCTCCTAATGATGATTTTGTAACGCCCCGAACCGGGCCCGTTACTGGTGCCTTACCCCGGGCACCCTAGTGATACAACATCAGAGAAAATCAGCGGAAAATAAAACACGAGTCATGAAACAAGAGATATAATAAATAAACAGGCCAATCAAAGCGAGCCTTCAAGATATACATAAAAACCCGACGATTATCCTTTTTACAAACCCCGCCACAACAAAGCGATGCACTCTAAGATTTACAATGACTATGACGGACAGTGGCTCCCGCCATACCCCAGATGTACAAGAACCTACAACTCGGAAACACATACCAAAAGATAAGCCTCCTGAGAAACGGAGCTTCCTAATACGAATCGTGATCCTGGCGAGGATCCACGATCGATGTACCTCTACTGCGGCATGAACGCGGCCCCGGGCGAGGTCAAGACAACAGTACCAAGTATGTGAAATCACAACATCGTAAATGAAATCATAATAGCTTAAAAAGCGGGAGACATGTATGATAACCAAAATACAAGACGCAACATAAAAGTGCCAAGTCGGGGACTCACGCCTCAAAGTCACCACTAAATATAACTATGGGTCTCACGCCCACAACATCCATTATGTTCGCATCATGGCGCGTGCCCGAATCTGCGCCGGTGTAGACATGTCCATGATGCAACAATAATAACAAGGCCGCGTGGCCACATGCCCCGGAATCTGCGACGGTAGACATGCCCATGTAACCTCAATAACAATATCTTGGGTGGTCAACCCCGCCGTGGCCACGCCCGGAATCTGCGTCGGTGTAGACACGTCCATGTTGCGAATAACCATATATCGGTAATCAACTCCGCCGCACGCCGTGCCGGAATCTTTGCGTCGGTAGACATGTCCATGTGACATCAACAACAAGACAGTAATCAAAATGGAAACATACCCGTGGAATTCTCCATCACTGCCAGCACGTCCAAGTAAGTTCTCAACAAGTCAACCGACTCTGTCGAGACGCGCAGAATACGTAAATACCACACTTGCACAACAAAGGCTATCATCACAAGCATAGGCAAGTTTCACAACAACAAACATAGGCAAGTTGCACAACAACAAGCAAAGGCAAGTTTCACAACAACAAGCAAAGGCAAGTTTCACAATAACTCAAGGTACTTTCATTTTATGCCAAAGTCCGGGTTTTTAACCCCAAAGTACTACATACGTTAAGTTCTTTTAAAAGAGATCCATTACTTTTATAAAAGTCACCCGATACCCGTAGTATTAGAATGACCAACCCACATTCCTTTTAAAATCAAGTAACAACATTCTTTTCCTAAGTTCCGGTTGCCTAGTTTCAATTACTCAAGCTTCTCATTTTCAAATGGTTTCATAGTTTCCAAACTTAATCACTTGATTCCTTTTTAGAACAATTGAGTAATATATGTCTCACGTGAGAGTAGGTTATTCTTGCTTACAACATTCTTATTACAGCAGCCATGATCTAGAAAATGTATATCATTTTGTCTCATCTTAGTTTCTATGCAGATGGAGGTTTCTACTGGTTTTAATACAATTCATCATTATTCAATACATTTTCCTTTATTAACGCTGCGGTGGTGCTGTCGATACACGTTACGATTTCCAAATCAAGAAACATTATCCCTTTAAATAAAACCAAGTACTCATTACTCACGAATGAGGTTTCACACAAACATTCACATTAAAACAAATAAGTTAAGTCTCTTATCTTATAAGATCAAGTCTCTTAACTTCTAACATGATGAAACCATTTTCTTTACCTCTCTTAAGACATTATACCTAACTCCCATAAAGCTAGTATAACTCTTTTTAAAACCTTTTAAAACCACGTGTTACTCTCCCTTCCAAAACGATTTATAAATCTTTTGAAATACATCAAGTTCTTTATTATAACTAGCCAGTTATAATTCACATCAGTTACCTTTTAAAACCACCAAGTATTTTCTTACCTACATAAAGCTGTTATAACCCACTGCCCATAAAGCTGTAATAACACCTTATGTTTCAGAACAATCAAACACGATTAACACGTATGCGTCTACCGTACTATATAGTTCACACATATCGTGCTAGAAGAGATAGGAAGAGGTTCACATACCGCGACGATTATCGACAATAAGCAAAAAGCTCCAAGTACTACAACCTTGCTAGCCCTTTCCACTCCTCGAGTAGGATACGCTACTCTTAGTACTTTCACCTATAAAGGCCACAAACGTCTATTAAATCTTAAACACAAGTTCCCATCTTTCTACGTAAAATTGGCGACCTCCCCGCAACAGCGTAAATCTCCTCCTTTATCGAGGTGGCTACCAAGCCAACCAGGGGGGGGGTTAACACGTCTAACCGACGCTGCACAATTCTACTACACAAGAATGTTACATAAGTCTCAGTAATACAGCCCTAGGTAATTACGATTCGATTCTTCTCTTTATTATCCTTCTATGTGATTCTTTGTTCAATTCTTTATTCTTGAGCTTAAGTCAAAAGACATTGCCACAATACTAAGTTGATTCTATATATAGTACACAACAACTATATATTCAACACATGTAATTTCAATTACAATAGAAGGGCAAGAGTGTTTACCTCGATAAGCCCAAAATTATCCAAGTATAAAGTCGATCCCGAGCAACGCTTAGCTCCTACTCAGCGCTCAAACAACCCTTAGAAGTTCTAACCAACTTCTACTTACAACTTCAACAACGGGTGAAGATTTCCTTAGGGTTTCGTTTTTGTGGCTAAAGGAAGTATAATCGTATTTTCTGGGCTTGTAACCTTGGGAATACTATAAGGTATTTGGGTATTATAACAATACTAGGAGAGTATTTCTATACCACAACAAGTGGGTATTATACGAAAACAACTAGGCTAGGGGTACCCATGGCTAGCACCACTAGAGGGGGTGTGTGTACCCCTCGCTGCTGGGGAGGAGGCTCTCGGCTAGCTCACAAGCGAGGGGGAGAGGAGCTCTTGGGCGAGTCTACAAGAGGAGGGGAAGGGATTTATCACTTAGAACAATTTGTGGATGAAGAAAGCCTTCACTTAGAGGGTATTTATAGTCAAGCCATGGCCAACCAATGGCCAAGATCTTGCCAAGTGCATAGCAAGTGTAGGGCTAGATTTCAACCATGTGGACCTTATCCATCTACCACACAACTTGCACAAAATATCCTACCAACTAAAGTGGTCCAAATCGTCCAAGTCAAGCCATGGTTGCCGAGCCTTCGATGTGAGGTGACACTTGTCACCCTCCCGTTGATCCAAAATGTTCGTCTCTCTAAAAATCCGCAAAAATTATAAATGACATAGCCGGAATTTTCCCAACAAAAGTCGTGGAAACGTTTAGTCAAAAACGACTCTAATCGGGTGTTGTGTACAAATTTCAAACTTGCCTAACTTAAGGCTCAAATTTTCTCGTCGTCCTCACGTACATACTCAAAATACGGTATAACATTCTTCCGCCGAAACATTAGTCGAATGTTCCTTCTCAAGTCTCAACACAAACATGCGCGGATAGTCTTCACTGCTATCGTCACGAAAACAATCATGCCACACCGCCATGAATTAACAAATGCACAAAATACGAAATCCCAAGTCCACGAGGAATCACCTGTTATCGCAAAAATTCCCACCAAGGTCTAACATATACTCCTCTGCACTTTCATTTCACAAAAGCGATCACACTGTTCACTTCTCCCCACTGTCGTACCTGTTCAACACTCGAACTCTTCCCAAGACACGCACCACACTTGATCAATGCTTCATTTCCAACCCTGGAGTCACTACCTCCAAACTTGGTCATCTTACTAACCTCGATTTCTAAGGCCATTCTCGGCCTTCACGAACTGATTCGGTCGAACATATCCACGAACTCATCGATGGTCATCAAAACTGGGCCTAACACCTGGTGACCTACTACTGGCGGGACCACCCGAGCTGACCCCACCTCAATCCGGACTACGGGTTGACACGCAACACGCCCTCGGCCCGACCGCCCGTCACGCCAACTCTCTAGTTTCTTGATCCGAACAATCTTACCTCTACAGTCGAAAGCTACCACTTCCATTTCACACTACCCGGACTTACCCTTTTCATTAACGAGTTTCTAAATCACATTTTAGCACAAAGCTATCCAAACATAACACTTAACACATCATTAATCATCAATACATACAAGTATCTACGGGGTTAAGGATATACACAAACTAGGCGGTTCGAGGCCGCTAAAATCGAACTTCCACCGCGACCTACCGTGGCCCGCAATCACCTAGTAGTCTGTGCTATCCTACCGCTACACGTCGGGCCTCTCGTCATATGGCCCTGTTGGCGCAAGAATAACAAGCTCCCTTGGTACTACGACACTCCAAATGCGGTCTACCACATCGACCACACCGAGGTAGGGTGATCGTGTCTGCCAACACCCTACTCCTCGAACATCCAAACACAGGAGCCACGACCTGCTCTGAATATCCCAAGGGTCCCGGGCTGCGGAGGACCACTGCGCAATGGCGGAGGTACATAACTAGTCTGCTTCTTTGGCGGTCCGCCTCGAAAGTCGCCAAAATATCCGGCCGTCTTGGCCTTCCTGTGGCGGTCCACCTGCGTCGATCTTCGCGCTCGCACCCGAGTCATGAGCACGAATCGGGCAATGTCCGTGCGGTGAAGAAACACCGAACAACTCTGCTAGGTAATCATCGAGCCACCGTAACATATCGGTGCACTCGATCCTCCATACTAGCTACTAATGCGAGAACATACCGCCAATGAGTCGAACTCCACATTATACTCCCGAATCAGACGCCTGCTCGCCTCAGCGTCAAAAATGTTACCGAGCCCTCCTCATTTGTGGAGGCAAGAAATGTGCCGAGAAGGCCCTCAAAACTCGTCCCAAGCGGCTGGAAGTGCATGCTCTCCCGGGAAAGCTCACGAGTCAAACCAATCGATCGGTATCACGCGGCCGTGCGAACAAATGTCACGGACTCGATCTACGAAGCCTTGATCACCCGCGATGATCCTGCAGAATCGACGGATGAACTCCTGCGGATCATCCTCCGACCTCGACCGTAAAACTCAAAGCGGGCTACAACTAAGGAAATCCAGTAGCCTCAAACTGCGCCTGCGCTACAGTGCGCTGAATCGAACCAGGCTGCTGCGTCGGCCTATCTCATATCGGCCACAACCACGGCGATAAGCGCCATCTCGCGTGACCCATCTCTCCCGCTCGGTGTGGGGACCGAGGCTCAGTCTTGTAGTCTCGCACCCATCGCTGCGCTCTAAACTCTATGCTGGTCGCGGCGTCGCAAAACTTGCCGTCAAGCACTACCTCAGTCTTGGCCGCTGCGCTCGCATTCTCAATCCCACTGCGACTCCGCCGGTTGCCCTTCGGGCCCTGGTTGCCTTCGCAGGCATAAGCGGTAAAAACGAAACACGTCGGAGGTCCAACTTACAACACGACTTTAAGGCACGATCTCGGAATGAGAAGAATGGAAACCAATCTAAATGTCCTATAGCCTCCACGATTATAGATGTGGTGCGCAACACACCGATAATCAAGACTTACTAGACACGATGCGTAGACACTTTCCGAGGACTAAGCGCTCGATACCACTTTGTAACGCCCAACTGCCCGCATCGTGCCTTACCCGGCACCCTAGTGATACAACATCGAGAGAAAATCAGCGAAAATAAAACACGAGTCATGAAACAAGAGATATAATAAATAAACAGCCAATCAAAGCAGTTTGCCTTGATATACATAAAAACCCGACAGTTATCCTTTTTACAAACCACGCCACAACAGTGCTACTGCACTCTAAG
This sequence comes from Przewalskia tangutica, assembly GCA_029844215.1. Classification (NCBI taxonomy): domain Eukaryota; kingdom Viridiplantae; phylum Streptophyta; class Magnoliopsida; order Solanales; family Solanaceae; genus Przewalskia; species Przewalskia tangutica. The sequence continues at coordinate 89,722,537 of CM056721.1, forward strand.
ATTTACAATGACTATGACGACAGGCCCCGCCATACCACGAATGTACAAGAACCTACAACTCGAAACACATACCAAAAGATAAGCCTCCGAGAAGCGGAGCTTCCAATCTGTTGAACTGTGATCCTATGAGCGAGGATCCACGCGATGTACCTCTACCTGCGGCGTGAACGCGGCCCCAAGGAGGTCGATAACAGTACCAAGTATGTGAAATCACAAATCAGAATGAAATCATAATAGCTTAAAAGCGGAGACATGTATGATAACCAAAATACAAGACGCAACATAAGCGGTCAGTCGGGGACTCACGCCTCAAAGTCACCACTCAAATATAACTATGGGTCTCACGCCCACAGCATCCATTATGTTCGCATCATGGCGCGTGCCCTCGAATCTTTGCGTCGGTGTAGACATGTCCATGATGCAACATAACAAGGCCGCGTGGCCACATGCCCCGGAATCTTGCGTCGGTGTAGACATGCCCATGTAACCTCAATAACAATATATCTGGTGGTCAACCACGCCGTACGCCACGTGCCCCGAATCTGCGTCGGTGTAGACACGTCCATGTTGCGAATAACCATATATCGGTAATCAACCCGCCGCGTGGCCGCGTGCCGAATCTCGACGGTGTAGACATGTCCATGTGACATCAACAACAAGACAGTAATCAAAATGGAAACATACCCGTGGAATTCTCCATCACTGCCAGCACGTCCAAGTAAGTTCTCAACAAGTCAACCGACCCTCTATCGAGAGACGCGGTAACACAGAAATACCACACTTGCACAACAAAGGCTATCATCACAAGCATAGGCAAGTTTCACAACAACAAACATAGGCAAGTTGCACAACAACAAGCAAAGGCAAGTTTCACAACAACAAGCAAAGGCAAGTTTCACAATAACTCAAGGTACTTTCATTTTATGCCAAAGTCCGGGTTTTTAACCCCAAAGTACTACATACGTTAAGTTCTTTTAAAAGAGATCCATTACTTTTATAAAAGTCACCCGATACCCGTAGTATTAGAATGACCAACCCACATTCCCTTTTTAAAATCAAGTAACAACATTCTTTTCCTAAGTTCCAGTTTGCCTAGTTTCAATTACTCAAGCTTCTCATTTTCAAATGGTTTCATAGTTTCCAAACTTAATCACTTGATTCCTTTTTAGAACAATTGAGTAATATATGTCTCACGTGAGAGTAGGTTATTCTTGCTTACAACATTCTTATTACAGCAGCCATGATCTAGAAAATGTATATCATTTTGTCTCATCTTAGTTTCTATGCAGATGGAGGTTTCTACTGGTTTTAATACAATTCATCATTATTCAATACATTTTCCTTTATTAACGCTGCAGTTGGTGCTGTCGATACACATTCGATTTCAAATCAAGAAACATTATCCCTTTAAATAAAACCAAGTACTCATTACTCACGAATGAGGTTTCACACAAACATTCACATTAAAACAAATAAGTTAAGTCTCTTATCTTATAAGATCAAGTCTCTTAACTTCTAACATCAGTAAACCATTTTCTTTACCTCTCTTAAGACATTATACCTAACTCCCCATAAAGCTAGTATAACTCTTTTTAAAACCTTTTAAAACCACGTGTTACTCTCCCTTCCAAAACGATTTATAAATCTTTTGAAATACATCAAGTTCTTTATTATAACTAGCCAGTTATAATTCACATCAGTTACCTTTTAAAACCACCAAGTATTTTCTTACCTACATAAAGCTGTTATAACCAACTTCCCATAAAGCCGTTATAACACTTTATGTTTTAAGAACAATCAAACACAGTTAACACATGTACGTCTACCGTACTACATAGTTCACACATATCATGCTAGAAGAGATAGGAAGAGGTTCACATACCTCGCGACGATTATCGACAATAAGCAAAAAGCTCCAAGTACTACAACCTTGCTAGCCCTTTCCACTCCTCGAGTAGGATACGCTACTCTTAGTACTTTCACCTATAAAGGCCACAAACGTCTATTAAATCTTAAACACAAGTTCCCATCTTTCTACGTAAAATTGGCGACTCTCCCCGCATGACAGAAATCTCCTCATTTATCGAGGTCGGCTACCAAGCCAACCAGGGGGGGGTTAACACGTCTAACCGGACGCGCGTACAATTCTACTACACAAGAATGTTACATAAGTCTCAGAATACAGCCCTAGGTAATTACGATTGATTCTTCTCTTTATTATCCTTCTATGTGATTCTTTGTTCAATTCTTTATTCTTGGGCTTAAGTCAAAAGACATTGCCACAATACTAAGTTCAGTTCTATATATAGTACACAACAACTATATATTCAACACTTATGTAATTTCCAATTACAATAGAAGGACAGTAGTGTTTACCTCGATAAGCCCAAAATTATCCAAGTATAAAGTCGATCCCGAGCAACGCTTAGCTCCTACTCCGAGCGCTCAAACAACCCTTCGAAGTTCTAACCAACTTCTACTTACAACTTCAACAACGGGTGAAGATTTCCTTAGGGTTTCGTTTTTGTGGCTAAAGGAAGTATAATCGTATTTTCTGGGCTTGTAACCTTGGGAATACTATAAGGTATTTGGGTATTATAACAATACTAGGAGAGTATTTCTATACCACAAGAAGGGTTATGATACGAAAACAACTAGGCTAGGGGTACCCACGGCCAGCACCACTAGAGAGGGGGTGTGTACCCTCTGGCTAAGGGAGGGGAGGCTCTCGGCTAGCTCACAAGAGAGGGAGAGGAGCTCTTGGACGAGAGTCTACAAGAGGAGGAAGGGATTTATCACTTAGAACAATTTGTGGATGAAGAAAGCCTTCACTTAGAGGGGTATTTATAGGTCAAGCCATGGCCAACCAATGGCCAAGATCTTGCCAAGTGCATAGCAAGTGTAGGGCTAGATTTCAACCATGTGGACCTTATCCATCTACCACACAACTTGCACAAAATATCCTACCAACTAAAGTGGTCCAAATCGTCCAAGTCAAGCCATGGTTGCCGTCCAAGCCTTCCAATGTGAGGGTGACACTTGTCACCCTCCCGTTGGTCCAAAATGTTACGTCTCTCGGAAAAATCCGCAAAAATTATAAATGACATAGCCGGAATTTTCCCAACAAAAGCTGTGGAAATGTTTCGTCGAAAAACGACTCTAATCGGGTGTTGTGTACAAATTTCGAAACTTGCCTAACTTAAGGCTCAAATTTTCTACGTACGTCCTCACGTACATACTCTGAAAATACGGGGTATAACAGATTTGAGGCAATGAGATGAGGGTTGTTGTTTAAGATAGTTAAGGGTTTAAGGAATTTAAGAACTTTGGTTGTGATTGGGTTTAGTTTATGGAAGATTTTTAGGTAAAAGGTGGATTTTCGTGGGTTTTGTGGAGAGGAAAGGTTTAGGTTTTGATTTGGAATGGGGAAAAATCGGATTTCTGGGCTATTTTAACTGGGGGTTTTTACGTCGCGTGTGCGGCCTAGTGCTTCCGCTCTTAACACGGTTTCTGCGCCAGAAATGGTGCCGCGCGCTGATTCTCAGAATTTTTCTAGACTTTTGGCGCCGCGACCCTGCAAATGGGCGCCATACTGAATCTCTGCGCTTTTCGATCTTTTGGCGCCGCCTGCTCAAGGCCAGGCTCACGATTTTCTGGAAATCCCTTTTTTTTTCTTTTGGCTTATCTTCAGTTTTCGCCCTCCAAATTCTTGGCCCTGCACCTGTCATCACAACACATAAAAATACATTCGTGAGACTGTTCTAAGTAAAAAATAACTGCATTAAAGTAAACAATTTAAAATACCTTGGGTTGCATCCCAAGTAGCGCTGTCTTTAACGTCTTTTAGCCGGACGCAAGTTCTTTAAATCAATAGGTGTGGGGTAGATTAACCCCACAACCAATCCACGTTTTCAACATTTTCCTTTTTCTCCTTCTGTTTTTCTTCTTATAATTATTTTCAAGAGGAGGTTCAGTATTACTTACCTGCTTTGGCGGGCTTATCTCCTTTGTTGTGGCTTGCACTGGCTCACATGAAGTTCTAACAATGCTAATTGCAAAGCACCTGCTCATGACCGGGGGTTCAATAACGTGTTTGAACACTTTGAACACCATCTCTTCACTTTCTACTCACAGTGTCAGCTCACCATTCTCTACGTCAATCAGGGCTCTCCCTGTTGCCAAGAACGGTCTCCCCAATATGATGGGAATCTCCTCATCCTCATCCATATCAATAATGAGGAAATCCGCATGGAAAAAGAATTTTCCCACTTTAACGAGAACATCCTCAATCTTCCCCCTGGGATGCACCACCGTTCTATCTGCTAATTGCAAGCTCACAGTGGTTGGTTTTGCTTCACCTAACTCCAACCGTTTAAAAACAGACAAGGGCATCAAATTTATACTAGTCCGCAAGTCACAATGGGCCCTATTACATGTTACTCTGCCAACTGTGCAAGGCAGTGTAAAGCTTCCTGGGTCCTTGAGTTTAGGGGGCAATTTCTTCTGTAAGATGGCACTGCATTCCTCTGTCAGTGTCACCATCTCATATTCTCCCAACTTCTTCTTCTTTCCCAAAATTTCCTTCATAAATTTAAAGTAAGTAGGCATCTGCTCCAATGCCTCGATGAAGGGTATGTTGATGTGTAACTTTCTGAATGTCTCCAAAAACTTGGAGAATTGTTTATCAACCACTTTCTTTTGCAATCTTTGTGGAAAAGGAATCCTCTCAGTGTACTCATTCACTGGAGCTTTCTCTAATATTGGGCGATCTTCAACAACCCTCTTCTCTCTGTTTCTACCCTCTGTTCAACCACAGGCTGAGGTGCAAGTTGTTCTAACTGTTTTCCACTCCTCATCTGCACTTCTTGGCACTGTTCTCTAGGGTTCATCTTTGTATTGCTCGGCAAGGTAGCCTGTGGACTGTTGTTTGCTAGCTTCGCTAGTTGCCCCACCTGTGTCTCCAAGTTCCTGATAGAGGATCTAGTCTCTGCCATGAACTGGGTCTGGGAGTTGGTGAGTGTCAACAAGGCTGCTCTCAGCTCATCTGGCTTCTCTTGTTGAACAGGTGCACTGAATTGTTGTGAAGATGAGGCCTGAGTGAATGGTTGCTGATTTTGGTACTGGCCTCTAAACTGGTTCTGCTGCCCCTGCTCACCCCTCCATGAAAAATTAGGGTGATTCCTCCACCCTGGATTGTAGGTATTTGAGTAAGGGTTGTTCTGGGGCCTCTGATAGTTCCCTACTGCTTGGCACTCTGCTTGCTCGATCGAAATATTGTTAGGATCAGCTGATGGGCATCTATCAAAGGTATGTGGACCTCCACACATTTCACAATTCAATGGCATTTGCACTGCATTTACAGACACTGTATTTTGTTGCAGTTGCTTGGTCAAAAGAGCAACTTGGGCATTAAGTGCAGTGATGACATCAATCTCATGAACTCCTACTGTTCTTCTGCCACTCACCTGTCTGTCCTCTGTTACATGATTATTGGTGGCCATGTCTTCCAATAAATCATGAGCTTCATGTGCTGTTTTTCTCATAAAAGTTCCACCTGCGGCTGCATCAATGATCGTTCTGGTAGTTCCGCTTAGCCCATTATAGAAAATGTGGACCAAATTCCACAACTCAATGCTGTGAGGTGGACACTTTCTTTGCAAGTCCTTGAATCTCTCCCAAGCTTCATATAGTGATTCTCCATCAGCTTGATAGAAATTATTCAACTCCCCTCTCAGTTTTGCGGCTTTGCACGGTGGAAAGAACTTTGCTAAAAATTTCTGTGCCAACTCTTGCCATGTGAATATCGAATCTGTTGGCAAGGAATTCAACCACACTTTCGCTCTATCCCTGAGTGAGAAGGGAAAAAGCCTCAATCTGACGGCGTCATCAGTAACGCCATTGTATCTGAAGGTTGCATACAACTCTAAGAAATTAGCTATATGCATGTGAGGATCCTCCGACGGCAACCCTCCAAACTGAACCGTATTCTGCACCATGCTTAAAATTACAGGCTTGATCTCAAAATTATTTGCTCCTATTGCTGGGACCCTAATGCAAGTTTGTGCTCCATTCACCCGTGGCAGCACATAATCTCCCAAGCTTCTCTCAGCTTGGACCTGGACTCTCTCTTCTACATCTATCGGCAATCTCCGAGGCATTCTTTGGTTATGTTGATGATCACCTAACCCCTCGTTCATCTCATTGTTGTTTTGTACGCCTTCCATCTCTATTAAGGCCGAAACTCGTTGGTTCCTTCTGTTCTTTTTACAAGTCTTCTCAATTTCTGGATTGAAGGGAACAAGAGTGTCTGCTCCTCTTCTCCTTCGCATAAACTGGGTGCCTGAAACAGATCAAAATAAACAAACGGATCACGACACACTGGTTTTCACAAAATTAAAAAAAAATAGTAATTAATAAAAATAAAAATAAAAACCAAATTAGAAATTAAGAATAGATAAAATGATATTGAACTACGCCAATCCCCGGCAATGACGCCTAAAACTTGATGCGCGATTTATGCACACACTTACGCAAGTGCACGTGTCATGTCAAGTAATATAGTCTTAGAAGACCGAGTTATCGTCCTCAGGGATTAGTTGTTACATCCCGGAATTCCAGGATATGTTTATAAGAACGTACGTAAGAACTCAAAAGTGTTAAGATTTGAGACGAGTAAAAATTTATCGGAATTATGGAAATGTCGGAAAACGAAGTATTGCGTAACGAGCGGCGACACGTGTCACCCCCCCTTAGTGGTCTTGGACGAAAATGACATGGTTAGAATGGTCATTTGACCATTATTGAGATGACCAAGTCTTGCAAAGACTTAAGCTTGACATTGTTGACTAAAGTCCAAGGGCCACTTGGCTAGAATCCTTGTGAAACTCATCCAAGCCACCCATTTGTTTTAATCTTGACCCTTCCTAGTGTTATTTAAGTATACTAGTAGCAAGACTTTGTCATTCTACACTTAGAGAAAAAAATTGAAATCTTGTTCTTGCTCTCATTAGTAGCTCACGACAATGGTGCATTTTTCAAGAGGAAAATTTCCAATTGTTGTCCAATAAGCTCCACAATTTAAACCAAGGTTCCTAAGGTTATTGTAAGTGTATCTCAATAGAAAGATCCCGGTAAAGTGGCGTTTTCGTATTAGTCGCAAGGCGGAAACTTAAGGAGTTCTTCAACTTTGAAGTTGGAACTTGAAGATGAGTTCTTCATAAGCTTCTAAGGGTTGATTGGAGTGGATTGGAACGTCAAAAAGAGGAGCTAAAGTTGCTAAGGATCGACTTGTAATCTTGGATCATATTTGGGCTAAATGAGGTATAATCTTCGTCTTACTTTTGTAATTGAAGATTCTATGTTATGATAAGTTAGAAATGATCATGTGATATGTGTTATGAAGATTGATAAGTGTTATGGAAGTTTAGAAGCTCAAATCCGAAAATGACATGTTGAGTCATTTGAAATTGAATTACAATTTGGTCGTTATCTAGAATCGTCGCATGTTATCTACTAGAAGATTGTAATAGCTATAATCGATTGCGGATTGATTACATGTTATACTAAACAACTTGGATTGAAAAGAAATTGTAAAGAAGACTTTGTGTTGTTGTCCCTCAAATTTGCCGAATTGACATTGTAGTTTAGACTAGTTTGATATAAATTGTGGGGCGGAATTTTACACGTCTTGTAGGCGTGTAATCCCCTATTGTTAACTACTTTGTTGAGCCTTAAATGTGGCGTGTTTGGTTATTGAATTCGGCCTTGAAAAAGGTGGCAAAGTATGTAGAAACAAAGGAAGTGTTGTCCGATTTTCCGTAGAATTTAGTGACTTTGCACTTGGAATATTCTACGTTTGAAGTAAGAAGTTAATAGACGTATTATGGTCATTATAGGTTGACATACTACGTACGACATATTGGACTTAGCAAGTGGATTGAACCGAAGAGGTATGTGGAACTTTCTTATCTCTTGAGCATGAATAAGTTGTAAATGTATAGTACGGTAGACGCATTTAGTTTTTGACGAATCTAGTCCATTTGATATCCTTGGTTTATCTTAAGAATGTTCAAGTTGGTTGAGTTAGGGAATTAACTCACTTGTTTAAAAATATTAAAGATATCTTGGTTTTTAAAAGTTAAGAGACTTTAAGTATGTTGAAAGTATTTTTGATACTTGTTTTGTGGAAAGTTTAAGTCTCTTGGATATAAAGAAGAATGTAAGTATCTAAGGTATAAAGCTAGTATAACGGCTTTATGGGAAGTTGGTTATAATAGCTTTATGGAAAGTTAAAAAGAGTGGTTTACTCTAAGTAATATAAGTATGATAAATGACTTGAAATAATGAAAGGCAAATTGATTTAAAGGCATCAATTGCTTAAGGTTTTTAAAAGAAAGAAGTCACTTGATTTAGAAGCCTGAAAATGTATTTCTAAAAAAGGTATTGTGACTTGTCTTAAAATGTAGTTATGACTTGATACTATGGTTATTAATATCTTGGAAGTTTTATATGAAAAAGAGTCATTTTAAAAGAAATGAAGTACGTAGTACTTTGGGTTAAATTCCCGGATTTTATAATGACATGTTAGTGCCTTAAGTAAACTAAAATGAGAGTGTATATGAATAAGACTAATAAGAAGTTAGGGGGATTTCTTAACTTGCTTATGTAATGTATGATAAGCCGGTAGTGCTTATGTTATGTATGATAAGCCGGTAGTGCTTATGTTATGTATGATAGCCGGTTGTGCTAGTGATATATTGTGCATTACGGGGTCATTCCCGGGGTTTGTGGCATTTGCATATTCCGTGGATTTGCTACCCATGATGCAAGGAATACCTCATGCGGGTCCGAAAAGGCTTATGCGGGTGAAATAGTCCCATGCGGGGCGGACCAGTACTATGCGAGGAATACCTACGCGGTCTACACGACTACGCGGCGGATACTGATCATGCGAGGAATACCTTATGCGGGTCCATACGACCCTTGCGGGTGAAATAGTTCCAGGAGTAGGATTGCTTAATGATACTGCGGGCGGGTGGCCCTGCTTTGATCATGAGCCTCCTATTTTTATGCAGTAAAGTATACTCTTGTTTACTCTCATTGTTAGTAAGGCACAGTGTACTGTTATATGAGTTATCATACATGTCTCCAGTTTTATTTTAGACTTATGATTTCACTACAGTACTTTCAGTTTCACATATTTGGTACATGTTGTACTGACCTCCTTCGGGGGGCTGCGTTCATGCCGCAGGTAGAGTACAGGTTGCTGATCCTCACTCTTAGGATCACTGTTCAGCTGTTGAGAAGCTCCTTTATTTCGGAGGCTTATCCCTGGTATTGTCGGTTGTTGTACATTCAGGGGTATGGCGGGGCCCTGTCCCGCCAAAGTTGTTATTCTTAGAGGTCTGTAGTCACATTTGTGGATTGGGTTTGTAAGAACAAAGATGTACTGTTTTAATTTTGTATTATGTATATGTTACGAAAGGCGGCCTTATCGGCTAGCCGGTTGATGTCTACTGTCTAAGTATGATTTTTATTTTAAGAGTTGTGTATGTTCCGCTGCTATTCTCTGATGTATACCTGAAAGGGGTGCCCAGGTAGGGCACCAGTCGCGGGCCCGGGGTCGGGTCGTGACAAAAGTGGTATCAGAGCAGTTAGTCCTCGGAAAGTGTCTACAGACCGTGTCTAGTAGAGTCTTGGTTATCGGTGTGTTGTGCACCACATCTATAACCAGGAGGCTGCAGGACATTTAGGATTGGTTTCCATTCTTCTCACTCTAAGATCGTGCGATAGAGCTGTGTGGTTAGGGTCGTCTCTCCCTAACAAGTTATGTTGTTTGCAGCTACGAGAAAGGCAGCAGTGACCCAGGAAAGATTATGTGGATTGCGTATCCAGGTTGGTAATATTTGTAGTATAGTTGGTATTGTGACATACAGCTATACAGATTTATGTATGAGGGTCACATATGTGTTGCCTAGAATGATTATAGATTACCAGGAATTGGTAAGGACTAAATAAATACCGGGAAGGTAGGAACAGTTAATGGACTCTCAGTAAGGTTTTTACGTGCTAATTTGAGATAATCAGGAGATGATGAGCTGTCTGAGAAAGAAGTGAACCCTTAAGAAGTTATTATTAAGGGAATTAATGGAAGACTATGTTAATAGATTGAGCTACGTAGTATGATTAATAAAATAGTACGGATGAGATCCGTATGGAGTAATTATGGTTGTTGTGGTCAAGACAACACGATTAAGGTTTTACGATAAGTTTTTGTACCCGTTTACGGGGGAACTGAAAAGGTAGGCGTGGAGCATGGAAATTGTGAGCCTAAGAATGTTGATAACCACCGAGACCTTAGGTATATAAGGCCTTCTCGGGTAGTAAAAGGTTAAGACAGACCAAGGATAAGAGTTAAGTGCGACGCCAAGTCGAGTTGAGGACCTATTAAGGGTCGCCCCATAGCTTGAAATGGAATGGGATCAGTTGGTAGTAGTCCCGCTACGTGACAGGGTCACGAGGGTGCAAGGCCCAAGTTTAGTTAATCATTTTACGGGTTCGTGGACGCATTCCACCGGAACCAGGTTGTGAGAGCCGGAAATGGCCTTATGTTGTTTAGAATAGTAACTCCAAAGATTGGAGGCCCGAATCAGTATGAAGGCTATGTACGTACGCTAGAATAAGTTTGGAAGTACGGGAAGAGTATGACCAGTAAGAAAGAGAGCAACCAAGTGTAAAGAAATGGAGCCTGAATCCATGAGAACCTTTCGAGGTGACTACACCCGTGAGTGTTTGGTGGTAGCTGAGTGGGTAGATAATAATTACCGGTAACGATACAGTCGTTGGACCCTAGCAGACCTAGCAGAACTGTTATGACAGACTTTGAAGACATTATGGGTACGGGCTATTTAGCCTCTTGTTATGCCAACATTGATTGCAGAGAGAGATCGGTTCGATTCCGGTTTCCCGGTAAGCCGGTTATCGAGTGGAAAGGAATAGAAGTGGTGGTAACCAATGAATTATCTTCCTTCTTTGACATAGTTGATTTTAATAAGTCTGTGTGACTTGTTCATTGGAGGTAAATTAATACAGAAGGTAATCAATACTGGAAATTGAAGGAATTTTATGTTAAGTGCCCTTGGAGGTACTTGGAGTTGGTTTGGTGTGGCGGTCAGGGCCACGACCTTCCAGATAAGTTCAGGATAGCGCAAAGGTGAATAAGATAAATGAGTGTTGCTCATGAAAGCAGAAGACATCTTTGGTAGGTTTTGAAAATCTACACAATTTTAAGGAGGTTCTTGATGATTAGATATTTATAGGATCGCAAGAGGACCCGGTGATTAGGGTTGTGACTCCAAGGAAAGTTTATTTAATGGAGATAAGTTCTCTCCCCCACATAAGGACAATTTTACGTATTATGGGGTTATGTGTACCCATGTTGTTAGACGAAGGATATTGTTACACCCCGTATTTACAGGACATGTTTTAAGAAGGTACGTGAGAATCCCAAATGATAAGATTAGAGACTTGTAAAAATTTATCGGAATTATGGAATTGTCGGAAAACATAATATTGTGACGAATGGGAGGGTGACACGTGTCACCCCCTTATGGTGCCTTGGACGAAATTAGGCAAGGACAAAAGGGTCATTTGACCTTTGTTAGGATGACTAAGTCTTGCAACTTGAAGAGCTTGACAATGTTGACTTGGTCAATGGGACCACAAGTCTTGATATTTCAAAGAACTTCATCCAAGCCTCACATTTGGGCACATCTTGACCCTCCATTGAACTATATAGTAGTACTAGTAGCAAGACTAAGTTCAACACTTAGAAAAATTTTCAAGAATTTCAAGAACTCCAAGAGCAAGCTCTCGGGTTCATGCCGTTAGAAAAGATTTTTTTTTTGTTGTTGTCCATTAAGCTCCACACTTTAAACCAAGGTTCATGAGTGTATTGTAAGTGTATCTCAATAGAAAAATCCCGGAAAAAGATAGTTTTCGTGTTAGTCGCAAGATGAAAACCTAGTTGTTTTTCTAGGTTTTGTTTGGAAGATTGAAGGAAAGTTGTTTGTGTTGTTCTAAGGGTCTCAAGTAGCGGATTGAAGTATCTAGAAGAGGCTCTAAGTTGCTAAGGAGCGACTTCGGATTTGAAGTTGGACTAAGAATCGTTGTGGTAATAATCTTGTCTCTTAAGTGTTACAAGATTATATATTGTTGTTAGCCTAACATGTTTGCTAGTATGAAGTATATGTGTTGAAGTTTTATAAGTATTATGGATTGATTGTAGCCTTAAATCCGAAATGTCATTTAAGCCATGTGAGTTGGATTACAATTTGGTCGTTTATTAGAATCGTCGCATGTTACTTACTTGAAGATTATAGTATTTATAATCGATTGCGACTTGATATAATGTTATTCTAACAACTTGGATTGAAATGGAAATTGGATAAGAATTGGTGTTATGTATCTCAATGTGGCCGAATTGGACTAGTAGTTTGTATTAGTTTGATATCTTTTGTGGGGCGGAATTTTACACGTCTAGTAGGCGTGTAATCCCCTATTGTTAATTGCATTGATTGGGCCTTAAATGTGGCGTGTTTGGTTATTGAATTCGGCCTTGAAAAAGGTGGCAAAGTATGTAGAAACAAAGGAGGTGCTGTCCGATTTTCCGTAGAATTTAGTGACTTTACACTTATAATATTCTACGTTTGAAGTAAGACGTTAATAGACGTATTGTGGACATTATAGGTTGACATACTACGGGCGGGATATTGTACTTGGCAAGTGGTTTGACCCGAAGAGGTATGTAGAACTTTCCTATCTTTTGAGCATGATTAGTTGCACGTATATAGTACGGTAGACGTACAAGACCTTGACATCCTTTACTTGTTTTAAGAATAGCCAAGTTGGGTGAGTTAGGAGATTAACTCACTTCTTTGAAAGTATTACGGCTATCTTAAGTTTTTTTTTAGGTTAAGGGACTTGAAGAGTTTTAAAGTATGTGATACTTGTTTCGTTTTAAACGTATAAGTCCCTTGGATAGGAAATTGTATTTGGCTAAGGTATAAAGTGAATATAACGACTTTATGGGAAGTTGGTTATATTAGCTTTATGGAAAGATAAATGAGGATAAATGACTTGATTTAATGAAAGACAATTTGATTTTAAGGCATCAATTGCCTAAGGTTTTATAAGAAAAGGAGTCACTTGATTTAGAAACCTAACTTTATTTCTAAAGGTATTGTGACTTGTCTTGAAAAGTAATTTTGACTTGATACTACAGTTAATAGTATCTTGGAAGTTTTATATGAAAAAGAGTCATTTTTAAAAAGAGTGGAAGTATGTAGTACTTTGGGGTTAAATTCTCGGATTTTTTTATAAAAGACATGTTAGTGCCTTAAGTAAACTAAAATGAGAGTGTATATGAACAAGAATAATAAGAAGTTAGGGGATTTCTTAACTTGCTTATATATTGTATGATAAGCCGGTAGTGCTTATGTTATGTATGATAGCCGGTTTGTGCTAGTGGTATATTATTCATTACGGGGTCATTCCCCGGGTTTGTGGCATTTGCATATTCCGTGGATTTGCTACCCACGATGCGAGGAATACCTCATGCGAGTCCGTAAGGGCTTATGCGGGTGAAATAGTCCCATGCGGGCGGGTACAGCCTATGCGAGGAATACCTCATGCGAGTCCGTAAGGGCTTATGCGGGTGAAATAGTCCCATGCGAGGAATACCTCATGCGGGTCCACACGACCTATGCGGGTGACATAGTCCCAGGAGTAGGATTGCTTAATGATACTGCGGGCGGGTGGTCCTGCTTTGATCGTGAGCTTCCTATTTTTATGTTGTAATTATACTCCTATTTACTCTCATTGTTAGTAAGGCACAGTGTACTGTAATTTGATTATCATACATGTCTCCGGCTTTGTTTTAAACTTATGATGTAATTACGATTTTCCGCTTTACATACTTAGTACATATCAGGTATCGACTTTCCTCGGGGGCTGCGTTCATGCCGCAGGTAGGGGTAAGCAGGTGGTGGATCCTCATTCTTAGGATCACTGATCAGGCGTCAGAAGCTCCATTTCTCCGGAGGCTTGTCTTTTTGGTACAGTCTTTCCCTGATGTTGTAGATTTATGTACATTCAGGGGTATGGCGGGCCCCGCCCCGCCACGCTTGTTATTCTTAGAGTGCAGAGTCACATTTTGTGGTTTGGGCCGTAAGAACCGAAAGGTTATCTGATTTGCTTTTGATTATGCATATTTTATGGAAGGCGGCCTTATCGGCTAGCCTGTGATGTTATTGTCTAAACATGTTGTATATTGTGTATGTTCTGCTGCTATTATCTGATGTGTACCTGAACGGGGTGCCCGGGTAGGGCACCAGTCGCGGCCCCGGGGTCAGGTCGTGACAAAAGTGGTATCAGAGCAGTTAGTCCTCGGAAAGTGTCTATAGACCGTGTCTAGTAGAGTCTTGATTATCGGTGTGTTGTGCACCACATCTATGTCGTGAGGTCGCAGGACATTTAGGATTGGTTTCCATTCTTCTCTCTCTGAGATCGTGCAGTAGAGCTGTCTTATTAGGTTGAATCCTCTCTGACCTATTCTTATGAAACAGTTATGCCTCCACGGAAGGTGACCAGGGCCCAGAAGGGCAAGGCAGCAGCTAATAGCGATACTCAGAGGGTTACACGGACTCAGGCACAGACTATGCCTTAGGTAGTAGACGGGTCGGCGAGTTCAGCCACGCCGACAGTATTAGAGGAGCCGAGAGCGGCAGTAGCTCCAGAGGTTCCGCACGAGCCTCGATTCGCGGCGAGTTACGAGTATAGAGACTACGGAGCGGTCGGTTATTGACCAAGATAGTAGCAGGCGCCGGCAGCGAGCGGTAGCTAACCCTGTGAGCCGATGGGTTTGCGGATTCGGGATTTTCTGGGTTGTCATCCACCCGAGTTTTATGGTTCGAGGTCTGAGGAGGATCCGCAGGAGTTCATTCGGCAGTTACAGCGGACTATGCATGTTCTTAGGGCTTCAGAGACAGAGTCTGTTATGCTAGCCTCTTACCGGTTACGCGATATTGTGTTAAACTAGTTTGAGTCATGTGAGCTGTCGAGAGGTGAGGATGCTCTTCCAGCTGTTTGGGAGGAGTTTACAGAGGCCTTCATGGATCACTTTTTGCCTCCTGAGATGAGGAGAGTCCGCGTAGATAGATTTTTTACCTTGAGGCAGAATGGGAGGACTATCAGGGAGTATAGCCTGGAGTTTGACTCTTTGGCCAGGCATGCACACACCATTGTAGCTGACATGGCGGACAGAGTTCATCGTTATGTGATGGGGCTAGACCATCATATGATTACGTGATGCTGGAGTGGCTCTTCACCGGTATGGACATTGCCGGGATACAGCGTATGCGCAGGGAGAGGATAGAGAGAGGAGGATCGATTGACTCGAGCCACCAAGAGGCCGGGATAGAGGTCTCGTGGCGCTGAGGCGGACATCCTCAGCAGCAGACTAGGTCCACATTCCAGCCAGCACAGAGTGCTCCTTCACGGTTTTCTGGCAGGAGGTCTGATCAGCCAGGTCATTCGGTGAGCAGTCGGGGCTCCGGGACTTCTGGTTTCAGGGAGGCAGAGATCGTCACCGATCGAGACCACCCACATCTCGGTGTGCTCGATGCGGTAGATCTCACCCAGGAGAGTGTCGTGTTCCTGCAGGAGCTTGTTACTCTTGTGGCCAGCTGGGCCATTTGAGGAGAGACTGTCCGACTAGAGGCAGCATGGGTGGTACGGTGCAGCCGACCAGATCAGTTGCTGGGTCTTCCTCTTCTTCTGTGGTTATGCACCCCAGAGGGCAGGGTGTTCACGGACCGGCAGGCCGCGACAGAGGTCGTGGTGGTGGTTCCAGTTCTAGCGGTCCACAGAACCGCATTTATTCCTTAGCTAGCCGCCAGGATCAGGAGGCTTCCCCTGACGTCGTCACAGGTACATTATTGATTTCATGCTGTGACTTTTATGCTTTGATATATCCAGGTTCTACCTTGTCCTATGTGTCCCCTCTTATTGCGGGTAGAATCGGGATAGAGCCGGTGTCGATAGAGCATTTTGAGGTAGCTACGCCAGTGGGTGATTCGTGTTATACCCCGTAGTTGCAGGGTATGTATGTGAGGGCGTGCGTACTGTGAAATTTTGAAAGGAAAGAAAGATGTGAGTTTTCGGAAAAGTTTCCGGTTATTTGTGAAGAAAAGGTTCGTTAATGGAATTGGATTCCCGATTTGGTATTTGGACTTCATAGATTATATTAGAATTTTGAGATTTTATTTTCGGAAATGGTCACGTGGGCCCACGAGAAATTTACTTTGTTTTGAGATTTTGGCCATTGTGGTTATTTTTTGAAAGGCGTTTTTGAGGGCCGATAGGAGGAGGACACGCGTGTCACCCTAAGCCAAAGTTACATTTTTTCCCGACTTTCGTGAGGAAAATTCCGGCTATGTCGTTTTGTATTTTGCGGATTTTTAGAGGCCAAACATGTTGGACCAACGAGGGTGATATGTGTCACCTCATTAGGCATCGAGTGAGCGAATGGTTCACGTTTTGGCTTGATCTTTTGGCTCACGTTTTGCCTATTGGTTCCTTGTTTTGTGCCTTGTTTTGGCCTTGTTTTGTGGCTTGTTTGGTGCAATGTTTTGTGGAGTAGGGGTTGCAGGGTGTAGGCCTTACACTTGCCGTGGCTTGATCTTGGCCATTGGTTGGCATTTGGGTTTGCTATAAATACCCCCTTGTGAAGACTTCATTCATCCACAAATGTTTCAAGTCTTGAATCCCTCCTCCCTCTTGTTGACTCGTCTCCATCCTCTCTCCTCAGAAAGTGGCCTTTGGCGGTGAGGTCTTCCACTCCTTGTGAGGTCTCTTAGTAGTAGGGTACCACTGCTAGTTGTTTTCGTATAATACCCTTGTTGTGGTATAGAAATACTCCCTAGTATTGTTATAATGCCCAAAATACCTTAGCCTTGTACCTTGTAGTATTCCAAAGATACCTCTTTACGTAGAGTCAGGAATACTACCTTTTAGTCTCAAACCACAAATCTTCATAGTTGGTCAAGTATGTGAGTAGAAGTTGGTTAGAACTGTTGTTTGGAGTGGTTTGGAGCGCTCGGAGAAGAGCTAAACCTTGCTCAGATCGACATTATAACTTGGATAATTTTGGGCTTATCGAGGTAATTATCTTGTCCTCTATTGTAATTGGAAATTACATGTTTGTTAGGATATATAGTTGAAGTATACTATATATGGAACTATACTTAGTATTATGGCAATGTCTTTTGACTTAAGCTGAAGAATGAAGAATTGAGCGATAATCACGTGAAGGTTAATAAAGAGAAGAATCGTTGTAATTACCTGGGTTGTATTCTGATAGACTTATGTAGCATTCTTTGTGTTGTAGGAATTAGCGTCGTCGGTTAGGCGTGTTAATGGCTTGGTAGCCGACCTCGATAGATGAGGAGATTTACGTCTTTGTAATTTTCAGATGGGAGCGTGTGTTTAAGATTTTAATAGACGTTTGTGACCTTTATAGGTAAAAGTACTAGAGTAGCGTGTTACTCTGAGAAGAGGAAAGAAGGGCTAGTTGTGTAGCTTGGAGCATTTTGCTTATTGTCGATAAATCGTCGCGAGGTATGTGAACCTCTTCCTATCTCTTCTAGCATGATATGTGTGAACTATGTAGTGCGGTAGGCGTACATGTGTTATCGCGTTGATTGTTCTTAAAACATAAAGTGTTATAACGGCTTTATGGGAAGTTGGTTATAACGACTTTATGTAGGTAAGAAAATACTTTGTGGTTTTAAAGGTAATCGATGTGAATTATAAGCGCTAGTTATAATAAAGAACTTGATGTATTTCAAAGATTTCATCGTTTTGAAGGAGAGTAACACTTGGTTTTAAAGGTTTTAAAAAGAGTTATACTAGCTTGATGGGAGTTAGGTATAATGTCTTAAGAGAGGTAAAGAAAATGGTTTCTTGATGTTAGAAGTTAAGAGACTTGATCTTATAAGATAAGAGACTTAACTTATTTGTTTTAATGTGGATGTTTATGTGAAACCTCATTCGTGAGTAATGAGTACTTGGTTTTATTTAAAGGATAATGTTTCACGATTGGATCAGAATGTATCGGCGTTAATAAAGGAAAATGTATTGAATAATGATGAATTGTATTAAAACCGAAACCTCCATGCGCAGAAACTAAGATGACAAAATGATATTACATTTTCTAAGAATAACTACTCTTGCGTGAGACTTATATTACTCAATTATTCTAAACGAATCAGTGATTAAGTTTATGAACTATGAAACCATTTGAAAATGAGAAGCTTGAAACTAGGCAAAGCGGAACTTAGGAAAAGAATGTTGTTACTTGATTTTGAAAAGGAATGTGGGTTGGTCATTCTAATACTACTACGAATCGGGTGACTTTAATAAGTAATGGATCTCTTTAAAAGAGGTGTTAGCGGGTGTATAGAGGTTGTCAGGTGTTTATTTACGTCGGACTCGCAGAACTTGATAGAGTTGGAGATGACAAATTTTGATGTCATTATGGGTATGGATCGTTGGCTTCTTGTTATGCCAACGCCGATCAGAGACAGGTTGGTTCGTTCGGTTCTGGCGAGCCGCTTATCGAGTGGAAGGGCAACACGCCGGCGTGGGTAGGTTTATTTCTTACCTCAAGGCTAGGAAGATGGTGCGAGGGTACATCTATTATCCGGTTCGTATTTGATACAGAGGTGAGGTGCCGATTCTTCGGTGCAGTGGTTAGGAGTTTCGGATGTGTTCCTGCACGACCTTCCGGGTATCCTCCCGAGAGGAGATTGAGTTTTGTATTGACACATTTCGGACACTCGACCTATTTCTATTCCGCCATACAGATGACACCCGCGCCGAGTTGAGGAGTGAAGGACCAATGAAAGATTTCCGGAAAAAGGCTTTATCAGCCTAGTGTTTCTCCCCGGGAGATCCGGTTTTGTTTGTGAAGAAGAAGGATGGACGCCTTTGCGTATGTGTTGATTACAGTG
The DNA here is from genome assembly GCA_029844215.1 of Przewalskia tangutica. Taxonomy (NCBI): domain Eukaryota; kingdom Viridiplantae; phylum Streptophyta; class Magnoliopsida; order Solanales; family Solanaceae; genus Przewalskia; species Przewalskia tangutica. The sequence goes on from CM056721.1 coordinate 89,741,607, forward strand.
AATAAGGTAACCATCAAGAATAGGTACCCTCCCCGAGATTGATGATTTGTTTGACCAGATTGCGGTGCGAGGTGTTTCTCCAAGATAGACTGCGGTCCGGTTATCATCAAAGTAGTTCGAGAGGCGTATATCCCAAAGATCGCATTCAGACCCGGTATGGGCACTATAAGTTCGTGGTTATGTCTTTCGGTTTGACCAACGCTCAGCGTATTTATGGATTTGATGAACCGTGTTCAAGCCAATTTTGGATACATTTGTGATAGTATTCATTGATGACATCCGTTTATTCGCGACAGAGCGAGCACGCAGATCACTTGGCGACGGTGATTGGGTCCTCCGAGCCGCAGCTATTCGCCAAGTTCTCCAAGTGTGAGTTTTGTTGGCCTCCGTGGCATTCCCGGGCACATTATCGGGCGATGGTGTTCGTGGATACGACAAAGATTGAGGCAGCCAAGTCTTGGCCGAGACCTACTACTCCGACCGGCGCGCAGCTTCTTAGGTCGCGAGTTATTATCGTAGGTTTGTGGAAGCGCTTGCTTGATTTCAGACCGTTGACTAGGTCGACTCGAAGCGCAAGTTCCAGCGATGAGGCTTGCGAGAAGGGTTTCCATTCAAGGAAAGGATGACAACGGCTCAGCCTTACTCTTCCCGAGGGGTTAGACGGCACGTGATCTATTGTGATGCCTCTGCTAGGTGTGTTTGATGCAGCACGGCAGGTTATAGCCTATGCTTCCGGCGATACGAAGCATGAGAGGAATTACCCTACCCACGACTTAGAGTCACGCAGCTATTCATGCCTCAAGATTTGGAGACATTATTTGTATGGGGTTCATGTGGATATTTATACGCACCACAAGAGCCTCCAGATATCTTCAGTGCATTGAGCCGAACTGCGCAGACGCGGTGGTTAGAGTTGTTGAAAGACTATGATGTTGATATTCTATACCATCCGGGGAAAGCCAACGTGTTTGCTGATGCCTTGAGTCGTAGATCGATGGGGAGTCTGTCAGAGGTACAGCCAGAGAGACAGGACATGGTCCGTCAGATCCATCAGCTAGCGAGCCTTGGGGTTCGATTGATCGATACCGACGATAGTGGGGTACGGGTTCGTGAGGTTGCCGAGTCTTCCATCGTTGATGAGGTGATGAGGCGACGCTGAGGACCCGATGTTGGTACGGTATCGAGATGCGCTCTTCTGAGGAGAAGAGTCTATTCGAGGTAGCGCCTGATGGGGTGCTAAGATTTGAGGGCCGGTTGTGTGTTCCCGATGTGACAGGGCTTCGTCAGCAGATTTTGGGGGAGGCACACATTGTGGGATGGCCTGAAGAGGAACGTGGCAGGTTTTATTGCACAGTTTCCTAATTGCCAGCAGGTCAAGGTCGAGCACCAGAGGCCCAGTGGATTATTGCAGGCTATTGAGATTCCGACTTGGAAGTGGGAGGTGATCAACATGGACTTTGTTACAGGGTTACCTCGTACTCAGAGAAAGTACGACTCCATTAGGGTTTTTGTTGACAGGCTGACGAAATCAGCCCATTTCCTTCCAGTCAGGACGACGTTTTCGGCTGAGGACTATGCCAGATTGTACATCAGAGAGATTGTGAGGCTGCACGGTGTCCCGGTGTCTATTATATCAGATAGAGGAGCGCAGTTTACGGCTAACTTCTGGAGATCTTTCCGTAAGGATTAGGACACAGTGAGTCTCAAGATGACATTTCATCCTCGGGATCGACGCGCATTGAGCGTACTATCCAGACACTTGAGGATATACTGCGAGCCTGCGTGATTGATTTCAGGGGTAGCTGGGAGGATCATTTGCCTCTTGTGGAGTTTGCGTATAACAACAACTACCATTCCAGTATACAGATGGCGCCATACGAGGCTTTATATGGGCGAAAATGTAGGTTGCCGATTGGTTGGTTCGACGTGGGCGAGGTGCAGTTGGTTGGCCCAGACTTGGTTCAGCAGGCTGTGGATAAGGTGAAGCTTATCCAGGAGAGATTGTTAGCAGCTCAGAGTCCGCAGAAGTCATATGCGGATAATCGGAGTCGGCATTTGGAGTTTCGTGAGCGATCGGGTCTTCTTGGTGTCACCCATGGCGGTGTGATGAGATTCGAAAGAAGGAAACTCACCAAGGTACATCGGGCCACTACCAGATCGTCGTCGAGTAGGCAAGGTTGCCTATGAGTTGGATCTGCCATCGAGTTAGAGGCGACATCCGTCTTCCATGTTTCTATGTTGCGGAAGTGTATCGGACATCCAATGAGAGTTTTCCACGCTAGTGAGGTCCAGTGCAGAGGGTTATCGTATGAGGAGAGTCCCATAGCGATACTCGATCGCCAGGTCAGGCGACTGCGGACCAAGGATGTGGCTTCCATCAAAGTCTTGTGGAGGAATGATAACCGGGAGGAGATGACTTGGGAAGAAGAGGAGGACATGTTGAGGAAGTATCCTCACTTATTCCCTACACCTTCAGGTAATTCATTTTCCCTTACTTATCAGGTTTTAATTGAAGTAATTCTTTTTGCTTAAATGCTATTATGTGGCCATGTGTGGCATTATTGGTATGTCGGGGTTGTGAAAGGAAACTATGTCGCTAATTATAAATTTGACTTCGAAAGAACATTCGGGGACGAATGTTTCTAAGGGGGGAAGAATGTTACACCCCGTATTTACAGGACATGTTTTAAGAAGGTACGTGAGAATCCCAAATGATAAGATTAGAGACTTGTAAAAATTTATCGGAATTATGGAATTGTCGGAAAACGTAATATTGTGACGAATGGGAGGGCGACACGTGTCACCCCCTTATGGTGCCTTGGACGAAATTAGGCAAGGACAAAAGGGTCATTTGACCTTTGTTAGGATGACTAAGTCTTGCAACTTGAAGAGCTTGACAATATTGACTTGGTCAATGGGACCACAAGTCTTGATATTTCAAAGAACTTCATCCAAGCCTCACATTTGGGCACATCTTGACCCTCCATTGAACTATATAGTAGTACTAGTAGCAAGACTAAGTTCAACACTTAGAAATTTTTTCAAGAATTTCAAGAACTCCAAGAGCAAGCTCTCGGGTTCATGCCCTTAGAAAAGATTTTTTTTGTTGTTGTTGTCCATTAAGCTCCACACTTTAAACCAAGGTTCATGAGTGTATTGTAAGTGTATCTCAATAGAAAAATCCCGGAAAAAGATAGTTTTCGTGTTAGTCGCAAGATGAAAACCTAGTTGCTTTTCTAGGTTTTGTTTGGAAGATTGAAGGAAAGTTGTTTGTGTTGTTCTAAGCATCTCAAGTAGCGGATTGAAGTGTCTAGAAGAGGCTCTAAGTTTCTAAGGAGCGACTTCGGATTTGAAGTTGGACTACGAATCGTTGAGGTAATAATCTTGTCTCTTAAGTGTTACAAGATTATATATTGTTGTTAGCCTTACATGTTTGCTAGCATGAAGTATATGTGTTGAAGTTTTATAAGTATTATGGATTGATTGTAGCCTTAAATCCGAAATTTCATTTAAGCCATGTGAGTTGGATTACAATTTGGTCGTTTATTAGAATCGTCGCATGTTACTTACTTGAAGATTATAGTAGTTATAATCGATTGCGACTTGATATCATGTTATGCTAACAACTTGGATTGAAATGGAAATTGGATAAGAATTGGTGTTATTGTATCTCAATGTGGCCGAATTGGACTAGTAGTTTGTATTAGTTTGATATCTTTTGTGGGACGGAATTTTACACGTCTAGTAGGCGTGTAATCACCTATTGTTAATTGCATTGATTGGGCCTTAAATGTGGCGTGTTTGGTTATTGAATTCGGCCTTGAAAAAGGTGGCAAAGTATGTAGAAATAAAGGAGGTGCTGTCCGATTTTCCGTAGAATTTAGTGACTTTACATTTATAATATTCTACGTTTGAAGTAAGACGTTAATAGACGTATTGTGGACATTATAGGTTGACATACTACGGGCGGGATATTGTACTTGGCAAGTGGTTTGACCCGAAGAGGTATGTAGAACTTTCCTATCTTTTGAGCATGATTAGTTGCACGTATATAGTACGGTAGACGTACAAGACCTTGACATCCTTTACTTGTTTTAAGAATAGCCAAGTTGGGTGAGTTAGGAGATTAACTCACTTCTTTGAAAGTATTATGGATGTCTTAAGTTTTTTTTTTTAAGTTAAGGGACTTGAAGAGTTTTAAAGTATGTGATACTTGTTTCGTTTTAAACGTATAAGTCCCTTGGATAGGAAATTGTATTTGACTAAGTGGAGGGGCGCCACGTGTCGCCCTCCGATTGGTCCAAAATATTATTATTTTTCGAAGGTCCCTGCGAAATTGTGAAATTCTCGGCGGACCCCATATTATCAATTCCAACACCTTATAATCCAATACTAAGTCCATAAATCTAATTAGAAGTATTATACTCCAAGTTAATAATTTTTCCGTCGTCACAATTTTTCCAAAATTTTCCTTAAGAAAATGTAATTATTCTTTCCTTCCAAAATTCAAATCGTAAATCCTTATTCACGTTCTCAATTAGTAGCCCTGGTATTACGGGGTGTAACATCCTTCCCCCCTTAGAAACATTCGTCCTCGAATGTCCATCTAAGGTCTCAATAGTTAGCTAGTATTCCACGATTCTCGATTATTCCATGTCCCAATCTTACATTATCTCTCCCCTCATACGGGTAAGATAGTTTCTCATAATCTCAATATCATGTTTTCCTAATCACAACAACCATATTTACTCCATAAAAATATTATTCGTGCATCTCACTTAAGCATACAACACAGCTTAATCTAATAACATGGTATGTCCATAAGTCAATTAAACCTGATCTTTCAAGAGTCTATCACAATATTAGTCAGTTCATTACCTCTTGACTATTCCAAATAAGTACATATATAAAGCCTAGGTGTGGATTCAATAAACTGCTTCACACCTTTCAAGTAATTATTAAGGCCTAACCAACTCATGGTAACTCATAATCATTCTAGGCAACGCACATATAACCCTAAATAAATACGCTCGCATGATACACATCATCATTATACCAACTGCATAATAGTTTTACCAACCTCGATACGGCCCATATAATCCTTTCGGGTCATCGTTGCCTTTCTCATATCTACAATCAAAATAACATGTTAGGAGAGACTACCCTAACAACACCTATATCGCACGATCTCAGAGTGAGAAGGGAAACTAATCCTAAATGTACTATAGCCTCTCGCTTATAGATGTGGTGCACAACACATCGATAAACAAGACTCTACTATACACGGCCAGAGACATGCCGAGGACTAATCGCTCGATACCACTCACGCCCCAAATCCCGGCCCGTGGATCGTACCCCTACCAGGCACCCTTCTACCCATACAACATAAATAAACCGCTAAGATAAATAGCACTCATTTTTTTAAAACAAAGGCAAAGCCTAAAGGCTTCCGATAAATATAAATCACCCGAAAGTGGTCTACGATGTACAACAATGTAAATACAACTTACACCACCCAGCCACATATGAATACGCACTGTAAGAAGGTGACAACAACTATGACGGACAAGGCCCCGCCGCACTTTGAATATATCTAGCCATAATGACAAACTCCGAACTTGGAGCCATCTCAAAATGCTGAACAAGGATCCTAAGCTCATGATCCACAATCAGGTACCTAGACTGCGGACATGAACGCAAATTTCTGGGGGTCAGTACAACAAGTACTAAGTATGGAACGGAAATAAAGTACATTAAACAAGATCATAACTGTACAAAATAATGATAGGGACAAGTATAAAAATTAAATTACCAGATCCTACCGTGCCATTTTAACTCATAAAATCAATCGTACATTAATCATTCTTTTCCTTCTTTCAATAAGAATTAACATCATATTCTTACATACATACTTAAGAATTCAATCAAGTTTTTCCACATAACTTACATATCTTACATAACATAATCCGGCCCTTTATGGAGGGACTTCTTATTTGGGAGCTTACTTTGATTATCCATACGTGATAACGTAATCCGGCCCATTTGCGGGACACGGTGTACTGATGAATCATGTGGCATAATCCGAGCATAATCCCGCCCGCTGTGGGGCTCGGCATCGCGTGGAATCATGTAGCATAATCCGCCCGCCTGGGGCTCGGTGCATCATGGAATCATGTAGCATAATCCGCCCGCTGTGGAGCTCGGTGCATTGTGGAATCACGTAGCATAATCCGCCCGCTGTGGAGCTCGGTGTCGTGGAATCATGTAGCATAATCCGGCCCGCCTGTGGAGCTCGGTGTAAGATGACGTAATCCGGCCTATGTGTAGGCTCGGGGTAATATGGCGTAATGCGGCCTATTTGTAGGCTCGGTGTATCTCATAACATAATCCGGCCTATTTGAAGGCTCAGTGTATCTCATAACATAATCTGGCCTATTTGTAGGCTCGGTGTGATTTTCTTTACAGAACATTTTAACCACCCTTTCACTTCTTCTTAAGTCGTTATAACAACTTCCCATAAAGCTATTATAACAACCTTTCATTTTAGAGAACTTAAGGCACTTTTATTTCTTATCACATTGGGGAAACTAAACCCAAAAGTACTACGTACATACATACTTAAAAAGAATCATAAAACTCCTTCTCTTTAAATCAATAAACGTATACTTTTAAAACTCAAGTCACATACTCTTTCGAAATCAAGCCTCTTAACTTTAGAAGTAAATCAAGTAACCCATATCTTGAAAAATAAAGTCTCATAACTTGTAAAGAAATCAAGTCTCATAACTTTAAATCAAATCTGTAACTTTAGAAATCAAGTCTCATATCTTGAAAAATATAGTCTCATAACTTGTAAAGAAATCAAGTCTCATAACTTTAAATCAAATCTCTTAACTTTAGAAATCAAGTCCCATTTCTTGAAAAATAAAGTCTCATAACTTGTAAAGAAATCAAGTCTCTTAACCTTAAATCAAATCTCTTAACTTTAAAGTACTTCACGTAACTTATACAATTTTGACTAAGCCACTCATACTTTCATAATCAAGACTCATATATTTCCAAAATCGACTTACTTACTTCAAATGAATTAAGTCGCATAGACTTACCAAATCAAGTCACATAGACTCACTAAAATTTAGTCACATAGACTTACCAAATAATCATGTCAAAGGAAGGAAGAAGTTCACATACCTCGTTGGCGAATAACCCAAACGACAAGTAGCAATACACTCCAATGTACTTCAACCTTATTGGCTATTCCACAAGCCAAGTAGAATGTGCTACACGTAGTACTTCAACCTAAAATGACAATAGCACTTCTATCAACTACAAGCTATCAAGTGTAGGACTTATACCAAATAATGGCCCTCTAATTCTATAGAAAATTGGGCAGCACTTCCTTTGTTTCTACGTATTTTTCCACCTTTTCCAAGACCCGTATTCATCAACCAACAAGCCACATTTAAGGCACAACCAATAGTTAGCCAAAGGGGATTACACGCCTAAATGGACGTGTAAAATTCTGCCCCACAGTTATACAAAACAGTCCAAAAATCAGCCCATAAAAACAGTCCGCAATCCAACCATAACGAGGGTAAAATGTGAGGCCTTTTAACGCCTTTCCACACCCTTATTCCCTTAGGACTTTCATTAACAACTACTACACTTAAACATGCATAACAACAACTAAATTTACAGCATTTAATACCTCAAAACAGTCCACTAAACGACACAACAACGTCTAACAGTTTTGGGCAGTTTCTCGGCCACAACAACTACAACCCGATAACTCGTTCCTTAATCCATTTTATTCCAATTCGAGTTCCAAAACTTCTACATAAGTTATAACAACTTATTAAAAACAATATTAATCCATTATAACATGCAATAGGTGAAGATAACAACGACAATAACCAACGAATTCCATTTGCACCAAATCTGTCCCAAATCGGTTTTAGCCCCAAAAATGGCTCAAACGCTTTTTATTCTTCATTCTTTTCTAACACAAGTTCATCCATACATAATAACAATAAGTAATATCCAATTAATTTAAAAGAAGAAGGACTTTTACCTCATTTATTGCCCAAAAACGCCCCAAAACAGTCCGGTCTTTATTGGTGCGCAGTTTTTGTTTCGCTCAACTTCTTCAGTTCCAATCACATTTATGTACCCCCTACAACCTTAGGAGCAACTTCTCTTTGAATCTCACTTCCAAAAAGTCGACGGAACCCCTAGGGTTTTGGCATCAACTTTCGGCCAAGACAAGTAAAAATGTGTAGAATATTAATCTAGGCTTAGCACTTGGTTTAAGGGCTTAATCTTGGAGAAATAAATTGATCAACAATGGTTGTTTTTAGCCAAGGGGCTCTCGAAATTATGGAGATAAAGGGGAGATGAGAGTTTATTTTTTGTCTAAGTGTAAAGTGATCCAAGTCTTGCAAGACTTGGATATGTATAGCCAAGTGGAGTGGGACCCATGTCCACTTGTCCCCTCTCAAAATATCTATTTTGTTGTCATCTTAGCAAGACAAGTGGATGGGCGCCACGTGTCGCCCTCCGATTGGTCCAAAATATTATAATTTTTCAAGGTCCTGCGAAATTGTGAAATTCTCGCGGACCCCATATTATCAATTCCAACACCTTATAATCCAATACTAAGTCCATAAATCTAATTAGAAGTATTATACTCCAAGTTAATAATTTTCCGTCACACATTTTTTCCAAAATTTTCCTTAAGAAAATGTAATTATTCTTTCCTTCCAAAATTCAAATCTTAAATCCTTATTCACGTTCTCAATTAGTAGCCACGGTATTACTGGTGTAACATCCTTCCCCTTAGAAACATTCGCCCTCGAATGTCCATCTAAGGTCTCAATAGTTAGCTAGTATTCCACGATTCTCGATTATTCCATGTCCCAATATTACATTATCTCTCCTCATACTGTAAGATAGTTTCTCATAATCTCAATATCATGTTGTCCTAATCACAACAACCATATTTACTCCATAAAAATATTATTCGCATCTCACTTAAGCATACAACACACTTAATCTAATAACATGGTATGTCCATAAGTCAATTAAACCCGATCTTTCAAGAGTCTATCACAATCTTAGTCAGTTCATTACCTCTTGACTATTCCAAATAATTACATATATAAAGCCTAGTTGTGGATTCAATAAACTGTTTCACACCATCCAAGTAATTATTAAGGATTAACCAACTCATGGGAACTCATAATCTTTCTAGGGAACGCACATATGACCCAAATAAATACGCTGCATGATACACATCATCATTATACCAATCGCATAATAGTTTTACCAACCTGGATACGAAGCCCATATAATCCTTTCTGGGTCACTGTTGCCTTTCTCATATCTACAATCAAAATAACATGTTAGGGAGAGACTACCCTAACAACACAGCTCTATCGCACGATCTCATAGTGAGAAGAAGGGAAACCAATCCTAAATGTACTATAGCCTCTTGTTTATAGATGTGGTGCACAACACATCGATAAACAAGACTCTACTATACACGGTCTGTAGACATGCCGAGGACTAATCGCCTGATACCACTGTCACGCCCCAAATCCGGGCGTGATTGGCCCCTACCGCACCTTCTACCCATACAACATAAATAAACGCGGAAGATAAATAGCACTCTTTTTTTTAAAACAAAGGCAAAGCCTGAAAGGCTTCAGATAAATATAAATCACCCGAAAGTGGTCAATGTACAACAATGTAAATACAACTTACACCACCAAATTTACATATGAATACGGACTGTAAGAAGGTGACAACAACTATGACGGGATAAGGCCCCGCCGCACTTTGAATATACCTAGCCATAATGACAAACTCCTAACTTGGAGCCATCTCAAAATGTTGAACAAGGATCCTAAGCTCGCGGATACACAATCGTACCTAGACTGCGGACATGAACGCACTTCTAAGGTCAAGACAACAAGTACTAAGTATGGAACGGATAAAGTACATTAAACAAGATCATAAGCAGATAAAATAATGATAGGGACAAGTATAAAAATTAAATTATCGATCCTACTGCCATTTTAACTCATAAAATCAATCGACATTAATCATTCTTTTCCTTCTTTCAATAAGAATTAACATCATATTCTTACATACATACTTAAGAATTCAATCAAGTTTTTCCACATAACTTACATATCTTACATAACATAATCCCGCCTTTATGGAGGACTTCTTATTGGGAGCTTACTTTGATTATCCATACGTGATAACGTAATCCACCCATTTGCGGGACACGGTGTCGATGAATCATGTGGCATAATCCGCCCGCCCGCGGGCTCGGTGTCTTGTGGAATCATGTAGCATAATCCGCCCGCTGTGGCTCGGTGCATCGTGGAATCATGTAGCATAATCCGCCCACCGTGGAGCTCGGTTATCGTGGAATCATGTAGCATAATCCGCCCGCTGTGGAGCCTTGCATCGCGTGGAATCATGTAGCATAATCCGCCCGCTGTGAGCTCGGTGTAAGATGACGTAACCCGCCTATGTGTAGGCTCGGGTAATATGGCGTATCCGGACTATTTGTAGGCTCGGTGTATCTCATAACATAATCCGCCTATTTGTAGGCTCGGTGTATCTCATAACATAATCCGCCTATTTGTAGGCTCGGTGTGATTTTCTTTACGTAACATTTTAACCACTTTCACTTCTTCTTAAGTCGTTATAACAACTTCCCATAAAGCTATTATAACAACCTTTCATTTTAGAGAACTTAAGGCACTTTTATTTCTTATCACATTGGGGAAACTAAACCAAAAGTACTACGTACATACATACTTAAAAAGAATCATAAAACTCCTTCTCTTTAAATCAATAAACGTATACTTTTAAAACTCAAGTCACATACTCTTTCGAAATCAAGCCTCTTAACTTTAGAAGTAAATCAAGTAACCCATATCTTGAAAAATAAAGTCTCATAACTTGTAAAGAAATCAAGTCTCATAACTTTAAATCAAATCTCTTAACTTTAGAAATCAAGTCTCATATCTTGAAAAATAAAGTCTCATAACTTGTAAAGAAATCAAGTCTCATAACTTTAAATCAAATCTCTTAACTTTAGAAATCAAGTCCCATTTCTTGAAAAATAAAGTCTCATAACTTGTAAAGAAATCAAGTCTCTTAACCTTAAATTAAATCTCTTAACTTTAAAGTACTTCACGTAACTTATACAATTTTGACTAAGCCACTCATACTTTCATAATCAAGACTCATATATTTCCAAAATCGACTTACTTACTTCAAATGAATTAAGTCGCATAGACTTACCAAATCAAGTCACATAGACTCACTAAAATTTAGTCACATAGACTTACCAAATAATCATGTCAAAGGAAGGAAGAAGTTCACATACCTCGTTGGCGACTAACCCAAACGACAAGTAGCAATACACTCCAATGTACTTCAACCTTATTGGCTATTCCACAAGCCAAGTAGAATGTGCTACACGTAGTACTTCAACCTAAAATGATAATAGCACTTCTATCAACTACAAGCTATCAAGTGTAGGACTTATACCAAATAATGGCCCTCTAATTCTACGGAAAATTGGGCAGCACTTCCTTTGTTTCTACGTATTTTTCCACCTTTTCCAAGACCCGTATTCATCAACCAACAAGCCACATTTAAGGCACAACCAACAATTAGCCAAAGGGGATTACACGCCTAAATGGACGTGTAAAATTCTGCCCACAGTTATACAAAACAGTCCACAAATCAGCCCATAAAAACAGTCCGCAATCCAACCATAACGAGGGTAAAATGTGAGGCCTTTTAACGCCTTTCCACACCCTTATTCCCTTAGGACTTTCATTAACAACTACTACACTTAAACATGCATAACAACAACTAAATTTCCAGCATTTAATACCTCAAAACAGTCCACTAAACGACACAACAACGTCTAACAGTTTTGGGCAGTTTCTCGGCCACAACAACTACAACCCGATAACTCGTTCCTTAATCCATTTTATTCCAATTCGAGTTTCAAAACTTCTACATAAGTTATAACAAATTATTAAAAACAATATTAATCCATTATAACATGCAATAGGTGAAGATAACAACGACAATAACCAACGAATTCCATTTGCACCAAATCTGTCCCAAATCGGTTTTAGCCCCAAAAATGGCTCAAACGCTTTTTATTCTTCATTCTTTTCTAACACAAGTTCATCCATACATAATAACAATAAGTAATATCCAATTACTTTAAAAGAAGAAGGACTTTTACCTCATTTATTGCCCAAAAACGCCCCAAAACAGTCCGGTCTTTATTGGTGCGCAGTTTTTGTTTCGCTCAACTTCATCAAGTTCCAATCACATATATGTACCCCCTACAACCTTAGGAGCAACTTCTCTTTGAATCTCACTTCCAAAAAGTCGACGGAACCCCTAGGGTTTTGGCATCAACTTTCGGCCAAGACAAGTAAAAACGTGTAGAATATTAATCTAGGCTTAGCACTTGGTTTAAGGGCTTAATCTTGGAGAAATAAATTGATCAACAATGGTTGTTTTTAGCCAAGGGGCTCTCGAAATGATGGAGCTAAAGGGGAGAAGATGAGAGTTTATTTTTTTGTCTAAGTGTAAAGTGATCCAAGTCTTGCAAGACTTGGATATGTATAGCCAAGTGGAGTGGGACCCATGTCCACTTGTCCCCTCTCAAATTATCTATTTTGTTGTCATCTTAGCAAGACAAGTGGATGGGCACCACGTGTCGCCCTCCGATTGGTCCAAAATATTATAATTTTTCGAAGGTCCCTGCGAAATTGTGAAATTCTCGGCGGACCCCATATTATCAATTCCAACACCTTATAATTCAATACTAAGTCCATAAATCTAATTAGAAGTATTATACTCCAAGTTAATAATTTTTCCGTCGTCACATTTTTTCCAAAATTTTCCTTAAGAAAATGTAATTATTCTTTCCTTCCAAAATTCAAATCTTAAATCCTTATTCACGTTCTCAATTAGTAGCCCTGGTATTACGGGGTGTAACATCCTTCCCCCCTTAGAAACATTCGTCCTCGAATGTCCATCTAAGGTCTCAATAGTTAGCTAGTATTCCACGATTCTCGATTATTCCATGTCCCAATATTACATTATCTCTCCCCTCATACGGGTAAGATAGTTTCTCATAATCTCAATATCATGTTGTCCTAATCACAACAACCATATTTACTCCATAAAAATATTATTCGTGCATCTCACTTAAGCATACAACACAGCTTAATCTAATAACATGGTATGTCCATAAGTCAATTAAACCTGATCTTTCAAGAGTCTATCACAATCTTAGTCAGTTCATTACCTCTTGACTATTCCAAATAAGTACATATATAAAGCCTAGGTGTGGATTCAATAAACTGTTTCACACCTTCCAAGTAATTATTAAGTCTTAACCAACTCATGGTAACTCATAATCTTTCTAGGCAACACACATATGACCCCAAATAAATACGCTCGTACAGATACATATCATCATTATACCAACTGTACAATGTTTTACCAACCTGGATACGAAGCCCATATAATCCTTTCTGGGTCACTGTTGCCTTTCTCATATCTACAATCAAAATAACATGTTAGGGAGAGACTACCCTAACAACACAGCTATATCGCACGATCTCAGAGTGAGAAGAAGGGAAACCAATCCTAAATGTACTATAGCCTCTTGTTTATAGATGTGGTGCACAACACATCGATAAACAAGACTCTACTATACACGGTCTGTAGACATGCCGAGGACTAACTGCTCTGATACCACTCACACGCCCAAATCCGGGCGTGGTGGTGCCCCTACCTGGGCACCCTTCTACCCATACAACATAAATAAACCGCGGAAGATAAATAACACTCATTTTTTTTTAAAACAAAGGCAAAGCCGGAAAGGCTTCCGTATAAATATAAATCACCCGAAAGGGTCTACGATGTACAACAATGTAAATACAACTTACACCAGTCCAGCCCACATATGAATACAGACCTCTAAGAAGGTGACAACAACTATGACGGGACAAGGCCCCGCCGTACCCTTGAATATACCTAGCCATAATGACAAACTCCGGAACTTGGAGCCATCTCAAAATGCTGAACAAGGATCCTAAGCTCGCGGATCCACAACTGTGTACCTAGACCTGCGGACATGAACGCAGCCCCCCTAAGGGGGTCAGTACAACAAGTACTAAGTATGGAACGGAAATAAAGTACATTAAACAAGATCATAACTGTACAAAATAATGATAGGGACAAGTATAAAAATTAAATTACCAGATCCTACCGTGCCATTTTAACTCATAAAATCAATCGTACATTAATCATTCTTTTCCTTCTTTCAATAAGAATTAACATCATATTCTTACATACATACTTAAGAATTCAATCAAGTTTTTCCACATAACTTACATATCTTACATAACATAATCCTACTTGGAGGGACTTCTTATTCGTGGGAGCTTACTTTGATTATTCATACGTGATAACGTAATCCGCCCATTTGCGGAGACGGTGTCTTGATGAATCATGTGGCATAATCCGCCCGCCCGCGGGGCTCGGTGCATCGTGGAATCATGTAGTATAATTCGCCCGCCGGGGCTCGGTGTCTTGTGGAATCATGTAGCATAATCCGCCCGCATGCGAGCTCGGTGTCTTGTGGAATCATGTAGCATAACCGCCCGCGCGAGGCTCGGGAATCATGAGCATAATCCGCCTTTGCATGTGTACGCTCGGGGTAATATGGCGTAATCCGGCCTATTTGTAGGCTCGGTGTATCTCATAACATAATCCGGCCTATTTGTAGGCTCAGTGTATCTCATAACATAATCCGGCCTATTTGTAGGCTCGGTGTGATTTTCTTTACATAACCTTTTAACCACCCTTTCACTTCTTCTTAAGTCGTTATAACAACTTCCCATAAAGCTATTATAACAACATTTCATTTTAGAGAACTTAAGACACTTTTATTTCTTATCACATTGGGGAAACTAAACCCAAAAGTACTACGTACATACATACTTAAAAAAAATCATAAAACTCCTTCTCTTTAAATCAATAAACGTATACTTTTAAAACTCAAGTCACATACTCTTTCGAAATCAAGCCTCTTAACTTTAGAAGTAAATCAAGTAACCCATATCTTGAAAAATAAAGTCTCATAACTTGTAAAGAAATCAAGTCTCATAACTTTAAATCAAATCTCTTAACTTTAGAAATCAAGTCTCATATCTTGAAAAATAAAGTCTCATAACTTGTAAAGAAATCAAGTCTCATAACTTTAAATCAAATCTCTTAACTTTAGAAATCAAGTTCCATTTCTTGAAAAATAAAGTCTCATAACTTGTAAAGAAATCAAGTCTCTTAACCTTAAATCAAATCTCTTAACTTTAAAGTACTTCACGTAACTTATACAATTTTGACTATGCCACTCATACTTTCTTAATCAAGACTCATATATTTCCAAAATCGACTTACTTACTTCAAATGAATTAAGTCGCATAGACTTACCAAATCAAGTCACATAGACTCACTAAAATTTAGTCACATAGACTTACCAAATAATCATGTCAAAGGAAGGAAGAAGTTCACATACCTCGTTGGCGACTAACCCAAACGACAAGTAGCAATACACTCCAATGTACTTCAACCTTATTGGCTATTCCACAAGCCAAGTAGAATGTGCTACACGTAGTACTTCAACCTAAAATGACAATAGCACTTCTATCAACTACAAGCTATCAAGTGTAGGACTTATACCAAATAATGGCCCTCTAATTCTACGGAAAATTGGGCAGCACTTCCTTTGTTTCTACGTATTTTTCCACCTTTTCCAAGACCCGTATTCATCAACCAACAAGCCACATTTAAGGCACAACCAACAGTTAGCCAAAGGGGATTACACGCCTAAATGGACGTGTAAAATTCTGCCCCACAGTTATACGAAACAGTCCACAAATCAGCCCATAAAAACAGTCCGCAATCCAACCATAACGAGGGTAAAATGTGAGAGCTTTTAACGCCTTTCCACACCCTTATTCCCTTAGGACTTTCATTAACAACTACTACACTTAAACATGCATAACAAAAACTAAATTTACAGCATTTAATACCTCAAAACAGTCCACTAAACGACACAACAACGTCTAACAGTTTTGGGCAGTTTCTCGGCCACAACAACTACAACCCGATAACTCGTTCCTTAATCCATTTTAATCCAATTCGACTTCCAAAACTTCTACATAAGTTATAACAACTTATTAAAAACAATATTAATCCATTATAACATGCAATAGGTGAAGATAACAACGACAATAACCAACGAATTCCATTTGCCCCAAATCTGTCCCAAATCGGTTTTAGCCCCAAAAATGGCTCAAACGCTTTTTATTCTTCATTCTTTTCTAACACAAGTTCATCCATACATAATAACAATAAGTAATATCCAATTACTTTAAAAGAAGAAGGACGTTTACCTCATTTATTGCCCAAAAACGCCCCAAAACAGTCCGGTCTTTATTGGTGCGCAGTTTTTGTTTCGCTCAACTTCTTCAAGTTCCAATCACATATATGTACCCCCTACAACCTTAGGAGCAACTTCTCTTTGAATCTCACTTCCAAAAAGTCGATGGAACCCCTAGGGTTTTGGCATCAACTTTCGGCCAAGACAAGTAAAAACGTGTAGAATATTAATCTAGGCTTAGCACTTGGTTTAAGGGATTAATCTTGGAGAAATAAATTGATCAACAATGGTTGTTTTTAGCCAAGGGACTCTCGAAATTATGGAGCTAAAGGGGAGAAGATGAGAGTTTATTTTTTTGTCTAAGTGTAAAGTGATCCAAGTCTTGCAAGACTTGGATATGTATAGCCAAGTGGAGTGGGACCCATGTCCACTTGTCCCCTCTCAAAATATCTATTTTGTTGTCATCTTAGCAAGACAAGTGGAGGGGCGCCACGTGTCGCCCTCCGATTGGTCCAAAATATTATAATTTTTCGAAGGTCCCTGCGAAATTGTGAAATTCTCGGCGGACCCCATATTATCAATTCCAACACCTTATAATCAATACTAAGTCCATAAATCTAATTAGAAGTATTATACTCCAAGTTAATAATTTTTCCGTCGTCACATTTTTTCCAAAATTTTCCTTAAGAAAATGTAATTATTCTTTCCTTCCAAAATTCAAATCTTAAATCCTTATTCACGTTCTCAATTAGTAGCCGTGGAATTACGGGGTGTAACAGTTATATTAGCTTTATGGAAAGATAAATGAGGATAAATGACTTGATTTAATGAAAGGCAATTTGATTTTAAGGCATCAATTGCCTAAGGTTTTATAAGAAAAGGAGTCACTTGATTTAGAAACCTAACTTTATTTCTAAAGGTATTGTGACTTGTCTTGAAAAGTAATTTTGACTTGATACTACGGTTAATAGTATCTTGGAAGTTTTATATGAAAAAGAGTCATTTTTAAAAAGAGTGGAAGTATGTAGTACTTTGGGGTTAAATTCCCGGATTTTTTTATAAAAGACGTGTTAGTGCCTTAAGTAAACTAAAATGAGAGTGTATATGAACAAGAATAATAAGAAGTTAGGGGATTTCTTAACTTGCTTATATATTGTATGATAAGCCGGTAGTGCTTATGTTATGTATGATAGCCGGTTTGTGCTAGTGGTATATTATTCATTACGGGGTCATTCCCCGGGTTTGTGGCATTTGCATATTCCGTGGATTTGCTACCCACGATGCGAGGAATACCTCATGCGAGTACGTAAGGGCTTATGCGGGTGAAATAGTCCCATGCGGGCGGGTACAGCCTATGCGAGGAATACCTCATGCAAGTCCGTAAGGGCTTATGCGGGTGAAATAGTCCCATGCGAGGAATACCTCATGCGGGTCCACACGACCTATGCGGTGAAATAGTCCCGCGAGTAGGATTGCTTAATGATATCGCTCGTGGTCCTGCTTTGATCGTGAGCTTCCTATTTTTATGTTGTAAGTATACTCCTATTTACTCTCATTGTTAGTAAGGCACAGTGTACTGTAATTTGATTATCATACATGTCTCCGGCTTTGTTTTAAACTTATGATGTAATTACAGTATTTTCCAGTTTTACATACTTAGTACATATCAGGTAATCGACCCTTCCTCGGCCGCGTTTATCGCCGCAGGTGGTAGCAGGTGGTGGATCCTCATTCTTAGGATCACTTATCAGACGTCAGAAGCTCCATTTCTCCGGAGGCTTGTCTTTTTGGTACAGTCTTTCCCTGATGTTGTAGATTTATGTACATTCAGGGGTATGGCGGGGCCCTGTCCCGCCACTGTTGTTATTCTGCAGTGCAGAGTCACATTTTGTGGTTTGGGCTGTAAGAACCGAGTTGTACAGTTTTGCTTTTGATTATGCATATTTTATGGAAGGCGGCCTTATCGGCTAGCCTGTGATGTTATTTGTTACACCCCGTATTTACAGGACATGTTTTAAGAACGTACGTAAGAACTCACAAATGTTAAGATTTGAGACTAGTAAAAATTTATCGGAATTATGGAATTTTCGGAAAACGTAATTTTGTGATGAATGGGAGGGCGACACGTGTCACCCCCTTATAGATGTCTTGGACGAATTACATGGGCACAAGGGTCATTTGACCCTTGTTGGGAAGACAAGTCTTGCAACTTGTAGAGCTTGACACAATTGACTAAGTCAAAGGGTCCACAAAGTCTTGATATTTAGTAAGACCTCATCCAAGCCACCCATTTGTTTGCATCTTGACCCTCCATTGTGATATATAATACTAGTAGTAGCAAGACAAGCCTAACACTTAGAAAATTTTTCAAGAATTGAAGAGCTCTCTCTATGTTGCTCTCGGGTTCACCTCAACCAAAAGGAATTTTTTTTTTGTTTCTTGTCCATTAAGCTCCACACTTTAAACCAAGGTTCTTGAGTGTATTGTAAGTGTATCTCAATAGAAAAATCTCGGAAAAAGATAGTTTTCGTATTAGTCGCAAGGTGAAAACCTAGTTGCTTTCTAGGTTTTGGTTTGGAAGTTATAAGGAAATTTGTTGGTATTGTTCTAAGGGTCTCAAGTAGCGGATTGAAGTGTCTTGAAGAGGCTCTAAGTTGCTAGGGAGCGACTTCGGATTTGGAGTTGGATTAAGATTCGTTAAGGTATAATCTTGTCTCTTATAAGTGTTACAAGATCATATATATAATGTTTATTGTTAGCTTTACATGTTGCTAGAATGAAGTACTTGTGTTGAAGTTTTATAAGTGTTATGGATTGTGGTAGCCTAAATCCGAAATGACATATTAGCCATTTGAAGTTGGATTACAATTTGGTCGTATTTAGAATCGTCGCATGTTACTTACTTGAAGATTTTGGTAGTTATAATCGATTGCGACTTAATATCATGTTATGCTAACAACTTGGATTGAAAAGGAATTTGGATAAGAATTGGTAGTGTTGTATCTCATTGTTGCCGAAATTTGGCCTTGTAGTTTGTATTAGTTGATATCAATTGTGGGGCGGAATTTTACACGTCTAGTAGGCGTGTAATCCCCTATTGATTAATTGTATTGTTGGGCCTTAAAAGTGGCGTGTTTGGTTATTGAATTCGGCATTGAAAAAGGTGGCAAAGTAAGTAGAAACAAAGGAGGTGCTGTCCGATTTTCCGTAGAATTTAGTGACTTAGCACTTAGAATATTCTACGTTTGAAGTAAGAGGTTAATGGACGTATTGTGACCATTATAGGTTGAAGTACTAAGTATAGCGTATCCTACTTGAAGGATGGAATAGCTATCAAGGTTGAAGTACTTTGGAGCATTTTGCTACTTGTCGATAATCGTCGCGAGGTATGTGAACCTCTTCCTTCCTTTGGCATGATTCTATGTATGGAATATACATGTGGTATTATTTCATGTTTCCTTCTACTCTTAGAAGTTAAGAAGTATGTGTGTGATTTACTCTATGTAAAGTTTATGTCAAAGTTATCCTAAGTCCTTACCGAGTCTTATGGGGGATGTGGTAAGAGTCGTTAGGAGGTACTTTGGAGCCAAGTTGACTTGGCTAATTTATGGCACGAATGAGAATAAGTATCGAGCAAGCCATTGCAGCGTTAATAAAGGAAAATGTAATGACAATCAATTATGTTAAAATGAGTAGAATTCTCCATCTGCATAGAAGCTAAGATAAGACAAAATTGTATTACATTTTCTAGATCATGACCACTTGAATAAGATCGTTATAAATAAGTATAACTTATTCACAACGCACCAAAGTATATGTTACTTAACTTATAAGAATTTACGTATGAAGTTTTAAGGCTATGGATCTCAAATTCTTAAAAGTTAAGAGACTTTATTTTCAAGTTAGGAGACTTGATTCTTAAAGGAAGAAATGAATTGATTTACAGGTATAGAATACTCGATTTGGAAAGACTTGATTTATAAAGCTAAGAAACTTGTTTTCTTAAAAGTTAAGGGACATGAAGAGTTTTAAAGTATGTGATACTTGTTCCGTTTTAAACGTATAAGTCCCTTGGATAGGAAATTGTATTTGGCTAAGGTATAAAGTGAATATAACGACTTTATGGGAAGTTGGTTATATTTGCTTTATGGAAAGTAGATATGACTTGATACTACGGTTGTTAGTATCTTGGAAGTTTTTATTTGAAAAAGAGTCTTTCTAAAAGGAGTAGAGGTGCGTAGTACTTGGGGTTAAATTCCCGGATTTTTTTTATGTGAGAAACGGAAGTGCCATGAGTTTATAAAAATGGAAGTCTAAAGGTTTAATGAACTTGCCTATGTTTGCTTGTGATAGCTTTGAGTGAAGTATTATATGTTTACGTTGTCGTGACTCTCAGTTGGAGGGCCGGCTGTCTTGTTGTAAGTATACTTGGACGTACCGACAGTGATGTGGGATTTCACGGGTATGCTTCCATTATGATTGATCCTTGGACCTGCTTATACGATGTGGGATTCCGGGGCATGTGACCAGGAGGCGGGTTAGATTCCCGGATTTGTTTTATTAACCATGGCCATGCTTATACGATGAGGGATTCCGGGGCATGCGACCATGCTATGTACGATTATTACTACATGGGCTGGCTCCCCATGAAGACATGTACCGCGATGAGGATTAGGGGCATGTTATATTATTACTCCACGGGCTAGCTCCCGCGAAGACCGTGTCACGACCGAACCGGGCACGGCGGTGCCCTACAGGCACCCTTTGTATACATCGAGAGAATAGCAATGGAACATACACAACATAAACATAGGTGTAACAACATAACAACAAAGCTGGCGATAAGGCGCGCTTCAATATATAAACAAAGACAAAAGTACAACTTTACAACTCGGTTCTTATAGCCCAACCACATATGTGACTACGCACCTCTAGGAATAACAAGCGTGGCGGGACAAGGCCCGCCGTACTTCGAATATACATAAACGTGACAACTCGGAACACCGAGCCATCTCAACTTCGAACCGGGATCTTAAGCTCGCGGATCCACAATCACAGTGTACCTAAACTGCGGGCATGAACGCGGCCCCGAAGAAATTGATAACAGTACCGATTATGAAACTGAAATAACGTACAGTAAACAGATCACAACTGTACAAGAGAATGACAGGGACACGTATAAAAATACTTACGGATCCGTAGTGTCATTACCACTTATGAACTTAATCGTACCTTATCATCTTTTCCCATTTCAATAAAAGTTATAGCCATATATTACGTACTTAGGAGAAGTCATTAAGTTCATCTCTATTTAACTTACTATCTTTCATAACATAGTCAGGCCATTACGGAGGACACATATACTACCCTACCAAATCGGGACGCGATCCAATCACACTAATATCAAAGCATGCGTGGAATCCCCATCACCGGCGACTATAAGTGTAAAATATAACCATGTGACGCGCGTGGCATCCTACCTCACTGTCGTCAGACATACACAATACATATATATATATCTATCTCGCCTGTGGAATCCCCATCACTATCGATGGCGTCAGACATGTAAACTATAACCATGTGGCCAGCGTGGCATCCTACCTCACCGTCGACACATACACAATACATACATATATATATATCTCACCGTGGAATCCTCATCTCGGGTACATGACTTAATGGCGTCCTCACATCGTGGGTAGCAAATCCACAAAAGCAGTGGTATAACGATCTTGGGAAGCTATCCTCGGATATACTCTTACCACGAAACTACATGCCTCTAATCCTCATCGTAAGCATGTCTACGGTGCATACCCGTGGAATCCCTACTTCAGACGGTATGTCGGTAAACTCATACCAAGGCCATGGAAGCATACGTGGAATCACATCACCGACAGTGCGTCTGTAGACTCATAACAAGGCAATGGGAGCATACCCGTGGAATCCCACATCATTGTCGGTACGTCCAAGTAACTTACAACAAGACAGCCGGCCCTCCAACCGAGAGTCGCGGCAACGCAATAAAACATAATACTTGCACTCAAAGGCTATCACCAAAGACACATATAGGCTAATTCTCAATTAACCAAGCCAAAGTACTTATCAAGGCACACTTAGACTAATTCTCAATTAATCAAGCCAAAGTACTACGTGCGTACATTCTTTTCAAAGACTCTTCAATAAAACTTCCCGATACTAACCACCGCGAGATCAAGTCCTATCCTCCTTTCAAGACAAGTCACAATACCTTTTAGAAATACAATTACCGGCTTCTAAAACAAGTGACTTCTGTATTACAAACCGTAAGCAATTGGTACCTTTAAAACAATTGCCCTTCCTTAATACAAGTTATTCCTTTGATTGCTTTACTAGAGAAAACCATTCTCTTAACCTTCCATAAAACCGTTATAACCAACTCCCCATAAAGCCGTTATAACCCTTTATGGTTTAGACCAATACGTTCATTTTATAACAAGAGACTTCTACTTTCAAATCACTTCTCTTAACTTTCGAAATACTTCAAGTCTCTTAACTTTTAAGAAAACAAGTTTCAAGTCTTAAAAGCTTCATACGTAAACTCTTTTAAAATTTGTAACAAATCTTTGGTGCGTCGTGAATAAGTTATACTTATTTATAACGATCTTATTCAAGTAGCCATGATCTAGAAAATGTAATACAATTTTGTCTTATCTTAGCTTCTATGCAGATGGAGGATTTCTACTTGTTTTAACATAACTGATTGTCATTACATTTTCCTTTATTAACGCTGCAGTGGCTTGTTCGATACTTATTCTCATTTGTCTGTGACTTAGCCAAGTCAAATTGGCTCTTTATATAATAAATCCTTAGTCAATTTATGCCTGATCATCATGTTGCCTTTTTGTTCTACAATCAAGTCATTATACTTCCATATAGCAAATATACACCACTCCGCATCAAGTCGTTATATTCACTTTATACCTTAGCCATAATACAATTTCCTATCCAAGGACTTATACGTTTAAAACGAATCAAGTATCACATACTTTAAAACTCTTCAAGTCCCTTAACTTTAATAAAACATTAGACATCCTTTAAACTTTCAAAGAAGTGAGTTAATCTCCTAACTCACCCGTCTTGGCTATTCATAAAACTAGTAAAGGATATCAGGTGTTGTCGTCTCACCGTACTACATCGTGCAACTAGTCAAGTTCACAAGATAGGAAAAGTTCTACATAGAGTAGATCACATAACTACCTCTTAACTTCTAAGAGTAACAGAAACATGAAATGATACCACAGGTATATTCCATACATAGAATCATGCCAAAGGAAGGAAGAGGTTCACATACCTTGCGACGATTGTCGACAAGTAGCAAAATGCTCCAAGTACTTCAACCTTGATAGCTATTCCATCTTCCAAGTAGAATCGCTATACTTAGTACTTCAATCCTATAAAGGGTCATAAAACATCTATTAACCTCTAGCTTCGAACGTAGAACATTCTAAGTGTTAAGTCACTAAACTCTACGGGAATTCTGACAGCACCTCCTTTGTTTCAACTTACTTTTCCACCTTTTTCAAGGTAAAAGCGACAAGGCAACAATATCCAAATCTAAGCCAACTTAACTATAACAGCCTCAGGCTCACAAATCTAAACTACTATCACAAGTATTAACTCAAATCCAAGAGAAGGGAAACTCTTACCTTTCGGAAAAACCCACAAAAGCCCTTTTCTACCACTTCCTATCAGACAAACTCATCCACAGCGCTTCCACAAGTTACCCACACTTTTCCTTCTTGCCGCGCTCAACAATCTCTCTAAGGCAAGGTTTTCTTCAAAAACTAGAGAGAAGGGAGAGGAGTTTCTTGGGAGGTTTGGTGAGAATGGCCAAGTCTTCAAGACTTGGCCTTTAAATAGGCCCCTTTTTACGAAAATATCCCCGATTTCTAATATCTGCGAAAAATCCGCCTTGGCGCCGCGCCAGCGGCGCATGGCGCTCAATCTTCCGAAAAGTTCCAGATTCGGCGCGGCCTGCGTCCGGCCGCGGCTGCAAACCCGCGACTCTCGGTACAACGCGCGCACGCGTCCGGCGCCGCACCTGGCTCAAACCATCGCTTTGCACATTGCGCACCAAACTTGAAACTTTCATAACTTTCGACTCTGATGCCCAAACGGTTTAACGGTTGCGTTAGGAACTAGATTTAACGGACTACACACTAGGATTTTTAAACACCTTGAAATTCTTAACAACTTGGGGTACAACACTCCAAGATAGACTCAAAATCCGCTCAACACATGTTTTTCAACTTATCTTAACTTCTTGAATTTACGGGGTGTAACAACCTGCACCTACGATGAGGGATGCCGAGGGCACGTTATGGCCATGCTTATACGATGAGGGATTCCGGGGCATGCGGCCACGTTATATATATATATATATATATATATATATATATATATGTGTTGTGTATGTATGCAAGCGGTGAGGTGGGATGCCAGGCGCGTCACATGGTTATATGTTACACTACGGTGTCGCGATGATGTAGATTCCACGGGCAGGAGATATATATATATATGTGTTGTGTATGTGTACGCCGACAGTGAGGTGGGATGCCACGGGCGCGTCACATGGTTATATGTTACACCTACGGCTGCCGGCAGTGATGTGGGATTCCACGGGCAGGAGATATATATATATATATATATATATATATATATATATATATATATATATATATATATGTATGTAGCGGTGAGGTGGGATACCACGGCCGCGTCACATGGTTATATTTTACACTTATAGCTGTCGGCAGTGATGGGGGATTCCACGGGCACGCTTTGATATTTGTGTGATTTGATCGCGTCCCAGATTGGGCCGGGTAGTATATGTGTCCCTCCATAAAGGGCCGAATTATGTTATGAAAGATAAGTAAGTTATAGGGTAATGAACTTGACGATTTTTCCCAAACATGTACGTAAGAAAGTGACTATAACTTTTATTGAAAATGGGAAAAGATAATAAGGTACGATTAAGTTCATAAGTGGTAATGACACGGCAGGATCTGGTATGTACTTCTTTTATATTTGCCCTGTCATTCTTTTGTACAGTTATGATTTGTTTCTCAGACTTTATTTACATTCCATATTCGCATTTTGTTATCGACCACCGAAGTGCGTTCATGCCCGCAGGTTTTAGGTACACAGGTTGGTGATCATTGCTCTTAGGATCTCGGTTCAGTTTTTGGGAAAAAGCTCCATTTGCTCCGGAGACTTATCTCTTGGTACGGTTTTCCCTGAGGTTGTAGATTCATGTATATTCAGGGGTATGGCGGGGCCCTGTCCCGCCACTGTTGTTATGGTAAAACTCTTAGAGGTCTGTAGTCACATATTGTGGGTCAGTTTGTAAAGGAAAGGAGGCAACTGCTTCGTTTATGTATTTACTATCCAGGGCGGTAGCCTTATCGGCTAACCCGTTGATTTTATCCTTGTTGATTCATTTATAAGTTTCATGTATGTTCCGCTGATTATCTCTGATGTATACCTATAAGGGTGCCCAGGTAGGGCACCAGTCGCGAGCCCGGGGTCGGGTCGTGACATTATTGTCTAAACATGTTGTATGTTGTGTATGTTCCGCTGCTATTCTCTGATGTGTACCTGAACGGGGTGCCCAGGTAGGGCACCAGTCGCGGCCCCGGGGTCGGGTCGTGACAGATATGAGACTGGTAATGTCTTCAGTATCGTCATGCCATAGGTTACAGTTTTAGGTAACCGTGGGAAAAAGTATTGTGTTGGGGTAATTAAGAACGACGTTACGAAATGGTCGAGGAAGTGTCGGAAGGATAAAAATGCAGGTAGTACGCATATTTGAAACTGTACGATTATGAATCAAGATAGAAATACTTTTGCTAATAATAAGCATAAGGTAAGGTTATGACCAGAATGATAAAGAGAATATGATTATGGTTTTGTAAGTTGCACGAGATATGATTACCCCAGACTAGTGTAAGACCATTAGTAAATAATGGGCAGTAAGAACACCTCGAGGAAAGGTTGTAGCATCGGTACTGACGAGAAAGATAGTAAGAAAATATGGAGGGGTAAGGGACCCCAGGACAACTTGAAATAACTTATAAAGGAAAGACGAGTAGACACTCGAACGATAATAAATCCTGACTATAAACTCTACGAGCTGAGATAGAATAATCGGTTTACTACTTGACAAGATCAAGGAAATCTCCCCCCTAAATTGTGTTTGACTGGAAGTCTTAGCCATGAGGCAAGCAAAAGAATCAAATCTAAGTTAGTGACCAAGTTTGGTTGCAACAGAGAAAAGGAAACAGGAACCATAATTGAGATTAAGGACAGCCGAATATTTCGTAAGAATGAGAAAGGTTTCCAGTTATTGGAAGATAAGTTGGCCACGACTACAGTTCTAACCCCTCCTGAAAGACTAGAAGGTTAGGTTATTATGATAACACGTTGGGTGTTGGGCTAGGTTGTGTACTGACGCAACTCGATAAGGATAGAGCTTATGTTTTCCCGGTAGTTAGGGAAGCAGGAAAGAAAATTACGCCACTCACGATTTAGAGCTGGCGGCAGTTAAGTCATGCCTTGAAGATTTGGGGGCATGACGTTTATATAGACTTCATGTGGATATTTGTGTAGACCACAAGAGCCTCCGGTATATCTTCAGACAGAGGCAGTTGAATTTGCGACAGAGATGGTGGTTAGAGTTACCCAAGGATTTTGATATTGATATCCTATACCATCTGAGGAAGCCGAGACGGTTACAGATGCTCTTAGACGTGGATCTATGGGTAGTCTGCCAGGTGGGCAACCAGATAGACAGGACGTGGTCCGTGAGATACATCAGCTACCGAGCCGAGGGGTTCGATTATTTGTTCCAAGGTTAATGGAGTAGATCCGAGAGGTTGCCGAGGAGGTGAAGAGGCGACAATATGAGGATTCAGCGTTAGTATGTGTTCGAGATACGACTCTCCGAAAAGAGAAGAGCCTGTTTGGGTAGCACCGGATGGGGTGCTGTGATACGAGGAGAGATTGTGTGTACCCGGTCTTTGCAGACTTGTCAACGAGTTTTAGGAGGCACGCGGTCTGTTGCTCTAATTGTTCGGGGTCGACTAAGTCATGTCGTGACCTCAGATGCATGTATGGGTAAGATGACCGGAAAAGGGACATAGCGGAGTTTACTGCTTAGTGTCCGAATTAGTAGCAGGTCAAGGTTGAACACCAGAAGCCCAGTGGGCTATTACAGGCAATTTAGATCCCGACTTAGATATGGGAGGTGATTAATGAGGATCTTGTTACAGGGTGGAATCGTACTCAGAGGAAGTGCGACCCCCTGGGGGTCATGGTAAACATGCTGACGAAACCAACCGTGTTCTTCCGGTTAGGACCATTTGCTCGGCTGAGGTTTATGCCAGCTTTTATAGCAGGAAGATTGTGAGACTGCACGGGGTTCCTACGTTTATGATGTCAGATAGATGAGCTCGGTTGCGGATAACTTCTGGAGGTTGTTCAGAAGGGTTTTAGGGACACATGTGAGTCTCAGTGTTGCATTACACCCTCATACCGACGGACAGGCAGAGCGTACTATCCAGACACTTGAGGGTAGGTTACGGGCCGATGTTATTGGTTTCAGAGTTACCTGGAAGAATTATTCGCCTCTTGTTGAGTTACGTACGATAACGGATACCCTTCCAGTATTCGGATGGCCATGTATGATGCCTTGTATGTAAGAAAGTGTAGATCGCCGGTTGGTTGGTTCGACATAGGCGAGGTTCAGTTATTTGGTCCAGACTTGATTCAGCGGGTTGTGGATAAGGCGAAGCTTATCCAGAAAAGATTATTAGTAAGCTCAGAGTCAGCAGAAGCTTTATGCAGATAACCGACGTTGACACGTGGGGTTCATCTTGACATTTTAGTATGAGTATTGTTATGTGGCCACGTGTGGCATTATTGGTATGTAGGGGTTGTAAGGAGACTATGTCGCTATCTTTAAGTTTGACTCCCAAAAGAACATTCGGGGACGAATGTTTCTAAGGGGGGAAGAATGTTACACCCCGGAATTCCAGGATATGTTTATAAGAACGTACGTAAGAACTCAAAAGTGTTAAGATTTGAGACGAGTAAAAATTTATCGGAATTATGGAAATGTCGGAAAACGAAGTATTGCGACGAACGGGAGGGCGACACGTGTCACCCCCCCTTAGTGGTCTTGGACGAAAATGACATGGTTAGAATGGTCATTTGACCATTATTGAGATGACCAAGTCTTGCAAAGACTTAAGCTTGACATTGTTGACTAAAGTCCAAGGGCCACTTGGCTAGAATCCTTGTGAAACTCATCCAAGACACCCATTTTTTTTAATCTTGACCCTTCCTAGTGTTATTTAAGTATACTAGTAGCAAGACTTTGTCATTCTACACTTAGAGAAAAAAATTGAAATCTTGTTCTTGCTCTCTTTAGTAGCTCACGGCAATGGTGCATTTTTCAAGAGGAAAATTTCCAATTGTTGTCCAATAAGCTCCACAATTTAAACCAAGGTTCCTAAGGTTATTGTAAGTGTATCTCAATAGAAAGATCCCGGTAAAGTGGTGTTTTCGTATTAGTCGCAAGGCGGAAACTTAAGGAGTTCTTCAACTTTGAAGTTGGAACTTGAAGATGAGTTCTTCATAAGCTTCTAAGGGTTGCTTGGAGTGGATTGGAATGTCAAAAAGAGGAGCTAAAGTTGCTAAGGATCGACTTGTAATCTTGGATCATATTTGGGCTAAATGAGGTATAATCTTCGTCTTACTTTTGTAATTGAAGATTCCATGTTATGATAAGTTAGAAATGATCATGTGATATGTGTTATGAAGATTGATAAGTGTTATGGAAGTTTAGAAGCTCAAATCTGAAAATGACATGTTGAGTCATTTGAAATTGAATTACAATTTGGTCGTTATCTAGAATCGTCGCATGTTATCTACTAGAAGATTGTAATAGCTATAATCGATTGCGGCTTGATTACATGTTACACTAAACAACTTGGATTGAAAAGAAGTTGGAAAGAAGACTTTGTGTTGTTGTCCCTCAAATTTGCCGAATTGACATTATAGTTTAGACTAGTTTGATATAAATTGTGGGGCGGAATTTTACACGTCTTGTAGGCGTGTAATCCCCTATTGTTAACTACTTTGTTGAACCTTAAATGTGGCGTGTCTGGTTATTGAATTCGGCCTTGAAAAAGGTGGCAAAGTATGTAGAAACAAAGGAAGTGCTGTCCAATTTTCCGTAGAATTTAGTGACTTTGCACTTGGAATATTCTACGTTTGAAGTAAGAAGTTAATAGACGTATTATGGTCATTATAGGTTGACATACTACGTACGACATATTGGACTTAGCAAGTGGATTGAACCGAAGAGGTATGTGGAACTTTCTTATCTCTTGAGCATGAATAAGTTGTAAATGTATAGTACGGTAGACGTACGAGTTTTTGACGAATCTAGTCCATTTGATATCCTTGGTTTATCTTAAGAATGTTCAAGTTGGTTGAGTTAGGGAATTAACTCACTTGTTTAAAAATATTAAAGATATCTTGGTTTTTAAAAGTTAAGAGACTTTAAGTATGTTGAAAGTATTTTTGATACTTGTTTTGTGGAAAGTTTAAGTCTCTTGGATATAAAGAAGAATGTAAGTATCTAAGGTATAAAGCTAGTATAACGACTTTATGGGAAGTTGGTTATAATAGCTTTATGGAAAGTTAAAAAGAGTGGTTTACTCTAAGTAATATAAGTATGATAAATGACTTGAAATAATGAAAGACAAATTGATTTAAAGGCATCAATTGCTTAAGGTTTTTAAAAGAAAGAAGTCACTTGATTTAGAAGCCTGAAAATGTATTTCTAAAAAAGGTATTGTGACTTGTCTTAAAATGTAGTTATGACTTGATACTACGGTTATTAGTATCTTGGAAGTTTTATATGAAAAAGAGTCATTTTAAAAGAAATGAAGTACGTAGTACTTTGGGTTAAATTCCCGGATTTTATAATGACATGTTAGTGCCTTAAGTAAACTAAAATGAGAGTGTATATGAATAAGACTAATAAGAAGTTAGGGGGATTTCTTAACTTGCTTATGTAATGTATGATAAGCCGGCAGTGCTTATGTTATGTATGATAAGCCGGTAGTGCTTATGTTATGTATGATAGCCGGTTGTGCTAGTGATATATTG
This sequence comes from Przewalskia tangutica, assembly GCA_029844215.1. Classification (NCBI taxonomy): domain Eukaryota; kingdom Viridiplantae; phylum Streptophyta; class Magnoliopsida; order Solanales; family Solanaceae; genus Przewalskia; species Przewalskia tangutica. The sequence continues at coordinate 89,772,331 of CM056721.1, forward strand.
TGCATTACGGGGTCATTCCCCGGGTTTGTGGCATTTGCATATTCCGTGGATTTGCTACCCATGATGCGAGGAATACCTCATGCGGGTCCGAAAGGGCTTATGCGGGTGAAATAGTCCCATGCGGGGCGGACCAGTCCTATGCGAGGAATACCTCACGCGGTCTACCACGACCTATGCGGCGGATACGATCTATGCGAGGAATACCTCATGCGGGTCCATACGACCCTTGCGGGTGAAATAGTCCCAGGAATAGGATTGCTTAATGATACTGCGGGCGGGTGGCCCTGCTTTGATCATGAGCCTCCTATTTTTATGCAGTAAAATATACTTTTGTTTACTCTCATTGTTAGTAAGGCACAGTGTACTGTTATATGAGTTATCATACATGTCTCGATTTTATTTTAGACTTATGATTTCACTACGATGCTTTCGGTTTCACATATTTGGTACATGTTGTCTTGACCTCCTTGAAGCCGCGTTCACGCCGCAGTAGAGTGCTGATTCTGATCCTCACTCTTAGGATCACTGTTTAGTTGTTGAGAAGCTCCTTTATTTCGGAGGCTTATCCCTGGTATTGTCGGTTGTTGTACATTCAGGTATGGCGGCCCCATTCCGCCAAAGTTGTTATTCTTAGAGGTGCAGAGTCACATTTGTGGATTGGGTTTGTAAGAACAAAGATGTAATGTTTTAATTTTGTATTATGTATATGTTACGAAAGGCTGCCTTATCGGCTAGCCGGTTGATGTCTACTGTCTAAGTATGATTTTGATTTTAAGAGTTGTGTATGTTCCGCTGCTATTCTCTGATGTATACCTAAAAGGGGTGCCCAGGTAGGGCACCAGTCGCGGGCCCGGGGTCGGGTCGTGACATTAGTGTTCAAGTACCAAATTCTATTCTTTGTTATCTATTTGGTGACCGATGATTGATTTGTTGTTTATGACTCTAATTATGAAAACTAATTAAACTACGTTGTTTTACTTCAGTAATGTGAAAATAGGGCTTCCATATCTCCTCAACTATCCGCTTAACTTACTTATTAATGCAATTAATTATGGTTCTCCTTCTATTTTGAGATAGTAGGTTAACTAAGCCGTTTTATACTCCTGTTAAGGTTATATAAACACTCAACCCCAGTATAACACCTTTCTACCTTTCAGTGATAAGATTGACTATAGAGGAGGATTAAGACCAAAAACCTATTAATACTACACAAGTATCGGGGTACTTTCATCCACGATTTAACCTATGTTTATCCAACTACAACATATTCACAACCTCCCCTTTCGGATTTCGGTTAGAAATCATAAGAATTATGATAATTAATGATCAAGTAATTACCAAGCAATCAAAACATATATTGAATAAATCTCAACAATAAGAAGAAGAACAAAAAACATGCATTAATTCATAAAGATAAGGTTCAAGTGAATTGACATGGAAAACCCTATATTAAAGTTAGTTCCTAGCCATAGACATGACAAGACTAAATTAACATCCAACATAAACTGTAAAGAAAGTAAAACAAGAACAAGAAATTACTAAGAAAAGGTCTCCAATCTTGATCTCCAAAAGTGTGTAATTTGGCAAGAAGAGGAACCATTAAATATGGCCTAGGGTTCCCTTTTTATAGTCTCCAAAACGTGATGCAGGTTTTCCTTCAGGCCTGGCCCATTGTCCATTCGAAATTCTGATTTTTCCCGGCGCCACGGCCACCTGAATCAGCGCGCGGCCGAACTCTGCAACCTCTGAAGATTAGGCGCGTGGCGCACAGCCTATTTGGAGGCCAGCGCTGCTGGATTTCGTGTCTGGTTCGCCACTTTCTCGCTTTTCGAGCTCTGGAACCTCCGTTTCTGCCCTCTTTTTGCTCCTTTTTCGCCAATGAGCCACTTTAAACCAATATGACTCAAAAGAAAGAAAATCTATCCTAAGACGACACGTATTTTGTACAAAATTGGACCAAAGACTCACTAAAAATGACTCAAAAGGTGTATATAAAATACACCGATCACAGTACAGTAAACAAGATCATAACTGTACAAAAGAATGACAGGGGCAAGTATGAAAATCAAATACCAGATCCTACCGTGTCATATAACAATCAGAGCCAACTGTACCTTGTATCATCAGATTACTCAGTAACAGCACCACTTTCATATATGAAGGCCATGTCAGAATCAGGGACACCTGCCCTCAACATATAATATCACAGAAACATGTTCGTGGAATACAACATCACTGTCAGCACGTAACAAGTATAATATACAACCATCATCAGATAAGCAGGCCCGTGGAATTCAAACATCACTGTCGGCATGTAACAAGTATAATAATCAAATACCAGTACAATGTACCTTTTTAAAAGTAGAGTAATAAGAGTAAACTTTACATGCTTTAAAATAGGAAGCTTATGATAAATCTAGGGCCACCCACCCATAGTATCATTATGCAATCCTACTCATGGGACTATTTCACCCGCATAGGTCTTGTGGACCCGCATAGGGCAATTTGCCCCGCATGGGACTATTTCACCCGCATAAGACTATTTCACCCGCATGGACCCTGTGGGCCCGCAATGAGTATATACGCCATACTCGCATCGTGGGGAGCAAATCCACGGAAATGTATAATGTCTTGGGGGTTTACCCCGCAATTATACTCAGGAGATGTATAATGTTTTGGGGGTTTACCCCGCAATTATACTTATAACACTAGCACCAATGGCTATCATGAACAACATATGCAAGTTAAGTAATCTTTAACTCTCATTAGATCAAATAGGAGGTACTCTCGTCCTTAGAAAAACCAAGGCAATACCATGCCTTCCTTTTTAGAATTTCCAAGACAATACCATGCCTTCCTTGCTAAAATAACCAAGACAATACCATGCCTTCCTTTCTAAAATAACCAAGACAATACCATGCCTTCCTTGCTAAAATAAACAAGACACTAACAAGTCTTTCATTTTATAACACCAAGGCACTATCACACCTTGCATCACTAAGGATTAAAGTCCATTATAACAATGTACGTGAGCCGTACATTCACTTTATAAACTAAATTTCCATTTTAGAAAAACCCAAGTACTACATGTACCACTAGGAAGTAGAATCCAATACATGTATCATTTTGAAACCATCATCAAGGCACTTATCATACCAAATATCTTTCTAAGACATGGTTTGGAAAATCAGGGCAATAGACATCACGTATTACTTTAAAACATCTTTGAAAATCAAAGTGCCACATATCATGTACTATATTAAGGACTTAATCATGGACATTCTCACATGATTTCCTTATAACATTTTAAACCCTCTCTTGACTTTCCACAAACCTTGTTATAACAAACTTCCCATAAAGCCGTTATATCCATTTTCATTTTTAGACAACTAACGCACCATTACCTCTTTCCTTTTTTATAAAAACCAAAGCATTATCATGTCATGTAAGGGAATTGAACCCAAAGTACTTTGTACATATATTCTTTATAAAAGAATCGTTTCATGCGATATTTAGGGTGTTGAACCCACAAACACTTACACTATTAAAACCAAGTTAACACCAAGTAACTTATGCCTTTAAATCAAGTCACTTCTTCTTTCAAAACTTAATAAACTTACTTTTAAATCAAGTAAACTCCTTTTTTCAAAATCAGGTAACTTATACCTTTAAATCAAGTTACTTATACTCTTTAAATTAAGTAACAAATACTTTTCAAATCAAGTTACTTATTCTCCTTGAATCAAGTAACATATACTTTTCAAATCAAGTTACTATACCTTTTTAACTTCAACTCAAGGCTTTAAATCAAGTAACTTTCAACAATAAGGCAATTATTCCTTTAACTCAAGTAACTCATTCTTTTCAAATAACGTTACTCCTATCTTTTAAAATCAAGTCATGCATTTTCTTTAAACCAAGTAATCTATACTTGTTAAAATAATTCTAGTCTCACGACCTTCAAATAACTCTAGTCTCATAACTTCCACATAAATCAAGTCTCTTAACTTTAGAAATCAAGTCCCATAACTTGAAAAATAAAGTCTCAAACTTTCAAAATAAATCAAGTCTCTTAACTTTAGAAACCAAGTCTCTTAACTTTAGAAATCAAATCTCTTAACTTTAAATCAAATCTCATGACTTTAAAGTAATTCAAGTAACTTATACATTTCATAATCAAGACTCATATACTTTCAAAATCAATTTACTTACTTTAATAAATCAAGTCACATAGACTCACCAAAATCAAGTCACATAGACTTTCCAATTAATCATTTCAAAAGAAGGAAGAAGTTCACATACCTCGTGACGACTAACCCAAACGACAAGTAGCAATACGCTCCAATGTACTTCAACCTTATTAGCTATTCCACCCTCCAAGTAGAATATGCTACACGTAGTACTTCAACCTATAATGAAGATATCACTTCTATCAATAACATACTTTCTAGTATAAGACTTATACCAAATAATGCCCTCTAATTCTACGGAAAATTGGGCAACACTTTCTTTGTTTCTACGTACTTTTCCACCTTTTCCAAGGCCCGTATTTCAATAACCAACAAGCCACATTTAAGGCGCAACCAACAGTTAGCCAAAGGGGATTACACACCTAACTGGACGTGTAAAATTCTGCCCCACAATCTAAACAAAACAGTCCATAATATACCAACATTTTTAGGGTCATTCTCGGCCAACATCACTTTAAATCCAAATCCATTTTCCTTAATTCCTTTTTAATCCAACTCAAGTTCCAACATGTTATATTAACTATCAACAACAATATTTCCTTCATTATATAGCATGCGACAAGTGTTATTAACAACAAAATGGTCAACAATTCCCAATGGCCAATACCAACCAACTCTCGGCCTCAACATCCAAATGTGGTCCAAACCATTTCAAATATTCATTCTTTCTAGCACAAGGTCCTCTACATATATCCACAACATGTAATATCTAATTACATTAAGAGAAAGATGATCCTTACCTCAATATAGCCCAAAATAATCTAAGTTTAAAGTCGATTCTTAGCAACTTTAGCTCCTTTTCTTTACATTCCAATCCACAATAAGCGACCCTTAGAAGCTCACAACCAACTTTTCTTCAAGTTCCAGCCCAAACTATGAAGAACACCTTAGGGTTTCAAGGTGCGACTAACGGATTAACATAGTATTTCCGGGGTTTAATGGGTTGGTTATGCTTAGTATACCACTAGGGATCTTTGGTTTGAATATGGGGATTTATCAACAATGATTGAAGATTTTTTTTGTTCTTGGAGGGCTTGGCCGAGAGCCTCCTTTTGTGCACAAGAGTTTTCTTAAATTTTTTCTAAGTGTAGTAGAAATCTTGCTACTAGTATGGATATATATAAAGTAACCAAGGGTGGGGATTAAAACAAATGTGTGGCTAAGATTTCATCCCACAAATATCTTATGTCCAACTTGGCCACTTGACCTTGGTCAATTTCGCCCACCACGGGCCCATGTGGGGGTGACACGTGTCACCCTCCTATTGGTCCAAAATATTTTATCTCCCCAAAATCTCAATAGTTGGTCAAAATATCGAAAACCTTGTGGGCCCCATAAAATCGTAAAATTTCCCGGATGGGCCCCACATGACCAAATCTGAAAAATGAAATTCCATAATTCTTATATATTCAAAAAGTCTCAAATACCAAATTTGAGAACCAAATTCCAATTAATAAACCTTTTTCCTTCACGAGGTTCGGAAGATTTTCCTTAGGAAAAACAATTCTTTCTTTCGTTCCAACTTTAAAGTCTTGTTTTCTCACGTATACTCTCATACACATGTCCTAGAACTACGGGATGTAACACCGCCGTACCCTTAAATGTACAAAAACCTATAATGAAAGATCATTACCAAAATGATAAACTCCATAACAATGGTGCTATCCCAAAACTCTGAGCAAAGATTCTACACTTGCAGATCACCAAACTGCGTACCTAAACCTGCGGCATGAACGCAGTCCCCCGGAGAAAGGGGGTCAGTACGGAAAATGTACCAAGTATGTGAAACAATAAGTACTATAAATGAGATTATAACAGACCAAAAGATAACAAGAGACAAGTATAATAATCAAATACCTGTACATTGTGCCTTTTCAAAGTAAGAGTCAACTGTATCCTTTTTAAACTGAGAGTAATGAAAATCAGCTATACTTTTTCAAAATGTGAAAGTCATGTCAAAATTATGAACATCTGTCCATATAAACAAATATTGTCATGGGAGTTGAACCCGAACGTTATACACAAATACTGCCCTGTAAGGTATTCTGCCCGGCCCTATCTGGGACGCGATAAAGTCAATAAGGTATTCTTCCCGGCCCCTTCTTGGATGCGGTAAAGTTAATAAGGTATTCTGCCCGGCCCCTTCTGGGACGCGGTAAAGTCAATAAGGTATTCTGCCCGACCCCTTCTAGGACGCGGTAAAGTCAATAAGGTATTCTGCCCGGCCCCTTCTGGGACGCGGTAAAGTCAATAAGGTATTCTGCCCGGCCCCTTCTGGGATGCGGTAAAGTCAATAAGGCAATAAGGTATTCTGCCCGGCCCCTTCTGGGACGCGGTAAAGTCAATAAGGTATTCTTCCCGGCCCCTATCTGGGACACAGTAAAGCCATGTAATATATACTGCCCTGCCCATTAAGGTATACTACCCGATCCATTCTGGGACACGGTAAAGTCATGTAATATATACTGCCCTGCCCATTAAGGTATACTGCCCGATCCATTCTGGGACACGGTAAAGTCATGTAATATATACTTCCCTACCCATTAAGGTATACTGCCCTGCCCATTCTGGGACACGGTCCAAATATAAAGGACTGTACACATATAGCTATAACATGCAACTATGTGCAATTTAAATCATCTCCGACTCTCATTAGCACAAATAGAATGAAATATCATTTTAGAAGAACTCAAGGCATTCTCATGCCATGTAATAATAGGGAATTGAACCCAAAGTACTATGTACATCCACCGTACACACCAAATAATATTAGGGAATAGAACCCAAAAGTACTATGTACGTTCACCGTACATTTCTTTCCTTTATAATAAATCCTTTGACTCTCAATGAACTAAAATAAAATAACTTTCATTTAGACAACCCAAAGTACTATCAAGAGAATATGTATAACAATCTTTCATTTTAGAAACCCCAAGTACTATCAAGAGAATAGATATACCAATCTTTCATTTTAGAAACCCCAAGTACTATCAAGAGAATAGATATAACAATCTTTCATTTTAGAAACCCCAAGTACTATCAAGAGAATGGATTATAACAACTTTCATTTTATAAAATCCAAGTACTATCAAGAGAATTACTTCATTAAGGAGTAGAATCCACTCACTTTATAAAAAGGAATCATGCTAGAAGAAGAAAGGATAGTTCACATACCTTATTGACGACTAACCAACTCTACAATCTAGAATACGTCTCAATGTACTTCAACCTATAACGACAATAACACGCATATCAACACGTGCGCACTAAAGTAAGTTAATACCAAGTAAAGGTTCTCCTTTTTCTATGGAAATTTGGGCAACACTTCCCCTATAAATATGGAAAATTGTTCGTTAATGAGAATTGAGTTCTCAAAGTTGATTATTTGAGACTTTTAGAATTTATCGGAATTATGGAATTTTTATTTTCAGAATTGGATACGTGGGGCCCACCTGAGAGATTTTACGTTTTTGTGGGGCCCACGAGATTTCCGATATTTTGACCAATTATGGAAATTTCGAGAAACAGAATATTATGGACCAATGGGAGGGCGACACGTGTCACCCCCACATGGTCATCTTGGGCGAAATGGATGATTAAAGAATATCCATTTTGGCTTGATAAAAATAGACCAAGTCAAAGGGTCAATTGAGCTTGAGATAATTGACCACATCTTGACTACACATTTGTTTTGATATAAGCCCTTGGTTGTTGTATATATCACTTACTAGTGCAAGACTAGTTTCCAACACTTAGAAAAATCAAGAATCTTGATAGAGCTTAAGGGTTCTCTCGGCAATGGGCTCTCAAGAACAAGAAACTTTTGTAATTTTGCTCCATAAATCCCAATATTCAAACCCAAGGTTCCTAAGGGTATTACAAGGATATCTCAATAGAAAGATCCCGAAAAAACTACGTTTTCACGTTAGTCGCAAGGTGAAAACCTAAGGTATTATTCAACTTTGAAGTTGGAAATTGAAGAGAAGTTGGTTATGAGATTATAAGGAGTGCTTGGAGCGGATCGGAACATAAGAAGAGGAGCTAGAAGTTGCTAAGGATCGACTTTTGCGCTTGGACATTATTAGGGCTTATTGAGGTAAAATCTTCATCCTCTTAATGTGATTAAAGATTACATGTTATAGTAGTTGATAAATGAGCATGTGGTATATAGATTGAAGTTTGAAAAGATTTGGATCATGTCGACTTATTATAAACCGAAAATGGGCATATTAGCCATTTATGTTGTACTCAATTTAGTCGATAGTTACAATCGTCGCATGTTAAGAAAAAAAGGATTTATAGTTGTTGTAATTGTTATTATGTATATAACATGTTGGAATAACAACTTGGATTAAAAAGGAATTGGAAAAGACTTTACATCGTTGTTGCTTGTAGCCGATTTTGGCATTGAAATGTTGGACTATTTGGATATCGATTGTGGGGCAGAATTTTACACGTCCCGTGCGGCGTGTAATCCCCTTTGATTAATTGAAGTGTTGAGCCTTAAATGTGGCATATTGGTTATTGAATTCGGTCCTTGAAAAAGGTGGAAAATACATAGAAACAAAGGAAGTGCTGTCTGATTTTCCGTAGAATTAAGAGCCCTTATACTTAGGAATATTCTACGTTAAAAGATAGTAGTTGATGGACGTATTATGGTCATTATAGGTTGACATTCTACGTGCGGCGTATTCAACTTGGCAAGTGGATTGAGCCGGAGAGGTATGTGGAACTTTTCTTATCTCTTGAGCATGGGTAGCTATAAATGTATAGTACGGTAGACGTACGAGATTTAAATGATTTTAGTTTCATTTGATATCCTTGACTTGTTTAAGAATGTCCAAGTTGGTTGAGTTAGAGAATTAACTCACTTGTTTTAAAAGGTTAAAGATGTCTTAGTTTCTAAAGCATAAAGTTAGTATAACAACTTTATAGGAAGTTAAAAGAATGGTTTATTCTAATAAGGTAAACAAAGATTTCTTGACTTGAAAATGCATAGAATACTTGGTTTGGAAAGTACAGATTACTTGAACTATTCTAAAGTTAAGAAACTTGATTTCTAAAGTTAAGAGACTTGAAGTATTCTGAAAGTTATGAAACTTGATTTGAAAGTATATGATACTTGGTTTTAAAAGTATAAGTCTCTTGGTTTCAAAAAGAATATAATTGTCTAAAACATAAAGAGTTATAACGACTTTATGGAAAGTTAGTTATAACGGCTTTATGGAAGGTTAAGTGAGTGTCTACTTGATTTATAGGCATGAGTTGCCTAGGTTGTGAATGTAGAAGTTACTTAGTGTCAAAGCCTTGAAATGAATTTCTAAAGGTGTAGTAACTTGTTTTGAAAAGTAGACAAGCCTTGATACTACATGTGTTAGTATCTTGGGGTTTTTATATAAAAAAAGGTTCTTTTTAAAGGAACGGAAGTACGTAGTACTTTGGGTTAAATTCCCGGATTTCTAATAACATGTTAGTGCCTTAAGTTAAATAAAATGAGAGTGCATGATAATTAAGGCTAATAAGAAGTTAGGGGATGTCTTAACTTGCTTATGATAATTATGATAAGCCGGTGGTGCTTAGGTTATGTATGATAAGCCGGTGGTGCTTATGTTAGGTATGATAGCCGGTTGTGCTAGTGATGTATTGTTCATTACGGTGTCATTACCCGGGCTTGTTGCATTTGCATATTCCGTGGATTTGCTCCCCACGATGCGAGGAATACCTCATGCGAGTCCGTAGGGACCACCTCGTGACCCTATCATCTAGCGGGACCACCTCAAACTGACCCCACCACATTCCGGGATGCGGGTTGACTCGCGAAATGGCCTCAACCCGACCCACTTCGTACTAAACTCTCGTTCCCCGATCCGGAACAATCTTACCAGTTCACGTCATGAAAGCTACTACTTCCATCTCACACTACCCATGGATTTATCGCAACTTACACCATGCTAACCGAACATAGCACTCCACATGAATCTACCATAACGACCTAAACAAGTCTCTTAAGGATGAAGATCTCCCTGTAACTACTGCCTCACTTTCCCTTTGCCGCTCTAATCAAATCTTGCTCACTGGCGCATAACTACTGAAGGTGATGAACCAGCCATCGATCCAAGGTCGAGTAGTAACATCCGCGCCACCTCTGTTCGGACAATTTCTCACAAAATGGCCCTGCTGGCCGCAAGTCTAACAAGCTATTTAAGTAGTCGACACTCCCAGCAGAACCCTACCACAACGACCATACCGAGGTGGGGGTGGCCTCCTCAGCTAACACCCTTCCTCTCCGATCCACCGAATCCATGAATCGACACAGTAGGCTAAGTCATCCCACCGTATCCTCATACTAGGACATTCTCTCCTCACACGGCCTCGACGGCTGGTAAAACAAGCATTAGTAAGAAAGACGACATTTCCTCGGGATGACGTCTACCACATAGTGAACACTGAGGGAAAACTGAATCTGGCTGGCTAGAACCTATGCAAATCTGTGAACCAGAAACCCTGGAGTTCTGACCAACTCCTAAATACCCCGAACGTCCTGAAGTCCGTGGAGGACCACTCTGTACTGGCGGAGGCGCATAACCAGTCTGCTGCTGAGAAGGTCCGCCTCGAAAGTTACCAAAGGACCCTGCTGTTCTGGCCCTCTTCTGCTGATCTTGGTTAATCCGTCGATCTCCACGTTCCTCAGTCTGCTGCGCGTAAGCCTGTACGCGGGCAATGTCCATGTCTGACTGAAGAGCTACTCTTGTACAACTCTCTGCTAGATAATCGTCATGTCCTGTGACATACCGGTGCACTCTATCCTCCATGTCTGCCACTAACGCGGGGACATAACGAGCCAATAAGTCAAACTCTATACTGTATTCCCGAACCGTCCGCCCGTTCTGCCTCAACCTCATAAATCTATCTGCCCGAGCTCTCCTCATCTGCGAGGGCAAGAAGTGTGTAAGAAATGCCTCTGAGGTCTTGATCACTTTCATGATCCGCTGCAACTGTCGAATAAACTCCTGATGATCTTCCTCAGTCCTCAATCCATAGGACTCGGGTGGACTGCAACTCAAGAAGTCCCGAAGTCTCAAAACTATCGGATCTAGGGTGAACTACTGGTACTGCCGGAACCACCGACTCCCGTCCGTCCTCATTCCCAGCCACCAGACTAGCTAGTAACTGGGCCATCTCCTTGTAACTCATATCCTTTGTTCCTGGCCGTGGAACTGAAGACTCAGGTATCGTGGTCTCTGTAGCTACTGCTGCTGCTCTAAACTCTCCTGGGGCTAGCGGCGTCGCCGAACTCCCTGAATGAAGCACTATCTCAGGTAATGACCAGGCCTGTGCCCTCGTAACCCTCCGTGTTTTACTCGTAGCTCCCTCTGCTGCCTTGCCCATCTGGGCCCTGGTTGCCTTGCGTTGAGGCATAACTAGCACAAACGAATACGCCAGAGGGAGTCCAACTTATAACACAGCTCTAAGGCACGATCTCAGAGTGAGAAGAATGGAAACCAATCCTAAATATCCTGCAGCCTCCTGATTATAGGTGTGGTGCACAACACACCGATAATCAAGACTCTACTAGATACGGTGCATAGACACTTTCCGAGGATTAATCGCTCACGATACCACTTTTGTCACGACCCGACCTCGGGCGCGGCGGTGCCTTACCGGGCACCCTAGTGATACATCATCGAGAAAATCAGTGAAATAAAAACTTAAACATGAACAAGACATAAAATAAGCGATAGGATAACCAAAAGCGGTTACCTTCAGTATATATAAATCAAAATTGAGCAGTTAAATCCCTTACAAACCCGCCACACAAGATTACTACGCACTTCTACGAATTTTATAACAACTATGACGGGACGGGGCCCGCCATACGCGAATGTACAAGAACCTACAAACTCGTGGAATCATACCAAAAGATAAGCCTCCGAGAAACGGAGCTTCCCAAAATCTTTGAGCGGTGATCCTATGAGCGAGGATCAACAACCGTGTACCTACCTGCGGCATGAGCGGCCCCGAAGGAGGTCGATACAATTACAGTATGTGAAACGAAAATCAGTAAATGAAATCATAATAGTCTATATAAAGCAGAGACATGTATGATAACCAAACTACGATTCACAATATATATTAGCGATCATGTCAAGTCGTGGACTCACGCGTAAAGTCATCACTCAAATATAACCCGAATTTAACCCGCACAACGGCGCATGCCCGGCATCTTACCTCGATATAAGCATGGCCATGGAACCATCCTAATGGAAGCATACCTGTGGGCCACCCATCGTGTCAGTATGTCCAAAGGAAATAACAAGATAACAATCATAATGGAAGCATACTCGTGGGCCACCCATCGGGTCAGTATGTCCAAAGCAAATAATGTAATAACACTCCAATGGAAGCATACGTGGGCCACCCATCGTGTCGGTATGTCCAAAAGGAAATAACAAGATAACAATCATAGTGGAAGCATACTCGTGGGCACCCATCGTGTCGGTATGTCCAAAGCAAATAATGAATAACACTCCTAATGGAGCGTACCTGGGCCACCCATCGTGTCAGTATGTCCAAAATGATCGATATAGTGGAAGCATACCCGTGGGCCACCCATCGTGTCAGTATGTCCATCAATCAACCAGATAATGCCCTCCAAGAGACGCGGTATACGTAAACACAACACTTGCACAACAAAAGCTATCACCACAAGCATAGGCAAGTTCAACATACTTTTATACATTCTTTTTATGAACACAAATCCGGGTTTTAACCCCAAGGTACTACGTATTTTAACCCTTTAAACGATCCATTTCTTTCACACAAAGTCACACGATACCCGTAGTATCAAAAATAAAGTAACTGTCTTTGTAAGTAAACCAAAACAATTTTCATACTTTCTTTTTAAACCAAATCATTTATCCCTTTAATGTCCAGTTACCATTTTAAATCCAATAATAAAACCATCATTTTGTTTTCATAAAGTCGTTATAACTAACTTCCCATAAAGCTGTTATAACACTTTATGTTTTAAACCAATTTAAGACAAAACCATGCCTTTCTTTTAAACCAAAACACTTCAAATTCTTCAAGTCTCATTTCTTTTAGAAAACAAGTTCCTTACTTTGGAATTTAAGAAAAATCAATACTTGTTATTAATGATCTTATTAAAGCAGCCATGATCTAGGAAATGTAATACAATTTTGTCTTATCTTAGCTTCTATGCAGATGGAGGTTTCTACTGGTTTTAATATAATTAATTATTTGTCAATACATTTTCCTTTATTAACGCTGCAGTGGTTTGTTCGATACTTATTCTCATTTCCGAAATCAATATAACTTATTCCTTTTAAAACTCAATTACCATTTATCATAAATGCGGTTTCACAACTTTTTAACACAAACCAAGTCCTTAGTATATCACATCAAGTCATTTATAAGTCAAGTCTCTTATCTTTTAAAAATCACAGACCATTTCTTTACCTACGTAAAGTTGTTATAACAAACATCCCATAAAGTCGTTATAACACTTTATGTTTTAAACCAATCAAATTCGTTTAGCACACGTACGTCTACCGTACTACATAGTTCACACAATCATGCTAGAAAAGATAGGAAGAGGTTCACATACCTCGCGACGATTATCGACAATTAGCAAAACGCTCCAAAGTACTATCACTCTGCTAGCCTTTTCCACCCTTCAAGTAGAATACGCTACTCGTAGTACTTCCACCTATAATGGCCATAAAATGTCTATCAACTTCTAGATCTCTTCGTAGAATATTCTAAATACAAGATTCCTTATTCTACGGAAAATTCGCAAAGACCTCCCCGTAACCACATAAATCTCCTCTATCAAGGCCCGCTACCAAACCAACAACTCTAGGGGTTACACGTCTAACCTGACGTGTACAACACCGCCCACAATAATACTACAAGTCTCATCAGAATACACCAATGTAAATACAGTTCAATTCTTATCCATATTCATTCTACACATAGTATACTCAACTATACATTACTACAACATGTAATATCCAATTACAATAGGGGGACAAAGATAATTACCTCTATAAGCCCAAAATTATCCAAGATATAAGTCGATCTCGAGCAACGTTTAGCTCCAATTCCTTACGCTCCAACCCGCTCCAGCAACCCTTAGAAGTTTCTAAACAACTTCTCTTAACACTTCATCTAAGCTATGAAGATTTTTCTAGGAGCCATTTTGCGACTATGGAATAAAGTAGTATTTCCGGGCTCTTATGTTGGGATTTCTTTGGAATACCACAAGGGATTTAGGCTAAAGTATTTGGAATAACAACAATACTTGAAGAATTCTACTCAAGGTGGGGGGGGGGTGTTTGGACGAGAACTCACTAAGGGAGGGAGGGGAATTTTTTTGCCTTGGAAACTTTCTAATGTGGATGAAATAAAGTCTTGCACACAAGGGGTATTTATAGGGAAATCAATGGCCAAGATCTAGGCAAGTGGATGGTGAGGATGGGGTACATGTGTGTGGGTAGTTGGCCAACCATTTGGCTACCACAAAAATGGGACAAGTGGCCACCACAAAAATGGGCCACTTGTCCACCAAAAAAACGTCCCACTTGTCCTTCTCCAATTCGGCCAACATGGCCACACGGGGGTGACACGTGTCGCCCCCATACTAGTCCAAAATATTCCATCTTCCGAAAATATCCGTAATGCCAAAAATCCGAAAATAAAGTGGGCCCCACAAAACCGTAAATTTTCCCGTGGGCCCCACGTGACCAATTTCGGAAATAAAATTTAATAATTCACAAATATTCCAAAAAGTCCAAATACCAAATCTGGGAATCCAATTCCCTTTAACGAACATTTTTCCTTCACAAAATCCGGAAACTTTTCCGTCGAAAAAAATCACATCTTTCTTCCTTTCCAATTTTACTGTCGTATTCTCGTACGTACGTCCTCGTATACATACCCTGGAACTACGGGGTGTAACAGCAGGTAGGGGTAAGCAGGTTGTGGATCCTCTCTCTTAGGATCACTGATTAGTTGTCAGAAGTTCCATTTCTCCGGAGGCTTGTCTTTTGGTACGGTTTCCCTGATGTTGTAGATTTATGTACATTCAGGGGTATGGCGGGGCCCTGTACCGTCACAGTTGTTATTCTTAGAGTTCTGTAGTCATATCTTGTGGATTGGGTTGTAAGAACAAAGATGTAATTGTTTTTTTGGGTTATGTACATTTTTCGGAAGGTGGCCTTATCGGCTATCCTGTTGATATTTACTGTCTAGTATTTTATGAGTTTATGTATGTTCCGCTGCTATTCTCTGATGTATACACTGAGGTGCCCAGTAGGGCACGATCATGCCCTGGGTCGGGTCGTGACAGGCATATTCTACTTAGCGTATGGATTAAGCCGAAGAGGTATGTGGAACTCTTCCTATCTTCTTTGAGCATGAACCTTATAAAATGTGTGTACGGTGGACGTACATGTTTTAAATGAAATCGGATTCATTGTAGAACATGAAAGAAATTACTTGATGTTAAAAGTATACTAGACTTGATTTTATATGTGAAAGCGACTTGATTTTATATGTGAAAGAGACTTGATTTTATATGTGAAAGCGACTTGATTTTATATGTGAAAGAGACTTGATTTTATATGTGAAGGTGACTTGATTTTTTAAGTGGAAGTTACTTGATTTGGAAAGAATAAGTGTCTCGATTTTAACGGTGTAAGTTACTTGAGTTTAAGAGTGTAAGTAACTTGATTTTAAAAAGGAAAGTGTCTTGATGCTACAAGTGTTAGTATCTTGGGGTGTTATAAGTGAAATAATGTACGATGAGCGTATATAGTACTTTTGGGTTCAAATCCCTAATATTACATGATATGATAGTGCCTTGTTTTTTCTAAAAATTGAAAGTTCATTATATATGATGAGTACATAATAGTTGGTACCTTGACTTTTCTAAAATGGAAGATCATTTTAAATGATATTATTGAGAGTCAAAAGACGATTTGAATTGCACATGGTTGCTTTTGACAGCTATATATGTACAGTCCAGTTGTATGAGGACCGAGTCCCAATATGGGCCAGGACATGTTAGATACAGAGTATGAGGACCGAGTCCCAATATGGGCCAAGACATGTTATATGTACGGAGTATGATACATTATCTATATGTGTATGAACATGATGATTCTATGAGTAGGCATACATGACGTTGATATGATTCCTCTTTTAAAAGGGCGCAGTTGAATCTCATTTTTAACAAGTACATTTGACTCTCATTTTTATAAGGCATAGTGTACTGGTATTTTGATTTTCATACTTGTTTCCTATTATTTTGGACTGTTATGATCTCATTTACAGTACTTTTGGTTTCACATACTTGGTACAACTTTTGTACTGACCCCCTTTCCTCGGGGGGCTGCGTTTCATGCCGCAGGTGTAGGTACACAGGTTGGTGATCCTCGCTCTTATGATCTTTATTCAGTTTTTGGGAAAAACTCTATTACTCTGGATGCTTGTCTTATTGGTACGGATCCCTGTTGTTGTAGGTTTATGTACATTCAGGGGTAGGGCGGGGCCTTGTGCCTTCAAAGTTATGTGTCCAAACTCTTAGAGGTTTTCATATGTGGGCTGGACTTGCGGGTGTTGTTTATTTTTTTGGCCAATTGTATAACCGTATTGTCGGGATGTTCCCGTTTATATATAGCGGCAGCCACCAGCTTGCCTTGTTGCTACTTATACAGTTTTCATATTTTATTGGCCTATGTCTTATGTGTGATGTGAGGGTATATGAGGGGGTGCCTAAGTAGGGCACCAGTCGCGGGCCCGGGGTCGGGTCGTGACAAATGTGGTATCAGAGCCGTTAGTCCTCGGAATGTTTAAAGACCGTGTCTAGTAGAGTCTTGGGTATGGGTATGTGTGCACCATACTTATACCCAGGAGGCTACATGATATTTAGGATTTGGTTTCTATTCTTCTCACTCTGAGATCGTGCAGTAGAGCTGTGTTATTAGGATGATCCCTCTCTAACATATTATTTTGCTTACAACTATGCCTTAACGGAAGGCAACATTGGCCCAGAAGGGCAAATCAGCAGCAAGAGCTGCTAGTTAGACTCAGAGAGTTACTAGGGCACATGCCCAGTCGATGCCCGAGGGTGTGCGTCAGACGGCTAGTTCTGTTACGCCGCCATCGCTAGAGGAGCTTAGAGCAGCAACAGCTCCAGAGGCTCCGACACCTGAGCCTCCAGTTCCTCAGCCAGGGGCAGAGGATAAGGACTTGAGGGATACAACCCAGCTGTTGACTAGAATAGTAGCAGGACAGACTTACATACCAGGGCCGGTAATTGATCCCAGAGCAGACAGTTTGAGGTCCGGGACTTATTGAGTTGTAGTCCGCCGGGGTTTTATGGGTCGAGGCCTGAGGATGATCCTCAGGAGTTCATCCGCCAGATCCAGCAGACGATGAGGGTGATTAAGGCTTCAGAGATCGAGTCGGTTGCATTGGCCTCATACCGGTTGCGCGATGTAGCAGTTAACTGGTTTGAGTCATGAGAGATGTCCAGGGGCGAGGGTGCTCCTCCAGCTGTGTGGGACGAGTTCACGGAGGCCTTTTTTGACCACTTCTTGCCTCCTGAGATGAGGAGAGCCAGAGTTGACAGTTTCTTGAATTTGAGGCAGGGTGGAAGGACTATTAGAGAGTACAACCTGCAGTTTGACTAATTGGCTCGGTTCGCACCTACTATAGTAGCGGACATGGAAGATAGGGTACACCGCTACGTGATGGGGCTGGACCACTATATGATTGACGGGTGCATGGAAGTAGCTCTTTTGCCGGACATAGATATTGATCGTATCCAGGCGTATGCACAGGAAGTTGAGGAGCGACATAGATGGCGTCGACCAGATGGTGGTCATGATGGAGGCCAGCCTAAGAAGGCCAAGTCGACGGTTTATTCTGATGAGAATAGAGGCGGGCAGCCTCAATAGCAGGTTAGGTATTCACCCTAGCCAGCACCGAGTGCTCCTCTAAAGTTCACAAGTAGGGGATTTGATCGTCCAGGGTATTCGGAGTCCGGTCAGAGCTCTAGAGCTTCAGGTTCTCAGAGAGACAGGGGTTCTAGCTAGTTGAGGCCACTTGTCACGACCTGAACCCCGGGCCCGCGACTGGTGCCCTACCTGGGCACCCATCTTATACCCTCACATCCCAAACAAGACATAGGCCAAACAATAAATGAAAAACTGTATAGTAGCAAGAAGGCAAGACGGTGAGGCTGCCGCTATATATATACGGGAACAACCCCACAATACAGTTATACAATTGTCCCAAAAATAAATACAACTCCCGCAAGTCCAGCCCACATATGAATACAAACCTCTAAGAGTTTGGACAATATACTATGACGGGACAGGGCCCCGCCGTACCCCTGAATGTACATAAGACTGTAAACTCCGTACCAAAAAGACAAGCCTACGAAATAATGGAGCTTCCTCAAAAACTGAGTAGAGATCCTAAGAACGAGGATCAACAAACTGTGTACCTACACCTGCGACATGAAATGCAGCCCCCCGAGGAAAGGGGGTCAGTACGAAAGATGTACCAAGTATGTAAAACAATAAGTACTGTAAATGAGATTATAACAGGCCAAAAGGTAACAAGAGACAAGTATAATAATCAAATACCAGTACACTGTGCCTTTTCAAATAGAGTAGTGAAAGTCAACTTTACCTTTTAAGTTACGCATTTTAAAAGTGAGACCAACCGTGTTCTTTCAAATTATGAAATCAATACCATTTCAAAATATGAAATCAACTGTACCCTTTCAAGATATGAAAGCCATGTCAAAATTATGGACGTCTGTCCATATAAACAAATACTGTCATGGGAGTTGAACACGAACATTATACACAAATACTGCCCTGTAAGGTATTCTGCCCGGCCCTATCTGGGATGCAATAAGGTCAATAAGGTATTCTTCCCGGCCCCTTCTGGGACGCGGTAAAGTCAATAAGGTATTCTTCCCGGCCCCTTCTGGGACGCGGTAAAGTCAATAAGGTATTCTGCCCGGCCCCTTCTGGGACGTGGTAAAGTCAATAAGGTATTCTGCCTGGCCCCTTCTGGGACGCAGTAAAGTCATGTAATATATACTGCCCTGCCCATTAAGGTATACTTGCTGGCCCATTCTGGGACACGGTAAAGTCATGTAATATATACTGCCCTGCCCATTAAGGTATACTGCCCGGTCCATTCTGGGACACAATAAAGTCATGTAATGTATACTGCCCGGTCCATTCTGGGACACAGTTCAAGTATAAAGGACTGTACACATATAACTATCACAAGCAACTATGTGCAATTTAAATCATCTTTGACTCCCATTAGCACAAATAGAATGAACTATCATTTTTTTTAAAAACTCAAGCCATTATCAAATGAATAGGTAAACAACTTTCATTTTAGAACCCCAAAGTACTATCAATAGAATAGGTAAACAACTTCCTTTTTATAGAACCCAAAGTATTATCAAGAGAATGGATATAACAACTTCCATTTTTAAAATCAAGTCAAGTAATTTATACTTTTCAAATCAAGTAACTTCTTTCAAATACTACAATGAATCCGATTTCATTTAAAATATGTACATCCACCGTACACACATTTTATAAGGTTCATGCTTAAAGAAAGATAGGAAGAGTTCCACACGCTAAGTAGAATATGCCACACGTAGCACTTCAACCTAAAATGACAATAGCACTTCTATCAACTTCATGATTTCTAAGGTAGATTAATATCAAGTAAAGGTCCTCTTATTCTACAAAAAATTTGGCAGCACTTCCCCCGTTTATACGTACTTCTCCGCCTTTTCTAAGGTCCAAATTCAACAACAATCAAGCCCCATTTAAGGAACAATCAAAACAGCAACCAAAGGGGATTACACGCCTACTTGACGTGTAAAATTCGGTCACTTAATCTATACAAAACAGTCCATAAAAACAGTCCACAACTCAATCAACATTAAGGGTAAAATGTGAAGCCTTTTAACACATTTTTATACCCTTAATCTCTTAGGACTTTCATTAGCAATTTCCATACTTAATCATGTAATAAGAGGGCTGAATTTTCATAATTCCAACGCCCTAAACAGTCCCTAAAAACTGTATAACAACGTCTAACAGTTTTATAGATTCCACGGCCAACAACTATAATCCGATAACTCTTCCCTTAATCCATTTTATTCCAATTCAAGTTCTAACACTTCTATATATGGTATAACAACTTATCAATAACAATATTACTCCATTTTAACATGCAATAGGTGAAGATAACAACAACAATAACCAACAAACTCCAAAGATCCAAAAGTTGTCTATTCTCGGCCCCAACATTAAAAAATGGTCCAAACACTTTTTAATCTTCATTTGCTTAACACATACTCATCTACTAACTATAATAACATGTAATATCTAATTACTTCAAGAGGAAGAAGAGTTCTTACCAAAAAATTACCCAAAAATCCGTGACTATGCCCCAAGGTTTTTGGCCCGCAGTTTCATCTTAGCTCCACTTCTACAAGTTCCAATCACACCAATGTATCCTCTACAGGCTTACAATCAACTCCCCTTCTTGTTTTATCACCCAAAAGTTGAATAACAAGCCTAGGATTCTTAGACCTATCTCACGGCCCAATGATTTCTTGGAGGGTTAACTTGGCTTAACACTTGGTTAATGTTCTTAATCTAGGTTAAATAACCACTCTTGTCCTTGGAAAATATGTAAGCTTGGTCGAGATTTTAGGGTTGAGAGAGAAGAGAGAGTAAAATGTTAAGAGACTAGATATTATGCAAAATGATCTTAAGTCTTCCAAGTGTAATATCTATATAGATATCTCTCAAAGCAAGACAAGTGGATGGGAAATTGTTACATTCCTATTGGTCCATGTTTCACCTCCTCAAAATATCTAGTAAAGTCAAGTCTTGCAAGACAAGTGGAGGGGTGACACGTGTCACCCTTATATTGGTCCAAAATATCCTACAAACGAAGGGCCCCGCTAAATTGTGAAATTTTGACGGGCCCCATATTATTAGATCCAATACTTCAATATGCTATACTAATTCCATATACCAAATTTGAGAATCAAATTCTAAGAAATTTAGTTTTTCCTTTGTCACATTTTTCCGACATTTTCCCTAAGAAAATGTAATAATTCTTTCCTTCCAAAATTCAAATCTTAAACCCTTAATCACATTCTCAATTAGTAGCCCTGGTATTACGGGGTGTAACATCCTTCCCTCCTTAGAAACATTCGTCCCGAATGTTCATAGCGGGTCTCAAACTATACAGATTCCGACGTCGTCTCCTTACCGTATCTATCAACCAATACTCCATAAAACCAACGATGCCACACACGACCATAATATATCACATGTATATACACCAATGGACTTTCTATCTGAGGTCCCTTCTCACAATACTCGAAGGTTGCAGTCCTTTCCAAAATGGGATCTTCAGACGTTCCTTTTTCTATTCCCGTACTAGGGATGACCCTGTTGTATTCTAAGCCATAAGCTATCACTATTTGAATCCTTCAGTCAGACTCCCACTCAACTAACTGATGTGTTCCCTCATGTCAACTTCTCTTATTCGTCCTCACATTAGTCAAACTACTGGTTGGTGAATGATACTATTGTCTTCCTAGCTTTGTTTACTAACTGGTGTAAACTATAAAACTAGTAGTATCTCAATCACGAACACATATGGACAATGTTACTGAATCTAAGGTGGGTGTATCATCACAATTTACTCTCAATCATGGTCTAAAATGAATCTCTCTCCTATCTCCAAGTATTTCTCACACTATCCTTCCACTCATTAGAGGTTTGTCACCTTTGGCCGAAGTATTCCTACTGTACATCCTCTACTATCGGTCTTTACACTATTATGGGGTAATTACACCTTGTGAACCCTACACAATTATAGTTTTATTCACTTAATCATTCTTGTCAACATCCTTCATTCTATTCATTACTAAACAAAAATATTTCTACCTCTAATGGTCCTATCAACTCACATTCTACTAGCAACAAGGGGAATGTATACGTTAGGGTGGAATCTGAATCTATTAATGCATGTATGACTCAAAAGGATCAAAATATATCTGTAACCCCATTCGATGGTGCCTCTTGATCCTGCCTGGTAGCCACAACATCTATGCGTTTGAAGGATCGCTAAAACCGGGAACTCTCACCACGGCCTCTACCATGGCCTGCTGGCATATGAATACCCTGCCCTGCGAGGCGCATAGCTATAGAAGACGAAAACCCCGCAACTGATCCAGTAGGCTGTGCTATACCACTGGTACCACCTCTATGAGGACACTCTCTCATCACATGGCCTAGACGGCTACAAGAAAAAAAAGCACCGGTACCAGAACAACACACTCCAGAATAGAACCTACCATACTGGGTGCACTGAGGCAAATGTGGCCTCGACTGACTGGGACCCCCGTTTCCCTGAGACCCTGAAGCTCTGGGGCTATGGCCGACCACTAAATACCTTGTGGGGTCCATTATCCCCACCTGCGAACTGTGGGGGTATGTTCTGTGTAGGCTGGGACAAATATCTCACCCGCTGCTGAGGCTGCTCGTCCAGAAACTCACCGGGATATCCAACCGGTCTAGCCCTCTTACGCTGGTTTCTGCGTTGGCCCTCTACCCCCTGTACACATGCCTGTACCGGCCGAATAAACCCCTGCTGACAAGTCTGCATCACCACTAGCCTAGTCAGTAATAGAACTACATCCCTCATGGCCCTATAGTCTTCCCCTGACTGAGGAGATGGAGGCTCAGATGTTGGGGCCTCAAAAACCGGTGCAGAAGAACTCGCCGAATGCAGTACAGTATCTGGTATAGACCGGGAATAAGCCCTAGTAACTCTCTGAGTCTGACTAGTAGCTTCCGCTACTGATTTGCCCTTCTGGGGAACTATTGTCTTCCTCGGAGGCATAACTGTAACATAATAATACGTCAGAGAGGGATTATCCTAATAACACAGCTCTATTGCACGATCTTAGAGTAAGAAGAATAGAAACCAAATCTCAAATATCCTGTAGCCTCCTGGGTATAAGTATAGTGCACACATACCCATACCCAAGACTCTACTAGACACGGTCTGTAGACATTCCGAGGACTAACTGCTCTGATACCACTCTGTCACGACCCGAACCCCGGGCCCGCTACTGGTGCCCTACATAGGCACCCCTCTTATACACTCACATCCCAAATAAGACATAGGCCAAACAATAAATGAAAAACTGTATATGTAGCAACAAGGCAAGCCGGTGAGGCTGCCGCTATATATATACGAGAACATCCCGACAATATAGTTATACAATTGGCCCAAAAATAAATACAACTCCCGCAAGTCCAGCCCACATATGAATACATACGTCTAAGAGTTTGGATAATATACTATGACGGGACAGGGCCACGCCGTACCCCTGAATGTACATAAGACTGTAAACTCCGTACCAAAAAGACAAACATCCGAAATAATGGAGCTTCCTCAAAAACTGAGAAGAGATCCTAAGAGCAAGGATCAACAAACTGTGTACCTACACCTGCGGCATGAAACGCAGCCCCCCGAGGAAAGGGGGTCAGTACGAAATATGTACCAAGTATGTGAAACAATAAGTACTGTAAATGAGATAATAACAGGCCAAAAAGATAACAAGAGACAAGTATAATAATCAAATACCAGTACACTGTGCCTTTTCAAATAGAGTAATGAGAGTCAACTTTACCTTTTAAGTTACGCCTTTTAAAAGTGAGACCAACCGTGTTCTTTCAAATTATGAAACCAATACAATTTCAAAATATGAAATCAACTGTACGCTTTCAAGATATGAGAGCCACGTCAAAATTATGGACGTCTGTCCATATAAACAAATACTGTCATGGGAGTTGTACCCGAACATTATACACAAATACTGCCCTGTAAGGTATTCTGCCCGACCCTATCTGGGACGCGATAAAGTCAATAAGGTATTCTGCCCGGCCCCTTCTGGTATGCGGTAAAGTCAATAAGGTATTCTGCCCGGCCCCTTGTGGGACACGGTAAAGTCATGTAATATATACTGCCCTGCCCATTAAGGTATACTGCCCGGTTCATTCTGGAACACAGTAAAGTCATGTAATATATACTGCCCTGCCCATTAAGGTATACTTCCCGGTTCATTCTGGGACACGGTAAAGTCATGTAGCCCATTACGGTATACTGCCCGATCCATTCTGGGACACGATAAAGTCATGTAATGTATACTGCCCGATCCATTCTGGGACACGGTTCAAGTATAAAGGACTGTACACATATAACTATCACAAGCAACTATGTGCAATTTAAATCATCTTTGACTCCCATTAGCACAAATAGAATGAACTATCATTTTAAAAAAAAAAACTCAAGACATTATTAAATGAATAAGTAAACAACTTTTATTTTAGAACCCCAAAGTACTATCAATAGAATATGTAAACAACTTCCTTTTTATAGAACCTAAAGTATTATCAAGAGAATGGATATAACAACTTCCATTTTTAAAATCAAGTCAAGTAATTTATACTTTTCAAATAAAGTAACTTCTTTCAAATACTACAATGAATCCGATTTCATTTAAAACATGTACGCCCATCGTACACACATTTTATAAGGTTCATGCTTAAAGAAAGATAGGAAGAGTTCCACATACCTCTTCGGCTTAATCCACACGCTAAGTATAATATGCCACACGTAGCACTTCAACCTAAAATGACAATAGCACTTCTATCAACTTCATGCTTTCTAAGGTAGATTAATACCAAGTAAAGGTCCTCTTATTCTACAAAAAATTGGGCAGCACTTCCCCCGTTTATACGTACTTTTCCACCTTTTCTAAGGTTCAAATTCAACAACAATCAAGCCCCATTTAAGGCACAATCAAAACAGCAACCAAAGGGGATTACATGCCTACTTGACATGTAAAATTCGGCCCCTTAATCTATACAAAATAGTCCATAAAAATAGTCCACAACTCAATCAACATTAAGGGTAAAATGTGAAGCCTTTTAACACATTTTTATACCCTTAATCTCTTAAGACTTTCATTAGAAATTCCCATACTTAATCATGTAATAAGAGGGCTGAATTTTCAGAATTCCAACACCCTAAACAGTCCCTTAAAACTGTGTAACAACGTCCAACAGTTTTATAGATTTCACGACCAACAACTACAATCCGACAGCTTTTCTTAATCCATTTTATTCCAATTCAAGTTCCAACACTTCTATATGTGGTATAACAACTTATCAACAACAATATCACTCCATTTTAACATGCAATAGGTGAAGATAACAACAACAATAACCAACAAACTCCAAAGATCCGAAAGTTGCCTATTCTCGGCCCCAACATTAATAAATGGTCCAAACACTTTTTAATCTTCATTCTTCTTAACACATATTCATATACTAACCATAATAACATGTAATATCTAATTACTTCAAGAGGAAGAAAAGTTCTTACCAAAACATTACCCAAAAAGCCGTGACTATGCCCCAAGGTTTTTGGCCCGCAGTTTCATCTTAGCTCCACTTCTACAAGTTCCAATCACACCAATGTATCCTCCACAAGCTTACAATCAACTCCCCTTCTTGTTTTATCACCCAAAAGTTGAATAACAAGCCTAGGGTTCTTAGACCTATCTCACGGCCCAATGATTTTTTTGGAGGGTTAACTTGGCTTAACACTTGGTTAATATTCTTAATCTAGGTTAAATAATCACTCTTGTCCTTGGAAAATATGTAAGCTTGGTCGAGATTTTAGGGTTGAGAGAGAAGAGAGAGTAAAATGTTAAGAGACTAGATATTATGCAAAATTATCTTAAGTCTTCCAAGTGTAATATCTATATAGATATCTCTCAAAGAAAGACAAGTGGATGGGGAACTTGTTACCTTCCTATTGGTCCATGTTTCACCTCCTCAAAATATCTAGTAAAGTCAAGTCTTGCAAGACAAGTGGAGGGGTGACATGTGTCACCCTTCTATTGGTCCAAAATATCCTACAAACGAAGGGCCCCGCGAAATTGTGAAATTTTGACGGCCCACATATTATTAGATCCAAAACTTCAATATGCTGTACTAATTCCATATACCAAATTTGAGAATCAAATTCTAAGTAATTAAGTTTTTCCTTTGTCACATATTTTCGACATTTTCCCTAAGAAAATGTAATAATTCTCTCCTTCCAAAATTCAAATCTTAAACCCTTAATCACGTTCTCAATTAGTAGCCCTGATATTACGGGGTGTAACACCACTTCTCCCTCAGTTTCGCAGTGTGGCAGGCATCATCCTGGGGAATGCCGTCTCGCTAGTGGTGCTTGTTTTTCCTGAGGCCGTCAGGGCCATATGAGGAGGAAATGTCCTTATGTAAGGGGTACAAGTGGTATGGCTCAGCCTACTGGATCAGTTGCTGGTTCTTCACCTTCTATAACTATGCGCCCCGCAGGGCAGGGTATTCATACGTCAGCAGGCCGTGGTAGAGGTCGTGGTGGAAGTTCCCAGGTTTAGCGGTCTCTTGAACCACCTATATACTTTGACTAGTAGACGTGACCAGGAGTCGTCACCAGATATGGTTACAGGTATATTTTGATCTTTTGGAGACATATATACACTGATAAGATTGTTGTATTGCTTAATGTTATGGAGATATGAAAGCAGTTAATAAGTATGAATGGAACTATATGATCGAGTATCAAGGTAGAAATATTTTTAGTTAATAATGAGTAGAATGAAGAATTACTATAAGGATGAAAAGGTGAAGGACATTATAGGATTACATGTGATTCTATTCCCTACTTGCCTATATTGATTGATGTATATGCATTTGTGATATATTGTGGTCATGTGTGACATATTTGGTTTCGTTGACTCTAGTTTAAAGAGACTATGCCGATATTTGTTTAGCTTGAAACCTATTGTGAACATTAGGGACGAATGTTTCTAAGGGGGGAAGGATGTTACACCCCGTATTTCCAAGACATTAATATGAGAACGTACTTGAGGAACTAAGGTTTGAATATTGGAAGGATAGTATGATTACCTTTTCTCATGGAAAAAAATTTCGTAATTTGGTGAAAGAAAAAGTTAATAACTTGGAATTTGATTATCAAATTTGGTATATGGGATTAGTATATGATTATGAAGGATTGGATCAAATAATATGAGGCCCATCAATTTTCACAATTTCGCGGGGCCCTTCGTTTATAAGATATTTGGACAAAATATCTAGATATTTTCATGAAGGGAATTTTCGGCCATAGGGGGGATGACACATGTCCCTCATCAACTTGCCCACTTGTCTTGCAAGACTTTGACTTTGACTTTGCTAAGATATTTATATATATGGGATAGCATTGCAAGACTTCAAACTTAGAAATATTTCACCAAAACTTCTCTTTCTCTTTCTCCTCTCTCTCTCGGCCCTAACTAAGATTTAAAGAGAAAGATCACTTAATCTTCCACTATTAGCTTGTTGATCCAAGATTAATCCCCTAATGGAGTGTTAAGCCAAGGGTTGTATTTCTCCAACAGGCTCACGATTTTGCCTTGAAATTTCTAGAGAAACATTAACTTGTTATCCACTTTTTGGAGGTGAAATGTGAAGGGAAGATGGGTGTAAGGTTGTAGAGAATACATATATGTGATTGGAACTTGAAGAAGAGGTTTAAAAGAGGAGCAAATTGCCGTGAGACTTGGGATTGTTTTGGACGATATTTGGGCTCAAAATAAGGTAAGAGTTCTTCTTCTTTTAATGTAATTGGATATTACATGTTGTTATGTTTAAGGGATGAATTTGTGTTAAGAAAGAAATGAAAAATAAGAAGTGTAAGTGATAGATGTTGGTGTTGGGCCGAGACTAGGAAATCTTGGTGTCGTTGGATTCGTTGGATATTATTATTGTTATTTACACTTGTTGCATGTTAAAATGAAGTATCCTTGTTATTGATATTTGATATGGAGTATATATAAGTGTTGAAATGTGAATTGGATTATAAAGAATTATGGAAAAGGGCTTTGGATTGTTGTAGTTGTTGTGGCCGAGAAACTGTCCAAAACTGTTAAACGTTGTTGTGTCATTTCATGGACTGTGTTGTATAGATTAAGGGGCCGAATTTTACACGTCAAGTAGGCGTGTAATCCTCTTTGGTTTCTGTTTTGATTGTGCCTTAAATGGGGCTTGATTGTTGTTGAATTTGGGCCTTGGAAAAGGTGGAAAAGTACGTATAAACGGGGGAAGTGTTGCCCAAATTTTCGTAGAATAGGGGAACCTTTACTTGGTATTTACCTACACTAATAAGCTTGAAGTTGATAGAAGTGTTATTGCTATTATAGGTTGAAGTACTACTTGTGGCATATTCTACTTAGCGTGTGGATTAAGTCGAATAGGTACGTGGAACTCTTCCAATCTTCTTTGAGCATGAACCTTATAAAATGTGTGTACGGTGGACGTACATGTTTTAAATGAAATCAGATTCATTATAGAACATGAAAGAAATTACTTGATGTTAAAAGTATACTAGACTTGATTTTATATGTGAAAGCGACTTGATTTTATATGTGAAAGAGACTTGATTTTATATGTGAAAGCAACTTGATTTTATATGTGAAAGCGACTTGATTTTATATGTGAAGGTGACTTGATTTTATAAGTGGAAGTTACTTGATTTGGAAAGAATAAGTGCCTTGATTTTATAGGTGTAAGTTAATTGAGTTTAAGAGTGTAAGTAACTTGATTTTAAAAAGGAAAGTGCCTTGATGCTACAAGTGTTAGTATCTTGGGGTGTTATAAATGAAAGAATGTACGGTGAGCGTATATAGTACTTTTGGGTTCAAATCCCTAATATTACATGATATGATAGTTCCTTGGTTTTTCTAAAAATGAAAGTTCATTATATATGATGAGTACATAATATGTTGGTACCTTGACTTTTCTAAAATAGAAGATCATTTTAAATGATATTATTGAGAGTCAAAAGATGATTTGAATTGCACATGGTTGCTTTTGATAGCTATATGTGTACAATCCAGTTGTATGAGGACCGAGTCCCAATATGGGCCGGGACATGTTAGATACAGAGTATGAGGACCGAGTCCCAATATGGGTCGGGACATGTTAGATACGGAATATGAAGACTAAGTCCCAATATGGGCCGGGACATGTTAGATACAGAGTATGATGACCGAGTCCCAATATGGGCCGGGATATGTTAGATACAGAGTATGAGGACCGAGTCCCAATATGGGCCGGGACATGTTATATGTACGGAGTATGATACATTATCTATATGTGTATGAACATGATGATTCTATGAGTAGGCATCCATGACGTTGATATGATTCCTCTTTTAAAAAGGGCACAGTTGAATCTCATTTTTAATAAGTATAGTTGACTCTCATTTTTATAAGGCACAGTGTACTGGTATTTTGATTTTCATACTTGTTTCCTATTATTTTGGACTGTTGTGATCTTATTTACAGTACTTTTGGTTTCACATACTTGGTACATCTTTCGTACTGACCCCCTTTCCTCGGGGGGCTGCGTTTCATGCCGCAGGTATAGGTACACATGTTGGTAATCCTCGCTCTTAGGATCTCTGTTCAGTTTTTGGGAAAATCTCCATTACTCCAGAGGCTTATCTTTTTGGTACGGATCCCAGTTGTTGTTGTAGGTTTATGTACATTAAGGGGTAGGGCGGAGCCCTGTCTCGTCAAAGTTATTTGTCCAAACTCTTAGAGGTCTGTATTCATATGTGGGATGGACTTGCGGGTGTTGTTTATGTTTTTGGCCAATTGTATAACCGTATTGTCGGGATGTTCCCGTTTATATATAGCGGCAACCTCACCGGCTTGTCTTGTTGCTACTTATATAGTTTTCATATTTTATTGGCCTATGTCTTATGTGTGATGTGAGGGTATATGAGGGGGTGCCCAGGTAGGGCACCAGTCGCGGGCCCGGGGTCGGGTCGTGACAGTTACGCTCTATCATTAATATCTCACTTTATCAATGACAATGTAAGCTCAAGGGATGCACATTAATGAATAGTCACAAATAATCAAAATCATAATTCAATAATTGCAAATGCCAAAATATATTAATCTCATTAATAATATGAATGTGTCAAAGTACATTTGTCTCTAAAATGATTGTTTCTAGGAAATACATACTTTCACATATTACACTATCACTACAAGAAAATATAGAATTGACAACAAATTTTAGCACCAATAAATATATTTTTGCTAACAACGTAAATGACAACAAAAATTTAATATATTGTTGCTAAAAAATGTAAATGGCAACAAAAAAAACTTCTTATTGCGAATTTTTTTCGCATGGGAGGTTATTGCAACGATATGCAATAATTTTTGTTGTTGCAAAAAGTATTTTCGGCAACAACATCCAACATATGACAACAAAAATGTTGTTGGAAAATATCTTTCTTCTTGTCGTGTGTATTTATGGAATTTATTCCTCCCTGTTGACCAAAATGTTTAGTTAATTCCTCCCAAAATAGAACGGAACAAACAATTTTGTAATAGCGACACTTTAAAAAAACAAAATTATGGCGAACTCATAGAATGAAACAAATCAAACTTGACACGGAACTAACATAGTGTTTTTCCGAAACATACAAGCAAATGTATGTTTTCAAAATTAATACCGTTGCTTTTTTTTACGCGAAAAAACGGTGCAAAAATTAAAAGAAAAAGAAATTTTTGCCAAAACAATGTATCAATCAATCAGAAACCGAGCCGAGTGATGATAACACAAGGGCAATGTCATATTCTCAACTCCTTAAGCTAGAGTGTAAATGTCTTTTCTATTTATACCCAATAAATTTCTTTTCTTATTTCATTATGGGACAAAATCCCTTCATTTCCCACTCAATAGCTAACCCAAAAGTCATGGAATCAGACCCCATTTACGCCAGATAGGTCTGAGCGTCAAATTGAGTCGAGCTCAATCGAACTTTTTACTATACTGAGTCGAGTCGAGCCCGAGCCGAGCACAATCAAGCTTTGTCAAAAGTATAATCATGCTCGAGTTGAGCCAAGCATGAGTCGACTCTTTTAATGTTTAGTTCTGTGTAGCTACGCCACTAGAAAAATGAAATTTAAAGTAAATTGGTTGATTATAAAAACATATAAGCATTAATAGTTTAAATACGTAATTTCATTTTAGCGTAATCGATTTATATACATTATTAGTCTAAATTAGAATTCAAATGACGTTAACTTAATATTGAACATAGAATAGAACTTTTAGCTAAAAAATAAAAATAAAAATAAACAAAGCAACAATAAATTCAAAAAAAGTGTGCCAATGAGACAAGATCTCATCTCTTCTTTTCATGCCCCTTCACTCACAAGATTTGGAAGCACACAAAAGAATGGTTGAGAATTAGAAGAGAAATGACAACAATTGAAAGTGCACTCAAGTGGATCAAGAAAGAACACCGTGGAACTAGCATTCGATCCAAAGCCATCCTACTTGCCTATTGCATAGTGGTATATGAGATTTGGAGAACAAGGAATGAAATGCTATTTGCGGGCACTATGTCTACTGCGGATGAGGTTGTGGCAAAAGTTCAAACAACAACATATAGAGTTCTTTATGATTTAATCCCCTCTTGTAACGTCACCTCTGAGTGATCGCCCCTTCCCTCCTTCATTTCTTGCTTTTTGTTACGTTGAGGATTGAGAACCCTCAATGATTGATTGTAAGTTTCCTGTTTCTTCTTAGTAATAACATTACCATTTACCCGGAAAAAAAAGAAAGAAAAAGAAAGATGTATAGTATTGCATTTCTTTAATTTTTGAACTCTTAAATTTAAATATTAATTACGTTTCGTATCACCTTAATGTAGTCTTACGTAACAATGTTTATAAAAAAAATAATAAAAGAAGTACAAAATTAGAAATATTTTACAATCAATAGTAATTAATGAATTGATATATATTGTTAACTTAATGAAGATTAATGGATGAATTTTAATTTAAAAATAATTATTACATGATTAAAACGAGCCAACTGAGTTGAATTGAACTTGAATTTTAATCAAGTCGAACCGAGCCGAACCAAGCTAAATTTTAACCGACACAAAGCCGAATTGAATACAGGCAAGCCGGAGTGAGCCCCGAGCGGCGCACGGCTCATTGCCCAAGCATAACACCAGAAAACCCAACACCTACTTCTCTCTACCGGCCTTTTCCGTCGTATTATTGGAATTTTCACCATGCTTCCTGTGAATTTTACTTCTTCATCTGAAACATCCATTAAAACATTTAAGATTATAACAAGTTACAACCTAACCGACTCTATATCCCAAAATCAAAATGCATCACATTATAGATTACAAGAGTATACACCACTGTTAGAATAATTATGGGGATATCTCATAATTACCTCTCATTTATTATAATTGATCATGTAAAATATTATAATTATTATGATTGTAATTAATATCTCATATTTTAGGTAAGGTAGATTAGTCTTCCAGTATTCAAGCCTAAGATGAATGTATATATATTGTATCTTTGGAATAATATTGATGAAAGAATCATTTCCTACATGGTATCAAGAGCCAAAAGATCTTTGCCCTAATTCTTTTCTCCCCTTACACGATTTCTTCTTCTCTTTCTCCTAATATTCTCGGCCAAACCCTAACACCAAAACCTTAGTCGATTTCAACCAAAACCTAGCCGATTACAACCAAAACACCCCCTTCGGCAAAACTTCCATCCCAAATCCTAATGGTTTTCTTGTTTTTATCCACTTCCATCAAAACCCAACTCCCTTTTTTTCTCTTCTTTTGATTCTAAGTGGAACCTATGGACGAAAAATAAACCTTTCATCCCGCTCATGCCGTTAATAACATCAAGAACTTCATCTCCATTACTCTTAAAATGGAGAAAGGGCAGTATACCTCATGGGCAGAACTATTCAAAATTCACTGTCGTGCTTATGAGGTGATTGGTCACATCCTTTCGTTCGAGTCACCGTCAGATACCACTATGGTGGACAAGAAATTATGGTCTCGGGTCGATGCTATAGTCCTTCGATAGATTTATGGCACTATTTCAAATGATCTTCTCCATACCATCTTGGAACCCAATTCTACCGCTAAACAGGTGTGGGAACGATTGCAAAGTATTTTTCAATTACAACAAAAATTCTAGGGCAGTTTATCTTGAACACCAATTTACAAACGTTAAATTGGATGACTTTTCCAACATCTCAGCCTATTGTCTAAAAATAAAGGTACTTGCGGACCAACTATCCAACGTTGGTTCACCAGTGACAAATCAAAGATTAGTCATGCAGTTGAATACATAGCTGAATGAACAATATGATGGTGTTTCTATGTTCATTCAGCAGAGCAATCCGTTGCCTCCCTTTTATGAGGCCCGTTTGAGGTTAATCCTCAAGGAATATAGTAAAGCAAATGAGGCATCATCAGGCACAACCACCACCGGAACGACTCTCATCTCTACCAACTCATTTTCCACTGATTTGGAATACTCATCAAAATGTGGTTCAAACCGTAATAATAAAGGAAAAATAATGGTGGAAAGGGACGAGGCCGGGGAGGTGGAAAACGACCAGCGGCAGTGGCCAGCCCTGGCAGTGGCGGGCTGGCAATGGCGATAACCAATGGGGCAGTGGCAAAAATCAGTACGGGAAGTACCCACCGTGGGCCTGGACCCCACAGTGGGCTGCTCCACTATGTCCATATCTGACTTCTTCGTGGGCCAGGCCTCCTCATTCTTCAAATCGTCAATCCGGTATTCTAGGATCTCGTCCATAACATGCATTTGCTGCACAAGTACCATCTTCTGTCGGATATGCACCCACGGAAATTGAACAAGTCATGAGCCACATGAATCTAAATATTCCAGATGAGTCGTGGTACATGGATACAGGGGATACGTCACACATGATGACATCTTAAGGTAATATTTCATCTTATTTTAATACGAGCAGTAATAAAAATATTATTGTCGGCAGTGGGAAGGAAATTCCAATTCGTGGTATTGGTCAGGTAACACTACCATCTCCCCACCCACCTTTATACTTGAAAAATGTCTTACATGCACTAAAACTGATTAAAAACTTGATCTCGGTTAGACGTTTTACAATTGACAAAAATATGTCTGTGAATTTTGATCCATTTAGTTTTTCTGTGAAGGATTTTCAGACATGAATTCTGCTCATGAGATGTAATAGCACGGGGGACTTCTATCCCATCACATCTGTTTACAACAATCACATGGTCAAACCTTCCACCTTTGCGGCCATCTCTCCTAGTTTATGGCACAATAGGTTGGGACACCCAAGAGCACCAGTTTTTAATCAATTTAGGAAGAATAATCTGTTTTCTTGTAATAGACCTTTGGACTCTTTTGTTTTCCAATAATGTGTGTTTGGTAAATAGGGTACTTACGTTTTCTTCGTCTACTACTCATACTTTTATGCCATTTGACATTTGGCATTGTAATTTATGGACATCACCCGTTTTAAGTGCTGCATGTCATAAATACTATTTACTCATTCTTGGTGATTATTTGAATTTTTTGTGAACCTTTTCCTTGGGACAAAAATCACAAACCTTTAACATATTGAAACAATTTAGTGTGTTTATCAAAACTCAGTTTGGTAAATCCATTAAATGTTTTCATTGTGACAATGGGGGAAATTTATAAATGCCCAATTTAAAGAGTTTTGTCACCAAAAAGGGATGTTTGTCCGTATTGCGTGTCCACATACTTCTTCTCAAAATGGAAAAGCTGAAAGAAAGATTCGAACAATCAACAATATGACTCGCTCTATCCTTGTGCATTCATCCACACCACCAAATTTTTGACACCATGCTCTTCAAATGGCTACATATCTTTTAAATATTATTCCTAGTAAACGAAACTCTAATATGTCACCCACACAAGTATTGTACCACAGTCTACCATCAGTTACACATTTATGAGTTTTTGGGTATTTGTGTCATCCCTTGTATCCTGCCACCACCATTCACAAACTTCAGGCCCGTTCTACTCCATGTGTGTTTTTGGGATACCCCCAAAATAATAGGAGATATAAGTGCTTTTATATGTCAAGTGGGAAAGTCATTATTTCTCGTCATGTCATCTTTGATGAATCTACCTTCCCGTTTGCAACTCGAGTGGCATTTTCACTTTCATATGATTTTCTCGACGACAAAATTCATCCAATTTTGAGGTATCATCTCAACTCTAAAAAATAATAGTGTAGGGCCATCACCAAACCTGCGACCTCAAAACATGACCCAACCATAGAATGGGCTGAACTAAGGAACTGAGGTCGTTGTCTCTCTTCCCTCGGTCTCAGCCTAACCCACAATTAGTGATAGGCCAATCCAACACAGAAATCATGTAATTCCACCGCATACCATGGAAACCCATGTAATGCACGTGATTTTTCGGCCTAAACACCATTTTAACCTAACCGCCTCAGTCCAACCATCACCACTATCAAAAAATCTCAAAGTTGCCTTATCCGACCCGAATTAGAAAGCTGCCATGTTATATGAATTTACTGCTCTTATTCATAATAAGACCTGAGATTTGGTACCACGTCCATCTAATGTGAACATTATTCGATCTATGTGTGTTTTTTTCCATAAAAAGAATTCTGATGGTTTTTTTGCGAGATACAAAACTCGTCTTATTGGTGATGGCAAGTCTCAGCAGGTTGACGTAGATTGCGGTGAAACATTCAGTCTGGTAGTCAAGCCAGCAACTATCAGAACTGTTCTTAGCCTGACACATTTGCAAAACTTGGTCCATTCATCAGTTGAATGTCAAGAACATATTTTTACATGGTCACTTGCAGGAAATGGTATACATGTATCAAGCATTGCGATTCCGTGATCCTACCCATCCCGATCATGTGTGCCTATTAAGGAAATCCGTATATGGTCTAAAACAACCTTCGTGGGCATGGTATACCATGTTTGCAGGCTTTGTTTCTAGAATGATATTCTCTCATAGCAAGTTCGACCAATCACTATTTATTTATTGGAAGGGCACTGGCATGGCATATATACTTTATTATGTTGATGACATTATTCTCACAACATCCTCAACTTCACTTCATCAGTCTATTATGTCCCTTCTTGCGACTGAATTTGCAATGAAGGACCTAGGTCCGTTGAATTATTTTCTTAGCATTGTTGTCTCTCACTATACAGGTGGTCTGTTTCTCAATCAAAAGAAATATGCCGATGAGATAATTGACAAAGCAGTGATGTCTTCTTGCAAACCATCATAGACTCCAGTTGCACTAAGGCGAAATTGAGTAACGCTATAGGTACTCCATACAACGACATTACACACTACCGCAACCTTGCAGGTGCATTGCAGTAACTGACTTTTATAAGGCTTGATTCCTATACGGTCCAACAAGTTTGTTTATACATGCATGATCCAAATGAAGAACATATGGGAGCTCTCAAGAGAATTATGCGGTATGTTAAGGGTACTTTTCATTTTGGACTTCATCTGTATAAGTCTTCCATCTCGAGTCTCTCTGCCTACACTGATGCAGATTAGGGTGACTGCCCAGACACACGTCATTCCACTTCCTGCTATTGTGTGTTCTTGGGCGAAAATCTCATTTCATGGTCATCTAAACGTCAGTCCACACTGTCTCGATCAAGTGCAAATGCGGAATACCAAGGGGTGGCCAATGTTGTTGCTGAGTCAAGTTAACACTGTAATCTCCTACTAGTGCTCCATTGTCCGATTGAAAGGGCAATAATGGTCTATTGTGAAAATGTGAGTGCGATCTACTTATCTGGAAATCCAGCTCAACATCAACGCACGAAACACATTGAGATATATATCTTATTTATCTGTGAAAAAGTTACCTGTGGTCAAGTCCGTGTTCTCCATGTACCGTCCTGTTATCAGATAGCTGACATCTTCACAAAAAGTCTTTCACGCATACTGTTTGATGATTTTAGAGACAGTCTCAGCATTCGAGAACCTTCAGCTAAGACTGCGAGGGGTTTTTAGAGTAATTATGAGGATATCCTGTCAGGCCGATTTCCAATTGCTCACGCAAGTGTACGTATCATTACAAGTAATATAGTCTGATAAGACCAAATATCGTCCTCAGAGACTGGTTTCTAATTACCGAACATCTATTCTAGGTTATCTATTTGGCAAACGATAAGTTGATTTGGTTTTTATCTAACACTAGTAGAGTAATTGCAAGAATTAAACTAAATTATTGAGGTTTAATCAGTTATGAAGGAATTAAGGATTCCAATATCCTCAACTATCCACTCTTTTCAATCCTTAATGCCACTAGAATGACTTATTCTTCTACGTTAAGATAGCGGTTAACTAGAATGTCGTATATTCCGGTTAGGATATATAATCGCTCAACCCCAGTGCAGAAACCTTATATATTTCTATGATAGATTTTATCACATAGGAGGATTAAGAACAATAACATATAATGCTACACAAGTATCGGGGTACTTTCGTCCGTGATTTTAACCTATGTCTATTCAATTACAGCATATCCAAATCTCTCCTCTCGGTTCTTGATTCGAAATCATATAGATTATGATAATTAGTGATCAATTAACTATCAAACATTCATACCAATATTGAATAAATCTTAATCAAGTGAAGAAGAAATCAAACTAATGCATTAATTCATGAAAGAGAGTTTCAAGCGATTCAATAGGAAAACCCTAATAAAGTGTTTAGCTCCTAGCCATAGACATGCTAAGAACTAATACAAATCCAAACATGAACTAAATGAAAATAAAGGAAAGAAAAGTACTTAAAACTAATGTCTTGTTATACCCCGTAGTTCCAGGGTATGTATGTGAGGACGTACGTACGAGAATACGACAGAAATTTTGGAAAGAAAGAAAGGTGTGATTTTTCGACGGAAAAGTTTCCGGGTTTTGTGAAGGAAAAAGGTTCGTTAATGGGAATTGGATTCCCAGATTTGGTATTTGGACTTCTTGGATTATATTAGAATTATGAGATTTTATTTTCGGAAAAGGTCACGTGGGGCCCACGGGAGAAATTTACGGTTTTGTGGGGCCCGCTTTGTTTTTGAGATTTTCGGTATTTTGGATATTTTCGGAAGACGAAATATTTTGGACGAGTAAGGGGGAGACACGTGTCACCCCCCTTGAGTGGCCATGGTCGAATTGGGACAAGTGGCCACTTGTCCCCTTGGCCGAAATGGCCATGACACTTGGAGAGCAAAATCGTTGGCCATGTGGTGTGGTGGAACCCACACACACATGGCCCAATCTTGACCATACACTTGACTTGATCATGGCCCTTGATTCTTCTATAAATACCCCTTTAGCTTGAAGACTAATTTCATCCCTCACTTGTATACTTTCCAAGCAAATACTCCCTCCCCTTTGTAGTGTTTTCGTCCCTCCCCCCCTCTTGTGTAGAAACTACTTTGTGTATTGTGGTATAATCCCAAATACCTTGGCCTAGTATCCCTAGTAGTATTCCAAAGTTGTTTTAATACTAGGAGCCCGGAAATGCTACTTTATTCCAATAGTCGCAAAACGAAACCCTAGAAAATCTTCATAAGCTTGGTTGAAGTGTTAAGAGAAGTTGTTTAGAAACTTCTAAGGGTCGCTTGGAGCGGGTTGGAGCATAAGGAAGTGGAGCTAAACGTTGCCCAGGATCGACTTATAATCTTGGATAATTTTGGGCTTATCGAGGTAATGATCTATGTCCCCCTACTGTAATTGGATATTACATGTTGTAGTAGTTATACTTGAGTATATTATATTGGAAGGATGATTATAAAGGATTGAACTGTATTTACATTGGACTGTACTTACAGTAGACTTGTGTAGTATTATTGTGAAGCAGAATTGAACACGTCCGGTTAGACGTGTAATCCCCTGGGAGTTGTTGGCCTGGTAGCGGGCCAGAGTAGAGGAGGAGATTTATGTGGTTGCGGGGGGGAGGTGCTGCCGAATTTTCTGTAGAATAAAGGAATCTGGTATTTAGAATATTCTACGAAGAGATCTAGAAGTTGATAGACGTTTTTATGGCCAGTATAGGTGGAAGTACTACGAGTAGCGTATTCTACTTGAAGGGTGGAAAAGGCTAGCAAGGTTGTAGTACTTGGAGCATTTTGCTAATTGTCGATAATCGTCGCGAGGTATGTGAACCTCTTCCTATCTTTTCTAGCATGATTGTTGTGAACTATGTAGTACGGTAGACGTACATGTGCTAAGTGAATTGGTTGGTTTAAAACATAAAGTGTTATAATAGCTTTATGGGAAGTTAGTTATAACGACTTTATGTAGGTAAAAGAATGATTTATTGATTTTAGAAGTTAAGAGACTTGATCTTGAAAGATAAGAGACTTGACTTATAAATGACTTGATAGGAAATATTAAGGACTTGGTTTGTGTTAAACAGTTGTGAAACCGCTTTTATGAGAAATGGGTATTTGGTCTTTAAAAGGAAATTGATTTCTAAAAGAAAAGAGACTTGAGGAATTGAAGAGTTTTTGGTTTAAAAGAGAGACATGGTTTTGTCTTAAATTGGTTTAAAACATAAAGTGTTATAACAGCTTTATGGGAAGTTAGTTATAACGACTTTATGAAAGCAAAAGAATGGTTTTATCATTGGTTTTAAAATGGTAACTTGATTTAAGTATAGGTTACTTGTTTTGAAAAGAGTAAGTATTTGAGTTTTAAAGAGTATACTTGATGTTGTTTTAAAAGGAAGGCACTTGGTTTAAAAAGTATAGAGTACTTGATTTTAAAAGCCTTGTAAAGGTTTTTACGAAAGTAAAGTAATTTGGTTTGAAAAGGAAATGTGTTTTTGATACTACGAGTATTAGTATCTTTTACGTAAAAAGAGGTCTTTTTGAAAGAATGAAAGTAGGTATTATTTTTGGGTTTGAAACCCGTATTGTTGACATAAAATGAAAGTACCTTGAGTTGTGTGTAACTTGCCTATGTTTGCGTGTGATAGCCTTGTCGTGCTAGTATTGTATTTCTATACCACCGCGTCTCTCGATGGAGGGCCGGCTGATTTGTTATGATCTTACTTGGATGTACCGGCAGTGACGGAGCATTCCACGGGTACGCTTCTGCGGTTATTATTCCATGGACTAGCTCTCCATGAGGTTTTACTGATTCGGCTTGGTATCTGGTAGTTGGCTCTCGTACTTGCCCCGAAGTCGTGGCTGTTTGGTATCCGTAGTTAGCCTTCAGACTTGCCCCTGCTCAGTTTTGTGATGAAGTCTCGTGATTCCGGCCAGATCCGTAGTTAGTCTTCGTACTTGCCCGCCACTACGCGCGCAGCTTCGTATCCGTAGTTGGCTTTCGTA
The DNA here is from genome assembly GCA_029844215.1 of Przewalskia tangutica. Lineage (NCBI taxonomy): Eukaryota > Viridiplantae > Streptophyta > Magnoliopsida > Solanales > Solanaceae > Przewalskia > Przewalskia tangutica. Next base: position 89,813,048 of record CM056721.1, read on the forward strand.
CTTGCCCCAGGTCGCCTTCGTGGTATGGTTATATAGATTTGTTGGTACGGCTTGGTATCCGTAGTTGGCTTTCGACTGCCCGGCCGATTGATGACGCGCTTTGGTATCCGTAGTTAGCCTTCGATTTGCCCCAGACGGTTTTATAACACGTGGGACTCGTGTTCATGTGTACTTCGTGTTGTTATATCATAGATCGCCGCAGCGATGGAAGGTATTCCACGCATGATTGATGTTGGGCGTGAGACCCATAGTTATAATCGAGTAATGACTTTGAGGCGTGAGTCCTCGACTTGACGCGGATCGCTATATTATGTAATCGTAGTTTGGTTATCATATATGTCTCTGCTTTATATAGACTACTATGATTTCATTTACGATTTTCGCTTTACATACTGTACTGTTATCGACCTCCTTCGGGCTGCGTTCATGCCGCAGGGTACATCGGTTGTGGATCCTCGCCATAGGATCACAGCTCAAAGATTTTGGGAAGCTCCGCTTTCTCCGAGGCTCATCTTCGTATAGTCCCCGCTGTAGTTACTTGTACATTCGTGGTATGGCGCGCCATGTCCCGTCATAGTTATGGTTACATTCTAGAGGTCCGTAGATCGCTGTAAGCGTGGTTTGTAAAAAGGATTTAACTGTTCAGGTTGATATATATATGTATATATTCAGGAAGGTGACCGTTTTGGTTAGCCTGTTTCATACTTTATGTCTTGTCTCATGTTTTAGTTTTTATTTCCGCTGATTTTCTCTGATGTTGTATCACTAGGGTGCCCGGGGTAAGGCACCAGTCGCGGGCCCGAGGTCGGGTCGTGACATGTCTCCAATTGTAGCCGCCAAAAGCGTTGTGTTGCGTTCTGAGAGATGATATGTGATAGATCCTCCCTCCCCTAAAATCTTTCCCAAGGGTTTATATATGTTGTCAAAAATGTGTGCCTTGGACCCTTTTGCCCATTGCCAATTCTATTTCAGATTGGAAATTCCCGCATCAGCATCGCGTCCCCGCATCGGCACTGGTGCCGAAAGCATCGCGCTTCGCATCATGGCACCGCGGCCCCGCAGCTCGGCCAGCGGCCCCGCGCAGATTCGCCCCGACCGCCAACTTTCATCTTTTTTGCTTCGGGAGCTCCTTTTCTGCCTTTTCTGCCTACTTTTAGCTTTTTTTTTGCAATTTTGCCATTTAGAACCGCTGCGACTCAAAAGAAAGAAAAACAACCCTAACACTATACTAAACACAAACGAAATGAGTAAAATACTAACTAAAAATGACTCAAAAAGTGTATACAAAATATGCCTAACAAATACCCCCAAAATTAACCTTTGCTCGACCTCGAGTAAAGATCAAAACAAAATCAAAGAAACAGAAAGAAAACTGACTCACAAGACTCTAATCAAGCAGCTGCACAAGTTACTTAGAAAAACATGAATGTCAGTTGGGATAATATGTTGGAACATACATAGCATGAATTTAGCAATCTAGAATTTCAAGTCAGATATTTCACAAATTCATTTCAATCATAATCTATGGAAGCATGAACACCTACCCCATGCATGTCAATTTCGTTCCATTTTTCCCAAAGACCTATGGGCCTGTTTACTTGTTATTCTCCACTAATCATAGATATACAATTTAGAGATCTTCAGTACTTTTCAAGGTTGTAATGTAGGCTTAGGCAGGGGTAGGTAAGAGTAGGCATTTCGGCTCAATTTACGTACCATAAACGTTTTTCTCATTCAACTATTTTGTCCTTCTTTTTGGTATTCTTTTCAGTTCATACCTATCATTCCCCTCTTCTTTTTTTGAGAGCATGCAACAATTCACATAGGCACCCCCAAACTTAAGCTTTTACATCTTTCTTATTGGGGTGCATCAATTTTTCACTCTCTTTTCATATTTATTTTTCACACTTCTTCGTCCCAATGTTTCAATTACTGCTTATGGCACACAAGAGAATCATAGGGTGTCAAAGAAATAACTTATTTTAGGCTCAATGGGGCTGACTAGAGATACAATTTATTGCAAGGTAGGTAATGAATGGTAAGAAGAGCTAACAAAGAAATGCCTGAATCATCTCCCTAAATATGTACATTTTAACTATTTCGCCTCAAATAACAAACAAACAGATTTCATAGACATTTTTCAATCATTCTTTCCACAATTGACAACACATAGACTAAGCACAAATATCTCAAATAATTAAATTTTCATGAATTTTTGACATATCTAACTTAAGTACACAGATTTTAGCTTCTAATTCCATTACATTATCCCACTTAATTCACTAGACGTTTCAAACAACTACAACATGCATGATCATAAAATAAAAAAAATTGAATCATATAGACACAAAAACTCAATAAAAAAGATTAAAAAACAAACACACAAAAATAAAATAAGAAAGAACCCAAAACTCAATCAAAAAGACTAAAAAACAGAAACACAAAAATAAAATAAGAAAGAACCCTCCCCCAAATTTAAACGACACATTGTTCCACATGTGTAACGATTCAAAAATTAAAAAGGGACGACTTATAGACAATAGCGGCTCAAGATGGTAGCGATGGCGACAGATGTTGCATTGACCATTGAGTGAACATGAAACTTAAACTATCAACACGTTGGGTCAGGTGTTGATGGTCTTGCATCATTTGCTGTTGATTTTGCATCATGTTCTCTTGGTTTTGCAGCATCCTTTGTTGATTTACGAGCAGCTGCTCCATCATTGGCATTTAAGGCTCCAAAGTCGCGGATCCGGTAGTCGCTACCGCTTCATCGTGCAACGCCGTAATCTTCTTCATCCATGGTGCCGCGTCATCGCCATCGGGCCCCTTCTCCTTGCTGCTGGTCTTGGAGTGGGGTCAAGGAAAGAGTGGACTAAACTGTAGGTCACAGGAGGCTGACTCTTCTCGAGAATATCCGTGGCGAATGTTGGGACTCCATGCCTAGCACATAAGGCAGAAATGAGTGACCCATGTCCCAGTCCGCCCGTAGTAGCCAGCCTTCTAATTTCCCCTATGCTTTGCACTATTTCTCTCACAACATCAATTGTCTTACTCGACATGATGTCATAGATGAGCTTGATTCTGTCTGTAGGCACATTGGTAAAATAAGTTGACGGAATCAAGCGATCACTTATAAAATATAGCCATCCTCTGGCTATTCTATTAAATTGGCACCGGACAAGTCTCCTAGACCCGTTACGAGAAATGTTGAATTTGGCGCCTGGGTAGCATAAAACTGCTGCAACTGTTTCCCACATGATGTGGTTGACGTTTCTCGATCACCTTATGAAATGGTGTGGGTTATAACCTTGGTCCTCAACATCATTGGTCCTCAGTAGCGCATTCACTGTTTCAGAACTTACGGGCACATATCGCCCTCTAACAAAGCATCTCCCATCCTCTTGCTCGGGATAATTAGCATAGAATTCCCTCACAAGAATAGTGTTCTGAAGTGGAATCCTTTCTAGATTGGTGAACCTTTTCCAACCATTAACCTCGATCATGGCCCTAATGGGCTCGTAGTCATCATCATCATCAAATGACATGGTCTGGTAGTCCATGCCTCTCTCTGGTATCAATGCTCTAGTGCTTATTTTGTTATATCGATCTTCCGTCTGTTTGTTGGTAAATTGAGTAACATCATATTCTGGATCTGTTTGTTGGTAAATCGAGTAACATCATATTCTGGAGCTGATGGAGATGAGGAAGCTCTAGCTGTTCGTTTTCTAGAGGCCATTGTGCGAGTTGTTGGAAAATTTTCAGCAGCGTTTCCTTTGTTTCTTTGAGGGTTTCCAACAACTATCACTTCACACAAGAACAATAACCAAGCAAAATCAGACCACAACAGCAATACACCACGAATCAACACTACACAACAACACTTAACCCCAAAATCACAAACTCCTATATCAATATCCCACAACATAGCACAAATAACATATACTGAAGCAACAATCACCCTCACAGTACCAACAACACGCAACCCGTACCACACCCAAGTCTACAAGCTATTCTCTCCACTAACCTTTAAATCTCTAGAACAGTGATGAAGGTTACCTTTTTGAGTGGTTGTTCTTCACCGCTTTCTTGACCCAAGTGAAAGAATTGTTACACCCCGTAATTACAGGACATGTTTTAAGAACGTACGAAAGAACTCACGAGTGTTAAGATTTGAGACTTGTAAAAAGTTATCGGAAATATTGGAATTTGTCGGAAAACGTATTATCAGGATTTAATGGGGACAACACGTGTCACCCCCTTATAGATGCCTTAGACGAATTGGCATGGCCAATATGGTCATTGACCATAGTCTTAAGATGACAAAGTCTTCCAATTAATGAGCTTGAGTTTCTTGACCAAAGTCAAAGGTCCCACTAGTCTTGATATTTTATAAGAGACCATCCAAACCCCCCAATTGTTTGCATCTTGACCCTACATTACACTATATAATACTACTAGTAGTGAGACTAGTTCCATACTTAGCCAAATTTACACAAAAATTGAAGAACATAGAGCAAGAGCTCTCGGGTTTGGGTCCAACAAGAAGGAAAAAAATTTGTTTGTTATCCAATAATCTTCCCACTTTAAACCAAGGTTCCTATGTGTATTGTAAGCATATCTCAATAGAAAAATCCCGGAAAAAGAGAGTTTTCGTATTAGTCGCAAAGTGAAAACCTAGTGGCTTTCTAGGTTTTGGATTGGAAGTTTGAAGGAAAGTTGTTGGTATGGTTCTAAGGGTCTCAAGTAGCGGATTGAAGTGTCTTGAAGAGGCTCTAAGTTACTAAGGAGCGACTTCGGATTTGAAGATTTGATTAAGATTCGTTGAGGTATAATCTTGTTCTTTGAAAGTGTTACAAGATTATTTATATTGTTGTTAGATTTACTTGTTGCTAGCATGAAGTATATGTGTTGAAGTTTATAAGGATTATGGATTGATTGTAGCCTTGTGTCACGACCCGAACTCGGGCCCGTGACTGGTGCCTTACCCCGGGCACCCTAGTGATACAACATCAGAGTAATCAGCGGAACATAAAACACATACATGAAACCAATGAAGTATGAAATAGTAATCTGAGGAAAACTTGCCTTTCGGCATATATATAAATAACAATTCTTACAAAAGAACAGTTTAATCCTTTTTACAAACCCTGCCCACAACAAGATTACTGCACTTAAGAAATGATACGACAACAATGGCTGGACAGGGCCCCGCCATACCCCTGAATGTAAATACCTACAACGACAGGGGACTATACCAAGATAAGCCTCCGGAGAAACGGAGCTTTCCCAAATGCTGAACTGTGACCCTAAGAGCGAGGATCAACGATCGTGTACCTTTACTCGCGGATGAACACAAACGGGCGAGGTCAAGATAACAGTACCAAGTATGTGAAATCAAAATAAATCAGAAATGAAATCATAGTAGTCTATATAAAGCAGAGACATGTATGATAACTAAACTACAGCCACAATAAATAAGGCCATGCCAAGTCGTGACTCACGCCTCAAAGTCATCACAATAGAACTGCACGGTAAGTACGAAGGCATAGCCGACTACTAAGACCCACAGCATCGTAAATACCATAAATCAGATCACGAGGTCTTTCTGCATCGCACTACACGATCGGCCGCCACTCGCCCGCAGTATCACTGTGCGCGTCTATCCCTGGAACTTACCGCAGCTCCGCATAGGTCACACACAGACCCGCATGAGGTATTCCTCGAACCATAGTCACACAGACTGCCTGAGGTATACCCCGCATCGGAGGCAGCTTAACCCCCGGTATCCGCCTAGGCTCCCGCAACCCGCATAGTCTCAAAAGACCGCATAGTCTCAACAGACCGCATAGGGAATCCCCGCGATCGGGCTAAACACCCGAATGATCAATCTCGAGCATACCGCCGCCCGCATAGTCACAAGGATCGTGATAGCCGATAGACCGCATCGGGTGGCAAGCCCTCGGTATAATAAGTCAAGGGGGTAGGTGATATAATAACAGTACAATGGACTTACTGTTTAGCAACGTAAGCACAGCAAGAATGACCCCCCTTACATAACAACCACAAGATACTAACACACGTAGCATCCTAACATGTTTACTTATCAAATCAACAAGAAAGTATTACAAGGCTATCACAAACCAATACAATCAAGTTATTCACACAAGGTACTTTCTACTAACAAGTTCGGGCATCTATTCCCAAAGTACTTCATTCATTAAATCTTTTACAAGAATCATTTCTTTCACATAAGTCACACAATACCCGTAGTACAAAAAGAGTGACTGTCTTTTTAAGTAAACCAAAACACTTACCTTTGTAAAATCAAGTAACAACATTATTTTCCAAACGTTCAAGTTTGCCTAATTTCAAATGTTCACGTTTCTTATTTTAGAAAGGTTTTGTCGTTCATAGCCTTATTCATTTAAGAATATAATTCTCTTTTAAACCATCTAAGAAACATAAGCCTTATGTGTGAGTAGGATATTCTTGTTTATAACAATCTTATTACAACAGCCATGATCTAGGAAATATCATTTTGTCTCATCCTAGCTTCTATGCAGATGGAAGTTTCTCCGTTTTATTAATACTTCATTAATCAAAACATTTCCTTTATTAACGCCGCAGTTGGTTTGTCGATACACATTCTGATTTCCGAAATCAGTAAAACATTATCCCTTTTAAAAATCAAGTACTCATTACTCACGAATGAGGTTTCACACAAAATTCATATAATTATTTAAGTTAAGTCTCTTATCTTACAAGATCAAGTCTCTTAACTTCTAAAATAAATAAATCATTCGTTTTATCTCTCTTAAGCCGTTATACCTAACTTCCCATAAAGCTAGTATAACTCTTAAGCTTTTAAAACCAAGTATTACTCTTCTTTTAAAAACAGTTCTTAATTCTCTTGAACTACTTCAAGATTATTATTATTCGGGCTTAAGTCAAAAGACATTCTGCACAACTACGTTCAATTAACACATGTACGTCTACCGTACTACATAGTTATACACATATCATGCTAGAAGAGATAGGAAGAGGTTCACATACCTCGCGACGATTATCGACTATTAGCAAATCGCTCCACGGCTATAACCCGGCTAGCCTGGTCCACCTTCTCAAGTAGCACATGCTACTCGCAGAACATTCAACCTATACAGGTTATACAAGTCTATCAAAGTCTAGACTACTCGGTAGAATAAATCTAGATACAAGATCCTACGGGAAATTGGGCAGCCCTTCCCTACCCGTCAAACTACACAAGTCTACTGTAATACAGTCCTACGTAATTACAGTTCAGTTCTATTCTTTAAATTCAGGCTTAAGTCCAAGGACATTGCCACAAAACTATGTTCAGTTATATATATAGTATACTTCAACTATATATTCCTACAACATGTAATATCCAATTACAATAGGGGGACAAGATAATTACCTCGATAAGCCCATAATTATCCAAGTAAAAATGTCGATCCTTAGCAACGCTTAGCTCCTACTCCGGGTGCTCCAACCCGCTCCAAACAACCCTTAGAAGTTCTACGCGACCTCTACTTAATACTCCAACCAACTATGGAGATTTTCCTTAGGGTTTCGGTTTGAGACAAAAAGGACATACGGTAGTATTTCCTGCTCTACGATAGAGGTTTCTTTGGAATACTACAAGGTATACGGCTAAGGTAATTTGGGTATAGTAACAATACTTTTGAGAGTATTTCTACCAAGAGAGGGTATTTATACGAGACAACACCACAAGTGTATACCCTACCACCCCACTGTGGGTACTCTCGCCAAGGGGAGGCACTCTCGGCTAAGGCCTCACAAGGGGGAGGGGGACGAGAACTCTAGAGGGAGGGGGAAGAGATTTCAAGACTTAGCACAATTTTGGATGAAGAAGTTCATCAAAGGGGAGGGGTATTTATAGGTCAAGCCAAGGCCAACCAATGGCCAAGATTATGCCAAGTGCATAGCAAGTGTAGGGCCAAGATTGGGACAAGTGTGTGTGGGTCCCACTTTATCAATCAACACACAAAATATCCTACCAACTACACTCTCCAATTCGTCCAATGTCCGCCTCACGCCCGCTAATGGGAGGTGCCAAGTGGCGCTCTCGTTGGTCCAAAATGTTTCGCCTCTAAAAATCCGCAAAAATTAAAAATGACATAGCCGGAATTTTCCCTACGAAAGCTGTGAAAACGTTTCGTCGAAAAACGACTCTAACCGGGTGTTGTGCACAAATAAAATCGGCCAAGCCTTACTTTAAAGCCCAAACTTTTCTACGAACGTCCCTACGTACATACTCTGAAAATACGGGGTATAACATTCTCCCCTCCTTAGAAACATTCGTCCCGAATGTTCCTTCTAAGTCTCAACACAAACGTGCGCCAGTATAGTCTTCACTGCTATACTTGCGAGGACAATCCTGCCACACATGGCCACAGAAACAACTAGCGCAGAATGCTTACATCCACGTCCACGAGGAAACACTTCTAACATCACCACAAAACACCCCTCTCCGGGGTCTAGAATATACTTCCTTCGCACCTTCTCTTTATAAAAGAAATGATCACATCTATGCTCGCCATACATGCTCTCTTCTTCCCGATACCACTTTTGTCACTTTGCCGCGAGGCATTAACCTTCTCAGGCGACCCAACAAATGGTACCGGGCTGCATACGATCCCTGAGGCTGTCATACACTTTGTCACGACCCGAACCCGGGCCCGTGACTGGTGCCTTACCCCGGGCACCCTAGTGATACAACATCAGAGAAAAACCAGTGGAAATAAAAACTTAAACATGCAAATAGACATGGATCAAGATGAAAGAAAATAGGCCAACCAAAACGGTTGCCTTTCAGCATATATATATACATAGACATTTGAACAAGCCATAATCCTTACAACCCCGCCTACAACATAAGCATGCACTTCTAAGATTTTTACAACAACTATGACGGACAGGCCCCGCCATACCCTCGAATGTACAAGAACTTACGCACTGTGGTAACATACCAAAGATAAGCCTCAAGGAACGGAGCTTCCCAAGACGCCAAAGGTGATCCTAAAATGGATCGACAATGACGACTTACCGCGGCATGAACGCAACCCCGAACGAGGTCCGACAACAGTACCAAGTATGTGAAATCAGAAATATCAGAATGAAATCATAGCGCTATATAAAGCAGGAGACATGTATGACAACCAAACTACAGTACATACATATAACAGTTATATCAAGTCAGGGTCTCACGCCCTCCACATCAATCATGCCCGTGGAATACCTTCCTCACTGCCGGCAGTCTATGATATGATAACATAAAGAAGTATACATGAACACCAAGTCCTACCTGATGCCAAAGCCGTACTAACAATCCAAAATGGAAGCATACCCGTGCGCTACGCATCGTGTCAGTATGTCCAAAAAGGAAACAACAAGCGAGAATCAAAATGGAAGCATACCCGCGCTTACGATCGTGTCGAGATGTCCAAAAAGGAAACAACAAGACAAGAATCAAAATGGAAGCATACCCGCGCGCTTACGATCGTGTCGTGATGTCCAAAAAGGAACAACTGCAAAGAATCAAAATGGAAGCATACCCGCAGCGCTACGATCGTGTCGAGATGTCCAAAGTGATTAGCAAAATAACACTATCAAGAGGAGCGCACTGCGGAATTTCTCCGTCACTGCCGGCACGTCCCAATAAGTTCTCAACAAGTCAACCGGCCCTCCATCGAGAGACGCGGTAGTATAGAAACACAATTCTTGCACAACAAAGGCTATCACAACAAGCATAGGCAAGTTTCACAACAACAAGCATAGGCAAGTTATACTTAACTCAAGGTACTTTCATTTTATATCAAAGTCCGGGTTTTAACCCTAAAGTACTACGTACGTTAAATTCCTTTTAAAGAGATCCATTCCTTTTATAAAAGTCACCCGATACCCGTAGTATAAAAATAGAGTGACTCACATTTTTAGGTAAACCAAAACACTTCTCCTTTTAAAGTCGAGTTACCACATTAAAACCAATGATAAAACCCTTCTTTGTTTTCATAAAGTCGTTATAACTAACTTCCCATAAAGCTGTTATAACACTTTATGTTTTTAAACCATTTTAAGACAAAACAATGCCTTCCTTTTCCCTAGAGTTCCAGTTTGCCTAATTTCAATTACTCCAGTCTCTTTATTTTAGAAAAGTTTCATAGTTCATAGTCTTAATCATTTAAGAATATAATTCCTTTTTATACAATCTGAGAAACATATGCCTTATATGAGTGTAGGTTATTCTTGTTCATAATCAATCTTATTAAGCAGCCATGATCTAGGAAATGTAATATCATTTTGTCTCATCTTAGCTTCTATGCAGATGGAGGTTTCTACTGGTTTTAATAATACTTCATTATTCAATACATTTTCCTTTATTAACGCTGCAGTGGTTGGTCGATACACATTCTGATTTCCGAAATCAGTAAAACATTATTCCTTTTAAAAACCAAGTACTCATTACTCACGAATGAGGTTTCACACAAAATTCATATTAATTCATTTAAGTTAAGTCTCTTATCTTATAAGATCAAGTCTCTTAACTTCTAAAATCAGTAAACCATTTTCTTTACCTCTCTTAAGACGTTATACCTAACTCCCCATAAAGCTAGTATAACTCTTTTTAAAACCTTTTAAAACCAAGTGTTACTCTTCTTTCAAAAATGGTTTCTTACTCTTTTAACATACTTCAAGTTTCTTATTATTCAGGCTTAAGTCAAAAGACATTGCCGTACAACTACGCTCGTTAACACACGACGCTCACCGTACTATATATATATTATTCGGGCTTAAGTCAAAAGACATTGCCACACGTACGTCTACCATACTATATATATATATTATTCAGACTTAAGTCAAAAGACATTGCCACACGTACGTCTACCGTACTATATATATATTTCTTTAAAATACTTCATGCTCAAGAGTATAGGAAGAATCACATACCTCGCGACGATTATCGACTATAAGCAAAACGCTCCACGGCTATAACCCGGCTAGCCTTGTCCACCTTCTAAGTAGCCTGTGCTACTTGCGTAACATTCAACCAATAAAGGTTATCGGGCCATCAGAAATACAAATTCTAAGTAAATACGATTTAATCTTCTATCTTAATATTCTTCCGACGTGATTTCGCTCAAGTCTATTCTCAGAATATCCTTCTATTACGCTTCAATTCTCTTCTATGAATCTTATATTCATTTCTATACTACTACAGTATGTAATTCCCAATTACAATAGAAAGACAGTAGTATTTACCTCGATGAGCCCAAAATTATCCAAGTATAATGTCGCTCCTGAGCAACGTTTAGCTCCTACCCCGAGTGCTCCAATCCGCTCCAAACAACCCTTAGAAGTTCTACGCAACTTCTACTTAACACTTCAACTGACTATGAAGGTTTTCCTTAGGGTTTCGTTTTTGTGACTGAGGGAAAGTATAATAGTATTTCCGGACTCTACGTATAGAGGTACCTTTGGAAAGTACTATAAGGTATATGGGCTAAAGTATTTGGGCATTATAACAATATTTGGAGAGTATTTCTATACCACAAAAAGGGGGGTATTTATACGAGACAACTAGGCTAGGGGGGGGGGAGGCTCTCGGCCAAGGCTTCACTCAAGGGGGGGGGCTTTGGACGAACTCAACTACAAAAGGGGAAGGGATTTCAAGACTTGGAAAATGATTTTAGGATGAAGAAGTTCATCACTTAGGGGGGTATTTATAGGTCAAGCAATGGCCAACCAATGGCCAAGATTCATCCAAGTGTTAGGCAAGTGTAGGGCTAGGATTAAGCCATGTGCACCTTATCCATCTACCACACCAACTTGCACAAATATCCTACCTAACCCAAAGCCACCCTTTTCGTCCCATTTTGCCGCCCCTTCCTTCCAATGTGAGGGTGACACTTGTCACCCTCCCGTTGGTCCAAAATGTTTTGTCTCTCGGAAAAATCCGCAAAAATTAAAAATGACATAGCCGGAATTTTCCCATCGCAAGTCTAGTAAAACGTTTCGTCGAAAAACGACTCTTTTCGGCACTTGTGCCCAAATTTTCAAACCTAGCCTAACTTTTAAGGCTCAAACTTTCTACGTACGTCCTTACGTACATACTCTGGAAATACGGGGTATAACATTCTCCCCTCCTTAGAAACATTCGTCCCGAATGTTCCTTCTCAAGACGGAATACGATGAAGTTCTTCTTAACTTAAACAAGTTGCCAGCGCCACACCTGGCCACGAAATAACAAACGTTCCCTTCCTTCCTTACTCGTCGTGCCCTCCTCGAACACTTGAACTCTTCTAATATACGTACCACACTTCAGTCATCGCTTTAGCTCCCAAAACTCTGGAGTCACCACCTCCAAACTTGGTCATCTTACTAGCTTCACTTTCCTCTAAGGCCATTCCCGGCCTTCACGATCCGCTTCTGGTCGAACATATCCACGAACTCATACGATGGTCATCTAAACTTGGGCCTAACACCCTCGTGACCCTACCACCTGGCGGGACCACCCAGAGCTGACCCCACCTCGAAACAGGCCGCGGGTTGGCCCTCAACATGGCCCCAACCTGACCCACTTAACGCATCACGCTCTTGTTCCCCGATCCGGAACAATCTTACCTATACAGGTCATGAAAGCTACCACTTCCATTTCACATAACCCAAGGAATTATCACACAATACATTCTAGGCATAAAATGCACTCCGACAAGGATCACCCACAAAATCTTATACTCAAGACGACCTTACCTCTAAGGTCCCAACTGTAATATTCTAAGGTTCATCATTTTCTCACCCCCAGGCTTACCCTTTTTCACTAACCCGGTTTCTAAATTACATTTTAGCACAAAGCTATCCGAACATAACACTAAACACATCATCACAACATCAATACATACAAAACTCTAGAGGGTTAAGGATATACCTGAAAATAGGCGGTTCAAAGGACCGCTAAAATTGGGAACTTCCACCGCGACCTCTACCGTGGCTCCGCGGTATGAACATCCCGCCTAGCCGGAAGGTGAAGAACCCGCAATCGATCTCAGAGTCTGGCTATCCTACCAGCATACTCGCCTGGACATTTTCTCCCAAAATGGCCCTGCTGGCCGCATGTAAAACAAACTCCCGTACTAGCACGACACTCCCTACTGTGGAGTCTACCACAGCAGCCACAATGAGGTCGGGGTGGCTTCAGCTGGCTAACACCCCTGCTCTCCCGAAAATCTGAACCACGAGCCTCGACCGCCCCGAATACTCTGGATGCTCAAGATTGTGGAGGACCACTCAGATCGGGCGAGGCGCATAACTAGTTCGGCCGAGGCGGTCCGCTCGAAAGTCACCAAAGGACCTCTGTTATGGCCCTCCTCTGCCGACCTTGGTCATTCCGTCGATTTCTCCGCCTCACCCCAAGTGCATAAGCTCGCATGCGGCAATGTCCATGCCCTACCAAGAGCTACACCAACAACTCTCTGCTAGGTAATCATCGAGCCCTCAGAACATATCGGTGCACTCGATCCTCCATACTAGCTACTAATGCGGGACGCATCGCCAATGAGTCGAACTCCACATTGTACTCCCGAACCGCACGCCTGCTCGCCGCAACACCAAAAATCTGTTTACCGAGCCCTCCTCATCCGCGAGGCAAGAAATGTGCAAGAAATGCCTCGAGAACTCGTCCCAAATAGCCGAAGTGCATTCTCTCCCGACAGCTCCCACGATCAAACCGATCATCGCGGTATCACGCAGCGATGCGAACTCAGACCACCGACTCGGTCTCCGATGCTCGATCACTCACGATCCGTCAGAATCGCTTGATGAACTCCTACGGATCATCCTCGTGCCTCGACCCATAAAATTCGGGCGGTTACACCTCGTAAAATCCCGTAGCCTCCAACTATCTCGATCTAGTGAACCATCGGTGCATCGAACCGCCGGCCCATTTATCCTCAAGTCTCGCCACAACCTCGCCATTAATCGGGCCCACCTTGTAACCCATCTCTTCGCCTGCATCGCGGATCGAGGCTCAGTATCGTGGTCTCTCAGAGATCGCCGCTTTCTACTCGCATCTCCCTCTGCTACCTTGCACTTCTGGGCCCGGGTTGCCTTACGCGGAGGCATAACTGGTAAAAACGAAGTACGTCAGAGGGGTCCAACTTACAACACAGCTCTAAGGCACGATCTCAGAATGAGAAGAAGGGAAACCAATCCTAAATGTCCTATAGCCACCTGATTATAGATGTGGTGCACAACACATCGATAATCAAGACTCTACTAGACACGGTCTGTAGACACTTTCCGAGGACTAACTGCTCTGATACCACTTTTGTCACTTTGCCGCGAGCCTTGATCCGGCGACCCAACAAATGGTACCGGGCTGCATGCGATCCCTGAGGTTTGGACCTTCTCAGGACGTGCCATACGGAGAGCCACGGCCCTGTTTCGTGGTAGAGGCTCGCCTCTTTATACGCCACTCGGGCGAGGTCGATAACAGTACCAAGTATGTGAAATCAGAAATATCAGAAATGAAATCATAGCAGTCTATATAAAGCAGGAGACATGTATGACAACCAAACTACAGTACACACATATAACAGTTATATCAAGTCAGGGTCTCACGCCCTCCACATCAATCATGCCCGTGGAATACCTTCCTCACTGCCGGCAGTCTATGATATGATAACATCAAGAAGTATACCTGAACACCAAGTCCTACCTGATGCCAAAGCCGTACTAACAATCCAAAATGGAAGCATACCCGCGCGCACGATCGTGTCGAGATGTCCAAAAAGGAAACACCAAGGCAGTAATCAAAATGGAAGCATACCCGCGCGCTTACGATCATGTCGATGTCCAAAAAGGAAACAACAAGACAGTAATCAAAATGGAAGCATACCCGTGCGCTACGCATCGTGTCAGTATGTCCAAAAAAGGAACAACCAGACAGCAATCAAAATGGAAGCATACCCGTGCGCTACGCATCGTGTCAGTATGTCCAAAGCGATTAGCAAAAAAATAACACTATCAAGAGGAGCGTACCCGTGGAATTTCTCCGTCATCACGCGACGTCCCAATAAGTTCTCAACAAGTCAACCGGCCCTCCATCGAGAGACGCGGTAGTATAGAAACACAATTCTTGCACAACAAAGGCTATCACAACAAGCATAGGCAAGTTTCACAACAACAAGCATAGGCAAGTTATACTTAACTCAAGGTACTTTCATTTTATATCAAAGTCCGGGTTTTAACCCTAAAGTACTACGTACGTTAAATTCCTTTTAAGAGATCCATTCCTTTTATAAAAGTCACCCGATACCCGTAGTATAAAAATAGAGTGACTCACATTTTTAGGTAAACCAAAACACTTCTCTTTTTAAAGTCGAGTTACCACATTAAAACCAATGATAAAACCCTTCTTTGTTTTCATAAAGTCGTTATAACTAACTTCCCATAAAGCTGTTATAACACTTTATGTTTTTAAACCATTTTAAGACAAAACAATGCCTTCCTTTTCCCTAGAGTTCCAGTTTGCCTAATTTCAATTACTCCAGTCTCTTTATTTTAGAAAAGTTTCATAGTTCATAGTCTTAATCATTTAAGAATATAATTCCTTTTTATACAATCTGAGAAACATATGCCTTATATGAGTGTAGGTTATTCTTGTTCATAATCAATCTTATTAAGCAGCCATGATCTAGGAAATGTAATATCATTTTGTCTCATCTTAGCTTCTATGCAGATGGAGGTTTCTACTGGTTTTAATAATACTTCATTATTCAATACATTTTCCTTTATTAACGCTGCAGTGGTTTGTCGATACACATTCGATTTCCAAATCAAGAAACATTATGCCTTTTGAAACCAAGTACTCATTACACACGAATGAGGTTTCACACAAAATTCATATTAATTCATTTAAGTTAAGTCTCTTATCTTATAAGATCAAGTCTCTTAACTTCTAAAATCGAGAAACCATTTTCTTTACCTCTTAAGACGTTATACCTAACTCCCATAAAGCTAGTATAACTCTTTTAAAACCTTTTAAAACCAAGTGTTACTCTTCTTTCAAAAATGGTTTCTTACTCTTTGACATACTTCAAGTTTCTTATTATTCAGCTTAAGTCAAAAGACATTGCCGCATAACCACGCTCGTTAACACACGACGCCTCACCGCACTATATATATATTATTCGCTTAAGTCAAAAGACATTGCCACACGTACGTCTACCATACTATATATATATATTATTCAGACTTAAGTCAAAAGACATTGCCACACGTACGTCTACCGTACTATATATATATTTCTTTAAAATACTTCATGCTCAAGAGTATAGGAAGAATCACATACCTCGCGACGATTATCGACTATAAGCAAAACGCTCCACGGCTATAACCCGGCTAGCCTTGTCCACCTTCTAAGTAGCCCAGTTACTTGCGTAACATTCAACCAATAAAGGTTATCACCATCAGAATACAAATTCTAAGTAAGTACAGTTTAATCTTCTATCTTAATATTCTTCTGACGTGATTTCAGTTCAAGTCTATTCTGTAATATCCTTCTATTACAGTTCAATTCTCTTCTATGAATCTTATATTCATTTCTATACTACTACAGTATGTAATTCCCAATTACAATAGAAAGACAGTAGTATTTACCTCGATGAGCCCAAAATTATCCAAGTATAATGTCGCTCCTGAGCAACGTTTAGCTCCTACCCCGAGTGCTCCAATCCGCTCCAAACAACCCTTAGAAGTTCTACGCAACTTCTACTTAACACTTCAACCGACTATGAAGGTTTTCCTTAGGGTTTCGTTTTTGTGACTGAGGGAAAGTATAATAGTATTTCCGGACTCTACGTATAGAGGTACCTTTGGAAAGTACTATAAGGTATATGGGCTAAAGTATTTGGGCATTATAACAATACTTGGAGAGTATTTCTATACCACAAAAGGGGGGTATTTATACGAGACAACTAGGCTAGGGGGGGGGGAGGCTCTCGGCCAAGGCTTCACCTCGAGGGGGCTTGGACGAACTCAACTACAAAAGGGGAAGGGATTTCAAGACTTGGAAAATGATTTTAGGATGAAGAAGTTCATCACTTAGGGGGGTATTTATAGGTCAAGCAATGGCCAACCAATGGCCAAGATTCATCCAAGTGTTAGGCAAGTGTAGGGCTAGGATTAAGCCATGTGCACCTTATCCATCTACCACACCAACTTGCACAAATATCCTACCTAACCCAAAGCCACCCTTTTCGTCCCATTTTGCCGCCCCTTCCTTCCAATGTGAGGGTGACACTTGTCACCCTCCCGTTGGTCCAAAATGTTTTGTCTCTCGGAAAAATCCGCAAAAATTAAAAATGACATAGCCGGAATTTTCCCATCGCAAGTCTAGTAAAACGTTTCGTCGAAAAACGACTCTTTTCGGCACTTGTGCCCAAATTTTCAAACCTAGCCTAACTTTTAAGGCTCAAACTTTCTACGTACGTCCTTACGTACATACTCTGGAAATACGGGGTATAACACACTTCTTGTACACTCGAACTCTTTCTCATAACCTACCACATTTCTCGAGCATCGCTCGCCAAAACTCGGGGTTACTATCTCTAACGTGGTCATCATTAACTGGGAACACTCTGGATGGATCTCCGATACTTTCTCGAACATAACAACACGAAAGACCGGACATACTGCCTCCTAAGTCGGACGGCAAATACTAACATATCGGCAACCTGGCCTATTCTTCACATGAACTCAAAAAGGCCCAAAGTAACTCGGGCTAAGTTCCCTCTGTTTTCCAAAACTCGTCACACCCTATCCGGGGTGGTACTTTCAAGAAGACCGACCGTCAACCTGAACTCTAAGCGTCGTCGCCGATTATCCGCACGATTTCTCTGAGCTGCCAGAACCTCTCCTAGACAAGCTTCACCCTATCCACATTCTGCTGGAACAAGCCTGAACCAACTATCTGCACCTTGCCAACATCGAACCAATCGACCGGCAACTTACACCTCCGCCCCTACAAGGCTTCAAAAGGCGACTTCCGAACACTGAAATGGTAGCTAAAACACTACCTCCACAGGAGACAACAATCCCCACAACTATCCCTGAAATCCAAACACTGGCCCGAGGGCGAATGCGATTCTGAGACTCACCTGAGTTCTTAACACATGCTTGGTAAAACTTTTAGAAAACGAAAATAGCCACCACCTGGGCTTCACTGTCTGTCATAAGGTGAAGGTAGGCACCCCGTGCAGCCTTACAACCTTTCTGATATAAACAACACTGCTGATTACACGATCCTTGCTAGAAGACAAGACGGGCTGACCTCCTTGGCCCGACTACTGGTCGAATGCATCCACGAACTCGTACGCTGGTTAACTAAACTTGGGCCTAACACCCTCATGACCCTACTTCAAGGCGGGACCACCACAAACTGACCCCACCACCAAACATGCCGCGGGTTGACCCGCAACGTGGCCTCAACCCGACCCGGCAATGCGCACAATACTAGCTCCCCGATCCGGAACAATCTCACTAATCACGTTTCGAAAACCTAGCGGTCTTCTTAGCTCAACTACCCCCTTTCATTTCACACTACTTAGGGACCTATCCCTAACATAGCTCACGTGCACTATGCACTCCGATAAGGATCAAACATAACACTACACCTTTACTCGAGATGGCCTTACCTCTAAGGTCTCTACGTATAAAACTCTAAGGCTCACACTTTTTCCATCCCCCAAAACTTACTTGGTTAACTAACCAAGATTTCTAATCACAATTTACACTCATGTTATCTGAACATAATACTTACGGTATACTCACCTTATCACATATACAAAACTCTAGAGGGTTAAGGATTTACCTGTAACTACTGTTTCACTCCCCTTAGTCGTTCTAATCAAACTCGCCTGCAGGCGATAGTGAGGAGATGACAACAACCCACCGATCCTGAAGGCTAAGTCCTCCTACAAGGACACTCTTCGACACCAGACCCTGACGGTCATAGGTACAACAAGTACCAACTAAAAGACGACATTCCCGGGATGGCGTGCATCACCAATGAACGGAAGCCACAGAGTTCGACCAACTCCTGTATACCCCGAACGTCCTGAACCCCGTTGAGGACCTCTCTGCACTGGTGGATGTGCATAATCTAATCCGCTGGTGAGGTGACTCGCCTCGAAAGTTACCAAAGGACCTTGCTGCTCTGGCCCTCTTCGCGTCGCCTTCGTTAATCCATCGACCAGACGTTTCTTGGCTCGCCGCGCATAAGCCCGTACAGGCCATGCTCAAGCCCAATCAAGAATTACTCTTTGCGATCCTCTCTTAGATAGCCATCAAGACTCGCAGAAATCGGTATACTCTCTAGTAGCCAAATCCATAGCTAATGTGGTCGCCTCTTTGCAATCTATATTCTCTGCTCGATGCGTGGGCGAAGGTTCAAATGTCATGGCCGCAGTAGGAACTGCCGCCGCCGTGCCAAACTCTGCTGGGGCTAGTGACGTCGCAGAAATCCCCGAATGAAGCACTACCCTAGGTAATGATTGGGCCTGTGCCCCCGCAACCCTCTGAACTCTACTTGCAGCTCCCTCGGCTGCCTTGCCCTCCTGGACCCGGGTTGCCCTACGCGGAGGCATAACGATAAAGGAAAGAATTTCGTCAGAGGGTCCAACTTACAACACAGCTCTAAGGCACGATCTCAGAGTGAGAAGAATAGAAACCAATCCTAAATATCCTATAGCCTCCTGATTATTGGCGTGGTGCACAACACACCGATAATCAAGACTATACTGGATACGGTCTGTAGACACTTTCCGAGGATTAACTGCTCTGATACCACTTTTGTCACGACCCGAACTCGGGCCCGTGACTGGTGCCTTACCCCGGGCACCCTAGTGATACAACATCAGAGTAATCAGCGGAACATAAAACACATACATGAAACCAATGAAGTATGAAATAATGTCGAGGAAAACTTGCCTTTCTAAGTATATATAAATAACAATTCTTACAAAAGAAACGCTTTAATCCTTTTACAAACCCCGCCACAATAAGATTACCTGCACTTCTAAGAAATGATACGACAACAATGGCGGGACAGGGCCGCCATACCCCGAATGTAAATACCTACAACGACGGACTATACAAGATAAGCCTCCGAGAAACGAAGCTTTCCCAAATCTTTGGCGTGACCCTAAGAGCGAGGATCAACGATCGTGTACCTTTACTGCGGCATGAGCACGGCCCGAATGAGGTCGATAACAGTACCAAGTATGTGAAACTGAAAATAAATACTATAAATGAAATCATAGTAGTCTATATAAAGAAGGAGAGATGTATGATAACTAAACTACAGTTCACAATAAATAAGCAGTCATGCCAAGTCAGGGACTCACGCCCTCAAAGTCATCACAATAGAACCGTACGGGGTAAGTACGAAGGCATAGCCGACTACTAAGACCAGCGATGCGAAATACCATAAATCGTATCACGAGGTCTTTCTGCACCGCATGATCGGCCGCCACTCGCCGCGATATCAGCGTCGCGTCTATCCACGAACTTACCGCAGCTCGCGCAGGTCACACGCGAACCCGCGTAGGTATTCCTCGAACCATAGTCACACATCGCACGAGGTATACCCGCGTCGGAGGCTTAACCCCGGTATCCGCTAGGCTCCGCGACCGCATAGTCTCAAAAGACCGCATAGTCTCAGCCAGGCGCGCATAGGAATCCCGCGTCGGGCTAAACACCGGAATGATCAATCCCGAGCATACCGCTGCTCGCATAGTCACAAGGATCGTGATAGCCGTATAGACCAGCATCAAGGGTGGCAAGCCCTCGGTATAATAAGTCGAGGGTAGGTGATATAATAACGATCTGATGGACTTCTTGTTTAGCAACGTAAGCACAGCAAGAATGACCCCCCTTACATAACAACCACAAGATACTAACACACGTAGCATCCTAACATGTTTACTTATCAAATCAACAAGAAAGTATTACAAGGCTATCACAAACCAATACAATCAAGTTATTCACACAAGGTACTTTCTACTAACAAGTTCGGGCATCTATTCCCAAAGTACTTCATTCATTAAATCTTTTACAAGAATCATTTCTTTCACATAAGTCACACAATACCCGTAGTACAAAAAGAGTGACTGTCTTTTTAAGTAAACCAAAACACTTACCTTTGTAAAATCAAGTAACAACATTATTTTCCAAACGTTCAAGTTTGCCTAATTTCAAATGTTCACGTTTCTTATTTTAGAAAGGTTTTGTCGTTCATAGCCTTATTCATTTAAGAATATAATTCTCTTTTAAACCATCTAAGAAACATAAGCCTTATGTGTGAGTAGGATATTCTTGTTTATAACAATCTTATTACAGCAGCCATGATCTAGGAAATATCATTTTGTCTCATCCTAGCTTCTATGCAGATGGAAGTTTCTACTGGTTTTATTAATACTTCATTAATCAAAACATTTCCCTTTATTAACGCTGCAGTGGTTTGTCGATACACATTCTGATTTCCGAAATCAGTAAAACATTATCCCTTTTAAAAATCAAGTACTCATTACTCACGAATGAGGTTTCACACAAAATTCATATAATTATTTAAGTTAAGTCTCTTATCTTACAAGATCAAGTCTCTTAACTTCTAAAATAAATAAATCATTCGTTTTATCTCTCTTAAGCCGTTATACCTAACTTCCCATAAAGCTAGTATAACTCTTAAGCTTTTAAAACCAAGTATTACTCTTCTTTTAAAAACAGTTCTTAATTCTCTTGAACTACTTCAAGATTATTATTATTCGGGCTTAAGTCAAAAGACATTGTCGTACAACTATGTTCAATTAACACATGTACGTCTACCGTACTACATAGTTATACACATATCATGCTAGAAGAGATAGGAAGAGGTTCACATACCTCGCGACGATTATCGACTATTAGCAAATCGCTCCACGGCTATAACCCGGCTAGCCTGGTACACCTTCTCAAGTAGCACATGCTACTCGCAGAACATTCAACCTATACAGGTTATACAAGTCTATCAAAGTCTAGACTACTCGGTAGAATAAATCTAGATACAAGATCCTACGGGAAATTGGGCAGCCCTTCCCTACCCGTCAAACTACACAAGTCTACTGTAATGTCTGATCTACGTAATTACAGTTCAGTTCTATTCTTTAAATTCAGGCTTAAGTCCAAGGACATTGCCACAAAACTATGTTCAGTTATATATATAGTATACTTCAACTATATATTCCTACAACATGTAATATCCAATTACAATAGAGGGACAAGATAATTACCTCGATAAGCCCATAATTATCCAAGTAAAAATGTCGATCCTTAGCAACGCTTAGCTCCTACTCCGGGTGCTCCAACCCGCTCCAAACAACCCTTAGAAGTTCTATGCGACCTCTACTTAATACTCCAACCAACTATGGAGATTTTCCTTAGGGTTTCGGTTTGAGACAAAAAGGACATACGGTAGTATTTCCGGGCTCTACGTATAGAGGTTTCTTTGGAATACTACAAGGTATACGGCTAAGGTAATTTGGGTATAGTAACAATACTTTTGAGTGTATTTCTACCAAGAGGAGGGTATTTATACGAGACAACACCACAAGGGGGGGTGTATACCCCTCGGCCTACCCCACTAGGGGGGGTACTCTCGGCCAAGGGGGGGGGAGGGACTCTCGGCTAAGGCCTCACAAGGGGGAGGAGGACGAGAACTCTAGAGGAGGAAGAGATTTCAAGACTTAGCACAATTTTGGATGAAGAAGTTCATCAAAGGGGAGGGGTATTTATAGGTCAAGCCAAGGCCAACCAATGGCCAAGATTATGCCAAGTGCATAGCAAGTGTAGGGCCAAGATTGGGACAAGTGTGTGTGGGTCCCACTTTATCAATCAACACACAAAATATCCTACCAACTACACTCTCCAATTCGTCCAATGTCCGCCCCTCACGTCCGCCAATGGGAGGGTGCCAAGTGGCGCCCTCTCGTTGGTCCAAAATGTTTCGTCTCTCGGAAAAATCCGCAAAAATTAAAAATGACATAGCCGGAATTTTCCCTACGAAAGCTGTGAAAACGTTTCGTCGAAAAACGACTCTAACCGGGTGTTGTGCACAAATAAAATCGGCCAAGCCTTACTTTAAAGCCCAAACTTTTCTACGAACGTCCCTACGTACATACTCTGGAAATACGGGGTATAACACCTTGAAAATCCAAAATGTAATGTAAGTCATGTTAAGTTGGATTACAATTTTGGTCGTTTATTAGAATCGTCGCATGTTGTTGACTTGAAGATTATAGTAGTTATAGTCGTTTGCGACTTGATATCATGTATTGCTAACAACTTGGATTGAAATGGAAATTTGATAAGAATTGGTATTGTTGAAAGTAAGGTGGCCGAATTTGTGATTGTAGTTGTAATAGTTTGTTATTCATTTGTATTGGACTACCTTATAGATTGTGGTGAGCCAATTGGGGCTGTTTGGTTATTGTATTCGGCCTTGAAAAAGGTGGCAAAGTAAGTAGAAACAAAGGAGGTGCTGTCCGATTTTCCGTAGAATTAGTGACTTAGCACTTAGAATAATTCTACGTTAGAAGTGAGAGGTTAATGGACATATTGTGACCATTATAGGTTGAAGTACTAAGTATAGCGTATCCTACTTGAAGGATGGATTTGCTATCAAGATTGAAGTACTTTGGAGCATTTTGCTACTTGTCGATAATCGTCGCGAGGTATGTGAACCTCTTCCTTCCTTTGGCATGATTCTATGTATGAAATATACATGTAGTAGTATTTCATGATTTCGTCTACTCTTAGAAGTTAAGAGGTAGTTATGTTGATTTACTCTATGTAAAAGCTACGTCTAAGAAATCCTAAGTCCTTACCAAGTCTTATGGGGGATGTTGGTAAGAGTCGTTAGGAAGTATGTTGGAGTCAAGTTGACTTGGCAAATTTTACGGCACAAATGAGAATAAGTATCGAACAAGCCATTGCAGCGTTAATAAAGGAAAATGTAATGACAATTAATTATGTTAAAACAAGTAGAATTTCTCCATCTGCATAGAAGCTAAGATAAGACAAAATTGTATTACATTTTCTAGATCATGGCTACTTGAATAAGATCGTTATAAATAAGTATAACTTATTCACAACGCACCAAAGTATATGTTACTTAATTTAAAAGAGTTTACGTATGAAGTTTTTAAGACTTTGAAACTGGTTTTCTTAAAAGTTAAGAGACTTGAAGTATTTTGAAAGCTATGTGATTTGATTTGAAAGTATAAGTCTCTTGGTTATAAAAAGAATGAATTAGTTTAAGGCATAAAGTTAGTATGACGGCTTTATGGGAAGTTGGTTATAATAACTTTATGGAAGGTTAAGAGCATGGTTTTCTCTAATGTAAGCAAAGAAATGATTTGAAATAAAGAAGGGCAAATTGTTTTAAAGGTACCAATTGCTTAAGGTTTTTAAGTAAGAAGTCACTTGATTTAGAAGCCGGTAATTGTATTTCTAAAAAGGTAGTGTGACTTGTCCTGAAAGGTAGAGATGACTTGATACTACGGTTGTTAGTATCTGGGAAGTTTTGTTTGAAAAAGAGTTTTTCTAAAGGAGTAGAGGTGCGTAGTACGTTGGGTTAACTTCCCGGGCAGTATACCTTTACGGGCAGACTATATGACATTATCGACCCAGAGATGGGCCGGGCAGTATACCTTTACGGGCAGACTATATGACATTATCGACCCAGAGATGGGCCGGGCAGTATACCTTCGCGCACTATAGGACATTATCGACCCGTAGATGGGCGGGTAGTATACCTTTATGGGCGGACTATAGGACATTATCGCGTCGAGAGATGGGCGGACAGTATACCTTTAAGGCGCACTATGTGATTTTATCGCGTCCCGGTTGGTAGGGTAGTATAGGCGTCCTCCGTAAAGGCGGATTAGGTTATGAAAGATAAGTAAGGTTATATGGTAATGAACTTGATGTTTTTCCTAAGTATATGCGTAAGAAAGTGGCTATAAACTTTATTGAAAAATGGGAAAAGATAATAAGGTACGATTAAGTTCACGAGGGGGTAATGACATGATAGGCTCAGGTATTTACTTCTTTTACACTTACCACAGTCATGCTTTTATACAGATATGTTTTAATTGTTGTACCTTATTTCCGCTCCATATTAAATTTTTGTTATCGACCCCTGGGCTGCGTTCATGCCCGCAGTTTAGGTACTGTGTTGGTGATCCTTGCTCTTAGGATCTCGGTTCGCTTTTTGAGAAAGCTCCATTTGCTCGGAGGCTTAGCTCTTGGTACGGTTTTCCACGAGGTAGTAGATTCACGTATATTCGTGGTATGGCGGGCCCTGTCCACGCTTGTTATGTTAAAACTCTTAGAGGTGCAGTAGTCACATGTTGTGGGTCGGTTTGTAAAGAAATGAGGCAAGCTGCTTGGTTGTATATATTTATGTCGGGAAGGTAGCCACTTCGGCTAACTCGTTGTTTTACTTCTGTTGTGTTATTTATAAGTTTCATGTATGTTCCGCTGATTTTCTCTGATGTATACCTGTAAGGGTGCCCAGGTAGGGCACCAGTCGCGGGCCCGGGGTCGGGTCGTGACAAAAGTGGTATCAGAGCAGTTAATCCTCGGAAAGTGTCTGCACCGTGTCTAGTAGAGTCTTGATTATCGATGTGTTGTGCACCACATCTATAATCGTGAGGCTGCAGGACATTTAGGATTGGTTTCCATTCTTCTCACTCGAGATCGTGCCATAGAGTTGTGTTGTTAGGGTCGTCTCTCCTAACGAGTTATGTTGATTGCATTCTGAGAAAGGCAACAATGACCGGGAAGGACTATGTGGATTGCGTATCCAGGTTGGTAATGATTATAGTATTTTTGGTATTGTGACATACATCTATACGGAGTTATGTATGAGTCGGGCAGCGTGTTGCCTAGACTGATTTTAGATTACCAAGAGTTGGTAAAGACTAACTAGATCTGGGAAGGTATGAAATAGTTAATGAATTTTCGCCAAGGTCTTCTGTAGAAAGAGTTATTATAGACCAAGAATAAGAGTTAAGTGCGACGGCGGGTCGGGGTGAGGACCTGTTACGGGTCTCCCCATATCCTGGAATTGAGTGGGATCAGTTGGTAGTAGTTCCACTACGTGACGGGGTCACGAGGGCGCAAGGCCCAAGTCTAGTTAATTGTTTCTGTTCGTGGGCGCGTTCCACCTAACCAGGTCGTGAAAGCCGGAAATGGTCGTATATTGTCTTATAGAGTGACTCCAAAGATTAGAGGCCAGAATTGGTATGGAAGTTATGTATGTATGCTAGTATGAGTTAGAAGTACGAAAAGGTAACCTCGTTTGGGCTTATGATGGGCGGATATGCGTGTGCGAGTATTAGGGCCATGTGTGGCATTGTTGGTATGTCGGGGTTGTGAAAGGGAACTATGTCGCTAATTATAAGTTTGACTCCGAAAGAACATTCGAGGACGAATGTTTCTAAGGGGGGAAGAATGTTACACCCCGTAATTACAGGACATGTTTTAAGAACGTACGAAAGAACTCACGAGTGTTAAGATTTGAGACTTGTAAAAAGTTATCGGAAATATTGGAATTTGTCGGAAAACGTATTATTGTGTTAATGGGGGACGACATGTGTCACCCCCCTTATAGATGCCTTGGACGAATTGGCATGGCCAATATGGTCATTGACCATAGTCTTAAGATGACAAAGTCTTCCAATTAATGAGCTTGAGTTTCTTGACCAAAGTCAGGGGTCCCACTAGTCTTGATATTTTATAAGAGACCATCAAACCCCCAATTGTTTGCATCTTGACCTACATTACACTATATAATACTACTAGTAGTGAGACTAGTTCCATACTTAGCCAAATTTACACAAAAATTGAAGAACATAGAGCAAGAACTCTCGGGTTTGGGTCCAACAAGAAGGAAAAAAATTTGTTTGTTATCCAATAATCTTCCCACTTTAAACCAAGGTTCCTATGTGTATTGTAAGCATATCTCAATAGAAAAATCCCGGAAAAAGAGAGTTTTCGTATTAGTCGCAAAGTGAAAACCTAGTGGCTTTCTAGGTTTTGGATTGGATGTTTGAAGGAAAGTTGTTGGTATGGTTCTAAGGGTCTCAAGTAGCGGATTGAAGTGTATTGAAGAGGCTCTAAGTTACTAAGGAGCGACTTCGGATTTGAAGATTTGATTAAGATTCGTTGAGGTATAATCTTGTTCTTTGAAAGTGTTACAAGATTATTTATATTGTTGTTAGATTTACTTGTTCCTAGCATGAAGTATATGTGTTGAAGTTTATAAGGATTATGGATTGATTGTAGCCTTGAAAATCTGAAATGTAATGTAAGTCATGTTAAGTTGGATTACAATTTTGGTCGTTTATTAGAATCGTCGCATGTTGTTGACTTGAAGATTATAGTAGTTATAGTCGTTTGCGACTTGATATCATGTATTGCTAACAACTTGGATTGAAATGGAAATTTGATAAGAATTGGTATTGTTGAAAGTAAGGTGGCCGAATTTGTGCTTGTAGTTGTAATAGTTTGTTATTCATTTGTATTGGACTACCTTATAGATTGTGGTGAGCCAATTGGGGCTGTTTGGTTATTGTATTCGGCCTTGAAAAAGGTGGCAAAGTAAGTAGAAACAAAGGAGGTTCTGTCCGATTTTCCGTAGAATTAGTGACTTAGCACTTAGAATAATTCTACGTTAGAAGTGAGAGGTTAATGGACATATTGTGACCATTATAGGTTGAAGTACTAAGTATAGCGTATCCTACTTGAAGGATGGATTTGCTATCAAGATTGAAGTACTTTGGAGCATTTTGCTACTTGTCGATAATCGTCGCGAGGTATGTGAACCTCTTCCTTCCTTTGGCATGATTCTATGTATGAAATATACATGTAGTAGTATTTCATGATTTCGTCTACTCTTAGAAGTTAAGAGGTAGTTATGTTGATTTACTCTATGTAAAAGCTACGTCTAAGAAATCCTAAGTCCTTACCAAGTCTTATGGGGGATGTTGGTAAGAGTCGTTAGGAAGTATGTTGGAGTCAAGTTGACTTGGCAAATTTTACGGCACAAATGAGAATAAGTATCGAACAAGCCATTGCAACGTTAATAAAGGAAAATGTAATGACAATTAATTATGTTAAAACAAGTAGAATTTCTCCATCTGCATAGAAGCTAAGATAAGCCAAAATTGTATTACATTTCTAGATCATGGCTACTTGAATAAGATCGTTATAAATAAGTATAACTTATTCACAACGCACCAAAGTATATGTTACTTAATTTAAAAGAGTTTACGTATGAAGTTTTTAAGACTTTGAAACTGGTTTTCTTAAAAGTTAAGAGACTTGAAGTATTTTGAAAGCTATGTGATTTGATTTGAAAGTATGTCTCTTGGTTATAAAAAGAATGAATTAGTTTAAGGCATAAAGTTAGTATGACGGATTTATGGGAAGTTGGTTATAATAACATTATGGAAGGTTAAGAGCATGGTTTTCTCTAATGTAAGCAAAGAAATGATTTGAAATAAAGAAGGGCAAATTGTTTTAAAGGTACCAATTGCTTAAGGTTTTTAAGTAAGAATTCACTTGATTTAGAAGCCGGTAATTGTATTTCTAAAAAGGTAGTGTGACTTGTCCTGAAAGGTAGAGATGACTTGATACTACGGTTGTTAGTATCTGGGAAGTTTTGTTTGAAAAAGAGTTTTTCTAAAGGAGTAGAGGTGCGTAGTACGTTGGGTTAACTTCCCGGGCAGTATACCTTTACGGGCAGACTATATGACATTATCGACCCAGAGATGGGCCGGGCGGATACCTTCACGCGCACTATATGACATTATCGACCAGAGATGGCGGGCGATACCTTTACGCGCACTATAGGACATTATCGACCGAGATGGGCGGGTAGTATACCTTTATGGGCGGACTATAGGACATTATCGCGTCGAGAGACGGGCGGACAGATACCTTTGCGGGCGTACTATGTGATTTTATCGCGTCGATTTGGTAGGGTAGTATAAGCGTCCTCCGTAAAGGCGGATTAGGTTATGAAAGATAAGTAAGGTTATATGGTAATGAACTTGATGTTTTTCCTAAGTATATGCGTAAGAAAGTGGCTATAACCTTTATTGAAAAATGGGAAAAGATAATAAGGTACGATTAAGTTCACGAGGGTAATGACATGATAGGCTCGGTATTTACTTCTTTTACACTTACCGTCATGCTTTTATACGAGATATGTTTTAATTGTTGTACCTTATTTCCGCTCCATATTAAATTACTGTTATCTTGACCCGCCGGGCTGCGTTCATGCCCGCAGTTTTAGGTACGTGTTGGTGATCCTTGCTCTTAGGATCTCGGTTGATTTTGAGAAAGCTCCATTTGCTCGGAGGCTTAGCTCTTGGTACGGTTTTCCCTGAGGTAGTAGATTCACGTATATTCGTGGTATGGCGGGGCCTGTCCGCCACGCTTGTTATGTTAAAACTCTTAGAGTCTGTAGTCACATGTTGTGGGTCGATTTGTAATGAAATGAGGCAACCGCTGCCTGTATATATTTATGTCGGGAAGGTAGCCACTATCGGCTAACTTGTTGTTTTACTGTTGTGTTATTTATAAGTTTCATGTATGTTCCATGATTTTCTCGATGTATACATGTAAGGGTGCCCTGTAGGGCACGATGCGAGCCCGGCTCGGGTCGTGACAAAAGTGGTATCGAGCGCTTAGTCCTCGAAAGTGTCTGAGGCCGTGTCTAGTAGAGTCTTGATTATCGGTGTGTTGTGCACCATCTATAATCGTGAGGCTGCATGACATTAGGATTGGTTTCCATTCTTCTCACTCGAGATCGTGCCATAGAGTGTGTTGTTAGGGTCGTCTCTCCTAACGAGTTATGTTGATTGCACTGAGAAAGCGTGATGACCGGGAAGGACTATGTGGATTGCGTATCCGTGTTGGTAATGATTATAGTATAGTTGGTATTGTGACATACATCTATACGGAGTTATGTATGAGGTCGACGCGTGTTGCCTAGACTGATTTTAGATTACAAGAGTTGGTAAAGACTAACTAGATCTGGGAAGGTATGAAATAGTTAATGAATTTTCGCCAAGGTCTTCTGTAGAAATAGTTATTATAGACCAAGAATAAGAGTTAAGTGCGACGGCGGGTCGGGGTGAGGACCTGTTACGGGTCTCCCCATATCCCGGAATGGAATGGGATCAGTTGGTAGTAGTTCCGCTCGTGGCCGGTCACGAGAGCGCAAGACCAAGTCTAGTTAATTGTTTTACGGGTTCGTGGGCGCGTTCCACCGAACCAGTCGTGGCCGGAAATGGTCGTATATTGTCTTATAGAGTGACTCCAAAGATTAGAGGCCAGAATTGGTATGGAAGTTATGTATGTATGCTAGTATGAGTTAGAAGTACGAAAAGGTAACCTCGTTTGGGCTTATGATGGACAGATATGCGTGTGCTAGGTATTAGGGCCATGTGTGGCATTGTTGGTATGTCGGGGTTGTGAAAGGGAACTATGTCGCTAATTATAAGTTTGACTCCGAAAGAACATTTGAGGACGAATGTTTCTAAGGGGGGAAGAATGTTACACCCCGTAATTACAGGACATGTTTTAGAGCGTCTGAAAGAACTCACGAGTGTTAAGATTTGAGACTTGTAAAAAGTTATCGGAAATATTGGAATTTGTCGGAAAACGTATTATTGTGACGAATGGGGGGACGACATGTGTCACCCCCCTTATAGATGCCTTGGACGAATTGGCATGGCCAATATGGTCATTGACCATAGTCTTAAGATGACAAAGTCTTCCAATTAATGAGCTTGAGTTTCTTGACCAAAGTCAAAGGTCCCACTAGTCTTGATATTTTATAAGAGACCATCCAAACCCCCCAATTGTTTGCATCTTGACCCTACATTACACTATATAATACTACTAGTAGTGAGACTAGTTCCATACTTAGCCAAATTTACACAAAAATTGAAGAACATAGAGCAAGAGCTCTCGGGTTTGGGTCCAACAAGAAGGAAAAAAAATTGTTTATTATCCAATAATCTTCCCACTTTAAACCAAGGTTCCTATGTGTATTGTAAGCATATCTCAATAGAAAAATCCCGGAAAAAGAGAGTTTTCGTATTAGTCGCAAAGTGAAAACCTAGTGGCTTTCTAGGTTTTGGATTGGAAGTTTGAAGGAAAGTTGTTGGTATGGTTCTAAGGGTCTCAAGTAGCGGATTGAAGTGTCTTGAAGAGGCTCTAAGTTACTAAGGAGCGACTTCGGATTTGAAGATTTGATTAAGATTCGTTGAGGTATAATCTTGTTCTTTGAAAGCGTTACAAGATTATTTATATTGTTGTTAGATTTACTTGTTGCTAGCATGAAGTATATGTGTTGAAGTTTATAAGGATTATGGATTGATTATAGCCTTGAAAATCCGAAATGTAATGTAAGTCATGTTAAGTTGGATTACAATTTTGGTCGTTTATTAGAATCGTCGCATGTTGTTGACTTGAAGATTATAGTAGTTATAGTCGTTTGCGACTTGATATCATGTATTGCTAACAACTTGGATTGAAATGGAAATTTGATAAGAATTGGTATTGTTGGAAGTAAGGTGGCCGAATTTGTGCTTGTAGTTGTAATAGTTTGTTATTCATTTGTATTGGACTACCTTATAGATTGTGGTGAGCCAATTGGGGTTGTTTGGTTATTGTATTCGGCCTTGAAAAAGGTGGCAAAGTAAGTAGAAACAAAGGAGGTGCTGTCCGATTTTCCGTAGAATTAGTGACTTAGCACTTAGAATAATTCTACGTTAGAAGTGAGAGGTTAATGGACATATTGTGACCATTATAGGTTGAAGTACTAAGTATAGCGTATCCTACTTGAAGGATGGATTTGCTATCAAGATTGAAGTACTTTGGAGCATTTTGCTACTTGTCGATAATCGTCGCGGTATGTGAACCTCTTCCTTCCTTTGGCATGATTCTATGTATGAAATATACATGTAGTAGTATTTCATGATTTCGTCTTCTCTTAGAAGTTAAGAGGTAGTTATGTTGATTTACTCTATGTAAAAGCTACGTCTAAGAAATCCTAAGTCCTTACCAAGTCTTATGGGGGATGTTGGTAAGAGTCGTTAGGAAGTATGTTGAGTCAAGTTGACTTGGCAAATTTTACGGCACAAATGAGAATAAGTATCGAACAAGCCATTGCGGCGTTAATAAAGGAAAATGTAATGACAATTAATTATGTTAAAACAAGTAGAATTTCTCCATCCATAGAAGCTAAGATAAGACAAAATTGTATTACATTTTCTAGATCATGGCTACTTGAATAAGATCGTTATAAATAAGTATAACTTATTCACAACGCACCAAAGTATATGTTACTTAATTTAAAAGAGTTTACGTATGAAGTTTTTAAGACTTTGAAACTGGTTTTCTTAAAAGTTAAGAGACTTGAAGTATTTTGAAAGCTATGTGATTTGATTTGAAAGTATAAGTCTCTTGGTTATAAAAAAAATGAATTAGTTTAAGGCATAAAGTTAGTATGACGGCTTTATGGGAAGTTGGTTATAATAACTTTATGGAAGGTTAAGAGCATGGTTTTCTCTAATGTAAGCAAAGAAATGATTTGAAATAAAGAAGGGCAAATTGTTTTAAAGGTACCAATTGCTTAAGGTTTTTAAGTAAGAAGTCACTTGATTTAGAAGCCGGTAATTGTATTTCTAAAAAGGTAGTGTGACTTGTCCTGAAAGGTAGAGATGACTTGATACTACGGTTGTTAGTATCCGAAGTTTTGTTTGAAAAAGAGTTTTCTAAAGGAGTAGAGGTCGTAGTACGTTGGGTTAACTTCCGGCAAGATACCTTCACGCGCACTATATGACATTATCGACCGAGAGATGGGCGGCGGTATACCTTCACGCGGACTATATGACATTATCGACCCAGAGATGGGCCGGGCAGTATACCTTTACGGGCAGACTATAGGACATTATCGACCCAGAGATGGGCCGGGTAGTATACCTTTATGGGCAGACTATAGGAAATTATCGCGTCGAGACGGGCGAGACAGTATACCTTTAGGGGCAGACTATGTGACCTTATCGCGTCCCAGTTTGGGCTGGGTAGTATAGGCGTCCCTCCGTAAAGGGCCGGATTAGGTTATGAAAGATAAGTAAGGTTATATGGTAATGAACTTGATGTTTTTCCTAAGTATGTACGTAAGAAAGTGGCTATAACCTTTATTGAAAAATGGGAAAAGATAATAAGGTACGATTAAGTTCACGAGGGGGTAATGACATGGTAGGCTCAGGTATTTACTTCTTTTACACTTACCCCTGTCATGCTTTTATACAGATATGTTTTAATTGTTGTACCTTCTTTCGCTCCATATTAAACTGTTGTTATCGACCCCCTTGGGCTGCGTTACATGCCGCAGTTTTAGGTACGAGGTTGGTGATCCTTGCTCTTAGGATCTCGGTTGATTTTGAGAAAGCTCCATTTGCTCGGAGGCTTAGCTCTTGGTGCGGTTTTCCACGAGGTAGTAGATTCACGTATATTCGTGGTATGGCGGGAGCCCCGTCCATACGCTTGTTATGTTAAAACTCTTAGAAGTGCAGTAGTCACGTGTTGTGGGTCGCTTTGTAAAGAAATGAGGCAACCGCTTGGTTGTATATATTTATGTCGGGAAGGTAGCCACATCGGCTAACTTTGTTGTTTACTTCTGTTGTGTTATTTATAAGTTTCATGTATGTTCCGCTGATTTTCTCTGATGTATACCTGTAAGGGTGCCCAGGTAGGGCACCAGTCGCGGGCCCGGGGTCGGGTCGTGACAAAAATGATGTTGTAGAGCGATGCTAGAAGTTTTGTGTGGGGATGGTTTATGGGGATTGGAAGGATTTGGGAGAATTTGTGGTAGATTTTTGGTGTTTGGGAATGTATTTTCGGCGCTTGGTAGAGAGGGGAAGGGTTTGTGTGAAAGTGGGAAGAATTGAGGATTTTAGTGCTTTTTATTTCTGAAATTGCGCTTCGACATCGCAGGCCTGTAGAATGGCACCGTGGTGCCGAAAGTACTGTGACCTCTCTGAACATTCGGCACTGCGGGCCTGCATAATGGCACCGTGGTGCCGACCCAATTCCGTGTTTTCCACCATTTTCTTCGTGCTTAGTCTCCAATTCCCTCACCTGTCATCACAACACAACCAAAAATACCATTAAGTGAGACTGTTCAAGTTAAACTAATTGCATAATTTAAACCTTAGGTTGCCTCTGTCACGACCCGAACCCGGGCCCGTGACTGGTGCCTTACCCCGGGCACCCTAGTGATACAACATCAGAGAAAATCAGCGGAAATAAAAACTTAAAAATGAAACAAGACATATGATAAGAACAAGATAACCAAAACGGTCACCTTCCAATAATATATATACAAATCTTTCAAACCGAACAGTTTAATCATTTTTACAAACCCTGCCCACAACAGTACTACAGACCTCTAAGAGTTTTTATACAACATGACGGGACAGGGCCCCGCCATACCCCTGAATGTACAAGTACCTCTGATGTGAGGACTATACCAAAGATAAGCCTCCGAGAAACGAAGCTTCCCGATATCTTTGAATCGTGATCCTATGGCGAGGATCAACGATCGTGTACCTCTACTGCGGCATGAGCGGCCCCGAAGGAGGTCGATAACAAGTACCAAGTATGTGGCCCGAAAATCATAAATGAAATCATAGTAGTCTATATAAAGCGAGACATGTATGATAACCAAACTACGATCCACAATAAATAGCGATCATGTAAGTCGGGACTCGCCTCCAAGTCATCACTCGATTATAACTATGGGTCTCACGCCCTCAACATCAATCATGCGTGGAATACCTTCCTCACGCTGGCGATCATGATATAATAACACCAAGGAGTACACATGAACACCAAGTTCCACCTGAGTCATAAAACCGCACGGGGCAAGTACAAAGGCCAACTACCAGATACCAAAGCCATACTAACAATACTATACAACCAAACCACGGAGCTGATACGGGGCAAGTACGAAAGCCGACTACCAGATACCAAGGCCGTGTCACGTAGCTGACCGGGGCAAGTACGAGGGCTAACTACCAGATACCAAGGCCGTATCACGAGACTCCGCCACGAAGCTGATACGGGGAAAGTACGAAAGCCGACTACCAGATACCAAGGCCGTGTCACGTAGCTGACCGGGGCAAGTACGAGGGCTAACTACCAGATACCAAGGCCGTATCATGAGACTTCGCCACTAAACTGAACGGGGCAAGTGCGAGGGCTAACTACCAGGTACCAAGGCCGAATCAGCCACGAGACGGGGCAAGTACGAAAGCCGACCACCAGATACCAAGGCCGAATCAGTAAAAAACCTCATGGAGAGCTAGTCCATGGAATAACACTATCAACAGGAGCGTACCCGTGGAATTCTCCGTCACTGCCGGTACGTCCAAGTAATATCATAACAAATCAGCCGGCCCTCCATTGAGAGATGCGGCGGTATAGAAATACAATACTAGCACGACAAGGCTATCACACGCAAACATACACAACTCAAGGTACTTTCATTTTATGCGAAAGTCCAGGTTTTAACCCCAAAGTACTACGTACGTTAAATTCTTTTTAAAAGATCCATTTCTTTTGCAAAGGTCACCCGATGCCCGTATTATAAAAATAGAGTGACTAACATTTTTAAGTAAACCAAAACAACTTCCATACTTTCCTTTTTAAACCAAATTAAGGCAATCCCATGCCTTCTTTTTAGACCCAAAACACTTCTCCTTTTAAAGTCAAGTTACCACTTTAAAACCAATGATAAAACCATTCTTTTGTTTTCATAAAGTCGTTATAACTAACTTCCCATAAAGCTGTTATAACACTTTATGTTTTAAAACAATTTAAGACAAAACAATGCCTTTCTTTTTAAACCAAAAACTCTTCAATTTCCTCAAGTCTCTTTTAGAAATTAAGTTCCTTACTTATTCTCATTTCAAATCAAGAAACATTATTCTTTAAAAACCAAGTACTTATTACTCACGAATGAGGTTTCACACTTCTTAACAACTTTCATATCAATTCAATTAAGTCAAGTCTCTTATCTTTTAAGATTAAGTCTCTTAACTTCTAAAATCAATAAACCATTCTTTTATCTTTCTTAAGTCGTTATACCTAACTTCCCATAAAGCTAGTATAACTCTTAAGCTTTTAAAACCAAGTACTTATTACTCACGAATGAGGTTTCACACTTCTTAACAACTTTCATATCAATTCAATTAAGTCAAGTCTCTTATCTTTTAAGATTAAGTCTCTTAACTTCTAAAATCAATAAACCATTCTTTTATCTTTCTTAAGTCGTTATACCTAACTTCCCATAAAGCTAGTATAACTCTTAAGCTTTTAAAACCAAGTATTACTCTTCTTTCAAAAAGGTTTCTTAATTCTTTTGAAATACTTCAAGATTCTTATTATTCAGGCTTAAGTCAAAAGACATTGCCGTAAAACTACGTTCAGATAACACACGTACGTCTACCGTACTATATATATATATATATACTTTTAAAATATCATGCTCAAGAGTATAGGAAGAATCACATACCTCGCGACGATTATCGACTATTAGCAAATAGCTCCAATCTTTGTAATCCTGCTAGCCTTTTCCACCCTTCGAGTAGAATATGCTACTCGCAGTACTTCAACCTATATCGGTCATATAAGTCTATCAACATCTAGACTACTCTGTAAAATAATTCTAGATACAAATTCCTTTATTCTACGGAAAAATTGGACAACACTTCCCTACCCGCCAAACTACACAAGTCTACTGTAAATACAGTCCTATGTAAGTACAGTTCATTCTTATTCTTTAATATTCTTCTGATGTGATTTCAATTCAATTCTTATCTGTAATATCCTTCTATTACAGTTCAATTCTCTTCTGCAACAACCTTCTATGAATCTTATATTCATTTCTATACTACTACAGTATGCAATCTCCAATTACACTAGAAGGGTAGGATTATTTACCTCGATAAGCCCAAAATTATCCAAGATTAAATGTCGATCCTGAGCAAGGTTTAGCTCCTACTCCGTGCGCTCCAACCCGCTCCAAACAACCCTTAGAAGTTCTACGCAACTTCTTCTTAATACTTCAACCGGCTATGAAGATTTTCCTTAGGGTTTCGTTTTTGTGACTTAAGGGAATATAGTAGTATTTCCGGGCTCTACGTATAGAGGTAACTTTGGAAAGTACTACAAGGTATTTGGGCTAAAGTATTTGGGAATAGTAACAATACTTGGAGAGTATTTTTCTACAAAGGAGGGGGGGTATTATCTAAAACAACTAGGCAAGGGGGTATTATACGAAAAC
This sequence comes from Przewalskia tangutica, assembly GCA_029844215.1. Taxonomy (NCBI): domain Eukaryota; kingdom Viridiplantae; phylum Streptophyta; class Magnoliopsida; order Solanales; family Solanaceae; genus Przewalskia; species Przewalskia tangutica. The sequence continues at coordinate 89,850,564 of CM056721.1, forward strand.
AACTAGGCAAGGGGGTTGGTTTCGCCAAGGCTCGAGGGGAGGGAGGACTTGGACGAATACTACACAAAGGGGAGGGAGTATTTTTCTTGGAATTTCACAAGTGTGGATGAAGAATAAGTCTTCAACTAAGGGGGTATTTATAGGACAACCAAGGGCCAAGATCAAGACAAGTGGTGGGCAAGTGTAGGGTGAGGATTTGGGCAAGTGTACCTTATCCATCTACCACCAAAATATCCTACCAACTCCTTGACTAAAATTGAGCTAGAAAACGCCTAATAATCGTCCACTTGAGGTGACACTTGTCACCTCTCGTTGATCAAAATATTTCATCTCTCGGAAAAATCCGCAAAAATTATAAATGACATAGCCGTATTTTTCCCTTCGCAAAGTCCGGAAAATGTTTCGTCGGAAAACGACTCTTTTCGCTAGTTGTGCACAAATTTCGCCACTTTGCCTACTTAAGGCTTAAACTTTTATACGTACGCCCTCACGTACATACTCTGGAAATACGGGGTATAACATTCTCCCCTCCTTAGAAACATTCGTCCCGAATGTTCCTTCTCAAGACGGATAATGATAAAGTTCCTCTTAACAAGTTGCCAAAGCCACACCTGGTCACAAAATAACACACGCGCAATTACTTAACCCAAGTCCACGAGAAATCACCTCTTAGCATTACAAAAGCTTCCACCCACGGTCTAAAAGATATTCCCATCGCACCTTTACTTCACAAAGTAATGATCGTTTCTATTCTCTCAGCACATGTTCACTTCTTTCCTTACTCGTCGTACTCTTCTCGAACACTTGAACTCTTTCTAGAATACGTACCATACTTCAGTCATCGCTTCAGTTTCCAAAACTTTGGAGTCACCACCTCCAAACTTGGTCATCTTACTAGCCTCAATCTCCCTTAAGGCCATTCCCGGCCTTCACGATCCGATTCTGGTCGAACATATCCACGAACTCATACGATGGTTACCTAAACTTGGGCCTAGCACCCTCGTGACCCTACCACCTGGAGGGACCACCCAGAACTGACCCCACCTGTCAAGACTCTGGGTTGACCCGCAATACGTCCTCAACCCGACCCGCTATCGCGCTAAACACTTGTTCTCCCGATCCGGAACAATCTCACTAATCGAGTCACGAAAACCTAGTGGTCTTCTTAGCTCAACTACCCTCTTTTATTACATACCACTCAGGGTCTTATCACACAAATATATCCCACGCATACCATGCACTCCGATAAAGGTCAACATAAACATAAATCTTTTACTCAAGATGGCCTCGCATCTAAGGTCTCTACGTATAATGTTCTAAGGTTCATACCTTCCTTGCCCCCATACTTATCCTTTCAACTAACCATGTCTCTAAAACACCTTCTACACGACGCTATCTGTACATAGTACTCAACATATATAATCATTGTATCACGCATGAAAAACTCTAGAGGGTTAAGGATATACCTGAAAAGATAGGCGGTTCAAAGGACCGCTAAAACTGGGAACTTCCACCGCGACCTCTGCCGTGGCCTGCCGGTGTATGAACATCCTGTCTAGCTATGGAAGGTGAAGAACCCGCAACTGATCTCGTAGTCTGTGCTATCCTACCAGTGCTACCTGCAGTCGGACAGATCTCGCCAAATGGCCTGCTGGCGCAAGAATAACAATCTCCCAAATTAGTACGACACTCTCCCTTATGAAGTTTTCCACTGGCCACCGAGACAAGGCGACCTCATCCGCGAGCACTCCTACTCCCTCGAAAATCTGAAACACAGGAGCCCCGACTGCTCCCGAACATCCCGGGTCCCGAAAGGCGTGGAGGACCACTGCATCTTGGCGGAGTACATAACTAGTCTGGCGGCGAGGCGGTCCGCCTCGAAAGTTACCAAAGGACCCTGCTGTTCTGGCCCTCTTCTGCTGATCTTGGTCATTCCGTCGACCTCTCCGCTCCTCACACCCAAGTGCATAAGCCTGCATGCGGGCGATGTCCATGCCTGGCTGAAGAGCTACACCCGAACAAGCCTCTGCCAAGTAGTCATCGAGCCCGGTGACGTAGCGGTGCACTCTGTCCTCCATACAGGCTACTAACGCGGGGACATACTGAGCCAATGAGTCGAACTCCACATTGTACTCCCGAACCGTACGCCCGCTCTGCCTCAACACCAAAAATCTGTCGGCCCGAGCCCTCCTTTTCTGTGGAGGCAAGAAATGTGCAAGAAATGCCTCCGAGAACTCGTCCCAAATAGCTGGAGGCGCATGCTCCCCCCGGGACAGCTCCCATGAATCAAACCAGTCGACCGCAGTGTCACGCAGCCGATGTGAACCTAAGACCACTGACTCGGTCTCCGAAGCCTTGATCACTCTCATGATCCAGAATCGCTCGATGAACTCCTGCGGATCATCCTCAGGCCTCGATCCATAAAACACTGGCGGGCTGCAACTCAAAAAGTCTCGCAGTCTCAAACTATCTGCTCTCGGGTGAACTACGGGTACTAGTAACTGGGCCATCTCTTTGTAACCCAACTCCTCTGCTCCAGGCTGTGGGACTGGAGTCTCAGGTACTGTGGTCTCAGCAGCCACTGCTGCGGCTCTAAACTCTACTGGGGCTGGCGGCGTCGCAAAACTCGCCGTCTGAAGCACTATCTCAGGTACTGACCGGGCCTGCGCCCTCGTACTCCTCTGTATCCTACCAGCAGTTTCCTCGGCTGCCTTGCCCATCTGGGCCCGGGTTGCCTTGCGCGGAGGCATAACTGGTAAAAACGAAATGCGTCAGAGGGGTCCAACTTATAACACAGCTCTAAGGCACGATCTCAGAATGAGAAGAATGGAAACCAATCCTAAATGTCCTGCAGCCTCCTGATTATAGATATGGTGCACAACACACCGATAATCAAGACTCTACTAGACACGGTCTGTAGACACTTTCCGAGGATTAACTGCTCTGATACCACTTTTGTCACGACCGAACCGGGCGTGATCGTGCCTACCGGGCACCTGGTGATACAACATCAGAGAAAATCAGCGGAAATAAAAACTTAAAAATGAAACAAGACATATGATAAGAACAGGATAACCAAAACGGTCACCTTCCAATAATATATATACAAATCATTCAAACCGAACAGTTTAATCCTTTTTACAAACCACACCGCCACAACGATTACTCTGCACCTAAGAGTTTTTATATAACATGACGGGACGGGGCCCGCCATACCCAGAATGTACAAGTACCTCTGATGTGAGGACTATACTAAAAGATAAGCCTCGGAGAAACGGAGCTTCCCGATATCTTTGGCTGTGATCCTATGGCGAGGATCAACGGCGGTGTACCTCTACTGCGGCATGAACGCAGCCCCGAAGAGGTCGATCTAACAAGTACCAAGTATGTGGCGAAAATCGTAAATGAAATCATAGTAGTCTATATAAAGCAGGAGACATGTATGATAACCAAACTACAGTCCACAATAAATAAGCAGTCATGTAAGTCAGGGACTCACGCCCTCCAAGTCATCACTCAATTATAACTATGGGTCTCATGCCCTCAACATCAATCATGCCCGTGGAATACCTTCCTCGGTCTTGGCGATGCATGATATAATAACACCAAGGAGTACACATGAACACCAAGCTCCACCTGAGTCATAAAACCGCACGGGGCAAGTACAAAGGCCAACTACCAGATACCAAAGCCATACTAACAATACTATACAACCAAACCACGGGCGTCACGGGGCAAGTCACGAAGCCGACTACGGATACCAAGGCGTGTCACGTAGTGGCCAGGGCAAGTCTGAGGGCTAACTACGGATACCAAGGCGTATCACGAGACTCGCCACGAAGGCGTCTGGGGCAAGTATGAAAGCCGACTACGGATACCAGCGTGTCACGTAGTGGCCGACGGGCAAGTCGAGGCTAACTACGGATACCAAGGCGTATAACGAGACATCGCCACTAAACCGAGCAGGCAAGTGTGAGGGCTAACTACTGTACCAAGGCTGAATCAGCCACGAGACGGGGCAAGTACGAAAGCCGACCACCAGATACCAAGGCCGAATCAGTAAGAAACCTCATGGAGAGCTAGTCCATGGAATAACACTATCAACAGGAGCGTACCCGTGGAATTCTCCGTCACTGTCGGTACATCCAAGTAATATCATAACAAATCAGCCGGCCCTCCATTGAGAGATGCGGCGGTATAGAAATACAATACTAGCACGACAAGGCTATCACACGCAAACATACACAACTCAAGGTACTTTCATTTTATGCCAAAGTCCAGGTTTTAACCCCAAAGTACTACGTACGTTAAATTCTTTTTAAAAGATCCATTTCTTTTACAAAGGTCACCCGATGCCCGTATTATAAAAATAGAGTGACTAACATTTTTAAGTAAACCAAAACAACTTCCATACTTTCCTTTTAAAACCAAATTAAGGCAATACCATGCCTTCTTTTTAGACCCAAAACACTTCTCCTTTTAAAGTCAAGTTACCACTTTAAAACCAATGATAAAACCATTCTTTTGTTTTCATAAAGTCGTTATAACTAACTTCCCATAAAGCTGTTATAACACTTTATGTTTTAAACCAATTTAAGACAAAACAATGCCTTTCTTTTTAAACCAAAAACTCTTCAATTTCCTCAAGTCTCTTTTAGAAATTAAGTTCCTTACTTATTCTCATTTCCAAAATCAGTAAAACATTATTCTTTAAAAACCAAGTACTTATTACTCACGAATGAGGTTTCACACTTCTTAACAACTTTCATATCAATTCAATTAAGTCAAGTCTCTTATCTTTTAAGATTAAGTCTCTTAACTTCTAAAATCAATAAACCATTCTTTTATCTTTCTTAAGTCGTTATACCTAACTTCCCATAAAGCTAGTATAACTCTTAAGCTTTTAAAACCAAGTACTTATTACTCACGAATGAGGTTTCACACTTCTTAACAACTTTCATATCAATTCAATTAAGTCAAGTCTCTTATCTTTTAAGATTAAGTCTCTTAACTTCTAAAATCAATAAACCATTCTTTTATCTTTCTTAAGTCGTTATACCTAACTTCCCATAAAGCTAGTATAACTCTTAAGCTTTTAAAACCAAGTATAACTCTTCTTTCAAAAAGGTTTCTTAATTCTTTTGAAATACTTCAAGATTCTTATTATTCAGGCTTAAGTCAAAAGACATTGCCGTAAAACTACGTTCGGATAACACACGTATGTCTACCGTACTATATATATATATATATATATATACTTTTAAAATATCATTCTCAAGAGTATAGGAAGAATCACATACCTCGCGACGATTATCGACTATTAGCAAATAGCTCCAAAGTACTGTAATCCTGCTAGCCTTTTCCACCCTTCGAGTAGAATATGCTACTCGCAGTACTTCAACCTATATCGGTCATATAAGTCTATCAACATCTAGACTACTCTGTAAAATAATTCTATATACAGATTCCTTTATTCTACGGAAAAATTGGGCAGCACTTCCCTACCCGCCAAACTACACAAGTCTCAGAAATACAGTCTGTGTAAATCTTCATTCTTATTCTTTAATATTCTTCTGATGTGATTTCAATTCAATTCTTATCTGTAATATCCTTCTATTACAGTTCAATTCTCTTCTGCAACAACCTTCTATGAATCTTCTATTCATTTCTATACTACTACAGTATGCAATCTCCAATTACACTAGAAGGGTAGGATTATTTACCTCGATAAGCCCAAAATTATCCAAGATTAAATGTCGATCCTGAGCAAGGTTTAGCTCCTACTCCGTGCGCTCCAACCCGCTCCAAACAACCCTTAGAAGTTCTACGCAACTTCTTCTTAATACTTCAACCGGCTATGAAGATTTTCCTTAGGGTTTCGTTTTTGTGACTTAAGGGAATATAGTAGTATTTCCGGGCTCTACGTATAGAGGTAACTTTGGAAAGTACTACAAGGTATTTGGGCTAAAGTATTTGGGAATAGTAACAATACTTGGAGAGTATTTTTCTACAAAGGAGGGGGGGTATTATACGAAAACAACTAGGCAAGGGGGGGGGTTGGTTTCGGCCAAGGCTCACAAGGGGGAGGGGGAGGACTTGGACGAATACTACACAAAGGGGAGGGAGTATTTTTCTTGGAATTTCACAAGTGTGGATGAAGAATAAGTCTTCAACTAAGGGGGTATTTATAGGACAACCAAGGGCCAAGATCAAGACAAGTGGTGGGCAAGTGTAGGGTGAGGATTTGGGCAAGTGTACCTTATCCATCTACCACCAAAATATCCTACCAACTCCTTGACTAAAATTGAGCAAGAAAACGCCACAATAATCGTCCACTTGAGGGTGACACTTGTCACCCTCTCGTTGGTCCAAAATATTTCATCTCTCGGAAAAATCCGCAAAAATTATAAATGACATAGCCGTATTTTTCCCTTCGCAAAGTCCGGAAAACGTTTCGTCGGAAAACGACTCTTTTCGCTAGTTGTGCACAAATTTCGCCACTTTGCCTACTTAAGGCTTAAACTTTTATACGTACGCCCTCACGTACATACTCTGGAAATACGGGGTATAACAGCCTCCCAAGCAGCACTGTCTTTAACATCTTTTAGCCGGACGCATGTCTTTTATTCAATCACTGGGGTAAATTAACCCCACAACCTATCCATTTAAAGATCACTTTCCTTTTCCTGACTCTATTTTTCTTTTTCGCAATATTGAGTTCAGTAAGGTTTACCTTTTTGTCAGCTTCCATCTTGTTATACCCCGTATTTCCAGAGTATGTACGTGAGGGCGTACGTACAAAAGTTTAGCCTTAGTTAGACACCTTGGACGAAATATTTGTGCACAACTCATTAAAAGAATCGTTTTCCGACGAAACGTTTTACAAAACTTGCGACGGGAAAATTACGGCTATATCATTTCTAATTTTTGTGGATTTTTTCGAGGGACGAAATATTTTGGACCAACGAGAGGGTGACACTCAAGTGGACGGCAACTTGGGCATAGTTGTCACGTTTTTTGTGCCTTTGCACAAGTCAAGGAGTTGGTAGGATATTTGTGTAGTTGATGGATAAGGACACTTGGGTGAATCTCCACCCTACACTTGCCTTGCACTTGGCTTCATCTTGGCCATTGGTTGACCATTGGTTGGCCTATAAATACTCCCCTTAAGATGAAGAGTTCTTCATCCACAAATCAACTTTCCAAGTCTAAAATCCCTCCCTCCCTTTGTGTTGTTCTCGTCCAAAGCATCCCCTCCCCCTTGAAAAGGCCTTGGCCGAAACCATCCCCCTCCCCCTTTGTAATGTTCTAGCCGAAACCACCCCCCCTTCCCTTGGAGTTGTTCTCGTCCAAACATACCCCCTCTTGGTAGAAATACTCTCCTAGTATTGTTGTTATCCTCAAATACCCTAGCCGTATATCCTTTAGTATTTCCAAAGTTATCTCTATACGTAGAGTCCGGAAATACTACCTTATATCCACTAGTCACTAAACGAAACCCTAAGAGAAACTTCATAGTTGGTTGAAGTAGAAAGTAGAAGTTGTGTAGAAACTTCTAAGGGTTTCTTGGAGCGGATTGGAGCGTACAAATTAGGAGCTAAACCTCGCTCAGGATCGACTTATATCTTGGATAATATTGGGCTTATCGAGGTAAATAATCTTATACTTTTATTGTAATTGGAGAATACATACTGTAGAAGTATAGAAACAAGTATAAAACACTTTGAAGGATATTAAAGAATAGAATTGAACTGTAATCACAGTAGAAGGGTATAACAGAATAGAATTGAACTATAATCACATCAGAAGATTTAAAGAAGATTGAACTGTACTTACATAGATTTGTATTCTGATGAACTTGTATAGCTTACCGGGTAGGGAAGTGCTGCCCGATTTTCCATAGAATTAAGAACCCTCTGCTTAGAACTTTCTACAGAGTAGTCTAGACATTGATAGACGTACCTGACTATTATAGGTTGATTCTCTGCGCGCGACATATTCGACTTGGCAGGTGGATTTCGCCGAGGAGGTATGTGATTCTTCCTATACTCTTGAGCATGATATTTTAAAGTATATATATAGTACGGTAGACGTACGTGTGTTAACTGAACGTAGTTTTACGGCAATGTCTTTTGACTTAAGCCTGAATAATAAAGATCTTAAAGTCTTTCAAAAGAATTATAAATCAGTTTTGAAAAGAAGAAGAATATTTTTTTTAAAGCAAGGAGCTTAAGAGTTATACTAGCTTTATGGGGAGTTAAGTATAACGACTTAAGAAAGATAAAAGGAACAATTTACTTATGTGTTTATAAAAGACTTATATTGATTTCTGGAAAATATAATAAAAATGGTTTGATGAGTAGACATAATATGATGCTATGTGTGTTAGTGTCTTGTAACGTTTGTATAAGAGGGTATTCTTGTTGTGCTTATGTTGTTTAACGATAAGCTGTTATGCTAGTATAATATCACTCACCTCTTGACATGATACCGGGGGTTAAGCTGCCCTCCGATGCGGGGTAGACTCAGGCGGTCTGGGACCATGATTCGAGAATACCTCATGCGGGTCCAGGGGACCTATGCGGAGCTACGAGAGTTCCAGGTTAGTGTGCGGGGTTATACCTCATGCGGTCTATGTGGCCATGCGTACTACGAGTCCAGGACGATGTCGAGGAGTAGCTACCCTCGATGCGGGGTTATACCTCATGCGGGCATATATGAGTGGCCTATGCGGACTACGGGAGTCCAGGATTAGGCTTGCATAATGATACTATGGGCGATTGGCCCTGCTTCGATCATTCGTAGCCTAGAAAAGACCTGTTATAGTTTACCTATTGTTGCTCTTGTTTATGATGTGGCACTATGTGCAGTTACGTTGGTTTTTTTGTGCATATTTGTAAAATTGGTTTTAAAATGATATGATTTCATTTAAGTATTTTAAAGTTTCACATACTTAGTACCTGTTGTACTGACCTCCTTCGGGGGGCTGCGTTCATGCCGCAGGTAAGGGCAAGCAGGTGCTAGATCCGCATCCTTAGGATCTTTTGCGTTGGTGTCAGGAGCTCCATCTTCTCCGGAGGCTCGACGTGTGGGTATGTTCTCCTGTTGTAGATAGTTTTTGTACGATCAGGTATGGCGGGCCCTGTCCGCCATAGTTGTTTACTTCCCCAGAGGTGTGTAGTCCTATTATGCAGTTGGGATGTAAAGCGCGGATTTTTGATATATATATATGCGAAAAGCGCCACTTTCTCGAGATAAAATGTGTCTCTTTTACAATTGTTTCATGTCTTATGTTTTTATATTCCGCTGATTTTCTCTGATGTATGACTGCTTGGGTGACCGGGTAAGGCACCAGTCACGGGCCCCGGAACGGGTCGTGACACATCTCATCCATTTTTGTTTTAGCAATCCACCTAACCTGTGGGTTCACAACTGTCGCAATGATTCCCCTACCTTTGGTTTGTGCTTGATGAGCTGCTGTGTCAGCTGTGCTTACTGCAAAACATTTGCTGCTGGCCTGAGATTCAATGGTAGATTTGAAAACTTTGAATACCATCTATTCTTCTTGAACCCTGAGTCTCAACTCTCCCTTCTCCACATAAATTAGGGCTCTACCCGTTGCAAGGAAAGGTCTCCCCAAAATTATGGGCATGTCATCATCTTCCTCCATGTCAAGAATGAGAAAGTCCACTGGGAAGAAGAACTTGCCCACCTTGACTAGCACATCTTCCACTATACCTCGAGGGTATACCACGGATCGGTCAACAAGCTGCAGATTAACTGTGGTTGGATTGGCTTCCCCCAAACTCCATCTCTTGAATACTTGTCACACCCCGAACCCCGGGCCCGTGACTGGTGCCCTACCTGGGAACCCTTCTACCTTAACAACACAAGTGAACTGCGGAAATTAAATAACACCTCTTTTTTTTAAACCACGTACGTGCAAGGGCAAAGCCGACAAGGCTGCCATATATACATAAACAAAATACACTACACCGTACATGAGTCCAATCCCACATATGAATACAGGCCTCTAAGAGTTATACTGAACTATGACGGGACAAGGCCCCGTACCATCTAATCGTACAAAAGCACATCGAAAGAACTTATACCAAAAAGATAAACTCCCAAACAGAAGGAGCTATCCAAAAACTCTGAGCAGGGTCCTACACCTGCCGATCACCGAACTGCGTACCTAAACCTGCGGCATGAACGCAGCCCCCCGAAGGAGGTCAGTACAAAGAATGTACCAAGTATGTGAAACAGTAAGTACTGTAATGAAATCATAACAGTCTAAACAAAGCAGGAGACATGTATGATAGCCAACCTACAGTACATAATACATAAGCAGTCATATCAAGTCAGGTACGCATGCCCTCAAGTCATTTCTAAAATATAACCATGGGTCTACGCCCATGATATCAATCATGCCCGTAGAATCCTTCCTCACTGCCGGTAATCCATGATATAATATCACACCAATAGGCATACATGAACACCAAGTCCCACCTATGTCCTAAAAACTGTACGGGCCAAGTAGGAAGACGAGCAGGTGGTAAAGCACGGGGTATAATGTCTTGGGGGTTTACCCCTCATTTATACTCTTACCCTGGAGAAGGTGATATATCGTCTCGGGGGTTTACCCCTCACTTATACTCTTACCCTATCTCGACCGACCATCAAACATAACAAGCAGGGGGTATAATGTCTTGGGGGTTTACCCCTCATTTATACTCTTACCCTGGAGAAGGTGGTATAGCGTCTTGGGGGTTTACCCCTCACTTATACTCTTACCCTATCTCGACTGACCATCAAACAAAACAAGCAGGGGGTATAATGTCTTGGGGGTTTACCCCTCACTTATACTCATACCCTATCTCGACCGGCCGTCAAACAACACATAAGCACTACCAGGTCTTTTATAAAAATCCAGGAATTTAACCCAAGTACTACAAATAACGGAAGCATACCCGTGGAATCACATCACCGCTTCGATGCGTCCAAGTACTTACAACAAGACCGCCGGCCCTCCAACCGAGAGTCGCGACAACGTAATAAAACATAATACTTGCACTCAAAGGCTATCACCAGCACATATAGGCAATTCTTAATTAAACAAGCCAAAGTACTTAGCAAGGCACACTTAGAATAATTCTCAATTAATCAAGCCAAATTACTTATCAAGGCACACTTAGAATAATTCTCAATTAATCAAGCCAAAGTACTTATCAAGGCACACTTTCGAATAATTCTCAATTAATCAAGCCAAAGTACTTATCAAGGCACACTTTAGAATAATTCTCAATTAATCAAGCCAAAGTACTTATCAAGGCACACTTTAGAATAATTCTCAATTAATCAAACCAAAGTACTTATCAAGGCACAAATAGAATAATTCTCATTTAACAAGCCAAAGTACTACGTACGTACATTCTTTTCAAAAGACTCCTTTTTATGTAAAATCCCAAGATACTAACACCCGTAGTATCAAGGTGTGTCTATTTTTCAAAGTAAGTTACTACACTCTTAGAAAACTCATTTCAAAGCTTGAAATCAAGTAACTTCAAATTTTCACAATCAAGGCAACTTATGCCCATTAATCAAAATAGACAACTTTCTAAACCTTCCATAAAGCCGTTATAACCAACTTCCCATAAAGCCGTTATAACCCTTTATGGTTTTTAGACAATTTCATTCCTTTTATAACCAAGAGACTTATACTTTTAAAACCAAGTATCACATACTTACAAATCAAGTTCTTAACTTTCAAAATACTTCAAGTCTCTTAATATTTAGAAAACAAGTTTCTTCTACTTTTAAACCTCAAGTAACTCACACCTTTAAAACAAGTTACTTCTCTTAAATCATGTCATTTCTCCTCTCTTAAAACAATTAAGTAAATCACTCCTTTGACTCCCCTAAAGTCATTATAATGACCTTTAGGTTTTGGAACTAAGGCACTAGCCAAAAGGTTTGGAAACCACTTCCTTTTCAAGACTCTATGTACTTTAAGTAAAATACTTCCACTTTTAAGAATCCAACTTCACTAAGGCAATGGATTATACAACTTACAATTTACACATCAAAGTACAATCAAGGAAGTTCATAGAACAAATTCTATATTAGGCAATCCAAGTACAACCAAGGAATGAATCATTTAAGGAGTAGAACTTACTTTCTTTATCTTAAGGAATCATGCTAGAAGAGGAGATAGTTCACATACCTTTTCGGCTAATATCCACAAGCTGTCGAATACGCTGCGTAGAAGTGTCAACCTATAATGGTCACAACAAGACTATCAACTTCTAGTCTCTAACGTAGAATAATACTAAGTATACGGTCTCTAATTCTACGGAAAATTGGGCAGCACTTCCTTTGTTTCTACTCACTTTGCCACCTTTTTCAAGGCCGAATACAATAACCAACACGCCACATTTAAGGCTCAAAACAACAACCAAACAAAGGGGATTACACGCCTTACAATACGTGTAAAATTCCGCCCCACAATTAATACGAAGTAGTTCCATATTCTAGCCATTTTCGTCCAACATATAACCAACAACACCAAGTCTTTTCCAATCATTTTCCAAATCCAAGTTCTAAGGTCTAACATGTTATATAGTTATAAACCACTTCAACAACTATAATTTCCTTCTTACACAACATGCGACAACTTAAACGAATAATCAACTTGAATTGTAGTCTTAAGGCTAACATGCTAGTTTTCGGATTAGGGTTCCAATAGCCAATAAACTTATCAAACTTCATACTATATAACTCATGCTTGCTAATATCCATAGCTACAACAACAAGTAATCTTAATTACTAAAACGACAAGATTATACCTTTATAAGCCCTTAAAATTTCCGAGATTCAAAGTCGCGCCTTAGCAATTCTTAGCTCCTTTCCTTAAGTTTCAATCCGCTCCAAGCACTCCTTAGAGGCCTATAAAGAACCCATCTTCAAGTTCCAACTTCAAAGTTGAAGAACTCCTTTAGTTTCCGCCTTGCGACTAATACGAAAACGCCATTTTTCCGAAATCTTTCTATTGAGATAACCTTACAACACTCTTAGGAACCTTGGGTTAAAGTCTTGTGGCTAATGGATCAAAACTACAAAAATTTAGAGTGAGAGCTTAGCCAAACCCGAGAGGTCTCTTTAGTGCACAAGATGAACTCTAAATTTTTCTAAGTGTTAAATGCCAAGTCTTGCTACTAGTTGGGTATATAAAACACATTGGAGGGTCTAGATTGCAACAATTGTGAGGCTTGGATGGGTTTCACTAGGATCAAGCCCATGTGGACAAGTTGACAAGTCAACAATGTCATGCTAGCAAGACTAATCTTCCAAGGTGGTCAATGACCATTTTACCCTCACACCAATTCGTCCAAGACCATATGTGGGGGTTTCACGTGTCGCCCTCTCATTCGTCCATAAAATTCCGTAACCCTCGTGGGCCCCACAAAACGTAAAATTCCTCGGGTGGGCCCCACGTGACCAAATCCGTAAAAATAAATTTCCATAAGGTTAAGAGTTCCATACTCTTCAAATAATGCCTTTTGAGAATCCAATTCTCAACAACGAACATTTTTCCTTACCGATGTTCGGAAGATTTTTCGTCGGAAAAACAATTCTTCGCGCACTGATTTCTAAGTTTTGATTCCTTACGCACATTCTCTTATACATGTCCGGACTTACGGGTGTAACATTCTCCTGTCACGACCGAACGGGGCGTGGTCGTGCCTTACCCCGGGCACCTAGTGATACAACATTAGAAAATCGTGAACATAAAACAAGACATGATAAAATATAAAATGTGAAAGCAGTTATCGAGAGAAAAACTTGCCTTTGGCATATATAAATCCATTTTAAAACGACAGTTACATCCCATTACAACTCGCCACAACGATTACTACGCACCTCTAAGAATGATATGACAACAATGGCGGGACGGGGCCCCGCCATACCTGAATGTAAATACCTACAACGACGGACTATACGGCGATAAGCCTCGAGAAACGGAGCTTCCAACGCCGAATCGTGACCTAAAAGCGAGGATCAACGGCGGTGTGTTATACCCGCTTTTTCCAGTATGTATGCGAGGGCGCACGTGCGAGAATACTGGCGAAAGATTGGAAAGGAAGAAAGAGGTGATTTTTCCACGGAAAAGTTTCCGGTTTTGTGAAGGAAAAAGGTTCGTTAATGGGAATTGGATTCCCAGTTTGGTATTCGGACTTCTGGAATATTAGAGAATTATGGAATTTTATTTTCGAAATGGTCACGTGGGGCCCACGGAGAAATTCTGATTTTAGGGGCCCACTTTGTTTTCGAGATTTTGGCCATTGTGGATTTTTTTCGGAAGATGTTTTATTTTGGGCCAATAGGAGGGTGACACGTGTCACCCCCGCCTAGGTGGCTTGGCCGAAATGACATTTGTGCACAACACCCGGTTAGAGTCGTTTTTAGACGAAACCTTTTTCGTAAATTGCGAAGGGAAAATTACGGCTATTTCGGTTTGTATTTTTGCGGATTTTTACGAGAGACGAAAAATTTTTGACCAACCGGAGGGTGACATGTGTCACCTCACAACGGAGACAAGTGGGGCGTGACTTGGCCAGTGAGGGCTTGTGGTGCTAGATATTTGTGTAGATATTTGTGAGGGTTTTAAGGAGTAGGGGCTAGGGTGCACTTGGCTTGATCTTGGCCTTACACTTGCCTTGCACATGGCTTAATCTTGGCCATTGGTTGGCCTTTGGTTTTGCTATAAATACCCTCTCCCTGAAGACATATTCAGTCACTCCCCACTTTGTCTAAGTCATGAAATCCCTCCCCCGCCCTCAACAAGCTCCCGGCCTAAGCCTCTCCCCCTCCCTCCTCCTGGGGGCCTATGGCCGAGAAGGGTGTCCCCACGCCTTGTGGTGCTAGCCGTGGGGTACCACTAGCCTAGTTGTTTCGTATAATACCCTTGTTGTGGTATAGAAATACTCCCTAGTATTGTTATAATGCCCAAAATACCTTAGCCTTGTACCTTGTAGTATCCCAAAGATACCTCTTTACGTAGAGTCCGAAATACTACCTTTTGTCCTTTTAGTCTCAAACCAAACCCTAAGGAAATCTTCATAGTTGGTTGAAGTATGTGAGTAGAAGTTGGTTAGAACTTCTAAGGGTTGTTTGGAGTGGTTTGGAGCGCCACGAATTGGAGCTAAACCTTGCTCGGGATCGACATTATAACTTGGATAATTTTGGGCTTATCGAGGTAATTATCTTGTCCTCTATTGTAATTGGAAATTACATGTTTGTTAGAGTATATAGTTCAAGTATACTATATATGGAACTACTTAGTATTCGCAATGTCTTTTGACTTAAGCTGAAGAATAAAGAATCGAATCGTATTTACATAGGGTATTGCGATGAGACTTGTGTAGAATTGTACACGTCAGGTTAGGCGTGTAAACCCCCTGGTTGGCGTGGTCGCCGGCCTCGGTCGAGGAGGAGCTTTACTGTTGTTGCGGGGAGTCTTCCGAATTTTCTAGAAAGATAGAAACTTGTGTTTTGGGGTTAATAGACGTTTTGACCTTTATAGGTGAAAGTACTAAGAGTAGCGTATTCTACTCAAGGAGTGGAAAGGGCTAGCAAGGTTGTAGTACTTGGAGCATTTTGCTTATTGTCGATAAATCGTCGCGAGGTATGTGAACCTCTTCCTATCTTTTCTAGCATGATTGTTGTGAACTATGTAGTACGGTGACGTGCATGTGCTAAGTGATTTGGTTGGTTTAAAACATAGGGTGTTATAATAGCTTTATGGGAAGTTAGTTATAACGACCTTATGTAAGTGAAAATGGTTTACTGATGTTAGAAGTTAAGAGACTTGATCTTATAAGATAAGAGACTTAACTTATTTGTTTTAATGTGGATGTTTGTGTGAAACCTCATTCGTGAGTAATGAGTACTTGGTTTTAAAGGGATAATGTTTCTTGATTTCGAATCGTAATGTGTATCGGCAGCACCAACTGCGGCGTTAATAAAGGAAAATGTATTGAATAATGATGTGTTGTATTAAAACCCAGTAGAAACCTCCATCCGCATAGAAGCTAAGATGAGACAAAATGATATTACATTTTCTAGATCATGGTCTTTGTAATAAGATCGTTATAAACAAGAATAAACTACTCACGTATATGACATATGTTACTCAATTGTTCTAAAAGGAATCAGTGATTAAGTTTGGGAACTATGAAACCATTTGAAAATGAGAAGCTTGAGTAATTGAAACTAGGCAAACCGAACTTAGGAAAATAATGTTGTTACTTGATTTTGAAAAGGAAGGTGGGTTGGTCATTCTAATACTACGTATCGTGACTTTTATAAAAGTAATGGATCTCTTTTAAAAGAACTTAACGTATGTAGTACTTTGGGGTTAAAAACCCGACTTTGGCATAAAATGAAAGTACTTTGAGTTGTGTGAAACTTGCTATGCTTGTTGTTGTGAAACTTGCCTATGCTTGTGATGATAGCCTTTATTGTACAATCGTTGTGTTTTACGTATTCCGCGTCTCGATGAGGTCGGTTGGTAGTTGAGAACTTACTTGGGCGTCTTGCGTGATCGGAGAAATTCCACGTGCGTTCGTTGATAGTATTATTGTTGTTAATCGCTTTGGACATACCGACACGATCGTAGCGCACGTATGCTTCCATTTGGTTAAGGTCTTGTGGTTAATCGCTTTGGATATCGACCACGATCGTAGCGCTGCGGGTATGTTTCCATTTGATTATCGCCTTGTGATTTCCCTTTGGACATACCGACACGATCGTAGCGCTGCGGGTATCGTCCATTTGGAATGTTGTCTTATTTTTCCCTTTCGACATACCGACGATGCGTAGCGCACGTATGCTTCCATTTGGATTGATGTCTTGTTGTTGAGGTCACATGGACATGTCTACACGGCGGTCAGGGCATGTGGCCATGGGACATTGGTATTGTTGCATCATGGACATGTCTGCCGTCACGATATTCGGGCATGCGCCATAATGCGAACGATTGATGTTGTGGGCGTGAGACCCATAGTTATATTGGAGTGATATCGCTTTATGTTGTGATCGTAGTTTGGTTATCATACATGTCTCCGCTTTATATAGACTAGTATGATTTCATTTACGATATTATGCAGTTTCACATACTTGGTACTGTTATCGACCTCGCCCGGGGCTGCGTTCATGCCGCAGTAGGTACATCGGCCGTGGTTCCTCGCTCATGGGATCACGATTCAGCATTTGAAGCTCCGTTTCTCGGAGGCTTATCTTTTAGTAGGTGTTCCTGAGTTGTAGGTTCTTGTACATTCGTGGTATGGCGGGGCCCTGTCCGTCATAGTCGTGTATATCTTAGAAGTGCAGTAATCTTGTTGTGGCGTGGTTGTAAAAGGATTAAACTGTTCGTGTTTTATGTATATCGAAGGCAACTGCTTTGGTTGCTTTGTTTATTCATTTATCTCTTGTTAAATGACTCTTGTTTTGTGTTCCGCTGATTTTCTCGATGTATGTATCACTAGGGTGCCTGTAAGGCACGATGCGAACCGGGCAGTCGTTACAAAAGTGGTATCGAGCGATTAATCCTCGGAAAGTGTCTCTGACCGTGTCTAGTAGAGTCTTGATTATCGGTGTGTTGTGCACCACATCTATAATCAGGAGGCTATAGGACATTTAGGATTGGTTTCCATTCTTCTCATTCTGAGATCGTGCCTTAGAGCTGTGTTGTAAGTTGGACCCCTCTGACGTATCTCGTTTTACCAGTTATGCCTCCGCGCAAGGCAACCAGAGCCCGAAGGGCAAGGCGGCCGAGGAGCGCTAGTGAGATACTGAGGAGTTCGAGGCGCAGCGATCGATACTGAGGCAGTGCTTAGACGGCGAGTTTGCGCGCCGCCAAAGACCAGCGAGTTTAAAGCCGCAGCGATGGGCTGCCGAGACTCTGATACACGAGCCTCGGTCCCGATGCAGGCGGGGAGATGGGTCACAAGGAGATGGCCCAGTTCTTGGCCAGGGTCGTGGCCAGATATGAGGATAAATTTGGATCTGGCGATTCAGTTCGATTCGATAGCACCGATGGTTCACCCCGAGCGAGATAGTTTGAGGCTACGGGACTTTACGAGTTGTAGCCCGCGAGTTTTATGGGTCGAGGCACGAGGATGATCCGCAGGAGTTCATCCGGCGATTCTGACGGATCGTCACGGGTGATCAAGGCTTGAACCGAGTCGTGACCTTTGGTTCGCGTCGGCCGCGTGATACCGCGATCGATTAGTTTGATTCATGGGAGCTTTCGGGAGAGCATGCACCTCCGGTATGGGATGAGTTTTGGGGCTTTCCTCACGCACTTCTTGCCTCCGCAGATGAGGAGGCACGGTAAACGATTTTTATTCTTGAGGCGAGAGGGCGACCGTCGGGAGTACAATGTCGAGTTCGATTCTTTGGCTCGATATGTCCCTGCGCTAGTTGCTGATATGGAGGATAGGGTGCATCGCTACGTCACCGCTAGATGATTATATGGTGAGTCTTGTGCGGGTGTTTCTCTTCACCGAATGGACATTGCCGCATGCAGCTCATGCACTAGGATGTGAGGCACGGAGGGTCGACGGAATGACACGGATCGCGAGAAGAGGGCCGGGGCGGCGGGGTCCTTTGGTGGCTTTCGAGCGGACCGCCTGGCCGAGCTAGTTATATACCCCACCGATGCAGTGGTCCTCCACCGTCTTGAGGGCAGTCGGGGCTCGAGGGTTCAGATTTTTGGCGAGCGGGGTGTTAACGGTGAAGCCACCCCTACCTCGTTGTGACCATTGTGGTAGACTCCATTTTGGAGAGTGTCGTGCTAGATTGGGAGTTTGTTTTGCATGCGGCCAGCAGGCCATTTGCGGAACTGTCCACCAAGGGAAGCGCGGATGTTACGACTTCGACGCCGGGATGCGTGGTGGTTCATCACCTACTGACTATACGCCTGCAGCGTGCCTATGATTAGAGTGGAGCGGTAGCTCGGTATATCCTTAACCCTCTGAGTTTTGGTATGCTTGTTATGATGATCTCATTATTGTGTGCTATGTACGGATAGCATTGTGATATGTGTGAGTTAGAATGCATGGTTAGTTGGAAGGATACGTATGGAGGCATGGTAAGTGTGAACCTTAGACTATTTCACGACTGAGACCTTAGAGGTAAGGTCGTCTTGAGTAAAAGATTCGTTTTATGTTTGACCTTTATAAGGGTGAGTAGTATACGTGGGATTTATTTGTGTGATAAGTCCGTGGGTAGTGTGAGATGGTAGTGGTAGCTTTCATGATGTGAATTAGTAAGATTGTTCCGAATCGGGGAACAAGAGTTTGGCACGGTTGGGGGTCGGGTTTAGGACCATTTGCGGGTCAATCCGTAACCGGTTTTAGGTGGGGTCAGTTCCGTGGTCCCGCCAGTGGTAGGGTCACGAGGGTGCTAGGCGAGTTTAGACGACCATCGTATGAGTTTGTGGATGTGTTCGACCAGAATCGTTCGTGAAGGCCGGTAATGGCCTTAGGGGATATTACGGCTAGTAAGACGACCAAGTTTGGAGGTGGTGACTCCAAAGTTTTGGAAACGGAAGCGATGACTAAAGTGTGGTACGATACTAGAAGAGTTCATGTGTTCGAGAAGGGCACGGAGTAAGGAAGGAGGAGAACGTGTGTTATTTCGTGACCAGTGTGGCGTTGGCAATTTGTTAGAAGAGCTTCATCGATATCCGTCTTGTGAAGGAACATTCGACGAATGTTTCTAAGGAGGGAGAATGTTATACCCGCTTTTTCCGGAGTATGTATGCGAGGGCGTGCGTGCGAGAATACGCAGAAAAGATCGGAAAGGAAGAAAGAGGTGATTTTCCACGGAAAAGTTTAGGTTTTGTGAAGGAAAAGGTTCGTTAATGGAATGGATTCCCAGTTTGGTATTCGGACTTCTGGAATATTAGAGAATTATGGAATTTTATTTTGGAAATGGTCACGTGGGGCCACGGAGAAATTTACTGATTTTGTGGGCCCACTTTGTTTTGAGATTTTGGCCATTGTGGATTTTTTTGGAAGATGTTTTATTTTGGGCCAATAGGAGGGTGACACGTGTCACCCCGCTAGGTGGCTTAGCGAAATGACATTTGTGCACAACACCTGGTTAAGTCGTTTTTGACGAAACGTTTTGCGTAACTTCGCGAAGGAAAATTCCGCTATGTCGTTTTGTATTTTTGCGGATTTTTCCGAGAGGCGAAACATTTTGGACCAACGGAGGGTGACATGTGTCACCCTCACAACGGAGACAAGTGGGCGACTTGGCCGAATGAGGGCTTGTGGTGCTAGATATTTGTGTAGATATTTGTGAGGGTTTTAAGGAGTAGGGGCTAGGGTGCACTTGGCTTGATCTTGGCCTTACACTTGCCTTGCACATGGCTTAATCTTGGCCATTGGTTGGCCTTTGGTTTTGCTATAAATACCCCTCCCGTGTGAAGACTTATTCATTCACTCCTCACTTTGTCTAAGTCTTGAAATCGCTCCCCTCCCTCTCGTAGCGCTCGTCCTCAGCCGCTCCCCTCCTCCTCCTCGTGGCCTTTGGCCGAAGGGTTCCCCACTTGTGGTGCTAGCCGTAGGTACCCCTAGCCTAGTTGTTTTCGTATAATACCCTTGTTGTGGTATAGAAATACTCCCCTAGTATTGTTATAATGCCCAAAATACCTTAGCCTTGTACCTTGTAGTATCCCAAAGATACCTCTTTCGTAGAGTCCGGAAATACTACCTTTGTCCTTTTAGTCTCAAACCAAACCCTAAGGAAATCTTCATTGGTTGAAGTATGTGAGTAGAAGTTGGTTAGAACTTCTAAGGGTTGTTTGGAGTGGTTTGGGCGCGCAGTGGAGCTAAACCTTGCTCGGGATCGACATTATAACTTGGATAATTTTGGGCTTATCGAGGTAATTATCTTGTCCTCTATTGTAATTGGAAATTACATGTTTGTTAGAGTATATAGTTGAAGTATACTATATATGGAACTACTTAGTATTCAAATGTCTTTTGACTTAAGCTGAAGAATAAAGAATCGAATCGTATTTACATAGGGTGTATTGCGGTAGACTTGTGTAGAATTGTACACGTCCAAGTTAGGCGTGTAAACCCCACTGGTTGGCTTGGTGGCGGCCTCGATAGAGGAGGAGATTTACGCTGTTGCGGGGGGGGGAGGTGCTGCCGAATTTTCTATAGAAAGATAGAAACTTGTGTTTTGGGGTTAATAGACGTTTTGACCTTTATAGGTGAAAGTACTAAGAGTAGCGTATTCTACTCGAGGAGTGGAAAGGGCTAGCAAGGTTGTAGTACTTGGAGCATTTTGCTTATTGTCGATAAATCGTCGCGAGGTATGTGAACCTCTTCCTATCTTTTCTAGCATGATTGTTGTGAACTATGTAGTACGGTGACGTACATGTGCTAAGTGATTTGGTTGGTTTAAAACATAGGGTGTTATAATAGCTTTATGGGAAGTTAGTTATAACGACCTTATGTAAGTGAAAATGGTTTCTTGATGTTAGAAGTTAAGAGACTTGATCTTATAAGATAAGAGACTTAACTTATTTGTTTTAATGTGGATGTTTGTGTGAAACCTCATTCGTGAGTAATGAGTACTTGGTTTTAAAGGGATAATGTTTTACCGATTTGGGAATCGAATGTGTATCGACAGGACCAACTGCGGCGTTAATAAAGGAAAATGTATTGAATAATGATGTGTTGTATTAAAACCGGTAGAAACCTCCATCTGCATGAAGCTAAGATGAGACAAAATGATATTACATTTTCTAGATCATGTTTCTTGTAATAAGATCGTTATAAACAAGAATAAACTACTCACGATATGACATATGTTACTCAATTGTTCTAAAAGGAATCAAGTGATTAAGTTTGGGCACTATGAAACCATTTGAAAATAAGAAGCTTGAGTAATTGAAACTAGGCAAACCGAACTTAGGAAAGAATGTTGTTACTTGATTTTGAAAAGGAAGGTGGGTTGGTCATTCTAATACTACGGTATCGGGTGACTTTTATAAAAGTAATGGATCTCTTTTAAAAGAACTTAACGTATGTAGTACTTTGGGGTTAAAAACCGGACTTTGGCATAAAATGAAAGTACTTTGAGTTGTGTGAAACTTGCCTATGCTTGTTGTTGTGAAACTTGCCTATGCTTGTGATGATAGCCTTTATTGTACAATCGTTGTGTTTTACGTGTTACGCGTCTCGATAGAGTCGGTTGGTAGTTGAGAACTTACTTGGGCGTCTTGGCGGTGACGGAGAAATTCCGCAGTGCGTTCGCTGGTAGTATTATTGTTGTTAATCGCTTTGGACATACCGACACGATCGTAGCGCGCGGGTATGCTTCCATTTTGGTTAAGGTCTTGTGGTTAATCGCTTTGGATATCTCGACGCGATCGTAGCGCGCGGGTATGTTTCCATTTTGATTATCGCCTTGTGATTTCCCTTTGGACATACCGACACGATGCGTAGCGCGCGGGTATGCGTCCATTTGGAATGTTGTCTTATTTTCCCTTTGGACATCCGACCACGATCGTAGCGCGCGGGTATGCTTCCATTTGGATTCTTTGTCTTGTTGTTGAGGTCACATGGACATGTCTACACGAGGCAGAATTCGGGGCATGTGGCCATGGGACATTGGTATTATTGTTGCATCATGGACATGTCTACACCGTCACGATGATTCGGGCATGCGCCATAATGCGAACTGATTGATGTTGTGGGCGTGAGACCCATAGTTATATTGGAGTGATGATCGCTTTATGTTGTGATCGTAGTTTGGTTATCATACATGTCTCTGCTTTATATAGACTAGTATGATTTCATTTCTGATGTTATGCAGTTTCACATACTTGGTACCGTTGTCTTGACCTCGCCCGGGGCTGCGTTCATGCCGCAGGTAAGTACATCGGCCGTGGTTCCTCGCCATAGGATCACGATTCAACAGATTTGAAGCTCCGTTTCTCCGAGGCTTATCTTTTAGTAGGTGTTCCACTGAGTTGTAGGTTCTTGTACATTCGGGGTATGGCGGGGCCCTGTCCGTCATAGTCATGTATATCTTAAGTGCAGTAATCTGTTGTGGGCGGGGTTGTAAAAGGATTAAACTGCTCGTGTTTTATGTATATCGAAGGCAACTGTTTTGGTTGCTTTGTTTATTCATTTATCTCTTGTTAAATGACTCTTGTTTTGTGTTCCGCTGATTTTCTCTGATGTATGTATCACTAGGGTGCCCAGGGTAAGGCACGATGCAGCCCGGGCGGGTCGTTGTGTACCTTTACTGCGGCGTGAACGCAGCCCGAAGGAGGTCGATAACAGTACCAAGTATGTGAAACTGAAAAATACTGTAAATGAAATCATAGTAGTCTATATAAAGCAGGAGACATGTATGATAACCAAACTACAGTTCACAATAAAACAGTCATGTCAAGTCAGGGACTCACGCCCTCAAGTCATTACTCAAGTACAACAATGGGTCTCACGCCCACAACATCAATCATGCCCGTGGAATACCTTCCTCACTGCCGGCAGTCCATGATATAAAAGCACCAAGGAATACACATAAACACCAGGTCCCACCTGTGTCATGATAAAACCGTACGGGGTAAGTACGAAGGCATAGCCGACTACTAAAACCCACAGTACCAACAATGCCATAAACTGTATCACGTGGTCTTTCTAGACCGCACCACATGATCGGCCGCCACTCGCCCGCGATATCAATGTGCGCGTCTATCCTCGAACTACCGCAGCTCCGCATAGGTCACACACGCACCGCATGAGGTATTCCTCGAATCATGGTCCCAGACCGCCTGAGGTATACCCCGCATCAGAGGCAGCTTAACCCCCGGTATCCGCCTGGACTACCACAGCCCGCATAGTCTCAAAAGACCGCATAGTCCCATGGACCGCATAGGGCATCCCCCGCATCGGGCTAAATACCCAGAATAATCAATCCTGGAGCATACCGCTGCTCCGCATAGTCTCACAGACCGCATAGGCCGTATAGACCCGCATCAAGGGGGGCAAGCCCTCGGTATAATAAGTCAAGGGGGTATGTGATACAATAACAGTACAACGGGCTTAACGTTTAACAACGTAAGCACAACAAGAATGACCCCCTTACACAACAATCAAAAGATACTAACACACGTAGCATCCTAACATATTTACTTATCAAATCAACAAGAAAGTATTACAAGGCTATCACAAACCAACACAATCAAGTTATTCACACAAGGTACTTTATGCTAACAAGTTCGGGTATCTATCCCCAAAGTACTTCATACATTAACTTTTTAAAAGATCCGTTTCTTTCACAGAAGTCACACAATACCCGTAGTATAAAATAGAGTGACTATCTTTTTAAGTAAACCAAAACACTTCCCTTTGTAAAATCAAGTAACAACATTATTTTCCAAACGTTCAAGTTTGCCTAATTTCAAATGTTCACGTTTCTTATTTTAGAAAGGTTTAGTAGTTCATAGTCTTATTCATTTAAGAATATAATTCTCTTTTAAACAATCTGAGAAAGATATGCCTTATATGTGAGTAGGTTATTCTTGTTCATAATCAATCTTATTAAGCAGCCATGATCTAGGAAATGTAATATCATTTTGTCTCATCTTAGCTTCTATGCAGATGGAGGTTTCTACTGGTTTTAATAATACTTCTTTAATCAAAACATTTCCCTTTATTAACGCTGCAGTGGTTTGTCGATACTCATTCTGATTTTCGAAATCAGTAAAACATTATTCCTTTTAAAAACTAAGTACTCATTACTTACGAATGAGGTTTCACACAAAATTCATATTAATTTAATTAAGTCAAGTCTTTTATCTTTTAAGATCAAGTCTCTTAACTTTTAAAATCAATAAATCATTCATTTTATCTCTCTTAAGCCGTTATACCTAACTTCCCATAAAGCTATTATAACACTTAAGTTTTTAAAACCACAAAGCATTTTCTTACCTACATAAAGCTGTTATAACCAACTTCCCATAAAGCCGTTATAACACTTTATATTTTAAACCAATCAAATACATTTAACACATGTACGTCTACCGTACTACATAGTTATACACATATCATGCTAGAAAAGATAGGAAGAGGTTCACATACCTCGCGGCGATTATCGACTAATAGCAAAACGCTCCAAGTACCTCAAACCGTCGGCTACTCCTTAAGCCAAGTAGATCACGCCATACGTAGTACTTCAACCTATAGAGGCCACAAGGCGCCTATTAACATCTAGATCTCAACGTAGAATATTCTACTTAAAATTCGGCAAAGACCTCCCGCTCCGTGTAAATCTCCTCCTCTATCGAGGCCGCCATCAAGCCAACGGGGGTTTATACGTCTACCCGACGCAGCTTCTACTCACGAATTACACAAGTCTCATAATACACCTATGTAATTACGATTCTCTCTTTCATTAAATTCAGCTTAAGTCAAAAGACATTGCCGCAAAGCTATGTTCAGTTCTATATATAGTATACTTCAACTATATATTACAAGAATAAGTAATTTCCAATTCCAATAGGACAAGATTATTTACCTCGATAAGCCCAAAATTATCCGAGATAAAAGTCGATCCCGAGCAAGGTTTAGCTCTAGATCGCGCTCCAACCCGCTCCAAACAACCCTTAGAAGTTCTACAACTCCTACTTAACACTTCAACCAACTATGAAGGTTTTCCTTGGTTACGGTTTGAGACTAAAGGACATTTGGTAGTATTTCCTGCTCTACGATAGAGGTATCTTTGGAATACTACAAGGTATACTGACTAAGGTAATTTGGGTATAGTAACAATACTATGGAGAGTATTTCTACCAAGAGGGGTATTCTACGAGAACAACAAGGCAAGGGTACCCGCTTAGCCCTAAAGGAAGGGGTGGGTCTCGCCACACCACAAGGAGTGGGGGTGCTACTCTCGGCAAGGGCCTCACGAAGGGAGGGCTTTCAAGACTTGAGGAGTGAGGTGGATGAAGAAAACTTATCAAAGGGAGGGTATTTATAGGAAACCAAGGGCCAAGATCTAGCCAAGTGTTATGCAAGTGTAGGGCCAAGATATGCCCAAGTTCCCCCCTAGTCCCTACTCCTTAAAACCCTCACAAATATCCTACCAACTCCAAGGGTTGGTTCGTCCCATGTGCCGCCCCACTTTTCCGCCAATGAGAGGGTGCCAAGTGGCGCCCTCTCTTTGGTCCAACACGTTTCGCCTCTCGGAAAAATCCGCAAAAAATAAAAATGACATAGCCGGAATTTTCCCTTCGCAAGTTGTGTAAAACGTTTCGTCGAAAAACGATTCTAACCGGGTGTTGTGCACAAAAATATTCGGCCAAGCCTACTTAAAGTTAAAATTTTTCTACGTACGTCCTTACGTACATACTCTGGAAATACGGGGTATAACATTATCCCCTCCTTAGAAACATTCGTCCCGAATGTTCCTTCTAAGTCTCAAAACAAACGCGCGCCAGTATAGTCTTCACTACTATACTTACGAGAACAATCCTGTCACACCTGGCCACAGAAACACCCGCGCAAATACTTCCATCCAAGTCCACGAGGAAACACCTCTAACAGCACCACAAATACCTCTCTCCGGGGTCTAAAATATACTTCCTTCGAACCTTCTCTTTACAGAAGAAATGATCACATCTATGCTCGCCATACATGCTCGCTTCTTCCCTTACGTGTCGTACCCTTCTTGTACACTCGAACTCTTTCTCATAACTTAGTGTCACGACCCGATCCCGGGCCTGTGACTGGTGCCTTACCCCGGGCACCCTAGTGATACAACATCAGAGAAAACCAGCGGAAAATAAAACATAAACATGAAACAAGATATATGATCATAAAACAGGCCAACCAAAAACAGTTGCCTTCTGTATATATACATAAAACCCGAACAGTTTAATCCTTTTTACAACCCTGCCCACAACAGTACTACAGACCTCTAATATTTACAACAACCATGACGGGACAAGGCCCCGCCATATCCCTGAATGTACAAGAACCTACAACTCAGGGAACACATACCAAAGAATAAGCCTCCGGAGAAACGGAGCTTCCCAATACGCTGAACTGTGATCCTATGAGCGAGGATCCACTACCGATGTACTCCTACCTGCGGCATTTAACGCAGCCCGGCGAGGTCGATAACAGTACCAAGTATATGAAACGAAAATATGCGCTTAAATCATAACGATCTACATAAAGCGGGAGACATATATGATAACAAAATACAATGCGTAACATAAAAGCGCAAGTCGTGGACTCACTCCCTCAACGCCATCACGCAATATAACTATGGGTCTCACGCCGCAACATCAATCATGTTCGCGTCACGCGCGTGCCGAGTGCATCGATGTAGACATGTCCATGATGCAACAATAATACCAATGCCCAGCCACATGCCCCGGAATTGCATCGGTGTAGACACGCCCATGTGACATTAACAACAATATCGGGTGATCAACCCGCCGCACGCCACACGCCGAATTCACGCCGGTGTAGACATGTCCATGTAACAACAATAAAAATATATCGTAATCAACCCCGCGCATGGCCACATGCCCCCTGACTGCGACGGTGTAGACATGTCCATGTGACATCAACAACAATATACCGCACAACCAGGCTATCACAAACAAGCTCAAGCAAATTACCATACTTCTAGACTTTTATAAAAAGATCCACTCTTTCCCAAGAAGTCACCTGATATCAACACTTGCACAACAAAGGCTATCACAACAAGCATAGGCGAGTTACACAACAACAAGCATAGGCAAGTTACACACAACTTAAGGTACTTCCATTTGTATCAAAGTCTGGGTTTTAACCCTAAAGTACTACGTACGTTAAATTCCTTTTAAAGAGATCCATTTCTTTCACAAAAGTCACATAATACCCGTAGTATAAAATAGAGTGACTATCTTTTTAAGTAAACCAAAATACTTCCCTTTGTAAAATCAAGTAACAACATTATTTTCCAAACGTTCAAGTTTGCCTAATTTCAAATGCTCAAGTTTCTCATTTTTGAAAGGTTTCATAACTCCTAGTCTTAATCTCTTTTAAAACAATTGAGTAACATATGTCTTGTACGTGAGCCGTTTATTCTTGTTTACAACAATCTTGTTACAAAGACCATGATCTAGGAAATGTAATACAATTTTGTCTTATCTTAGCTTATGCGGATGGAGGTTTCTACTGGTTTTAATAACAATTTGTTATTTGTCAATACACTTTCCTTTATTAGCGCTGCTGTGGTTTGTTCGACACTTATTCTCATTTCCGAAATCAATAAAACATTATTCTTTTTTAAAACCAAGTACTCATTACTCGCGAATGAGGTTTCACAATACTTTTAACAAAATGTTAATTACCAAGTAAAACAAGTTAAGTCTCTTATCTTTCAAGATCAAGTCTCTTAACTTCTACAATCAATAAACCAATCTTTTACCTACATAGAGTCGTTATAACTAACTTCCCATAAAGCTATTATAACACCCTATGTTTTAAACCAACCAACTCATTTAGCACATGTACGTCTACCGTACTACATAGTTTACAAAGCATCATGCTAGAAGGATAGGAAGAGGTTAACATACCTCGCGACGAGTATCGACAATAAGCAAAACGCCCACAAGATCAGAATCGGCTAGCCTTTTCCACTTCTCGTAGAACACGCCACCGTAGTACTTCCACCTATAAGGCCACAAACGCTCTATTAACTTCTAAACGCACGGTTCCATACTCTACGAAAATTGGCAAAGATCTCCCGCAACAACAGAAATCTCCTCCTCTATCGAGGCCGGCTACCAAGCCAACCGGGGGGGGGGGGTTTATACGTCTAACCGGACGTATACAATTCTACTACACAGTAATACTACACAAGTCTACTGTAATACAGTCCTATGTAATTACAGTTCATTTCTCTTCTTTATATTCAGGCTTAAGTCCAAAGATATTGCCGCAGCTATGTTCAGATCTATATATAGTATACTTCTACTATATAATCCTACAACATGTAATTTCCAATTACAATAAGGAGACAAGAATATTTACCTCGATAAGCCCAAAATTATCCAAGTTATAAAAGTCGATCCTGAGCAAGGTTTAGCTCCTACTCACGCTCAATCCGCTCCAAACAACCCTTAGAAGTTCTAACCAACTTCTACTTAAATACTTCAACCAACTATGAAGATTTCCTTAGGGTTTGGTTTGAGACTAAAGGACAAAAGGTAGTATTTCCGGGCTCTACGTATAGAGGTAACTTTTGGAATACTACAAGGTAAAGGCTAAGGTATTTTGGACATTATAACAATACTTGAAGAAGTATTTCAATACCACAAGGGAGGGGGTATATTTCGAAACAACTAGGCTAGGGGTACCCCTACTAGAACACTACCAAGGGGGAGGGTACCCCTCTCGGCCACAAGGCCACTCAAAGGGGAAGGGGGAGAGGCTTGGACGAGAACAACACAAAGGGGGGGAGAGTTTTCAAGGCTTAGACAAAGTGAGGAATGGATGAATAAGTTCATCACAAGGGGGGGGTATTTATAGGGACACCAACGGACAAGATCAAGCCATGTGGGGGGCAAGTGGATGGCCAAGATTGGCACAAGTACACCCTAACCTACTCCTTAAATCCCTCACAAAACAAAGACCCATGAAAAGGGCCTCAAAACCCTCATAGTCGTGGCCCTCTTTACCGTCCAATGAGGGTGACAAGTGTCACCCTCCCGTTGGTCCAAAAATGTTCCGTCGCTTGTAAAAATCCGCAAAAATACAAAACGACATAGCCGGAATTTTCCCTTCGTAAGCTTAGTAAAACGTTTCGTCGAAAAACGACTTTAATCGGGTGTTGTGCACAAAATTTCGAAACATGCCAAACTTTAAGTCTCAAACTTTCGTACGTACGTCTCCACGTACATACTCTGGAAAATACGGGGTATAACATTCTCCCCTCCTTAGAAACATTCGTCCCGAATGTTCCTTCTCAAGTCGGATAACGATAAAGTTCCTCTAACAAGTTGCCAACGCCACAGCTTGGCCACGAAATAACACACGTTCTCTTCCTACCTTACTCGTCGTGCGATACCACTTTTGTCACTTTGCCGCGAGGTTCTAGTGTCACTCCGGCGACCCAACAAATGGTACCGGGCTGCATGCGATCCCTGAGGTTCTAGTGTCTCTCAGGACGTGCCATACTTCAGTCATCGCTTCAGTTCTCAAAACTGTGGAGTCACTACCTCCAAACTTGGTCATCTTACTAGCTTCACTTTTCCGCCAAGGCCATTCCCGGCCTTCACGAACCGATTCTGGTCGAACGCATCCACGAACTCGTACGATGGTTAACTAAACACGGGCCTAGCATCCTCGTGACCCTACCACCTGGCGGGACCACCTCGAACTGACCCCACCACAAACCGGGCTGCGGGTTGACCCGCGATTGGTCCTCAACCCGACCCCACCACCGCGCCACACTCTTGTTCCCCGATCCGGAACAATCTTACCTATTCAAGTCATGAAAGCTACCACTTCCATTTTACACAACCCAAGGAATTCCCCACAATAACTCCACGTAAACTACGCACTCTGATAAAGGTCAAACATAGAATAAATCTTTTACACAAGACGACCTTACCTCTAAGGTCTCAATCGTGAAATAGTCTAAGGTTCACACTTACCAGTTTTCTAAATCACATTTTAGCACAAAGTTATCCGAACATAACACTAAACACATCATCATAACAAGCATACAAAACTCTAGAGGGTTAAGGATATACATGTCTCTACCGCTTTTCTAATCACAAATTCATACTGCAGGCGCATAGCTAGCGTGATGAACCACCGATCGACGAAGGTGAGTCGTAACATCCGTGCTACCCTTGGTCGGACAGCCTCGCAAAATGGCCCGCTGCCGCCAAAATAACAAGCTCCTCGCACGACACTCCCAAATGCGGTCTACCACATCGACCACACCGAGGTAGGGGTGATCCGCCAACACCCTTACTTCCTCGAAACTCAACCCTTCGAGCCCCGACTGCTCCGAATACTCGATGCTCAAGGTTGTGGAGGACCACTGCATGGCGGAGGTACAAAACTAGTATCTTTCGAGGTGGTCCGCCTCGAAAGTCACCAAAGGACCTCGTTGTTCGGCCTCTTCACTGATCTTGGTCATTCCGCCGACCTCTCCGTGTTATACGTATTTTTTGGTATGCGTATGGACGTCGTCACATTTGAGCCTTAAGTTAGGCATTGGATTCGAGGAATTTCCGCTATGTCATTTTTATTTTTGCGGATTTTTCCAACATTTTGGACCAACGGGAGGGTGACATGTGTCACCTCACATTGGAAGCAAATGGAAGGTTTTGTGGCTTGTTTTGTGGAGTGTTTTGTGGAGTGTTTTGTGGGTGCACTTGGCTTGATCTTGGCCTTACACTTGCAAATCTTGGCCATTGGTTGGCCTTTGGGTTTGCTATAAATACCCCTTAGTTGATGAACTTTCTTCATCAAAAATCATTTCAAGTCTTGAAATCTCCTTTGTGTGTTGAAATTCGTCCAAGCCCTCCCCCTTTTGTGGAGCTTGGCGAGAGGTCTCCTAGTTGTTTCAGTATAATACATCCCTTTGTGGTATTGAAATACTCCTCCAAGTATTGTTATAATGCCCAAAATACCTTAGCCTTTTACCTTGTAGTATTCCAAAGTTACCTCTATACGTAGAGTCCTAAATACTACCTTTTGTCCTTTAGTCTCAAAAGAAAATCTTCAGTATTTAAGTAGAAGTTGGTTAGAACTGCTAAGGATCGACATTTAACTTGGATAATTATGGGCTTATCGAGGTAAACATCGTCTTCTATTGTAATTGGAAATTACATGTTGTTAGAATATATAGTTGAAGTATACTATATATAGAACTATACTTAATCGGCAATGTCTTTTGACTTAAGCAATTACATAGATCAGAGGCGTGTAAAACCCCTGGTTGGCATATTCTACGTTGTGGTCTAGATGATAATAGGCGCCGCCTTATAGGTATTGTCGATAAATCGTCGCGAGGTATGTGAACCTCTTCCTATCTCTTCTAGCATGATATGTGTGTAACTACGTAGTACGGTGACGCATACGTGTTTAAAATACTTTGTGGTTTTAAATGTGAATTATAAGCGGCTTGTTATAATAAGGAAACTTAATGTATTTCAAAAGGTTTATAAATAGTTTTGAAAGAAGTGTAGTATTGTGTTTTGAAAACTTAAGAGTTATACTAGCTTTATGGGAAGTTAGGTATAAATGTTAGTTAAGAGACTTGATCTTATAAGATAAGAGACTTAACTTATTTGTGTTAATGTGGATGTTTGTGTGAAACCTCATTCGTGAGTAATGAGTGCTTGGTTTTATGTTTCTTGATTTGGAAATCTGCTAATAAAGGAAATGTATTGAATAATGATGTATCGTATTAAAACCCGGAAACCTAAACTAAGATGAGACAAAATGATATTACATTTTCTAGATCATTTGTAATAAGAATGTTGTAAACAAGAATAACCTACTCTCACGTAAGACATATATTACAAAGGAATCAGTGATTAAGTTTATGAACTATGAAACCATTTGAAAATGAGAAACTTGAGTAATTGAAACTAGAACTTAGGAAAAGAATGTTGTTACTTGATTTTGAAAGGGAATGTGGGTTGGTCATTCTAATACTACGTATCGGGTGACTTTTATAAAAGTAATGGATCTCTTTTAAAAGGACTTAACGTATGAAGAACTTTGGGTTTAAAAACCCTGACTTTGGCATAAAATGAAAGTACCTTGAGTTGTGTGAAACTTGCCTATGCTTGTTGTTGTGAAACTTGCCTATGCTTGTTGTTGTGAAACTTGCCTATGCTTGTGATGATAGCCTTTGTTGTGCAAGTGTGGTATTTGAGAATTCCACGGTATGTTTCCATTTTGATTCTTGTCTTATTGTTGATGTCACATATGGTTATTTCACACCGATGTTGTATTCGGGGCCGATATATGGTTAAGTATATTGTTGTTGAGGTAACATGGGCATGTTTATTGCATCATGGACATGTCTACACCGATGTCAGATCCGGGGCATGTGGCCATGATGCGAACATGATGGATGTGGTGGGCGTGAGACCCATAGTTATATTTGAGTGGTGACTTTTAGTTTGGTTATCATACATATCTCTATAGACTAGTATGATTTCATTTGACCTCCTTCGGAAGTGCGTTAAATGCTGTGGAGTAGAAGTTAGGCTCGATCCCCGCCAGGGATCACGGGCGAGAACCCGTCCGTCATAGTTGTTGTATAAATCTTAGAGTCAGAAAGATCGTAAGTGCGTAGCCTTTGTTGTGGCGGGTTTGTAAAAAGGATAACTGTCGGTTTATGTATATACACCAGGCAATCGTTGGTTTGTTTATCTATGATATCTCTTGTTTCATGATTCATGTTTTATATTCCGATTTTCTCGATGTTGTACAAAAGTGGTATCGAGCGATTAATCCTCCATCTATAGGCTATAGGACATTTAGGATTGGTTTCCATTCTTCTCATTCGAGATCGTGCCTTAGAGGCGTTGTAAGTTGGACCCTCGGACGTGTTTCGTTTTACGGTTTTACGGTCGAGGCGGAGGATGATCGCGAGTTCATCCGTCGATTCTGAGGATCATGCGGGTGATCAAGGCTTCAGACCTGACATTTGAGCTTTCGGGAGAGCATGGATGAGTTTTGGGGGCCTTCCGCAACATTTCTTGCCTGGCTCGGTAAAACATTTTTGATGTTGGTGAAGGGCGGTACAATGTGGAGTTCCATTAGTAGCTAGTATGGAGGATCGAGTGCACCGATATGTTCAGTTGTTGGTGTTTCCCTTGGTGGGCATGGACATTGCCAGCGCGCTCTGAGGCTGCAGGTGCGGGATATTTTGACCGCCTCGGCGATACTAGTTTTGTACCTCCGCCATTCGCTTGTTATTCTTATAAGAGAGGTTATCACCTTCTACAAGCATGCTACCGCGTGATTAGCCTATGATTAGAGTGGGCGGTAGCTTTATATCCTTAACCCTCTAGAGTTTTGGGATGATCTCATT
Organism: Przewalskia tangutica; assembly: GCA_029844215.1. NCBI lineage: Eukaryota > Viridiplantae > Streptophyta > Magnoliopsida > Solanales > Solanaceae > Przewalskia > Przewalskia tangutica. Next base: position 89,884,725 of record CM056721.1, read on the forward strand.
ATTATGTGCGCGAATAGCGTTGTGTTAATTGAGTTAGAAAACATGGTTAGTTGGGAGGCTAAGTATGGGGTCATGTAAGGTCGTCTTGAAGTAAAAGATCTATTTTATGTTTGACCGTTATCGAGTGCGTAGTGTACGTGGGATATGTTTGTGTGATCACCCCCGTAATGTGAAATGGAAGTGGTAGCTTTCATGACGAGGTAAGAATGTTCTGATCAAGAAACTAGGAAGTTGGGTGGCGGTCACGAGGTGCTAGGCCCAGTTTAGATGACCATCGATGAGTTCATAGATACGCTCGATCAATGGCCTTGGGAAATCGAGGTTAGTGAGATGACAAGTTTGGAGACTCAAGGGTTGGAAATGTGGTACGGATACTAGAACGAGTTCGAGTGTTCGAGGCAGTACTACGAGAAGGAGAAGTGAACGTTTATGGCGGCGTGGCATGATCGTTTCGTAAGTATAGCGAAGACTATCTTGTTTTGAGAAACATTCGGGCGAATGTTTCTGGGGAAGAATGTTATACCCGTATTTTTCAGAATTTGAGCCTTGCATTGGATTCGATTTTTAGAGTCGTTTTTTTAACTTCGTAGGGAATTTCCGCTATGTCATTTTTATTTTTGCGGATTTTTAGAGGCGAAACATTTTGGAGGAGGGTGACATGTGTCACCTCACATTGAAGCAAATGGAAGGTTAGGCCTTCGTTGGCCGTGCCTAGTTTTGTGGCTTGTTTTGTGGAGTGTTTTGTGGAGTGTTTTGTGGGTGCACTTGGCTTGATCTTGGCCTTACACTTGCCTTGCATAAATCGGTTTGCTATAAATATTAGTTGATGAACTTTCTTCATCAAAAATCATTTCCAAGTCTTGAAATCTCTCCTTTGTGTGTTGAAATTCGTCAAGCCCTCCCCTTTTGTGGAGCTTGGCGAGAGGTCTCCTTGAGGTCTAGCCGTACCCCTAGCCTAGTTGTTTATAATACATCCCCTTTGTGGTATTGAAATACTCCTCCAAGTATTGTTATAATGCCCAAAATACCTTAGCCTTTTACCTTGTAGTATTCCAAAGTTACCTCTATACGTAGAGTCAATACTACCTTTGTCCCTTTAGTCTCAAACGAAACCCTAAGAAAATCTTCATTGATTGGTTGAAGTATTTAAGTAGAAGTTGGTTAGAACTTGGTTGTTTGGAGCGAGCACCGGAGTTGGAGCTAAACGTTGCTAAGGATCGACATTTAACTTGGATAATTATGGGCTTATCGAGGTAAACACTCTTCTATTGTAATTGGAAATTACATGTTGTTAGAATATATAGTTGAAGTATACTATATATAGAACTATACTTAATCGTGGCAATGTCTTTTGACTTAAGCTGAAGAAGTAAATCGAATCGTAATTACATAAAGAGACTTGTGTAGTATTACGTAGTAGAATTGTACACGTCCTGTTAGGCGTGTAAAACCCCCGTTGGCTTGGTGGCCAGCCTCGATAGAGAAGGAGATTTGGAGATCTTTAATTTTCAGAGAATATTCTACGTTGTGGTCTAGATGATAATAGGCGCCTTGGCCTTATAGGTTCAAGTACCTACGTGTGGCGCGATTTACTTGGCTTGAGGAGTAGCTTTGCTTATTGTCGATAAATCGTCGCGAGGTATGTGAACCTCTTCCTATCTCTTCTAGCATGATAGTAACTACGTGTGTTTAAAATACTTTGTGGTTTTAAAGGAATGATGTGAATTATAACTGGCTTGTTATAATAAGGAAACTTAATGTATTTCAAAAGGTTTATAAATAGTTTTGAAAGAAGTGTAGTATTGTGTTTTGAAAACTTAAGAGTTATACTAGCTTTATGGGAAGTTAGGTATAACGGCTTAAGAATGGTTTACTGATGTTAGAAGTTAAGAGACTTGATCTTATAAGATAAGAGACTTAACTTATTTGTGTTAATGTGGATGTTTGTGTGAAACCTCATTCGTGAGTAATGAGTGCTTGGTTTTATGTTTCTTGATTTCGAAATCGAATGTGTATCGCAGCGTTAATAAAGGAAATGTATTGAATAATGATGTATCGTATTAAAACCAAGAGAAACCTCCATCTGCATAGAAACTAAGATGAGACAAAATGATATTACATTTTCTAGATCATGTAATAAGAATGTTGTAAACAAGAATAACCTACTCTCACGTAAGACATATATTACTCAAAAAGGAATCAAGTGATTAAGTTTATGAACTATGAAACCATTTGAAAATGAGAAACTTGAGTAATCAAACTAGGCAAAGAACTTAGGAAAAGAATGTTGTTACTTGATTTTGAAAGGGAATGTGGGTTGGTCATTCTAATACTACGTATCGGGTGACTTTTATAAAAGTAATGGATCTCTTTTAAAAGGACTTAAAGTATGAAGAACTTTGGGGTTAAAAACCCGACTTTGGCATAAAATGAAAGTACCTTGAGTTGTGTGAAACTTGCCTATGCTTGTTGTTGTGAAACTTGCCTATGCTTGTTGTTGTGAAACTTGCCTATGCTTGTGATGATAGCCTTTGTTGTGCAAGTGTGGTATTTACGTTACCGCTCTCGATAGAGCTGGTTGACTTGTTGAGAACTTACTTGGACGGATGGAGAATTCCACCGTATGTTTCCATTTTGATTCTTATTGTTGATGTCACATGGACATGTCTACACCGATGTTGTATTGTTGATTACCGATATATGGTTAATTCATGGGCGTGTCTACACCGATGTTGTATTCGGCATGTGGGCGGCGGGTTGATTACCGATATATGGTTATTTCTTCCATGGGCGTGTCACCGATGTTGTATTCGGGGCATGTGGCGTGCGGCGGTTGACTACAGTATATTGTTGTTGAGGTAACATGGGCATGTCTACACCACGCGTGTATTCGGCATGTGGCCACGCGGCCTTGTTATTGTTGCATCATGGACATGTCTACACCGGCATGTGGCCATGATGCGAACATGATGGATGTGGTGGGCGTGAGACCCATAGTTATATTTGAGTGGTGACTTTGAGGCGTGAGTCACGACTTGATCTTTGTTATGTTGTGATCGTAGTTTGGTTATCATACATATCTCCGCTTTATATAGACTAGTATGATTTCATTTCTGATATTTCTGATTTCACATACTTGGTACTGTTATCGACCTCCTTGGAGTGCGTTCAAAGTACATTCGATCCGCCTTGTAGGATCACGTTTGACGTTTTTGGAAGCTCCGGAGGCTTATCTTTGGTATGTGTTCCAGTTGTAGGTTCTTGTACATTCGGGGTATGGCGGCCCCGTCCGTCATAGTTGTTGTATAAATCTTAGAGTGCAGCATGGCGGGGTTTGTAAAAAGGATAACCGTTGTCGTTTATGTATATACACCAAGGCAATTATCTATGATATCTCTTGTTTCATGATTCATGTTTTATATTCCTGATTTTCTCGATGTTGTATCACTAGGGTGCCGGTAAGGCACCGATGTTTGGGCGTTACACTCCGTGCCTCACATCCCAGTGCATGAGCCTGCATGCGGGCAATGTCCATGCCCGGCTGAAGAGCTACACCCGAACAAGCCTCTGTCAAGTAATCATCTAGCCCGGTGATGTAGCGGTGCACTCTATCCTCCATGGTTTCCACTAAAGCGGGGACATACCGAGCCAACGAGTCAAACTCCACGTTGTACTCCCGAACCGTCGCCGCTCTTCGTCTAAGCATCATAAATCGTCGGCCGTGCCTCCTCATCTGCGGAGGCAAGAAGTGAGTGAGGAATGCCTCTGAGAACTCGTCCCATACTGCTGGAAGCGCATGCTCTCCTCGGGACAACTCCCATGAATCAAACCAGTCGACTGCGGTATCACGCAGCCGATGCGAACCTAAGACCACCGACTCGGTCTCCGAAGCCTTGATCACTCTCATGACCAGAATCGCGGATGAACTCCTGCGGATCATCCTCGTGCCTCGACCCATAAAACTCGCGGGCTACAACTCGTAAAGTCGTAGCCTCAAACTATTCGCTCGGGGTGAACCATCGTGCTACGAACTGAATCTGCTGCGTCGGCCTATCCTCATGTTCGCCACGATCCGGCGCCAAGCGGCCATCTCCTTGTACCCCTGACTCCTGCCTGGTGTGGGATGGAGGCTCAGTGCGTGGTCTCAGCAGACCGCTGCGGCTCTAAACTCTGATGGGGCTGGCGGCGTCGCAAAACTCGCCTTCTGAAGCACAATCTCAGTCTTGGCCGGGCTGCGCCCTCGTGCTCCTCAGATCTCACTAGCGGCTCCTCGGCTGCCTTGCCCCCGGGCTCGTTGCCTTGCGCGGAGGCATAATCGGTAAAAACGAGATACGTCGGAGGGTCCAACTTACAACACTCTAAGGCACGATCTCGTAATGAGAAGAATGGAAACCAATCCTAAATGTCCTATAGCCTCACGATTATAGATGTGGTGCACAACACATCGATAATCAAGACTTACTGAACACGGTGCGTAGACACTTTCCGAGGATTAATCGCTCGATACCACTTTTGTCACATTGCCGCACACCGGCCAGACCCAACAAATGGTACCGGATCGCATCGATCCTCGAGGCATGAACCTTCCGGGGCGTGCCATACGGAGAGCCACGGTTGGTCCGTTCCGTGGTAGAGGCTCGCCTCTTTATACGCTCGGATCCCAGAAGAAGGGTACCCTCTCGGCCACAAGGCCACTCAAGGGGAGGGGAGAGGCTTGGAGAACAACACAAAGGGGGGGGGGAGAGTTTTCAAGGCTTAGACAAAGTGAGGAATGGATGAATAAGTTCATCACAAGGGGGGGTATTTATAGGGACACCAACGGACAAGATCAAGCCATGTGGGGGGCAAGTGGATGGCCAAGATTGGCACAAGTGCACCCTAACCTACTCCTTAAATCCCTCACAAAACAAAGACCCATGAAAAGGGCCTCAAAGCCCTCCTAGCCGTGGCCCTCTTTACCGTCCAATGAGGGTGACAAGTGTCACCCTCCCGTTGGTCCAAAAATGTTCCGTCGCTCGGAAAAATCCGCAAAAATACAAAACGACATAGCCGTAATTTTCCCTTCGTAAGCTTAGTAAAATGTTTCATCGAAAAACGACTTTAATCGGGTGTTGTGCACAAAATTTCGAAACATGCCAAACTTTAAGTCTCAAACTTTCGTACGTACGTCTCCACGTACATACTCTGGAAAATACGGGGTATAACACTTACCACATTCTAAGTGTGAAATAATTCTAAGTGTTGAAGAGCAAGTCTTGCACTAATTGGGTATATATAAAACAATGGAGGGTCAAGATTATAACAAATGTGTGGCTAGGATGAAGAACACATGGATAATAGCCAAGTGGACAAGTTGACTTGGTCAATAATATCAAGCTTGAAGACTTTCATCCACAATGGTCAAATGACCATCCAACCCTTGCAATTTTCGTCCATCACCATGTGGGGGAGGTGCCACATGTCGCCCTCTCATTCGTCCATAAAATTCCGTAACCCTCGTGGGCCCCGCAAAACGTAAAATTCCTCAGGTGGGCCCCACGTGACCAAATCCGTAAAAATAAATTTCCATAATGTTAATAAGTTCCATACTCTTCGAATAATGCATTTTGAGAATCCAATTCTCAACAACGAACATTTTTCCCTTCCGACGTTCGAAAGATTTTCCGTCGGAAAAACAATTCTTCCTTTCGTACCAATTTCCAAGTCTTGATTCCTTACGTACATTCTCTTTTACTTGCCGTGGACTTACGGGGTGTAACATTCTTCCCCCCTTAGAAACATTCGTCCCCGAATGTTCTTAGTCAGTTTTCAAGCTATACACACTCCGGCACAATCTCTATACTATGCCTATCAATCAATACTCCCCAAGACCAACGATGCCACACATGGCCACCACAACATACGTGAACATAATAATGGACCTTCCGTCCGTGGTCCCTTCTCACAAAACTCGAAGGTTACTGTCTTCCCAAACACGGGATCCTTAGAGGTTCCTTTCTTTCCTTACTTGTCATACTTTCTCGTACTTTCAAACTCATCTAGTACACGTACAAAATCTCAAATTTTGTTTCTCTTCTCCAATCCTTGGTGTTACTATCCAAACTTGGCCATATAGTTACTTACATTCCCGTTAAGGCTCTTCTCGGTCCTTACGACCTAGTTCCGGTGGAACGCATCCACGAACTCGTACAACAATCAACTAGACTTGAGCCTAGCACCCTCGTGACCCTATCACATAGCGGGACCATTTCTAACTGACATCACCCCATTCCACACTACCGGCTGACCCGAAATGAGTCCATAACCCGACTCATCGTCACACTTAACTTCTCATTCTTAGTCTGAAATAAATCTCTCTCTTATCTCAAGGTACTTCTCACCCTATCCCCTATACACTAGAGGTTTGTCACATAAGCCAAAGTATTCCCACTGCACATTCTTCCCTATCGGTCTTACACTGTTATGGGGCAAATACTACTTGTGAGCTCTACACAACTATAGTCTCAGTTCACTTACCATTTTTGTCAACATTCTTAACTTCTCACTTACTAATCAAGGTATCCCTACCTCTGGGGTACTATCACTTTACAACTCTAGCAGTAAAGGGAAATCATATACGCTAGGGTAAAATCTGAATCTATCAACGCACGTATGATTCAAAAGAATCGAAATATACCTGTAACCCCGTGCGATGTCGCCTCCTGATCCTGCCCAGTAGTCACGTCATCTATGCGGTTCGAAGGACCGCCAGAACTATAAACTCCACCCTGACCTCTACCACGACCGGCTGACATCTGAACACCCTGTCCTGGGGGACGCACAGCTGTGGAGGAAAGGGAACCAACTACCGGCCTCATAGGCTGAGCCACCTCACCGGTGCCTCTTCTAAAAGGACATACCCTCAGTATATGGCCCGGACGGCCACAATAAAAACAAAGACCTGTGCCATAACGACATTTCCCCAAATGACGCTTACTACATCGCAAACACTGAGGAAAAGTGGCCTCGACTGAGAAAATCCTCTGCTTCTCTGAGAACCTCGACCCCTGGAGTTTGGACCGGCTCCTAAATACCTTGTGGGGTCCAATATCCCACCTGTGAGCTGCGGGGGTATGTACTGGGTAGGCTGGGACGAATATCTCACTCGCTGCTGAGGCAGCTCGTCCAAAAACTCACCGGAATAACCAACCGGTCTAGCCCTCTTACGCAGATTTCCGCGTTGGCCCTCTACCCCCTATACACCTGACTGTACTGGCCGAATAACTTCCTGCTGATGAAACTGTAGCACTGCTATCTTGGTCAATAACATAATGGCTTCCTTCTTGACCCTAAAGTCTTCTCTTAACTGAGAAACTGGAGGCTCTGGTGCTGGGGCCTCAAAACCTGGCGCAGAAGAACTCGCCGACTGCGGAACAACATCCGGTATACCCTGGGCATAAGCCCTATCAACTCTCTGAGTCTGACTAGTAGCTCCTGCTACTCCTTTGCCCTTCTGGGCAGCTGTTGCCCTCCTTGGAGGCATAACTGTAAAACAAAATACGTCAGAGAGGAATTATCTTACTAACACAGCTCTAGGGCACGATCTCAGAGTGAGAAGAATAGAAACCAACTCCTAAATGTCCTGTAGCCTCATGTTTATGGGTGTGGCGCGCAACACACCGATAATCAAGACTCTACTAGACACGGTGCATAGACATTCCGAGGGATCGCTCACGATACCACTCTGTCACCCGAACCCGGGCGTGGTGGTGCCCTACCCGGGCACCTTCTACCTTAACAACAAGTGAACTGGAAATTAAATAACACCTCTTTTTTTAAACCACGTGCGTGCAAGGCAAAGCCGACAAGTGCCATATATACATAAACAAAAGACACTACACCGCATACATGAGTCCAATCCCATATATGAATACGCACCTCTAAGAGTTATCTTGAACTATGACGGACAAGGCCCCGCCGCACCATAATCGTACAAAAGCACATCGAAAGAACTTATACCAAAAAGATAAACTCCAATGTAAGGAGCTATCCAAAAACTACGGCGGTCCTACACTGCCGATCACCGAATGCGTACCTAAACTCATGCAGATGACGCGGCCGAAAGGAGGTCGACGAAGAATGTACCAAGTATGTGAAACAATAAATGCGTAATGAAATCATAACAATCTAAACAAAGCAGAGACATGTATGATAGCCAACCTACGATATAATACATAAGCAGTCATATCAAGTCAGGGACGCATGCCCTCAAGTCATTTCTAAAATATAACCATGGGTCTACGCCCATGATATCAATCATGCCCGTGGAATCCTTCCTCACTGCCGGCAATCCATGATATAATATCACACCAATAGGCATACATGAACACCAAGTCCCACCTATGTCCTAAAAACTGTATGGGCCAAGTAGGAAGACGAGCAGGTGGTAAAGCAGGGGGTATAATGTCTTGGGGGTTTATCCCTCATTTATACTCTTACCCTGGAGAAGGTGGTATAGCGTCTTGGGGGTTTACCCCTCACTTATACTCTTACCCTATCTCGACCGACCATCAAACAAAACAAGCAGGGGGTATAATGTCTTGGGGGTTTACCCCTCATTTATACTCTTACCCTGGAGAATGTGGTATAGCGTCTTGGGGGTTTACCCCTCACTTATACTCTTACCCTATCTTGACTGACCATCAAACAAAACAAGCAGGGGGTATAATGTCTTGGGGGTTTACCCCTCACTTATACTCTTACCCTATCTCGACCGGCCGTCAAACAACACATAAGCACTACCAGGTCTTTTATAAAAATCCGGGAATTTAACCCAAGTACTACAAATAACGGAAGCATACCCGTGGAATCCCACATCACTGTCGGTACGTCCAAGTACTTACAACAAGACCGCCGGCCCTCCAACCGAGAGTCGCGACAACGTAATAAAACATAATACTTGCACTCAAAGGCTATCACCAGCACATATAGGCAATTCTTAATTAAACAAGCCAAAGTACTTAGCAAGGCACACTTAGAATAATTCTCAATTAATCAAGCCAAATTACTTATCAAGGAACACTTAGAATAATTCTCAATTAATCAAGCCAAAGTACTTATCAAGGCACACTTTAGAATAATTCTCAATTAATCAAGCCAAAGTACTTATCAAGGCACACTTTAGAATAATTCTCAATTAATCAAGCCAAAGTACTTATCAAGGCACACTTTAGAATAATTCTCAATTAATCAAGCCAAAGTACTTATCAAGGCACAAATAGAATAATTCTCATTTAACAAGCCAAAGTACTACGTACGTACATTCTTTTCAAAAGACTCCTTTTTATGTAAAATCCCAAGATACTAACACCCGTAGTATCAAGGTGTGTCTATTTTTCAAAGTAAGTTACTACACTCTTAGAAAACTCATTTCAAAGCTTGAAATCAAGTAACTTCAAATTTTCACAATCAAGGCAACTTATGCCCATTAATCAAAATAGACAACTTTCTAAACCTTCCATAAAGCCGTTATAACCAACTTCCCATAAAGCCGTTATAACCCTTTATGGTTTTTAGACAATTTCATTCCTTTTATAACCAAGAGACTTATACTTTTAAAACCAAGTATCACATACTTACAAATCAAGTTCTTAACTTTCAAAATACTTCAAGTCTCTTAATATTTAGAAAACAAGTTTCTTCTACTTTTAAACCTCAAGTAACTCACACCTTTAAAACAAGTTACTTCTCTTAAATCATGTCATTTCTCCTCTCTTAAAACAATTAAGTAAATCACTCATTTGACTCCCCTAAAGTCATTATAATGACCTTTAGGTTTTGGAACTAAGGCACTAGCCAAAAGGTTTGGAAACCACTTCCTTTTCAAGACTCTATGTACTTTAAGTAAAATACTTCCACTTTTAAGAATCCAACTTCACTAAGGCAATGGATTATACAACTTACAATTTACACATCAAAGTACAATCAAGGAAGTTCATAGAACAAATTCTATATTAGGAAATCCAAGTACAACCAAGGAATGAATCATTTAAGGAGTAGAACTTACTTTCTTTATCTTAAGGAATCATGCTAGAAGAGGAGATAGTTCACATACCTTTTCGGCTAATATCCACAAGCTAAGCCGAATACGCCGTACGTAGAAGTGTCAACCTATAATGGTCACAACAAGACTATCAACTTCTAGTCTCTAACGTAGAATAATACTAAGTATACGGTCTCTAATTCTACGGAAAATCGGGCAGCACTTCCTTTGTTTCTACTCACTTTGCCACCTTTTTCAAGGCCGAATACAATAACCAACACGCCACATTTAAGGCTCCAAACAACAACCAAACAAAGGGGATTACACGCCTTACAATACGTGTAAAATTCCGCCCCACAATTAATACGAAGTAGTTCCATATTCTAGCCATTTTCGGCCAACATATAACCAACAACACCAAGTCTTTTCCAATCCTTTTCCAAATCCAAGTTCTAAGGTCTAACATGTTATATAGTTATAAACCACTTCAACAACTATAATTTCCTTCTTACACAACATGCGACAACTTAAACGAATAATCAACTTGAATTGTAGTCTTAAGGCTAACATGCTAGTTTTCGGATTAGGGTTACAATAGCCAATAAACTTATCAAACTTCATACTATATAACTCATGCTTGCTAATATCCATAGCTACAACAACAAGTAATCTTAATTACTAAAACGACAAAATTTATACCTTTATAAGCCCTTAAAATTTTCGAGATTCAAAGTCGCGCCTTAGCAATTCTTAGCTCCTTTCCTTAAGTTCCAATCCGCTCCAAGCACTCCTTAGAGGCCTATGAAGAACCCATCTTCAAGTTCCAACTTCAAAGTTGAAGAACTCCTTTAGTTTCCGCCTTGCGACTAATACGAAAACGCCATTTTTCCGAAATCTTTCTATTGAGATAACCTTACAACACTCTTAGGAACCTTGGGTTAAAGTCTTGTGGCTAATGGATCAAAACTATAAAAATTTCTAGTGAGAGCTTAGCCAAACCCGAGAGGTCTCTTTAGTGCACAAGATGAACTCTAAATTTTTCTAAGTGTTAAATGCCAAGTCTTGCTACTAGTTGGGTATATAAAACACATTGGAGGGTCTAGATTGCAACAATTGTGAGGCTTGGATGGGTTTCACTAGGATCAACCCCATGTGGACAAGTTGACAAGTCAACAATGTCATGCTAGCAAGACTAATCTTCCAAGGTGGTCAATGACCATTTTACCCTCACACCAATTCGTCCAAGACCATATGTGGGGGTTTCACGTGTCTCCCTCTCATTCGTCCATAAAATTCCGTAACCCTCGTGGGCCCCACAAAACGTAAAATTCCTCGGGTGGGCCCCACGTGACCAAATCCGTAAAAATAAATTTCCATAAGGTTAAGAGTTCCATACTCTTCAAATAATGCCTTTTTAGAATCCAATTCTCAACAACGAACATTTTTCCTTACCGACGTTCGGAAGATTTTCCGTCGGAAAAACAATTCTTCCTTTCGCACCAATTTCTAAGTCTTGATTCCTTACGTACATTCTCTTATACATGTCCTGGACTTACGGGGTGTAACAATACTGATAGAGGCATAAGATTTATGCTAGCCCCTAAGTCGCAAAGTGCTCTGTTGCAGGTTACCTTTCCAATAGTGCATGGCAGGGTGAAACTTCCTGGATCTTTCAATTTAGGAGGCAGTTTCTTTTGTAAGATGGCGCTGCACTCCTCTGTCAGCACTACTGTCACATAATCTGTCAATCTTCTTTTCTTTCCAAGTATCTCCTTCATGAATTTGAAATATGTGGGCATTTGTTCTAACGCCTCAATGAAGGGGATTGATGTGGAGCTTCTTAAATACCTCCAAGAACTTGGAGAACTATTTGTCCAGGGCCTTCTTTTGGAGTCTTTGAGGGTAAGAGATTTTGTCAGTGTATTCCCTTAAAGATGTTGGTGGAGATTTCTCTACTGTAGGGCGGTCCTCAGTGACCCCCTCATTTCCTACATTAACTGTCTTCTCACACTCTTTCTCATTCACCACTGCTGGTTGGGGAGCAACCTGCTCCAACTGCTTTCCACTTCTCAACAAAACTGCCTGACATTGCTCTCTCGAATTAACCTCTGTGTTGCTTGGGAGAGTACCCTGTGGTCTGCTATTTACCATCTTCGCCAGGTGCCCCACCTGCGTTTCCAAGTTCCTGAGAGAGGACCTTGTTTCAGACATGAACTGATTCTGCGAATTGGTGAGTGTAAGCAATGCTGCTCTCAGTTCATCAGGCTTCTCCTGTTGGGTAGGTGGTCTAAACTGCTGGGAAGATGTAGCCTGATTATGTGTCTGATGGTTCTGGTAATTACCTTGATATGGTGACTGCTGGGCTTGGTCATTCTTCTATAAAAAGTTGGGGTGATTTCTCCACCCCGGATTATATGTGTTGGAGTTATAAGGGCGTTGAAAGTTCTCCACTGCTTGAACCTGCTCCATGGGCACATTATTAGGATCCACCGCTGTGCATCTGTCAAAAGAGTGTGGGCCCCCGCAAATCTCACAATTCACCGGCATCTGGACTGCATTTACAGACATAGTGTTCTGCTGCAGCTGTTTTGTCAAAAGGGCCACCTGCGCATTCAATGCAGTGATAGCATCTATCTCATGTATGCCCATAGTCTTCCTGCTACTCACTGATCTGTCATCTGCCCCTTGGTGATTATTCGCAACCATGTCTTCTAGCAACTCATGTGCCTCATTGACACTCTTCCTCATGAACGCTCCCCCTGCTGCAGCATCAATGATGGTACGAGTAGTACCACTCAACCCATTATAAAAAATGTGGACCAACATCCACTTCTCTATGCCATGATGTGGGAATTTTCTCTGCAAATCCTTGAATCTCTCTCATGCATCATACATCGACTCTCCATCTACATGATAGTAATTGTTCAACTCTCCCCTTAACTTTGCTGCCTTTGAAGGAGGGAAGAACTTTGCAAGAAACTTTTGGGCTAAATCCTGCCAGGTGGTGACGGAGTTGGCAGGCAATGAGTTCAACCAGCTCTTGGCTCTGTCCCTAAGTGAGAACGGGAAGAGCCTCAATCTAATGGCGTCGTCAGTAACGCCATTGTACTTGAAGGTGGCACACAACTCCGGAAAATTGGCAATGTGCATGTGGGGGTCTTCAGACAACAATCCCCCAAACTGTACTATGTTCTGGACCATGCTCAGGATGGCTGACTTGATTTCAAAGTTGTTTGCCCCTATTGCTGGGAGCCTGTTGCATGTCTGCACTCAGAATCGCTGGCGTAACGTAGTCCCCCAAACTTCTCTCTGCTGGGACCTGTATTGGCTCCCTACATTCTCAGGAACTTCATTTTCCGCCCCATTCTGATTCGGTTGGTTTTCAATGGTCAATGAACCAGATATCTTCTTGTTTTTCCTGTTCTGCTTGCAAGTTTTCTCAATTTCAGGATTAAAAGGAACAAGTGTATCTGCTCCTCTTCTTCTTCGCATAACTACGTCCTTAAATCGATCAAAATCAACAAACAAATCAAGGCAACATGGTTCTAAAAAATAAAAATAAAAACAAAAAAATAAATAAAAACCAAAGTAGAATTAAGAATAAATGGTTCGATATTAGAAGTACGTCAGTCCCCGTCAACGGCGCCAAAAACTTGTCAGGTCGATTTTCAATTGCTCACGCAAGTGTACGTATCGTTACAAGTAATATAGTCTGGTAAGACCGAATATCGTCAACAGAGACTGATTTCTAATTATCGAACATCTATTCTAGGTTATCTATTTGGCAAACGATAAGTTGATTTTGGTTTTTATCTAACACTAGTAGAGTAATTGCAAGAATTAAACTAAATTATTGAGGTTTAATCAGTTATGAAGGAATTAGAGCTTCCAATATCCTCGACTATCCACTCTTTTCAATCCCTAATGCAACTAGAATGACTTCTTCTTTTACGTTAAGATAGCGGTTAACTGGACTATTTTATATTCCGGTTAGGATATTTAATCGCTCAACCCCAGTGCAGAACCCTTCTATATTTCTATGATAGGATTTACCACATAGGAGGATTAAGAACAATAACCTATAATGCTACACAAGTATCGGGGTACTTTCGTCCGCTATTTTAAGCTATGTCTATTCAATCACAACATATCTAAATCTCTCCTCTCGGTTCTTGATTCTAAATCATATAGATTATGATAATTAATGACCAGTTAACTATCAAACATTCATATCAATATTGAATAAATCTTAATCAAGTGAAGAAGAAATCAAACTAATGCATTAATTCATGAAATAGAGGTTCAAGCGATTCAATAGGAAAGCCCTAATAAAGTGTTTAGCTCCTAGTCATAGTCACGCTAAGAACTAATACAAATACCAACATGAACTAAATGAAAATAAAGGAAAGAAAAGTACTTAAAACTAATGTCTCCAATTGTAGCCGCCAAAAGCGTTGTGTTGCGTTCTGAGAGATGATATGTGATAGATCCTCCCTCCCCTAAATATGTCCCAAGAGTTTATATATGTTGTCAAAAACGTGTGCCTTGGACCCTTTTGCCCCTTGTCAATTCTATTTCGGATTGGAAATTCCTGCATCGGCACTGCGGTCCTGCAGAATGGCACTGTGGTGCCGAAAGTACTACGACTTCTCAGTAATTATGGCACCGCGGTCCTGCAGTCCGGCGCCGCGTTCCCGCGGTCTTTCGTCCTGATCTACCAACTTTTGTCCTTTTTGCTTCGGGAGCTCCTTTTCTGCCCACTTTTAGCTTCTTTTTACCATTTTGCCATTTAAAACAGATGCGACTCAAAATAAAGAAAAACAACCCTAACACTATACTAAACACAAACGAAATGAGTAAAATACTAACTAAAAATGACTCAAAAAGGTAATTAGTATCTCATATTTTAGGTAAGGTATTTTTGTCTTCCATTATTCAAGCCTAGGATGAATGTATATATATTGAATCTTTGGAATAATAATTATCAAGGAATCATTTCCTACAACTACTAGGAATAAAGTTTTCCGATCCCATCAAACCAGATCACTGGAAAAAAATTGGGGGAATAGGTTTCCATTGAAACGCTGAGTAATTTCATAATTTTTCATGTGAAAACATTACTATTTAGATTTTTTTCACATACATTTAGTGGAAAATAGCCACTAAATAATTTTCAGTGAAAAGTCTGTGGGAAAATATAAATTTTCTAGTAGTGATAATGCAAAGATTTATATTTCCTATGAAGGAAGAAATAGGTTGAAAGAAATTGATAAACTAATAATATTAATCTTTATGGATGGATGGAATCAAATATCAAAAAAATAAAAATAAAGAGCAAACAAATATTGATGTAACGATCCGTTTGGTCGTTTCGAACTTTTGGACTTGTTTTCCCAGAAATATCCTTCCGGTAGCTTTATCTCTGGGATTTATAACTTGTGAGAATGGGTGACACGGTTCCTGAGGCAATCAGGCGACTTTCAAATTGATCTTAGTAAGCTTTGAGGTTTTAAGTTAAATAGAAGAAGAGGTTTGACTTATAGTTGACTTTTGGATAATGTGTCGTTTCCGAAGTCTTGTTGATTTCGTTAGGTCCGAAATGCGATTTACGACTTGATCGAGTCATTAGTTCAGGTCACGAGGGATTTGGGTGTGATTTGGGTACTTGGTTGAGATTTATGTCATTTTGAGAAAAGTTATGATGTTTTTGTGGATAAGCCTGTCTTAACGACCTCGTATGGGTGTTTCGTAGATTCGAGCAGTCATATCATGGTTTACCGTCAAGTTTCATTCATGTTTGGTGTTTATGGGTTTCCGAATGAGTCTGGGGTCGTTCGTGGAGAAACTAGCTAAAAATAAGAATTAGAGTTGATCACGCTCAACATCGAGTCAAGACGACTTTTTGGGATATTTTGAGTGTACGAGCTGGTCCAGGGCGTGTTTTATGATCAAAATGCACATTTGGTTTGTATCCGGATGAGTTTCGAGAGTCGGTTCTCAGATTGGAACACACTAGAAAAATCTGGTGTGCACCTACTCATTTTGCTCTTCACGATCGTGTGGTACAGACCACGATCACGAGCTTCTATCTCATTAATCAGCGCGGTTGCACATCCTTGGACCGCGATCGCGAAGGTCCATTTTTTTCAGGGTCCAACGATCGCGTGATGGGATCCACGATCGCGATGAAAGAGATTACTAGGTAGAATAAAAAACTCATTTCGTGATTCATTGTTCATATTTCATTTTTGGGAGCTCGAATTTGAATGATTTCAAGGGTGTTATTCATATTTCTTTGCGGGGTAAGTTTCTAACATCTCTTTTATCATTCTACCTTTGATTATTACGGAATTGAATCATAGAATTAATGATTTGAGGTTGGAAATTTAGGATTTGCCATGAAAATGAGCCTTCATGTAAATTATTAAATTGAAGGTCGATTTATGAATGTATTTCAAAGATTTTCGATTTTCTTAATAATTAGACTATGAGTAAACCGATTTCGCAATAAAATTTAAATTTTATCATTGTGGGTTGGGGGTTGGCTTTTTGGATCTATTTTTGGATTCTGAAATAAAGTATAGTAATATGGGTATCATTGGACTCGTCTAACCCTATAGATTACAATTTGGACTAGATTAAACTCATTCGGTGAGTATGGATATGATGGAGCTTCCAGAGGCTTAATCTTCACGTAGACAGAGCTTGGAGTCGTTCGAGGGATATAAGACTTCATAATAAGACAAGTTGAGACTTATAAGACTATAGTATAGAGTTTATGTGTTGATATGATGTTAATGAACTAATGGGAGTAATAGAGAATTGGGTGTCCCATATTAGTGAAGTGACGAACACTAATAGATTATGGGTTGTGCCTTTGGGCCGTGAGTGCGGTGCATAAATCCGCTTAGGTTTGCTATGATTGCTGATTATTTGAGCTTGTAGACATGTTTGATATTATATCCTTGATTGAACTTGTCATGTATTCATCACTCCACTTCTCGTCTACATATTTGAAAAGAAACTGATAAATACTGATTGTATAAATTATATTTATTGTATGGTGTACACATATTCATATCATTCATACATTTTATATTTGACATTGAACTATTGAGATATTGCTGAGAGTGGCTTGAGAAGTAGATTGTGGGATATGGTACATGATACGAGATTGATGACTAATGATGACACTTTAGCCACAGAGCTGATATCTGATGGGATCAGATGGGTATATGGATCTCATGAGTCCCCATAGGTCACGTGACAACTACTGTAGCTGTGTGTATATATCGGATACATATAGTCATTTCATACATACATATCATTTACATTAGATTTATTCATATACTTGATATGTATTTGATGTTGTGTGTACTCGGTGTTGATTTATGGTTGAGTTTATGGTCATGTGACTTTTAAGGAGAGAAATAATAGCACCTTGTAGCTTATTATTGATATAAGATGGAAATATGATACAATATGATAATGATATAAATATGACATCTTTATGACCTTGATTGCTAGAAATGCTAATAAAGATGAGATCTTTTTGTCTTGGATTGTTAGGAACAATATAGAGATTACTTGTTCATTAGTATAAGAACTAAAAGATTGAACCTTTAATGGTAAAATTGTTTATTTGGATAAAAGATATAATCTTGAAGATTTAGATGCCTGATTGGATGTAGGTTGGAACCTTATTGCTAAACTTATCCTATTGAGGTAAAGTTAGAAGACTTTAGAATGATCTTTGAAAAGTAATTACTTTATCAGTCGGTCGGTTGCGGAATCACTATAGTTAGGGTCGGTCAACGATGTTGTTGGGTACACGTACTTCCCGTACGTACTCTACACTTGTTGCACTCTATGTGCAGGTACTGAACCAGACGTCAGGGGAGGGGCTTGATGCAGAGCTTGAAGATTCATCTTGGGAGTCTAGGATGAGCCGTAGATTTCATCCCGGCACTGACACCTAGTATGAACTTTCGGGACGAATGTTTCTGAGGTCAAAGATGTTACACCCCATAATTCCAAGGGAATGATATGAGAACGTACGTGTGGAAATAAGATTTGAATTTTGGAAAGAAAGAAAGATTACTTTTACTTAAGAAAAAATATCGGGAATTTGTAAAGGAAAAGGGTAATAAATTGGAATTTGGTTCTCAAATTTGGTATTTGGGACTTATAGATTATATTGGAATTTTGGATTTTTAAGTTCCGAATTTGGTCATGTGGGGCCCACGGGAAAATTTTACGGTTTTGTGGGGCCCATAATATTTTGGAAGAAGAAATAATTTGGACCATTCGGAGGGCGACACGTGTCACCATCACTAGTCTTGGAAGACTTGGACTTAGATATTTTGAGACAAGTGGACAAGTGGGTCATGTGGGTCCCACTCCACTTGTGTTGCTACTTGAATATACATCTATATATTAGAGAGGGCTTGCAAGACTTGTTCTACACTTAGCCAATTTCACAACAAATATATCTCCCTCTCTTAGGGTGCTCTCGGCCAAGGGCCAATATTGGAGACCAAAATTCTTTAATTCTCCATGATAAATCCTCTAATCCAAGACTAAGCTCCCTAATGGAGTACTAAGCCAAGATAACCCCTTAAACTCCAAGAATCTTGGTGTTGGCCGAGAATAAGGGTGTGAAACCCTAAGGTTCTGTCGACTTTTAAGAAGTGAAATACAAAGTGAAGTTGTGTATAAGCTCATAGGGGTCACATATGTGATTGTAACTTAAAGAAGTGGATCGAAACGAAAACTGCGGACCATTGTAGCTCGGACTGTTTTGGACGTTATTTTGGGAAAAAATTAGGTAATGATTCTTCTTCTTTTAAAGTAATTGGATATTAATTATTATTGATATGTATATATGAGCATGTGCTAAAAAGAATGAATATTAAAAAGTGTTTGGGCCAAAAAGGGGTGGTGAGGCCGAGAGCTAGCCATATTGTCGTCGTTGGTTATTATTGTTGTTAATAACACTTGTTGCATGTTATAATGAAGGAAATATTGTTGTTGATACTTTATGTAACTTATATAACATGTTGGAATGAAAATTGGATTAAAAGGAATTAAGGAAAAGGACATTGGATTGTTGTAGTTATTGTTGGACGAAAACTACCCAAAACTGTTAGACGTTGTGATGTCGTTTTATGGACTGTTTTGGGGTGTATATATGCTGGAAAAATCAGCCCCTAACATGCATGATTAATGTGGTAAAATGGCTAATGAAAGTCCTAAGGAATAAAAGTGTTAAAGGCTTCACATTGTACCCTTAACATGGATTAATTGTGGACTATTTTTATGGACTGTCTTGTATAGATTGTGGGGAAGAATTTTACACGTTAAGTTAGGCGTGTAATCCCCTTTGGTTAACTGTTGGTTGTGCCTTAAATGTGGCTTGTTGGTTGATGAATTCGGGCCTTGGAAAAGGTGGAAAAGTACGTAGAAACAAAGGTAGTGCTGCCCAAATTTCCGTAGAATTAGAGGGCCATTATTTGGTATAAGTCTTACACTAGTAAGCTTGAAATTGATAAAAGTGTTATTGTCATTTTAGGTTGAAGTACTACGTGTAGCATATTCTACTTGGCTAGAGGAATAGCCGATAAGGTTGAAGTACATTGGAGCGTATGCTACTTGTCGTGTTGGTTAGTCGTCAATGAGATATGTGAACTTCTTCCTTCTATCGACATGATTGATTATTGGAGTATTCATGACTTGTTTCTTGAAGTATACTTGCCTCGTTATTAGAGTATTCATGTTATTGATTCTATGCTAAAGGCACATCTAAATTATTCCTAAGTCCTTACCAAGTCTTATGGGAGATGTTGGTAAGAGTGTTTAGTAAGCATTGGAGTCGAGTTGATCTTGCTAAGTTACAACACTAATGAGACTTGATTTATTTGAAAGTCATGAGACTAGATTTATCTGAAAGTCATGAGACTAGATTTATTTGAAAGTTATGAGACTTAGTTGAAAGTATATGAGACTTTACTTGAAGGTATATGAGACCTTACTTGAAAATATATGAGATTTGATTAGATGAAGTATAAGAGACTTGATTTATATGAAGTATAAATGACTTGATTTTGGGAAAGAAGAAGTAACTTGATGTAAAGGTATAGGTTACTTGATTTGAAAAGAATAAGTTACTTGAGTTTAAAAGTATACTTGACTTGATCTTAAAAGTGGAAAGTGTCTTGATACTACGGGTGTTAGTGTCTTGGGGTTTATAAATGAAAAAGATGTGCGATGACGCATACGGTTCTAGTTGGTTTATCTAGAAAGGAAGTGGTTCTATCTATTTCATTAATAGTACTTCGGGTTTTATAAAAAGGGAAGTTATTCTACTCTTAGAAGTTAAGGGTAGTCATGTTATTGATTCTATGCTAAGGCATGTCTAAATTGTTCCTAACAGTCCTTACCAAGTCTTATGAGAGATGTTGGTAAGAGTTTTTAGGAACCATTGGAGTCGAGTTGATCTTGCTAAGTTATAGCACTAATGAGAAAATGTATCGAACAAGCCACTGCAGCGTTAATGAAAAAAAGGAATCGACAATCTATTATATTTAAATGAGTAGAATTTTCCATCTGCATAGAAGCTAAGATATAACCAGTTCGTTTTATATTTTCTAGGTTCACAACTGATTAGATAAAATCTCATGATATATTAATCACGACTCATAAAATTGAAGTTGTTAGATATACTCCCTTGATAGTACCTTGGGATTTCTAAAAGGAAAGTTCATTTTAAATGTTATTGAAAAGAAAGGCATGGTGTTGTCTTGAAAAGGAAGGCATGATATTATCTTAAAAAGGAAGGCATGGTAATTGTATTGGTTTAAAGGGAAGGCATGGTATTGTCGTGGTTTGCTAAAATGATGGTTTATTCATTTTATGATAATGAGAGTCAAAGAATATTCTAAACTTGCATATGTTCGCTCATGATAGCTTTTCGTGCAGTGTTATATTTCTATACCACCGCGTCTCTCATTGGAGGGCCGACCATCTTATTGTGTTATTTACTTGGACGTGCTTACATGATAGAAGAATTCTATGGGCATGCTTCCACTATATTGTTCCATGGACATGCTTTCACGATGAATAAATTCCGTGGTGCGCGCCATGACGCGTTCAATTCCCGGGTGATATTATTATTCCATGGACTAGCTCTCTATGATGACATGTTCCCGAGATGCAGGAATTCCACGGGCATGTTATATATTATACATTGTGCATGCCGACAGTGATGCAGGAATTCCACGGGCATGTTATATTGTCACGACCGACCTCGCCCCGATCGTGCCCTACCCGGGCACCTGCTCGTATACGTCGAGAATAGCAATGAACATACATGAAACTTATAAAATAAAATAACGAGAAATTAAACCACAGGCTAGCCGATAAGGCTACCTTCCTGGACACATATACATATACATATACATAACAACAGCAGTTACATCCCTTTCTTTTTACAAACCGACCCACAACATGTGACTACTGCACTTAAGAATTAAAATCACGGGGACAGGGCTCGCCATACCCTGAATGTACATAAGTCTACCACATCAGGGAAATCGTACCAAAAGATAAGCCTCCGGAGTGAAAGGAGATTCTTTCCAAAAACTGAACAGAGATCCTAAAAGCAAGGATCACCAACCTGTGTACCTATCACCTGCGGGCATGAACGCACTTCAAGGGGGTCGATAACAAAAATTAGTATGGAAATGTAAATAAAATGCAATAACCAAATCATATCTCAGTATAAAAGAATGTCATTTTAACTCCTCAAATCAATCATATATTAACTGCTCCTTTCCTTCTTTCAATAAGATTTAACAACATATTCTTACATACTTACTTAAGAGTTTAATCGCTTTTTCACATAACTTACATATTTTACATAACATAATCCGCCCATTTGCGGGACACGGTGTTACGATGAATCATGTGACATAATCCGACCCGCCAGGGCTCTGCATCGTGGAATCATATAACATAATCCGCCCGCCTGGGGCTCGGTGTATCTTGTGGAATCATATAACATAATCCGCCCGCCGCGGCCTTGCATCGTGGAATCATATAACATAATCCGACCCGCCTGTGGCCTTGCATCTTGGGAATCATATAACATAATCCGCCCGCCCATGGGCTCGGTGTAAGATGACGTAACCCGCCATGTGAAGGCTCGGTAATATGGCGTAACCCGCCTATGTGTAGGCTCTGTATCTCATAACGTAATCCGCCTATTTGTAGGCTCTGTATTTCATAACGTAATCCGGCCTATTTGTAGGCTCGGTGTATTTCATAACGTAATCCGGCCTATTTGTAGGCTCGGTGTATTTTCCTTACATAACATTTTCAAACCATCTTTTCACTTCTTCTTAAGTCGTCATAACAACTTCTCATAAAGCTATTATAACAATCTTTCATTTTAGAGAACTTAAGACACTTTTATTCTTACAACATTAGGAAAACTAGATCCAAAAATACTACATACATACATACTTAAAAAGAATCATAGAACTCCTTTCTTTTTAAAGCTCAAGTCACATACTCTTTTGGAAACCATCTTCTTAACTTTTGAAATAAATTAAGAAGCCATACTTTGTAAAATTAAGCCATTTCCACTTATAAAATCAAGGCTTATAGTCTTAACACCTCGTAGCATACACTCTTTCAAATCATGTCGCTTATACTTTAGAAATCAAGTCCCATAACTTGAAAAATAAAGTTTCATAATCCTTTAAAGAAAATCAAAGTTCATAGTCTTAAAACTTCATAACATACATTCTTTAAAGTCCATTTACTTATACTTGTAAAATCATGTCATCTACACTTTTAAAACCAATCCCCTTTTCACATATAAATTCAAGTCATTTTCAAACATAAAAATCAACTTACTTACTTTAAACAAATCAAGACACATATCCTTTAAATCAAATCTCATAATTTCCTAACCATTCTTACTAACGTCTCCCATAAGACCTAGTAAGGACTTAGGACAATTTAAACATACTTTTAACTTAGATTCAACAATGTAAATACCTCTTAACTTCTAAGAGTACAAGGAATCTTGAAATACCATCACATGGATATTTCATACGTAGGATCATGCCAAAGAAAGTAGAGGTTCACATACCTCGCGACGATTGTCGACAAGTAGCAAAATGCTCCAAAGTACTTCAACCTTGAGCTATTCCATTCTTCAAGTAGGATACGCTATACTTAGTACATCAACCTATAATGGTCACCATACGTCCATTAACCTCTTACTTCATACGTAGAATATTCTAGGTGCTAAGTCGCTAAATTCTACGGAAAATCGGACAGCACCTCCTTTGTTTTTACTTACTTTGCCACCTTTTTCAAGGCCGAATACAATAACCAAACAGCCCCAATTGGCTCACAACAATATAGAAGGTAGTCCAGTACAAATGAATAACTAAACAGCCCCATTTGGCTCACAATTTAGAAGGTAGTCTAATATAAATGAATAACAAACTAATACAAACTACAAGTCCAAATTCGGCCACCTTGAGTTCAACAATACTAATTCTTATCAAATTTCCATTTCAATCCAACTTGGTAGCATAACATGATATCTAGTCGCAACCAATTATAACTACTATAATCTTCAAGTCAATTACATGCGACGATTCTAATAACGATCAAATTGTATTCCAACTTAACATGACTTACTTTTCATTTCGAACTTAAGCTACAAGTAATCCATAATACTTATAAACGTCAACTTAACAACTTCATGCTAGCAACATGTAAAGCTAACAACAACAATATAATTATATAATCTTGTAACACCTTTAAAAGACAAGATTATACCTTAACTCTTCTTAATCCAATTCCAACCAAGTCGCTCCTTAGTAGTTTAGAACCTCTCCAAGACACTTCAATCCATTTGTTGAGACCCTTAGAACCATACCAACAACTTTCCTTCAAACTTCCAATCCAAAACCTAGAAAGCCACTAGGTTTTCACTTTGCGACTAATACGAAAACTCTCTTTTTCCGGGATTTTTCTATTGAGATACACTTACATAACACTCATGAACCTTGGTTTAAAGTGTGGACCTTATCGACAAGAAACACAAATTTTTCTCCCTTGATGGACCCCTAACCCGAGAGCAACTATGTTGTTCTTCCAATTTTTTGTAAAAATTTTCTAAGTGTTTAAGCTTGTCTACTACTACTAGTATTATATAGTGCAATGTTGGGTCAAGATGCAAACAATTGGGTGGTTGGGATGATCTCTTATAAAATATCAAGACTAGTGGGACCTTTGACTTTAGTCAATATTATCAAGCTACACTTGCAAGACTTGTTCATCCAAGACTTATGGTAAATGACCATTAGGGACATGCCCAATTCGACCAAGGCATACTAAGGGGGGGTGACACGTGTCGCCCTCCCATTCGTCACAATAATACGTTTTCCGACAATTTCATAATTCCGATAAAATTCTTACAAGTCTCAAATCTTATCACTTGTGAGTTCTTACCTACGTTCTTAAAACATGTTCTGTAAGTACGGGGTGTAACATTCTTCCCCCCTTAGAAACATTCGTCCTCGAATGTTCTTTTGGAGTCAAACTTAAGATTAGCGACATAGTTTCCTTTCACAACCCCGACATACTAATAATGCCACACATAGCCCTAATACCTCGCACACGCATATCCGTCCATCATAAGCCCAAAAAAGGTTATCTTTTCGTACTTCCAACTCTTTCTAGCATACATACATAACTTCCATACCAATTCTGGCCTCTAATCTTTGGAGTCACTCTATAAGACAATATACGACCATTTCCGGCTTTCACGACCTGGTTCCGGTGGAACGCGTCCACGAACCCATAGAACAATTAACTAGACTTGGGTCTTGCACCCTCGTGACTCGCCACGAGCGAACTACTACCAACTGATCCCACTCCATTCCAGCCATGGGAGACCCGTAATGTGTCCTCAACCGACTCGGCCGCACTTAACTCTTATCCTTGGTCTGACTTAAAATCTTATTGCCAGAGAAAGCCTTATATACCTAAGGTCTCGGCAGTAATCAATATTCTTAGGCTCGCAAATTTTCATGCTCCAAGCCTACCTTACCAGTCCCCCAGTAAACGGGTACAAAAACTTCTCATAAAACCAAAACCATGTTGTCTCGATCACAACAACCATTACTCACTCTATGCGGACCTCATCCGTACAATTCTCTTAAGCCTACTACGCAGCCTTAATCTATTAACATGACATTCCGTTAGGTTCCTTAACATGGCTTCTGGGTTCACTACCCTATCGAAAGCTCATCTTTTCCCAATTATCTCGAAATAAAACACAAAACTCGCGAAAATTCATTAACTATTCCATACCTTCCCAGATCTAGTTAGTCTTTACCAATTCTCGTAATCTAAAATCATTCTAGGCAACACGCTGCCCGACCTCATACATAACTCCGTATAGATGTATGTCACAATACCAACTATACTACAATCATTACCAACCCGATACGCAATCCACATAGTCATTCCCGGTCATCACGCTTTCTCGTACCGCAATCAACATAACTCGTTAGGAGAGACGACCTAACAACACAAATCTATCGCACGATCTCGAGTGAGAAGAATGGAAACCAATCCTACATGTCCTGCAGCCTCCTGATTATAGATGTGGTGCACACCACATCGATAATCAAGACTCTACTAGACACGGCTCGTAGACACTTTCCGAGGACTAATCGCTCGATACCACTTTTGTCACGACCCACCCGCCCCGATCGTGCCCTACCCGCACCTGCTCGTATACGTCGAGAATAGCAATGAACATACATGAAACTTATAAAATAAAATAACGAGAAATTAAACCACAGGCTAGCCGATAAGGCTACCTTCCTGGACACATATACATATACATATACATATACATATACATATACATATACATAACAACAGCAGTTACATCCCTTTCTTTTTACAAACCGACCCACAACATGTGACTACGCACTTAAGAATTAAAATCAAGCGGACAGTGGCCCGCCATACCCCAATGTACATAAGTCTACCACATCGTGGAAATCGTACTAAAAGATAAGCCTCCGAGTGAAAGGAGCTTCTTTCCAAAATCGAGCAGAGATCCTAAAAGCAAGGATCACCAACCTCGTACCTATCACTGCGGCATTTAACGCAGCCTCGGCGGGGCCGCATAACAGTACCGAGTATGGAAATGTAAATAAAATGCAATAACCAAATCATATCTCAGATAAAAGAATGTCATTTTAACTCCCGAAATCAATCATATATTAACCGCTCCTTTCCTTCTTTCAATAAGATTTAACAACATATTCTTACATACTTACTTAAGAGTTTAATCCGCTTTTTCACATAACTTACATATTTTACATAACATAATCCGCCCATTTATGGACACGGTGTTCATGAATCATGTGACATAATCCGACCCGCAGGGCCTTGCATCGTGGAATCATATAACATAATCCCGCCATGGGCCTTGCATCGTGGAATCATATAACATAATCCGCCCGCCGGGCTCGGTGTCGTGGAATCATATAACATAATCCGACCGCCCAGGGCTCGGTGTCTTGTGGAATCATATAACATAATCCGCCCGCCCGGGGCCTTGTAAGATGACGTAACCCGCCTATGTGAAGGCTCGGGGTAATATGGCGAATCCCGCCATGTAGGCTCGGTGTATCTCATAACGTAATCCGCCTATTTGTAGGCTCGGTGTATTTCATAACGTAATCCGCCTATTTGTAGGCTCTGTATTTCATAACGTAATCCGCCTATTTGTAGGCTCTGTATTTTCCTTACATAACATTTTCAAACCATCTTTTCACTTCTTCTTAAGTCGTCATAACAACTTCTCATAAAGCTATTATAACAATCTTTCATTTTAGAGAACTTAAGACACTTTTATTCTTACAACATTAGGAAAACTAGATCCAAAATACTACATACATACATACTTAAAAGAATCATAGAACTCCTTTCTTTTAAAGCTCAAGTCACATACTCTTTGGAAACCATCTTCTTAACTTTTGAAATAAATTAAGCCATACTTTGTAAAATTAAGCCATTTCCACTTATAAAATCAAGGCTTATAGCCTTAACACCTGTAGCATACACTCTTTCAAATCATGTCGCTTATACTTTAGAAATCAAGTCCCATAACTTGAAAAATAAAGTTTCATAATCCTTTAAAGAAAATCAAAGTTCATAGTCTTAAAACTTCATAACATACATTCTTTAAAGTCCATTTACTTATACTTGTAAAATCATGTCATCTACACTTTTAAAACCAATCCCTTTTCACATATAAATTCAAGTCATTTTCAAACATAAAAATCAACTTACTTACTGTAAACAAATCAACACACATATCCTTTAAATCAAATCTCATAATGTCCTAACCATTCTTACTAACGTCTCCCATAAGACCTAGTAAGGACTTAGGACAATTTAAACATACTTTTAACTTAGATTCAACAATGTAAATACTCTTAACTTCTAAGAGTACAAGGAATCTTGAAATACCATCACATGGATATTTCATACGTAGGATCATGCCAAAGAAAGTAGAGGTTCACATACCTCGCGACGATTGTCGACAAGTAGCAAAATGCTCCAAAGTACTTCAACCTCGAGCTATTCCATTCTTCAAGTAGGATACGCTATACTTAGTACATCAACCTATAATGGTCACCATACGCCCATTAACCTCTTACTTCATACGAGAATATTCTAGGTGCTAAGTCGCTAAATTCTACGGAAAATCTGACAAAGACCTCCTTTGTTTTTACTTACTTTGCCACCTTTTCAAGGCCGAATACAATAACCAAACAGCCCCAATTGGCTCACAACAATATAGAAGGTAGTCCAAAGACAAATGAATAACTAAACAGCCCCATTTGGCTCACAATTTAGAAGGTAGTCTAATATAAATGAATAACAAACTAATACAAACTACAAGTCCAAATTCGGCCACCTTGAGTTCAACAATACTAATTCTTATCAAATTTCCATTTCAATCCAACTTGGTAGCATAACATGATATCTAGTCGCAACCAATTATAACTACTATAATCTTCAAGTCAATTACATGCGACGATTCTAATAACGATCAAATTGTATTCCAACTTAACATGACTTACTTTTCATTTCGAACTTAAGCTACAAGTAATCCATAATACTTATAAACGTCAACTTAACAACTTCATGCTAGCAACATGTAAAGCTAACAACAACAATATAATTATATAATCTTGTAACACCTTTAAAAGACAAGATTATACCTTAACGATTCTTAATCCAATTCCAATCCGAAGTCGCTCCTTAGTAGTTTAGAACCTCTCCAAGACACTTCAATCCATTTGTTGAGACCCATAGAACCATACCAACAACTTTCCTTCAAACTTCCAATCCAAAACCTAGAAAGCCACTAGGTTTTCACTTTGCGACTAATACGAAAACTCTCTTTTTCCGGGATTTTTCTATTGAGATACACTTACATAACACTCATGAACCTTGGTTTAAAGTGTGGAGCTTATTGGACAAGAAACACAAATTTTTCTCCCTTGATGGACCCCTAACCCGAGAGCAACTATGTTGTTCTTCCAATTTTTTGTAAAAATTTTCTAAGTGTTTAAGCTTGTCTACTACTACTAGTATTATATAGTGCAATGTTGGGTCAAGATGCAAACAATTGGGTGGTTGGGATGATCTCTTATAAAATATCAAGACTAGTGGGACCTTTGACTTTAGTCAATATTATCAAGCTACACTTGCAAGACTTGTTCATCCAAGACTTATGGTAAATGACCATTAGGGACATGCCCAATTCGACCAAGGCATACTAAGGGGGGTGACACGTGTCGCCCTCCCATTCGTCACAATAATACATTTTCCGACAATTTCATAATTCCGATAAAATTCTTACAAGTCTCAAATCTTATCACTTGTGAGTTCTTACCTACGTTCTTAAAACATGTTCTGTAAGTACGGGGTGTAACATATATATTACACTTGTTACATGCTGACAGTGATGGAGGAATTCCACGGGCATGCTTCTATATTGCGGTTTTAAGACCCATGGTTAGAATTGCATAATGATTCTGAGGGCAGGTGTCCCTGATTTTGACATGATTTGCATATCTTGAAAAAGTACAGTTGACTCTCGGTGATATAGTAGTACAGTGGTACAGTGATACAGTGATATAATAGTATAGTGGTACAGTGGTACAGAGGTATAGTGATATAAGGTACAGTTGGCTTTTATTTTTATATGACACGGTTGGATCTGGTATTTGATTATTTTACTTGTCCCTGTCATTTCTTGGCCATCTATGATTTAATACTGCACTTTATTTCTGTTCCATACTTAGTACTTGTTGTACTGACCCCCTTCGGGGGGCTGCGTTCATGCCCGCAGGTCTAGGTACTCAGTTGTGGATCCGCGAGCTTAGGATCATTGTTCAGCATTTTGGGATAACTCCTCTGTTCCGGAGCTTGTCATTATGGCTAGGTATATTCAGGGGTACGGCGGGGCCTTGTCCCGTCATAGTTTACTATCCAAAAATCTTAGAGGTCTGTAATCATATGTGGGCTGGACTGGCGTGAATTGTATTTATATTGTTGTATGGTTGTAGACCCATTCGGGTGTTATATATATTATGGAAGCCTTGCCGGCTTTGCCTTTGTTTGTTAAAAGAAAATAAAAATGAGTGTTATTTATCTTCCGCGGGTTACTTGTGTTGTATGGGTAGAAGGGTGCCCAGGTAGGGCACAAGTCGTGGGCCCGGGGTTCGGGGCGTGACAGAGTGATATCAGAGCAGTTAGTCCTCGGAATGTCTACAGACCGTGTATAGTATAGTTTTGTTTATCGGTGTGTTGTGCACCACATCCATAAACATGAGGCTATAGTACATTTAGGATTGATTTCTCTTCTTCTCACTCTGAGATTGTGCGATAGAGCTGTGTTGTTAGGGTAGTCTCTCCCTAACGTATTATTGTGGTTGCAGCTATGAGAAAGACAACAGCGGCCCAGAAAGGATTATATGGACTTCGTATCCAGGTTGGTAAAACTATTGTATAGTTGGCATAATGATAATGTGTATCTGTATGAGCGTATTTATTTGGGGCCCTGTGTGTTGCCTTAAATGATTATGAATTACCATGAGTTGGTTAAGCCGTAATAATTACTTGGAAGGTGTGAAACAGTTTATTGAATCCACATCTAGGCTTTACATATGTACTGATTTGGAATAGTCAGGAGGTAATGAACTGACTAAGATTTTGATACTCTTGAAAGATCAGGTTCAATTGACTTAAATACATACCATGTTGTTAGATTAAGTCGTGTTGTACGCTTAAGTGATATGTGTGAATAATATTGGTATGGAGTAAATAGGGTTGTTATGGTTAAGACTACGTGATTTTGAGATTATGAGAAGCTACCTTACCCGTATGTGGGGACTGATAATGTAAGCTTGGGACATGGAATAATTGTGAACCTTAGAATATTGATAACCGCTGAGACCTTAGATGTACAAGGTCTTCTCGGGTAGTAAGATTATTTCAGACCAAGAATGAGTGTTAAGTGTGACGATGGGTCGGGTTGTGGGCCAATTCCGGGTCAACCCGTAGCATGGAATGGAGTGGGGTCGGTTGGAGATAGTCCCTCTACGTGATAGGGTCACGAGGATGCAAGGCCCAAGTCTAGTTAATCGTCGTACGAGTTCATGGACGCGTTCCACCAGAACCGGGTCGTGAGAGCCAAGAAGGGCCTTAAAGGAAATTGAATCTAAGTATCATGACCAAGTTGGATATAGTTACTCCAAGAATTTGAAAAAAGAAGCAATGATTGAAATTATGTACGATACTAGAATAAGTTTGGAAGTACGAGAACAATACGACAAGTAAGAAAATGAGCGAACAAGTGTTTATAGTTATGAATAATGAAGGTACGAAAAGAGAATCCTTTTACGCCACCAATGGGAGTTAATAGTGGTGATATACACTCTAGATTTGATCCCTCGTTTGGCTTTTTATTGATGTATATGCATGTGTGATATATTGTGGTCATATGTGACATAATTGGTTTCGTTGAGTGTAGTTTAAGGAGACTATACCGAGATTTGTTTAGCTTGACACCTAGTATGAACTTTCGGGACGAATGTTTCTGAGGGGGGAAGGATGTTACACCCCGTAATTCCAAGGGAATGATATGAGAACGTACGTGTGGAAATAAGATTTGAATTTTGGAAAGAAAGAAAGATTACTTTTTCTTAAGGAAAAATATCGGGAATTTGTGAAGGAAAAGGGTAATAAATTGGAATTTGGTTCTCAAATTTGGTATTTGGGACTTATAGATTATATTGGAATTTTGGATTTTTAAGTTTCGAATTTGGTCATGTGGGGCCCACGGAAAATTTTTACGGTTTTGTGGGGCCCACAATATTTTGAGATATTTTGGCCAAATATAGATATTTTGGAGGAAGAAATAATTTGAACCAATTGGAGGGCGACACGTGTCACCCCCACTAGTCTTGGAAGACTTGGACTTAGATATTTTGAGACAAGTGGACAAGTGGGCCATGTGGGTCCCACTCAACTTGTCTTGCTACTTGGATATACATCTATATATTAGAGAGGGCTTGCAAGACTTGTTCTACACTTAGCCAATTTCACAACAAATATATCTCCCTCTCTTAGGGTGCTCTCGGCCAAGGGCCAATATTGGAGACCAAAATTCTTTAATCCTCCATGATAAATCCTCTAATCTAAGACTAAACTCCCTAATGGAGTACTAAGCCAAGATAACCCCTTAAACCCCAAGAATCTTGGTGTTGGCCGAGAATAAGGGTGTGAAACCCTAAGGTTCCGTCGATATTTTGGAAGTGAAATACAAAGTGAAGTTGTGTATAAGATCATAGGGGTCACATATATGTGATTGGAACTTGAAAAAGTGGAGAGAAACGAAAACTGCGGACCATTGTTGCCTGGACTATTTTGGACGTTATTTTGGGCAAAAATGAGGTAATGATTCTTCTTCTTTTAAAGTAATTGGATATTACTTATTGTTGATATGTATATACGAGCATGTGCTAAAAAGAATGAAGATGAAAAAGTGTTTGGGCCAAAAATGGGTGGTGAGGCCGAGAGCTAGCCATATTGTCGTCGTTGGTTATTATTGTTGTTAATAACACTTGTTGCATGTTATAATGAAGGAAATATTGTTGTTGATAGTTTATATAACTTATATAACATGTTGGAATGAAAATTGGATTAAAAGGAATTAAGGAAAATGACATTGGATTGTTGTAGTTATTGTTGGACGAAAACTACCCAAAACTGTTAGACGTTGTGATGTCGTTTTATGGACTGTTTTGGGGTGTATATATTCTGGAAAAATCAGCCCCTAACATGCATGATTAATGTGGTAAAATGGCTAATGAAAGTCCTAAGGAATAAGAGTGTTAAAGGCTTCACATTGTACCCTTAACATGGATTAATTGTGGACTATTTTTATGGACTGTCTTGTATAGATTGTGGGGCAAAATTTTACACGTCAAGTTAGGCGTGTAATCCCCTTTGGTTAACTGTTGGTTGTGCCTTAAATGTGGCTTGTTGGTTGATGAATTCGGGCCTTGGAAAAGGTGGAAAAGTACGTAGAAACAAATGTAGTGCTACCCAAATTTCCGTAGAATTAGACGGCCATTATTTGGTATAAGTCGTACACTAGTAAGCTTGAAATTGATAGAAGTATTATTGCCATTTTAGGTTGAAGTACTACGTGTAGCATATTCTACTTGGCTAGAGGAATAACCGATAAGGTTGAAGTACATTGGAGCGTATGCTACTTGTCGTGTTGGTTAGTCGTCAATGAGGTATGTGAACTTCTTCCTTCTATCGGCATGATTGATTATTGGAGTATACATGACTTGTTTCTTGAAGTATACTTGCCTCATTATTAGAGTATTCATGTTATTGATTCTATGCTAAAGGCACGTCTAAATTATTCCTAAGTCCTTACCAAGTCTTATGGGAGATGTTGGTAAGAGTGTTTAGTAAGCATTGAAGTCGAGTTGATCTTGCTAAGTTACAACACTAATGAGACTTGATTTATTTGAAAGTCATGAGACTAGATTTATCTGAAAGTCATGAGACTAGATTTATTTGAAAGTTATGAGACTTAGTTGAAAGTATATGAGACTTTACTTAAAGGTATATGAGACCTTAGTTGAAAGTATATGAGTTTTGATTAGATGAAGTATAAGAGACTTGATTTATATGAAGTATAAATGACTTGATTTTGGGAAAGAAGAAGTAACTTGATTTAAAGGTATATGTTACTTGATTTGAAAATAATAAGTTACTTGAGTTTAAAAGTATACATGACTTGATCTTAAAAGTGGAAAGTGTCTTGATACTACGAGTGTTAGTGTCTTGGGGTTTATAAATGAAAAAGATGTGCGGCGGACGTACATGGTTCTAGTTGGTTTATCTAGAAAAGAAGTGGTTCTATCTATTTCATTAATAGTATTTCGGGTTTTATAAAAAGGGAAGTTATTCTACTCTTACAAATTAAGGGTAGTCATGTGATTGATTCTATACTTAAGGCATGTCTAAATTGTTCCTAACAGTCCTTACCAAGTCTTATAGGAGATGTTGGTAAGAGATTTTAGGAACCATTGGAGTCGAGTTGATCTTGCTAAGTTATAGCACTAATGAGAAAAGGTATCGAACAAGCCACTGCAGCGTTAATGAAAAAAAGGAATCAACAATCTATTATATTGAAATGAGTAGAATTTTCCATCTGCATAAAAGCTAAGATATAACCAGTTCGTTTTATATTTTCTAGGTTCACAGCTGATTAGATAAAATCTCATGATATATTAATCACGACTCATAAAATGGAAGTTGTTAGATATACTCCCTTGATAGTGTTACACCCCGTAAATCCAGGGCAAGTAAAAGAGAATGTACGTAAGGAATCAAGACTTGGAAATTGGTACGAAAGGAAGAAATTGTTTTTCCGACGGAAAATCTTTCGAACGTCGGAAGGGAAAAATGTTCGTTGTTGAGAATTGGATTCTCAAAATGCATTATTTGAAGAGTATGGAACTTATTAACATTATGTAAATTTATTTTTACGGATTTGGTCACGTGGGGCGCACCTGAGGAATTTTACGTTTTGCGGGGCCCACGAGGGTTACAGAATTTTATGGACGAATGAGAGGGCGACATGTGGCACCTCCCCCACATGGTTATGGACGAAAATTGCAAGGGTTGGATGGTCATTTGACCATTGTGGATGAAAGTCTTCAAGCTTGATATTATTGACCAAGTCAACTTGTCCACTTGGCTATTATCCATGTGTTCTTCATCCTAGCCACATGTCACGACCCGACCAAGCTCGCGATCGTGCCCTACCCGCACCCTTACAGTATACATCGAGATAATCAATGAACATACATGAAACTTATAAAATAAAACAACAGGTTAGCCGATAGGGCTACCTTCCTGGACATATATAAACAACCGAAGCAGTTGCCTCCTTTCCCTTACAAATTGACCCACAATATGTGACTACAAACCTCTAAGAATTTTTAACATAATAACTGTGGCGGGACAGGGCCCCGCCATACCCCTGAATATACATGAATCTTCTACCTCGTGTGGAAAACCGCACAAGAGATAAGCCTCCGAGCAAATGGAGCTTTTTCCCAAAATCGAACCGAGATCCTAAGAGCAAGGATCACCAACCTGGTACCTAAACTCGGGCATGAACGCAGCCCGAGGGGGTCAGACAACAAAAATTTAATATGGAATGTAAATAACGTCAAGAAACAGATCATAAATGTACAAAAGAATGACAGAGACAAGTATAAAAAGTACATACCAGATCCTGCCGTGTCATTTCCACTTATGAACTTAATTTCACATCATTATCTTTTTTTCCATTTTTAATAAAGGTTATAGCCACATTCTTACGCACATGATTAGGAAAAATCATTAAGTTCATTACTATATAACTTACTTATCTTTTATAAGTATAATCCGGCCCTTTAAGGAGGGCACATATACTACCCGGCCCAATCTGGGACGCGATCAAGTCACACAAATATCAAGCGTGTCAGTGGAATCCCCCATCACTGCCGACAGCTATAAGTGTAAAATATAACCATGTGACGCGCCCGTGGCATCCCACCTCACTGTCGGCGTACACATACACAACACATATATATATCTCCTGCCCGTGGAATCCCACATCACTGCCGACAACTATAAGTGTAAAATATAACCATGTGACGCGCCCGTGGCATCCCACCTCACTGTCGGCGTACACATACACAACACATATATATATATCTCCTTCCCGTGGAATCCCACATCACTGCCGACAACTATAAGTGTAAAATATAACCATGTGACGCGCCCGTGGCATCCCACCTCACTGTCGGCGTACACATACACAACACATATATATATATAACGCGGCCGCATGCCCCGGAATCCCACATCGTATAAGCATGGCCATAACGTGCCCTCGGCATCCCTCATCGTAGGTGCAGGTCTTCATGGGGAGCTAGCCCATGGAGTAAAGTATAACATGGTCGCATGCCCCGGAATCCCACATCGTATAAGCATGGCCATGTAGTAATAGAACACGCGGGCATCTAACCCGCATCCTGGCTGCATGCCCCGGCATCCTTCATCGTATAAGAATGGACAAGATCAATCACAATGGAAGCATACCCGTGGAATCCCCCGTCACTGTCGGCACGTCCAATAAAATGTCCGGGCATCTAACCCGCATCCTGGTCACATGCCCCGGAATCCCACATCGTATAAGCATGTCCAAGGATCAATCATGATGGAAACATACCCGTGGAATCCCACATCACTGTCGGTACGTCCAAGTAAACTTATAACAAGACAGCCGACCCTCCAACTGAGAGTCGCGACATCGTAACATATAATACTTGCACTCAAAGCTATCACAAGCAAACCTAGGCAAGTTCATTAAACCTTTAGACTTCCATCCTTATAAACTCATGGCACTTTCGTTTTACGCATTAAAATCCGGGAATTTAACCCCAAGATACTATCACCCGTAGTATCCAGGCTGGTGTACATTTCACATAAGTCACGATACTTTTAAAAATATATTTCTCGGCTTCTAAATCAAGTGACCCTTACTTAAAAGCTTAAGCAAGTGATACCTTTAAATCACATTGCCCTTCCTTAATACAAGTTATTTCTTTTATTACTTTATTAGAGAAAACCATTCTCTTAACCTTCCATAAAGCCGTTATAACCAACTTCCCATAAAGCCGTTATAACCCTTTATGGTTTTAGACAAAACTCATTCCTTTTCTAACCAAGAGACTTCTACTTTTTGAAACCAAGTATTAAATACTTTCAAATCAATTCACTTAACTTTCAAAAATACAATTAGTCTCTTAACCTTTAGAAATCAAGTGACTCCTTTTGTTATACAACCTTAGGCAATTGATGCCTTAAAATCAAGTTGCCTTTACACTAAAATCAAGTCATTTATCTTTCCATAAAGCAAATATAACCAACTCCCCATAAAGTCGTTATATTCACTTTATGCCTTAGCCAAAATACAATTTCCTATCCAAGGGACTTATACGTTTAAAACGGAACAAGTATCACATACTTCAAAACTCTTCAAGTCCCTTAACTTTAATAAAACATTAGACATCCTTAAAACTTTCAAAGAAGTGAGTTAATCTCCTAACTCACCCGACTTGGCTATTCATAAAACTAGTAAAGGATATCAAGGTGTTGTACGTCTACCGTACTACATACGTGCAACTAGTCATGCTCAAAAGATAGGAAAAGTTCTACATAGAGTAAATCACACAACTACCTCTTAACTTCTAAGAGTAGAAGGAAACATGAAATGATACCACAGGTATATTCCATACATAGAATCATGCCAAAGGAAGGAAGAGGTTCACATACCTCGCGACGATTATCGACAAGTAGCAAAATGCTCCAAAGTACTTCAATCTTAATAGCTAATCCATCCTTCAAGTAGGATACGCTATACTTAGTACTTCAACCTATAATGGTCACAATACGTCCATTAACCTCTTACTTCAAACGTAGAATATTCTAAGTGCTAAGTCGCTAAATTCTACGGAAAATCGGACAGCACCTCCTTTGTTTTTACTACTTTGCCACCTTTTTCAAGGCCGAATACAATAACCAAACACGCCACATTTAAGGCACAAACAAAGCAATTAATCAATAGGGGATTACACGCCTACTAGACGTGTAAAATTCTGCCCCACAAAC
Organism: Przewalskia tangutica; assembly: GCA_029844215.1. Taxonomy (NCBI): domain Eukaryota; kingdom Viridiplantae; phylum Streptophyta; class Magnoliopsida; order Solanales; family Solanaceae; genus Przewalskia; species Przewalskia tangutica. The sequence continues at coordinate 89,922,118 of CM056721.1, forward strand.
GATCACAATCTAATACAAACTACAAGTCCAAATTCGGCCACATTGAGCTCAACAATACCAATTCTTATTCAAATTCCATTTCAATCCAAATTGGTAGCATAATATGATATCAAGTCGCATTTGGTTATAACTACCATAATCTTCAAGTCAATAACATGCGGCGATTCCAACAACGATTAAATTGTAATCCAACTTAGTCATGGCTTACATTACATTTCGGATTTCCAAGGCTATAATCAATCCATAATCCTTATAAACTTCAATATAACAACTTCATGCTAGCAACATGTAAAGCTAACAACAACAATATAAATATATAATCTTGTAACACTTTAAAAGACAAGATTATACCTCAACGACTCTTAATCCAACTCCAATCCGAAGTCGCTCCTTAGTAGTTTAGAGCCTCTCCAAGACACTTCAATCCGCTTGTTGAGACCCTTAGAACAACACCAACAATTATCCTTCAAATCTTCAAACAAAACCTAGAAAGACAACTAGGTTTTCGTTTTACGACTAACCCGTAAACTATCTTTTCCCAAGATTTTTCTATTGAGATATGCTTACACTACCCTCAAGAACCTTGGTTTAAAGTGTGGAGTTGAATGGACAAGAAACGAAATTTTTTCCTTCTTTCCTTAGGTGAACCCGAGAGCTCTCAAATGAGTTCTTCAAAATTTTCAAGAAATTTTCTAAGTGTTAAGCTCACCCTAGAACTACTAGTATTATATAGTGCAATGTATGGTCAAGATATAAACAAATGTGAGGCTTGGATGTAGTCTTATAAAATATCAAGACTAATTGACCATTTGACTTAGTCAAACTTCTCATGCTCACAAGTTGCAAGACTTGTCTTGCAACAAAGGTCCAATGACCTTCTTGCCCTTGCACAATTCGACCAAGGCATCACAAAAGGGGGGTGACACGTGTCGCCCCCCCATTCGTCACAATAATACGTTTTTCGAAAATTTCATAATTCCGATAAATTTTTGCAAGTCTCAAATCTTAACACTTGTGAATTCTTACGTACGTTCTAAAAAAAAATGTCCTGAAAATACGGGGTGTAACACCACACATTTGTTATAATCTTGACCCTCCATTGTTTTATATATACCCAACTAGTGCAAGACTTGCTCTTCAACACTTAGAATTATTTCACACTTAGAATTATTTCACACTTTCTTGTTCTTGAAGGATAGCTCACGGGTTCACCCCCTTTCCCACAAGAAAATTTTTAGTTTGTGATCCATTATTCACAAGACTTAAACCCTAGGTTCCTAAGAGTGTTGTAAGGTTATCTCAATAGAAAGATCCCGGAAAAGTGGCGTTTTCGTATTAGTCGCAAGGCGGAAACTTAAGGAGTTCTTCAACTTTGAAGTTGGAACTTGAAGATGAGTTCTTCATAGGCTTCTAAGGAGTGCTTGGAGCGGATTTGAACCTAAGGAAAGGAGCTAAGAATTGCTAAGGAGCGACTTTGAATCTTGGAAATTTTAAGGGCTTGTAAAGGTATAAATTTTGTCGTTTTAGCAATTAAAGTTTACTTATTGTTGTAGCTATGGATATTAGCAAGCATGAGATATATAGTATGAAGTTTGATAAGTATATTGTCTATTGGAACCCTAATCCGAAAACTAGCATGTTTAGCCTTAAGATTACAATTCAAGTTGATTATAAGTTTAAGTCGTCGCATGTTGTATAAAGAAGGAAATTGTAGTTGTTGAAGTTGTCTATGACTATATAACATGTTTGACCTAAGAACTTGGATTGAAAAAGAATTGGAAAGGACTTAGGATTGGTTATAAGTTGGCCGAGAATGGCTTGGATTTTAAACTACTTGGTATGAATTGTGGGGCGGAATTTTACACGTATTGTAAGGCGTGTAATCCCCTTTGATTGGTTGGTATGTTGAGCCTTAAATGTGGCATGTTTGGTTATTGTATTAGGCCTTGAAAAAGGTGGCAAAGTATGTAGAAACAAAGGAAGTGCTGCCCGATTTTCCGTAGAATAAGAGACCGTATACTTAGTATTATTCTACGTTAGAAACTAGAAGTTGATAGTCATGTTGTGGCCATTATAGGTTGACACTTCTACGTACGGCGTATTCGGCTTAGCTTGTGGATTTAGCCGAAAAGGTATGTGAACTATCTCCTCTTCTAGCATGATTCCTTAAGATAATGAAAGTATGTCCTACTCCTTAAACGATCCATTCCTTGGTTGTATTTGGATTGCCTAAAATAGAATTTGTTCTATGTACTTCCTTGATTGTACTTTGATGTTTAAATTGTAAGTTGTATAATCCATTTCCTTAGTGAAGTTTGGATTCTTAAAAGTGAAAGTATTTTACTTAAAGTACATAGAGTCTTGAAAAGGAAGTGGTTTCAAACCTTTGGCTAGTGCCTTAGTTCCAAAACCTAAGGGTTGTTATAATGACTTTAGGGGAGTTAAAGGAGTGATTTACTTGAGGTTTAAAAGTAGAAGAAACTTGTTTTCTAAATATTAAGAGACTTGAAGTATTTTGAAAGTTAAGAACTTGACTTGTAAGTATGTGATACTTGGTTTTAAAAGTGTAAGTCTCTTGGATATAAAAAGGAATGAATATGTCTAAAACCATAAAGGGTTATAACGGCTTTATGGGAAGTTGGTTATAACGGCTTTATGGAAGGTTAAGAAGTTGTCTATTTTGATTATTAGGCATAAGTTGCCTAGATTGTGAAAATTTGAAGTTACTTGATTTCAAGCTTTGAAATGAGTTTTCTAAAAGTGTAGTAACTTACTTTGAAAAATAGACACACCTTGATACTACGGGTGTTAGTATCTTGGGGTTTTACATAAAAAGGAGTCTTTTGAAAAGAATGTACGTACGTAGTACTTTGGCTTGTTTAATTGAGAATTATTCTATGTGTGCCTTGATAAGTACTTTGGCTTGTTTAATTGAGAATTATTCTATGTGTGCCTTGATAAGTACTTTGGCTTGATTAATTGAGAATTATTCTATAAGTGCCTTGAGTTTATAAAATGAAAGTCTAAGGATGATAGCTTTTGAGTGCAAGTATTATGTTTTATTACACTGCCGCGACTCTCGGTTAGAGGGTCGGCTGTCTTGTTGTAAATTTACTTGGCGCATCGACAAGTTGATGGGATTCCACGTATGTTTCCATTATTTGTGTTACTCCTGACATTCTTATACGATGGGATTCCGGCATGTGACTGCGAGGCGGGTTAGATTCTGATTTGTTTGTATTACCCCATGGTCATGCTTATACGATGTGGGATTCCGGCATGCGACCACGTGATATTTTATTCCATGGATCGCCCTCCATGAGATTTAGCGACGCAGTGGATCCGTAGATAGTTTGCTTTAACTAGCCCCCGCCGATTGTCGACGGTCGGATCTCGTAGTTGGCTTTCGTACTTGCCCCGCCGCCTATTACATGCTTTGGTACCAGACTCCGAGATAGCTTTCGCACTTGTCCGGCCATATCTCGTGACGACAGCCGGATCCGTAGTTAGCTTCGCACTTGCCCCCGTCGCTTGTTGACGCAGCCGGATCCGTAGTTGGCTTTCGTACTTGCCCCGCCGCTTTATGACGCAGCCGGATCCGTGGTTCGCTTTTCCTACTGCCCGCATGCTTTTAGGACACAGGTGGGACTTGGTATTCATGTATGCCTATTGGTGTTGTATTATATCATGGACTGCCGGCAGTGAGGAAGGATTCCACGGGCATAATTGATATTATGGGCGTGAGACCCATGGTTATATTTTAGGAATGACTTTGAGGGCATGCGTCCTCGACTTGATATGATCGCTATGTATTGTGTAATCGTAGGTTGGCTATCATACATGTCTCCTGCTTTGTATAGATCGTTATGATTTCATTACTGATTTTCGGGCCACATACTTGGTACATTCTTCGATCGACTCCAGTGGCCGCTCATGCCGCAGTTTAGGTACGCAGATTTGGTGATCTTCAGTGTAGGACCGCCGTAGTTTTTGGATAGCTCCCTCTGTTCAGGAGTTTATCTTTTGGTATAGATCCTTCAGTACAGGCTTTTGTACAGTTATGGGTACGGCGGGGCCTTGTCCCGTCATAGTTCAGTTTAACTCTTAGAGGTCTGTATTCATATGTGGGATTGGACTCATGTACAGTGTAGTGTCTTTTGATTATGTATATTATGGCAGCCTTGTCGGCTTTGCCCTTGTACGTATGTTGGTTTTAAAAAAAATGAGGTGTTATTTAATTTCCGCAGTTTACTTAGTTGTTAAGGTAGAAGGGTGCCTGTGTAGGCACCATCACGCCGGGGTTCGGGGCGTGACAGAGTGGTATCAGAGCAGTCAGTCCTCGGAATGTCTACAGACCGTGTCTAGTAGAGTCTTGATTATCGGTGTGTTGCGCGCCACACCCATAAACAGGAGGCTACAGGACATTTAGGAGTTGGTTTCTATTCTTCTCACTCTAAGATCGTGCCATAGAGCTGTGTTAGTAAGATAATTCCTCTCTGACGTAATTTTGTGTTACAGTTATGCCTCCAAGGAGGGCAACAGCCGCCCAGAAGGGCAAAGGAGTAGCAGGAGCTACTAGTCATACTCAGAGAGTTGATATGGCTTATGCCCAGGGTATACCGGATGTTGTGCCACGCATGAAGTTCTTCTGCGCCAGTTTTGAGGCCCCAAAGACTGCAGCCTCCAGCTTTCAGGAGAAGACTATAGGGTCATGAGGAAGCGATGTTATCGACCAAGATAGCGGTGCACAGTTTCATCGCCAAGGTTATTCGCCAAGACATGCAGTGTACAGAGGTAGAGGCCAACGCGAGATCAACAGAAGAGGCTAGGACCTTGGTTATCCCGGTGAGTTTTTGGACGAGCAATTTCAAGAATGGAGGAGATATTCGTCCCAGCCTACCCAGTACATACCCCCGCAGTCCACAAGTGGGAGGTTTGACCCCACAAGGTATTTAAGAGCTGGTCCGAGCTCCAGGGTTCGAAGTTCTCAGAGGAGCAGAGGATTTTCTCAGTCGAGGCCACATATTCCTCAGTGTTTCCAATGTAGTAAGCGTCATTTGGGGAAATGCCGTCATGGCACAGGTGTTTGTTATTATTGTGACCGTCCGGGCCACAAGCAGTGGGAATGTCCTGTTAGAAAGAGCACCGTAGCGTGGCTCACCTATGGGGCCAGAGTTGGTTCTTTCCTCCACAACAAGGCCCCTGCAAGGTGGTGTCCAGATGTTAGCCAGCCGTGGTAGAGGTCAGGGTGGAGTTTATGGTTCTGACGGTCCTTCGAACCGCATAGATGATGTGACTACTGGGCAGGATCAGGAGGCAACATCGCATGGGGTTACAGGTATATTTCGATTATTTTGAATCATACGTGCATTGTTAGATTCAGATTTTGCCCTAGCGTATATGTTTTCCCTTTGTTGCTAGCAGTTGTAAGTGATAGTACCCCCAGAGGTAGGAATACTTTGATTAGTAAAGTGAAAAGTTAAGAATGTTGACAAGAATGGTAAGTGAACTGAGACTATAGTTGTGTAGAGTTCACAAGTGGTAATTATCCCGTAACAGTGTAAAGACCAATAGGGAAGAATGTACGGTAGAAATACTTCGACTTATGTGACGAACCTCTAGTGAATAGGGGGATAGGGTGAGAAGTACCTTGAGATAAGAGAACGATTTATTTCAGACTAAGAATGAGAAGTTAGGTATGACGATGAGTCGGGTTATAGACTTATTTAGGGTCAACCGGTGGTATGGAATGGGGTGATGTCAGTTAGATTTGGTCCCGCGATGTGATAGGGTCACGAGGATGCAAGGCCCAAGTTTAGTTAATTGTTGTACGAGTTTGTGGACGCGTTCCACCGGAATCAGGTCGTAAGGACCAAGAAGAGCCTTAGCGGAAATTCAAGTAGCATAATGGCCAAGTTTGGATAGTAACTCCAAGGATTGGAGAACAGGAGCAATATTTGAAATTTTGTACGTATACGAAATAAGTTTGGAAGTACGAGAAAGTATGACAAGTAAGAAAATAAAGGAACCTCTAAGGATCCCGTGTTTTAGAAGACTGTAACCTTCGAGTTTTGTGAGAAGGGGTCGCGGACGGAAGGTCCATTGATATGTTTACGTATGTTAGGTGGTGGCCATGTGTGGCATCGTTGGTCTTGGGGAGTATTGATTGATAGGCATAGTATAGAGATTGTGCTGGAGTGTGTATAGCTTGAAAACTTACTAAGAACATTCGGGGACGAATGTTTCTAAGGGGGGAAGAATGTTACACCCCGTAAGTCCACGGCAAGTAAAAGAGAATGTACGTAAGGAATCAAGACTTGGAAATTGGTACGAAAGGAAGAATTGTTTTTCCGACGGAAAATCTTTCGAACGTCGGAAGGGAAAAATGTTCGCTGTTGAGAATTGGATTCTCAAAATGCATTATTCGAAGAGTATGGAACTTATTAACATTATGGAAATTTATTTTTACGGATTTGGTCACGTGGGCCCACTGAGGAATTTTACGCTTTGGGCCCACGAGGGTTACAGAATTTTATGGACGAATGAGAGGGCGACATGTGGCACCTCCCCCACATGGTGATGGACGAAAATTGCAAGGGTTGGATGGTCATTTGACCATTGTGGATGAAAGTCTTCAAGCTTGATATTATTGACCAAGTCAACTTGTCCACTTGGCTATTATCCATGTGTTCTTCATCCTAGCCACACATTTGTTATAATCTTGACCCTCCATTGTTTTATATATACCCAACTAGTGCAAGACTTGCTCTTCAACACTTAGAATTATTTCACACTTTCTTGTTCATGAAGGATAGCTCACGGGTTCACCCCCTTTCCCACAAGAAATTTTTTAGTTTGTGATCCATTATTCACAAGACTTAAACCCTAGGTTCCTAAGAGTGTTGTAAGGTTATCTCAATAGAAAGATCCCGGAAAAGTGGCATTTTCGTATTAGTCGCAAGGCGGAAACTTAAGGAGTTCTTCAACTTTGAAGTTGGAACTTGAAGATGAGTTCTTCATAGGCTTCTAAGGAGTGCTTGGAGCGGATTGGAACCTAAGGAAAGGAGCTAAGAATTGCTAAGAAGCGACTTTGAATCTTGGAAATTTTAAGGGCTTGTAAAGGTATAAATTTTGTCGTTTTAGCAATTAAAGTTTACTTATTGTTGTAGCTATGGATATTAGCAAGCATGAGATATATAGTATGAAGTTTGATAAGTATATTGTCTATTGGAACCCTAATCCGAAAACTAGCATGTTTAGCCTTAAGATTACAATTCAAGTTGATTATAAGTTTAAGTCGTCGCATGTTGTATAAAGAAGGAAATTGTAGTTGTTGAAGTTGTCTATGACTATATAACATGTTTGACCTAAGAACTTGGATTGAAAAAGAATTGGAAAGGACTTAGGATTGGTTATAAGTCCGAGAATGGCTTGGATTTTAAACTACTTGGTATGAATTGTGGGGCGAATTTTACACGATTGTAAGCGTGTAATCCCTTTGATTGGTTGGTATGTTGAGCCTTAAATGTGGCATGTTTGGTTATTGTATTAGGCCTTGAAAAAGGTGGCAAAGTATGTAGAAACAAAGGAAGTGCTGCCCGATTTTCCGTAGAATAAGAGACCGTATACTTAGTATTATTCTACGTTAGAAACTAGAAGTTGATAGTCATGTTGTGGCCATTATAGGTTGACACTTCTACGTACGGCGTATTCGGCTTAGCTTGTGGATTTAGCCGAAAAGGTATGTGAACTATCTCCTCTTCTAGCATGATTCCTTAAGATAATGAAAGTATGTCCTACTCCTTAAACGATCCATTCCTCGTTGTATTTGGATTGCCTAAAATAGAATTTGTTCTATGTACTTCCTTGATTGTACTTTGATGTTTAAATTGTAAGTTGTATAATCCATTTCCTTAGTGAAGTTTGGATTCTTAAAAGTGAAAGTATTTTACTTAAAGTACATAGAGTCTTGAAAAGGAAGTGGTTTCCAAACCTTTTGGCTAGTGCCTTAGTTCCAAAACCTAAGGGTTGTTATAATGACTTTAGGGGAGTTAAAGGAGTGATTTACTTGAGGTTTAAAAGTAGAAGAAACTTGTTTTCTAAATATTAAGAGACTTGAAGTATTTTGAAAGTTAAGAACTTGACTTGTAAGTATGTGATACTTGGTTTTAAAAGTGTAAGTCTCTTGGATATAAAAAGGAATGAATATGTCTAAAACCATAAAGGGTTATAACGGCTTTATGGGAAGTTGGTTATAACGGCTTTATGGAAGGTTAAGAAGTTGTCTATTTTGATTATTAGGCATAAGTTGCCTAGATTGTGAAAATTTGAAGTTACTTGATTTCAAGCTTTGAAATGAGTTTTCTAAAAGTGTAGTAACTTACTTTGAAAAATAGACACACCTTGATACTACGGGTGTTAGTATCTTGGGGTTTTACATAAAAAGGAGTCTTTTGAAAAGAATGTACGTACGTAGTACTTTGGCTTGTTTAATTGAGAATTATTCTATGTGTGCCTTGATAAGTACTTTGGCTTGTTTAATTGAGAATTATTCTATGTGTGCCTTGATAAGTACTTTGGCTTGATTAATTGAGAATTATTCTATAAGTGCCTTGAGTTTATAAAATGAAAGTCTAAGGATGATAGCTTTTGAGTGCAAGTATTATGTTTTATTATGCTGCCGCGACTCTCGGTTGGAGGGTCGGCTGTCTTGTTGTAAATTTACTTGGGCGTACCGACAGTGATGTGGGATTCCACGGGTATGTTTCCATTATTTGTGTTACTCCTTGGACATTCTTATACGATGTGGGATTCCGGCACGTGACTGCGAGGCGTTAGATTCTGATTTGTTTGTATTACCCTACGGTCATGATTATACGATGTGGGATTCCGGCACGCGACCACGGATATTTTATTCCATGGATCGCCTCCATGAGATTTAGCGACGCAGCCGATCCGTAGATAGCTTTACTAGCCCCGCCGCTTGTCGACGGCCGGATCTCGTAGTTGGCTTTCGCATTTGCCCCGCCGCCTATTGCACGCTTGGTACCAGACTCGGAGATAGCTTTCGCACTTGCCCTGGCCATATCTCGTGACGCAGCCGGATCTCGTAGTTAGCTTGCATTTGCCCTCGCGCTTGTCGACGCAGCCGGATCTCGTAGTTGGCTTCGTATTGCCCCGCGCTTTATGACGCAGCCGGATCCGTGGTTCGCTTTTCCTACTCGCCCGCATGCGCTTTTAGGACACAGTGGGACTTGGTATTCATGTATGCCTATTGGTGTTGTATTATATCATGGATCACGGCGCTGAGAAGGATTCCACGCATAATTGATATTACGGGCGTGAGACCCATGGTTATATTTTAGGAATGACTTTGAGGCACGCGCCCCCGACTTGATATGATCGCTTATGTATTGGTAATCGTAGGTTGGCTATCATACATGTCTCCTGCTTTGTATAGATCGTTATGATTTCATTACGATTTTCGCCACATACTTGGTACATTCTTCAGATCGACCTCCTCGTGGCCGCGTTCATGCCGCAGTTTAGGTACGCAGCTTGGTGATCTTCAGTGTAGGACCGCCGTAGTTTTGGATAGCTCCTCTGCTCAGAGTTTATCTTTTGGTATAGATCCTTCAAGATGTGCTTTTGTACAGCATGGGTACTGGGCCTTGTCCCGTCATAGTTGATTTAACTCTTAGAGGTCCGTATTCATATGTGGATGGACTAATGTACAGTGTAGTGTCTTTTGATTATGTATATTATGGCAGCCTTGTCGGCTTTGCCCTGGTACGTGCGTTGGTTTTAATTTTTTTAAAAAAAATGAGGTGTTATTTAATTTCCGCAGCTTACTTAGTTGTTAAGGTAGAAGGTGCCTGTGTAGGGCACCGATCCACGCCCGGTTCGGGCGTGACAGAGTGGTATCGAGCGATCCTCCCTGAATGTCTACGACCGTGTCTAGTAGTCTTGATTATCGGTGTGTTGCGCCACACCCATAAACAGAGGCTACAGGACATTTAGGAGTTGGTTTCTATTCTTCTCACTCTAAGATCGTGCCATGAGTCGTGTTAGTAAGATAATTCCTCTGACGTAATTTTGTGTTACGCTTATGCCTCCGAGAGGCAACACCGCCTGAAGGCAAAGGAGTAGCAGAGCTACTAGTCATACTCAGAGAGTTGATAGGGCTTATGCCTGTGGTATACCTGGATATTGTGCCACGCACGAAGTTCTTCTCGCCAGTTTTGAGGCCCCAAAGACTGCAGCCTCCAGCTTCTCGCCAGGAGAAGACTATAGGTCATGAGGAAGCGATTATGTTCTCGACCAAGATAGCGGTGCTACATTTCATGCCAGAAGGTTATTCGGCCAAGCATGCAGTGTGTACAGAGGGTAGAGGGCCAACGCGAGATCCAGAAGAGGCTAGACCGGTTGGTTATCCCTGAGTTTTTGGACGAGCAATTTCAAGAAATGGAGATATTCGTCCCACTACCCAAGACATACCCCGCAGCCACAAGTGGGAGGTTTGACCCCACAAGGTATTTAAGAGCTGGTCCGAGCTCGTGGTTCAAGTTCTCGTATGAGCAGAGGATTTTCTCACGAGGCCACATATTCCTCGGTGTTTCCAATGTAGTAAGCGTCATTTGGGAAATGCCACATGGCACGTGTGTTTGTTATTATTGTGACCGTCCCGCCACAAGGCTGGAATGTCTGTTAGAAAGAGCACCGTAGGTGGCTCACCATGGGGCCTTAGTTGGTTCCCTTTCCTCCACACAAGGCCCCTGCAAGGTGTCCATGTTAGCCAGCCGTGGTAGAGGTCAGGGTGGAGTTTATGGTTCTGACGGTCCTTCGAACCGCATAGATGATGTGATCATCGGGCAGATCGGGAGGCAACATCGCACGGGTTAAGGTGTATATTTCGATTATTTTGAATCATACGTGCATTGTTAGATTCAGATTTTGCCCTAGCGTATATGTTTTCCCTTTGTTGCTAAGGTTGTAAGTGATAGTACCCCCAGAGGTAGGAATACTTTGATTAGTAAAGTGAAAAGTTAAGAATGTTGACAAGAATGGTAAGTGAACTGAGACTATAGTTGTGTAGAGTTCACAAGTGGTAATTATCCCGTAACAGTGTAAAGACCAATAGGGAAGAATGTACGGTAGAAATACTTCGACTTATGTGACGAACCTCTAGTGAATAGGGGGATAGGGTGAGAAGTACCTTGAGATAAGAGAAAGATTTATTTCAGACTAAGAATGAGAAGTTAGGTATGACGATGAGTCGGGTTATAGACTTATTTAGGGTCAACCGGTGGTATGGAATGGGGTGATGTCAGTTAGATTTGGTCCCGCGATGTGATAGGGTCACGAGGATGCAAGGCCCAAGTTTAGTTAATTGTTATGCGAGCTGGACGCGCTCCACCTAATCAGGTCGTAAGGACCAAGAAGAGCCTTAGCGGAAATTCAAGTAGCATAATGGCCAAGTTTGGATAGTAACTCCAAGGATTGGAGAACATGAGCAATATTTGAAATTTTGTACGTATACGAAATAAGTTTGGAAGTACGAGAAAGTATGACAAGTAAGAAAATAAAGGAACCTCTAAGGATCCCGTGTTTTAGAAGACTGTAACCTTCGAGTTTTGTGAGAAGGGGTCGCGGACGGAAGGTCCATTGATATGTTTACGTATGTTAGGTGGTGGCCATGTGTGGCATCGTTGGTCTTGGGGAGTATTGATTGATAGGCATAGTATAGAGATTGTGCTGGAGTGTGTATAGCTTGAAAACTTACTAAGAACATTCGGGGACGAATGTTTCTAAGGGGGGAAGAATGTTACACCCCGTAAGTCCACGGCAAGTAAAAGAGAATGTACGTAAGGAATCAAGACTTGGAAATTGGTACGAAAGGAAGAATTGTTTTTCCGACGGAAAATCTTTCGAACGTCGGAAGGGAAAAATGTTCGCTGTTGAGAATTGGATTCTCAAAATGCATTATTCGAAGAGTATGGAACTTATTAACATTATGGAAATTTATTTTTACGGATTTGGTCACGTGGGGCCCACCTGAGGAATTTTACGTTTTGCGGGGCCCACGAGGGTTACGGAATTTTATGGACGAATGAGAGGGCGACATGTGGCACCTCCCCCACATGGTGATGGACGAAAATTGCAAGGGTTGGATGGTAATTTGACCATTGTGGATGAAAGTCTTCAAGCTTGATATTATTGACCAAGTCAACTTGTCCACTTGGCTATTATCCATGTGTTCTTCATCCTAGCCACACATTTGTTATAATCTTGACCCTCCATTGTTTTATATATACCCAACTAGTGCAAGACTTGCTCTTCAACACTTAGAATTATTTCACACTTTCTTGTTCATGAAGGATAGCTCACGGGTTCACCCCCTTTCCCACAAGAATTTTTTTAGTTTGTGATCCATTATTCACAAGACTTAAACCCTAGGTTCCTAAGAGTGTTGTAAGGTTATCTCAATAGAAAGATCCCGGAAAAGTGGCATTTTCGTATTAGTCGCAAGGCGGAAACTTAAGGAGTTCTTCAACTTTGAAGTTGGAACTTGAAGATGAGTTCTTCATAGGCTTCTAAGGAGTGCTTGGAGCGGATTGGAACCTAAGGAAAGGAGCTAAGAATTGCTAAGGAGCGACTTTGAATCTTGGAAATTTTAAGGGCTTGTAAAGGTATAAATTTTGTCGTTTTAGCAATTAAAGTTTACTTATTATTGTAGCTATGGATATTAGCAAGCATGAGATATATAGTATGAAGTTTGATAAGTATATTGGCTATTGGAACCCTAATCCGAAAACTAGCATGTTTAGCCTTAAGATTACAATTCAAGTTGATTATAAGTTTAAGTCGTCGCATGTTGTATAAAGAAGGAAATTGTAGTTGTTGAAGTTGTCTATGACTATATAACATGTTTGACCTAAGAACTTGGATTGAAAAAGAATTGGAAAGGACTTAGGATTGGTTATAAGTTGGCCGAGAATGGCTTGGATTTTAAACTACTTGGTATGAATTGTGGGGCGGAATTTTACACGTATTGTAAGGCGTGTAATCCCCTTTGATTGGTTGGTATGTTGAGCCTTAAATGTGGCATGTTTGGTTATTGTATTCGGCCTTGAAAAAGGTGGCAAAGTATGTAGAAACAAAGGAAGTGCTGCCCGATTTTCCGTAGAATAAGAGACCGTATACTTAGTATTATTCTACGTTAGAAACTAGAAGTTGATAGTCATGTTGTGGCCATTATAGGTTGACACTTCTACGTACGGCGTATTCGGCTTAGCTTGTGGATTTAGCCGAAAAGGTATGTGAACTATCTCCTCTTCTAGCATGATTCCTTAAGATAATGAAAGTATGTCCTACTCCTTAAACGATACATTCCTTGGTTGTATTTGGATTGCCTAAAATAGAATTTGTTCTATGTATTTCCTTGATTGTACTTTGATGTTTAAATTGTAAGTTGTATAATCCATTTCCTTAGTGAAGTTTGGATTCTTAAAAGTGAAAGTATTTTACTTAAAGTACATAGAGTCTTGAAAAGGAAGTGGTTTCCAAACCTTTTGGCTAGTGCCTTAGTTCCAAAACCTAAGGGTTGTTATAATGACTTTAGGGGAGTTAAAGGAGTGATTTACTTGAGGTTTAAAAGTAGAAGAAACTTGTTTTCTAAATATTAAGAGACTTGAAGTATTTTGAAAGTTAAGAACTTGACTTGTAAGTATGTGATACTTGGTTTTAAAAGTGTAAGTCTCTTGGATATAAAAAGGAATGAATATGTCTAAAACCATAAAGGGTTATAACGGCTTTATGGGAAGTTGGTTATAACGGCTTTATGGAAGGTTAAGAAGTTGTCTATTTTGATTATTAGGCATAAGTTGCCTAGATTGTGAAAATTTGAAGTTACTTGATTTCAAGCTTTGAAATGAGTTTTCTAAAACTGTAGTAACTTACTTTGAAAAATAGACACACCTTGATACTACGGGTGTTAGTATCTTGGGGTTTTACATAAAAAGGAGTCTTTTGAAAAGAATGTACGTACGTAGTACTTTGGCTTGTTTAATTGAGAATTATTCTATGTGTGCCTTGATAAGTACTTTGGCTTGTTTAATTGAGAATTATTCTATGTGTGCCTTGATAAGTACTTTGGCTTGTTTAATTGAGAATTATTCTATAAGTGCCTTGAGTTTATAAAATGAAAGTCTAAAGATGATAGCTTTTGAGTGCAAGTATTAGGTTTTATTACGCTGTCGCGACTCTCGGTTGGAGGGTCATGCCTTGTCAGAAGTTTACTCGACGCATCGACGTGATGTGGGATTCCACCGTATGTTTCCATTATTTGTGTTACTCCTGACATGCTTATACGTGGGATTCGGCATGACCGTGAGGCGTTAGATTCCTGATTTGTTTGTATTACCCCATGGTCATGCTTATACGATGTGGGATTACGGCATGCGACCACGGATATTTTATTCCATGGATTGGCCTCCATGAGCTTTAGCGACGCAGCCGATCTCGTAGATAGTTGCTTCAGCCCCGTCGCTTGTCGACGCAGCCGGATCTCGTAGTTGGCTGATTGCCCCGCCGCGCTTTGGTACGCTTACAGACTCGGTAGATAGCTTTGACTTGCCGGCCATATCTCGTGGACGACAGCCGGATCTCGTTAGCTTGATTGCTTGCCCCGGCTTGTTGACACAGCCGATCTCAGTAGTTGGCTTTCATACTTGCCCCGCCGCTTTATGATGCCGCCGGATCCGTGGTTCGCTTTTCCTACTCGCCCGCATGCTTTTAGACACAGTGGGACTTGGTGTTCATGTATGCCTATTGGTGTTATATTATATCATGGATCACGGCAGATGGCGATTCCACGCATGATTGATATTACGGGCGTGAGACCCATGGTTATATTTTAGGAATGACTTTGAGGCACGCCCTCGACTTGATATGATCGCCATGTATTGTGTACTATAGGTCGCTATCATACATGTCTCCTGCTTTGTATAGATCGTTACGATTTCATTACTGATTTTCGCCACATACTTGGTACATTTTTGTAATCGACCTCCTTCGGGCTACGTTCATGCCGCCACGACCGACTGGCTCGCGATCGTGCCCTACCCGCACCTCTTTCGGATACATCGAGAATAGCAATGAACATACACAATCATAAAAGCTTAAAACATAAAATAACAACAAAGAGCCGATAAGGCCACCTTCGTAAACCATACAAATAAATCAAGACATTTTTTTTCTTACAACCCAATCCACAAATGTGATTACGCACTCAAGAGCGAGGATCAACAACTCAGACTCTACCATGCGGATGAACGCAGCCTCAAGGCGAGGTCGACAACATGTACCAAATATGTGAAACTGAAAGCATCAGAATGAAATCATAAGTCTAAAATAAAACTGAGATGTATGATAACTCAATTAATAACGGTACAAAGGCCTTACTAACAATGAGAGTAAATAGTAGTATACTTACAATATAAAATAGGAAGCTCACGATCAAAGCAGGACCACCCGCCCGCAGTATCATTAAGCAATCCTACACCTGGGACTATTTCACCCGCATAGGTCGCGTGGACCCGCATGAGGTATTCCTCGCATGGGACTATTTCACCCGCATAAGCCCTTACGGACTCGCATGAGGTATTCCTCGCATAGGTTGTATCCGCCCGCATGGGACTATTTCACCCGCATAAGCCCTTGCGGACTCGCATGAGGTATTCCTCGCATCGTGGGCAGAAATCCACTAATATGCAAATGCCACAAACCCGGGGAATGACCCCGAAATGAATAATATACCACTAGCACAAAACCGGCTATCATACATAACATAAGCACTACCGGCTTATCACACAATATATAAGGAAGTTAAGAATCCCCTAACTTCTTATTATTCTTGTTCACATACACTCTCATTTTAGTTTACTTAAGGCACTATCATGTCTTTTATAAAGATCCGGGAATTTAACCCAAGTACTACATACTTCTACTCTTTAAAACAAATGACTCCTTTTAGTATAACACTTCCAAGACACTAATAACCATAGTATCAAGTCATAACTACTTTTCAAGACAAGTCACAATACCTTTTAGAAATAAAATTATAGGCTTCTAAATCAAGTGACTTCTTTCTTTTAAAACTTTAAGCAATTGATGCCTTTAAATCAATTTGCCTTTCATTATTTCAAGTCATTTATCATACTTAAATTACTTAGAGTAAATCACTCTTTTTAACCTTCCATAAAGCTATTATAACCAACTTCCCATAAAATCGTTATACTAGCTTTATACCTTAGAAACTTACATTCTTCTTTATAACCAAGAGACTTAAACTTTCCAACAAAACAAGTATCAAAAATACTTTCAACATACTTAAAGTCTCTTAACTTTTGAAAACCAAGATATCCTTAATATTTACACAAGTGAGTTAATTCCCTAACTCAACCAACTTGAACATTCTTAAAATAAGACAAGGATATCAAATGGACTAGATTGTCAAAATCTCAGACGCTCACCGTACTATACATTTACAACTTATTCATGCTCAAGAGATAAGAAAGTTCCACATACCTCTTCGGTTAAATCCACTTGCTAAGTCCAATTCGACGTACGTAGTATGTCAACCTATAATGACCATAATACGTCTATTAACTTCTTACTTCAACCGTAGAATATTCTAAGTGCAAGGTCACTAAATTCTACGGAAAATCGGACATCACTTCCTTTGTTTCTACATACTTTGCCACCTTTTTCAAGGCCGAATTCAATAACCAAACACGCCACATTTAAGGCCCAACAAAGTAGTTAACAATAGGGGATTACACGCTTAATCAAGACATGTAAAATTCCGCCCCACAATACAAAACAAACTAGTCTAAACTACAATGTCAATTCGGCAATTAGGGCAACAATACCAATTCTTCTTCCAATTTCTTTTCAATCCATGTGGTTTAATATAACATGTTATCTAGCCACAATTGGTTATAACTACTACAATCCTCAAGTAGGTAAACATGCGACGATTCTAATTATCGACCAAATTGTATTTCAATTTCAAATGGCTTAACATGTCATTTTCGGATTTGAGCTTCCAAATTCCCATAACACTTATCAAACTTCATAACACATATCACATGATCAATTCTAACTTATAATAACATGGAACCTTCAATTACAAAAGTAAGACGAAGATTATACCTCATTTAGCCCAAATATGATCCAAGTTTACAAGTCGATCCTTAGCAACTTTAGCTCCTCTTTTCGACGTTCCAATCCATTCCAACCAACCCTTAGAAACTTATGAAGAACTTATCTTCAAGTTCCAACTTCAAAGTTGAAGAACTCCTTTAGCTTCCGCCTTGCGACTAATACGAAACACCATTTTTCCGGGATCTTTCTATTGAGATACACTTACAATACCCTTAGGTACCTTGGTTTAAAGTGGGGGGATTATTGGACAACAATTGAAAATTTTTCCTTGAAACCCTAGCCTTGGCCGAGAGCTTCCTCAAGTTTCCATCAAGTTTTTCTTGAAAATTTGCTAAGTGTTAAGCCTTGTCTTGCACTAGTAAGCTTATATAAATAAATGGAGGGTCAATATTAGAACAAATGGGTGGTTTGGATGCATTTCACAAGGATCAAGCCAAGTGGCATTGACTTAGTCAACAATGTCAAGCTAATTGTCTTTGCAAGACTTGGTCTTTTAAATTATGGTCAAATGACCATTTCCTCCATGTCATTTTCGTCCAAGGCCATTAAGGGGGGGGGGGGGTAACACGTGTCGCCTCCCGCTCACGCAATATTTCATTTTCCGACAAATTCCAAAATTCCGATAAATTTTTACTCGTCTCAGATCTTAACATTTGAGTTCTTACGTACGTTCTTATAAACCTATCCTGGAAATTTCCGGGGTGTAACATTCTTCCCCCCTTAGAAACATTCGTCCCCGAATGTTCTTCTGGGAGTCAAACTTAAAGATAGCCATAACGTCTCCTTACAACCCCTACATACCAATACTGCCACACGTGACCACATAACAATGCTCGCATAAAATGTCAACTCAACCCCACGTGTCAACTTCGATTATCCGCATAACGCTTCACGACTCTAAGCTTACTAATAATCTTTCCGGATAAGCTTCGCTTATCCACGTACCGAATCAAGTCTAGACCAAATAATCGAACCTCGCCTATGTCGAACCATCCAACCGGCGATCTACACTTTCTACATACAAGGCCTCATACAGGCCATCTCAATACCGAAGGGTATCTCATATCGTGACGTAATACAACAAGAGGCAATTAACCCTCCCGCTATATTCGAATCAAGAACACAGCCCGCAACCTATCCTCAAGTTCTGGATAGTACGCTCCGCTGTCCGCTTGTCCGAGGGTGTAATGCAACACCGAGACTCACCTGTCCCTAAAACCCTTCGAAAAACCTCCGAAGTTATCTGTAATCGAGCTCATCCATGCGACATCATAAACGTAGGAACCCCGTGCGCCTCACAATCTCTCGCTATACGCTGATCAGCATAAACCTCATCCGAGTAATCGGTCCTAATCGAAGAACACGGCTGGTTTCACACTTATTTACCATGACTCCTGGAATCGCACTTCCTCCGAGTACGATGCCACCCGGTAACAAGATCCATATTTAAATACCTCTCATATCTAGGTTGGGATTTCAATCGCCTGCAATAGCCCACTGGGCTTCTGGTGCTCAACCATGACCTGCTACTAACTCGGACACTAAGCAAGAACTCGCTATGTCCCTTTTCCATTCATCTTACCCATACATACATTTGAGGTCACGACACAACTTAGTCGACCCCGAACAATTAGAACAATAAGCACTGTATGCCTCCCCTAAAACCTGCTGACTAGTCCTGCAGAACCGGGTACACACAATCTATCATCATATCACAAAGACCCCATCCGATGCTACTCAAACAGCTCTTCTCTTCTGAGAGCCGATCTCGATATCAGATCATCACTAGATCCTCATATTGTCGCCTCTTTACCTCCTCAACGACGGAAGACTCGGCAACCTCTCGGATCTAAACTTCATTAACCTTGAAACAAATAATCGAACCCTCGCTCGTAGGCGATGAATCTCACGGACCACGCCCCGCCTATCCGTCGCCTATCCGCGTACTACCCTTAGATCCACGACAAAGAGTAATCAGAATCGTCTTGGCTTTCCGGATGGTATAGGATATCAATATCACAATCCTTGAGTAACTCTAACCACCATCGCTGCCGCAAATTCTACCGCCTCACCGCAAATATACCGAGGCTTTGTGGTCCGCACAAATATCCACATGAAGTTCAGATATACGCTATGCCCCCAAATCTTCAAGGCATGATTTAACTGCCGCCAGCTCTAAATCGTGAGTGGCGTAATTTCCTTTCCTGCTTCCCTAACTACCGGGAAAAACATAGGCTATATCCTTATCGGGTTGCGTCAGCACACAACCTAGCCCAACACCCAACGTGTTATCATAAAAACCTAACCCTCTAGTCTCACAGAAGGGTTAGAACTGTAGTCGTGGTCAACTTATCTTCCAATAACTGAAAGCCTTTCTCTGTTGCAACCAAACTTGGTCACTAACTTAGATTTGATCCTTTTGCTTGCCTCCTGGCTAAGACTTCCTATCAATCACAATCTAGGGGGGGGGGGAATTTCCTTGATCTTGTAAAGTAGTAACCCGATTTTTCCTTTCCCAGTTTGTAGAGCCTATAGCTAGGTTTACCACATTTCCTCGAAATGTTCTTACTTCCCATTATTTACTAATGGTCTTTACACTAGTCTGGGGTAGTCATACCTCGTGCAACTTACATAACCATAGTCGTATTTTCATTTATCATTCTGGCCATATCCTTACCTTAGGCTTATTATCAGCGAAAGTATTTCTATCTTGATTCATAATCGTACAGTTTCATATATGCGTACTACCTGCATTTTTGTCCTCACGACACTTCCTCGACTTCTTGGAACGTCGTTCTTAATTTCCCCAACACAACACTCTCCCCACGGTTATCTACAACTATAACCTATGGCATGACGATACCGAAGACCCTACCAGTATCATATCCTGCGTCTAACAACATGGGTACACGCAACCCCATAATACGTAAAACTGTCCTTTTACGAGGGGGAGAGAACTTATCTCTCTATCAAAATCTAAATGATCAAGCGCCACCTTAAACGTATAGATTTTCAAAATGTACCAACGATGTCTTCTATTTTCCGCATCCACACTCGTACTTATCTTATTCTTGCTTGCGTGCTATCCTGAACTTATTCGGAAGGTCGTGGCCCTGACCGCCACACCAAACCAACTCCAAGTACATCCAAGGGCACTTAGCATAAACTCCTTCAAATTCGAGTATTTCTTACTTTCTGCATCAATTACCTCAAGTGAACAAGTCACACAGACTTATTAAAAACAACAATGTCAAAGAAGGAAGGATAATTCACTGGTTACCCCCACTTCTCTTCCTTTCCACTCGATAACCGGCTTACCGGGAAACTGGTACCGAATCAATTCTCTCTCTGTAGTCCATGTTGGCATAACAAGAGGCCAACTAGTTCGTACTCATAATGACCTCAACGTCTGTCATAACAACTCTGCTAGGTCTGCTAGGGTCCAACGATCAGATCGTTACCGATAATTATTATCTAACCGCTCACTACCACCCAACACTCACGTGTAGTCACCGAAAGGTCCTCATGGATTCCGTTCCATTTCTTTACACTTGGTTGCTCTCTTCTTCATCGGTCGCATTTTCCCGCATTTCCAAACTTATTGTAGCGCACGTCATAGCCTTCATATCGATTCGCCTCCAATCTTTGGAGTTACTATTCTAAACAACATAAGGCCGCCCGCTCACACCCTGGTTCCGGTGGAATGCGTCCACGAACCCGTAAAACGATTAACTAGACTTGGGCCTTGCACCCTCGTGACCCTGTCACATAGCGGGACTACTACCAACTGATCCCATTTCATTTCAAGCTATGGGGCGACCCTTAATAGATCCCCAATCCGACTCAGCGTCGTATTTAACTCTTTTCCTTGGTCTATCTTAACTTTACTACCCGAGAAGGCCTTATATATCTAAGGTATCGGTGGTTATCAACATTGTTATACCCCGTATTTCCAGAGTATGTACGTGAGGGCGTACGTATAAAAGTTTAAAGCCTTGAGTAGGCAAAGTAGGCTTGGCCGATTTAATTTTGTGCACAACACCCGGTTAGAGTCGTTTTTGGTAAACGTTTTCACGACTTTCGTAGGGAATTTCCGCTATGCCATATTTTATTTTTGCGGATTTTTCCGAGAGATCGAAACATTTTGGACCAACAAGAGGCGACACTTGTCACCCTCTCATTGGAACACCTTGACGCATTATGGACGATTTGGGCTTAAGGAGTAGGTAGGATTTTTTGTGTTGGTTGGTGTGGTAGATGGATAAGGTGTACTTGGGTGAATCTTGGCCTTACACTTGTGTAGCACTTGGCTCAATCTTGGCCATTGGTTGGCTTTCACTTGGCCTATAAATACCCATCCCTTTGAAGACTTATTCATCCATTCCTAAATGTTCCTAAGTGTTAAATCTTCTCCCTCCCCTTTGTGTTGAGTTCAGCCAAGAGGCCTCCCCCTCTCCTAGAGGCCTTGGCCGAGGGGTACACCCCCCCTCCTAGTAGTGTGGCCGTGGGGTACCCCCCCTAGCCTAGTTGCTTTCGTATATACCCCCCCTCTCTTGGTAGAAATACTCTCAAAAGTATTGTTATATTGCCCAAATTACCTTAGCCGTATATCTTGTAGTATTCTAAGGTTATACCTATACGAAAAGCCCGGAAATACTATTATACTTCCCGTCAGTCACAAAACCGAAACCCTAGGAAAATCTCCATAGTCCGTTGGAGTATTGTGTAGAAGTTGGTTAGAACTTCTAAGGGTGGTTTAGAGCGGGTTGAAGCGCTTCGAGTCGAGCTAAACGATTGCCGGGATCGACTTTATACTTGGATAATTATGGGCTTATCGAGGTAAATATCTTGTCCTCTATTGTAATTGGAAATTACATGTTGTTAGATTATATAGTGAAGTATGCTATATATAGTATCGAACATAGTTATCGGCAATGTCTTGCGACTTAAGCCCAATAAAGAAGAATCGAATCAGTAATTACATAGTGGTCAGACATGAGACTTGTGTAGTAGTACCGTGAAGTAGAATTGTACCTGCTAGGTTAGATGTATAACCCCGTGGTTGGCTTGGTAGCCGGTCTCGATAGAGAGAGATTTACGCTGTGTGCGGGGAGGTGCCGAATTTTCTCGTAGAATATTCTACGATTAGACCTAAATGTTAATAAGCGCTGTGGCCTTATAGGTTGAAGTACTACGTGACGCGATCTACTGGCTTAAGGAGTAGCCGACGTTTGGAAGTACTTGAGCGTTTTGCTATTAGTCGATACTGCCGCGAGGTATGTGAACCTCTTCCTATCTCTTCTAGCATGATATGTGTGAACTATGTAGCACGGTAGACGCATACGCTAAATGTATTTGATTGGTTTAAAACATAAAGTGTTATAACGGCTTTATGGGAAGTCGGTTATAAACAACTTTATGTTGGTAAGAAAATACTTGTGGTTTTTTTAAAAAGGTAACTAATTTGAACTATAACTGGCTTGTTATGTGTTAATAAAGAACTTGAAGTATTTCAAAAGATTTTTGAATCATTTTGAAAGAGGAAGTAATACTTGGTTTGTGAAAAACTTAAGAGTTATACTAGCTTTATGGGAAGTTGGGTATAACGGCTTAAGAATGTTTTCTTGATTTGAAATCGTAATGTATCGACAAACCATCGCAGCGTTAATAAAAGGAAATGTTTTGACTAATTAAGTATTATTAAAACCAGAGAAACTTCCATCCGCATGAAGCTAAGATGAGACAAAATGATATTTCCTAGATCACGGCTGCTGTAATAAGATTGTTATAAACAAGAATATCCTACTCACATATAAGACTTATGTTTCTCAGATTGTTTAAAAGAGAATTATATTCTTAAATGAATAAGACTATGAACTACGAAACCTTTCTAAAATAAGAAACGTGAACATTTGAAATTAGGCAAACTTGGACGTTTGGAAAATAATGTTGTTACTTGATTTTACAAAGGTAAGTGTTTTGGTATTTAAAAAGACAATACCTATTTTATACTACGTATTGTGTGACTTATGTGAAAGCAACGGATCTTTTAAAAGATTTAATGTATGAAGTCCTTTGGGGTAGATACACCAACTTGTTAGCTTAAGGTACCTTGTGTGAATAACTTGATTGTCTTTGGTTTGAGATAGCCTTGTAAATACTTTCTTGTTGATGTGATAAGTGAAAATGTTAGGATGCTACGTGTGTTAGTATCTTGTGTGATCGTGATGTAAGGGGGTCATTCTTGTTGTGCTTACGTTGTTAAACGTTAAGCCCGTTGTACTATTATTGTATCACATACCCCCTTGACTTATTATACCGAGGGCTTGCCACCCTTGATGCGGGTCTTTACAGCCTATGCGGTCCTCGTGACTATGCGGAGTGCGGTAGCTCCAGGATTGATCATTCCGGGTGTTTAGCCTGATGCGGGGGAGTCCCTATGCGGTCTTTTGAGACTATGCGGGTTGCGGGAGCCTAGGCGGATACCGAGGGTTAGCCGCTTCGACGCGGTATACCTCGCGGTGATGCAGGACCATGATTCGAGGAATACCTCATGCGGTCCGTGTGTGACCTATGCGGAGTCTGCGAGAGTTCCGAGGATAGACGCCGCATTGATATTGGGCGAGTGGCCGCCGATTACGTGGTGCGGTCTAGAAAGACCTCGAATACGCTTTGTGGTATTTTTGGTGCATCGTGGGTCTTAGTAGTCGGCTATGCCTTCGCACTTGCCCCGCACGGTTTTATTGTGATAACTTCGGCGTGAGTTCCCGACTTGACATGATCGCTATTTGTTGTGAATCGTAGTTTGCTTATCATACATGTCTCCCGCTTTATAGACTATTATGATTTCATTTACGATTTTTAGTTTCACATACTCTGCATCAGATCGACTCCTTCGGGCCGCGTTACATGCCGCAGTTGAGGTACACCGCCGTTGATCCTAGCTCGTGGTCACGCATTTGACGTTTGGGAAGCTCCGCTTTCTCGAGGCTTATCAGTGTATAGTCCCCGTCGTAGTAAGTGTTTACATTCGGGGTTTAAGGGCCTGGCCCCGCCATTGTTGTCATATCATTCTTAGGTCCAGAGTAATCGCACAAGGTGGTTTGTAAAAAGGATTAAACTGTTCATGTTGAAAAAGTTGTTATTTACATATATGCCGAAAGACAAGTTTTTCTCGATTATTGTTTCATATTTCATAATATGTCTTGTATCGCTTTATGTTCGATTACACGATGTTGTATCACTAGGGTGCCCGGTAAGGCACGATCACGCCTTAATCGGTCGTGACAAAAGTGGTATCGAGCGATTAATCCTCGGAAAGTGTCTACAGCATCAGATTCCAAGAGAGTCTTGATTATCGGTGTGTTGTGCACCACATCAATAATCGTGAGGCTATAGGGTATTTAGGATTGGTTTCTATTCTTCTCACTCGAGATCGTGCCTTAGAGCCGTGTTGTAAGTTGGACCCTCCGACGAAATTATTTCCTTATCGTTATGCCTCCGCGTAGGGCAAACCCGCCTGTGAGGCGGCAAGGCGGCGGAGCCGCGAGTAGAGTTCGAGGGTTACGAGGGCAGGCCCAATCATCACCCGAGTTAGGTGCTTCATTCGGGATTTCGCGACATCACTAGCCCCGGAAAGTTTAGCACGCCATGGCGGCCCTCATCGCGCCATGATATTTGAACCTTCGCCCACGACCAGAACAGAGAATATGGATTGCAAAGAGGCGACCGCATTAGCTATGGATTTAACTACCGAGAGTATACCGATGTACGCGAGTCTTGATGAATATCAACGAGAGGTTGTGCAAGAGTAGTTCTTGATTAGGCGAGCATGGCTCGTAATGAGCTTATACACGCAGCCGAGAAACGTAGAGATCGACGGGTTAACCAAGGACGAGAAGAGGCCGAGCGAAGGTCCTTTGGTAACTTTCGAGGCGAGTCACCTCACCGCGATTCGATTATGCACATCCACAATGCAGAGTGGTCTTCCACGGATTTCGGGGCGTTCGGGTATGCAGGAGTTGGGTCAACTCCGTGGCTTCCGCTCACACAGGATGTGACGTCATCCCGGGGAATGTCGTCTTTTAGTTCGTACTTGTTGTACCTATGACCGTCAGGGTCTGTTGTCGAAAGAGTGTCCTGGTAGGAGGACTTAGCCTTCAGGATCGGTGGGTAGTTCGTCACCTTCCTTAGCTATGCGCCCTACGGGGCAGGTTTGATTAGAACGACTAGGGGAGTGAAGCAGTAGATTCAGGCATATCCTTAACCCTCTAGAGTTCAGTATGTGTGATAAGATGGGTATAGCATAAGTGCTATGTTTTGATAGCAGTGTGTTAATATTTGTGATTAGAAATCATGGTTAGTAACCGGGGAAGATTGGGGGATAGAGAAAGTGTGGGCCTTAGAGTTTTATGCGTAGGAACCTTAGAGGTAAGGCCGTCTCGAGTAAAGGTGTAGTGTTATGTTTGATCCTTATCGGAGCGCATAGTGCACGTGAGCTATGTTTATGGGATAAGTCCCTGAGTAGCGTGATTTGAAAGAGGGTAGTCGAGCTAGAAGACCGCTAGGTTTTCGAAACGTGATTAGTGAGATTGTTCCGGATCGGAGCTAGTATTGTGCGCTGGCCGGTCGGGTTGAGGCCACGCCGGGTCAACCCGCGGTAAGTTTGGTGGTGGGGTCGTTGTGGTGGTCCCGCCTTGTGTTAGGGTTGTGAGGGTGTTAGGCCCAAGTTTAGTTAACCAAAGATAACGAGTTCGTGGATGCGTCGACCGATGGTCGGGCCGGCGAGGTCACCGCCTTGTCTTCTAGCAAAGCGATTTACTCGCATGTTGATTTTACCGTAAAGGTTGTAAGGCTGCACGGGTGCCTACCTTCACCTTATGACAGCATGGAGCCAGTGGTACGGCTGTTTTGTTTCTCGGAAAGTTTTACGTGCAAGGTTAAGAACCTGCCGAAGTCTCAGACCGCATTCGCCGGTGTTTGGATTTCGAGGTAGTTGTGGGGATTGTTGTCTCTGGAGAGGAAATGTTTTTAACTACCATTTCGGTGTTCGGATGTCGCCTTATGAAGCCTTGTAAGGGCGGAAGTGTAAGTTCTTGGCCGATTGGTTCGATGTTGGCGCGTTCGCATACTGGTTCAGCTTGTTCCAGCAGATCGTGGTCGGTGAAGCTTGTCTAGAAGAAGTTCTAGCACTCGGAGGAAATCGTGACGGATAATCGGCGACGACGCTTAGAGTTCGTGTTGACGGTCTTCTTGAAGGTACCACCCGGTCGGGTGTGACGAGTTCGAAACAGAGGAACTTAGCCCGAGTTGTTTTGGGCCCTTTGAGTTCATGTGAAGAATAGGCCAGTTGCCTATATGTTAGCTTTTGTCGTCCGACTTAGGAGGCGGATGTCCGGTCTTTCGTATTGTTATGTTCGGAAAGTATCGAGATCCATCAGTGTTCCCGCTAATGATGACCGTTAGAGATAGTAACCCGAGTTTGAAACCAAGCGAGATCAAGAGTTTGGGAGTACGACACCGCAGTGATCACACGCATCGGCACCATTTGTTGGGTCGCTCGAGAAGGTTTATGCCTCGGGCAAAGTGACAAAAGTGGTATCATGTGGTAAGAATTCGAGTGTACGAGAAGGGTACGACACGTAAGGGAAGAAGCGAGCGTGTATGGCGAGCGTAGATGTGATCATTTCTTTTGTGTGGAGAAAGTGCGAAGAAATTATATTTTAGACCCTTGGATGGGAGCGTTTGTGATGTTAGAGGTGTGTCCTCGTGGACTTGAAGGTAAGTACTTTGCGCAAGTTGGTTCCGTGGCCATGCGTGGCAGGATTGTTTTCGTAAGTATAAGAAATGAGGACTATACCGCGTGCGCTTGTTTTGAGACTTAGAAGGAACATTCGACGAATGTTTCGGCGAGGAGAATGTTATACCCGTATTTCCAGTATACGTGAGGCGTACGTATAAAAGTTTAAAGCCTTGAGTAGGCAAAGTAGGCTTGGCCGATTTAATTTTGTGCACAACACCCGGTTAGAGTCGTTTTTCGGCGAAACGTTTTCACAGCTTTCGTAGGGGAATTTCCGGCTATGCCATATTTTATTTTTTGCGGATTTTTCCGAGAGACGAAACATTTTGGACCAACAAGAGGGCGACACTTGTCACCCTCTCATTGGAACACCTTGGACGGCATTATGGACGATTTGGGCTTAAGGGAGTAGGTAGGATATTTTGTGTTGGTTGGTGTGGTAGATGGATAAGGTGTACGTGGGTGACTCTTGGCCTTACACTTGTGTAGCACTTGGCTCAATCTTGGCCATTGGTTGGCTTTCACTTGGCCTATAAATACCCATCCCTTTGAAGACTTATTCATCCATTCCTAAATGTTCCTAAGTGTTAAATCTTCTCCTCCCTTTGTGTTGAGTTCGCCAAGAGGCCTCCCCTCTCCTAGAGGCCTTGGCCGGAGTACACCCTCCTAGTAGTGTGGCCGTGGGTACCCCAGCCTAGTTGCTTTCGTATATACCCCCCCTCTCTTGGTAGAAATACTCTCAAAAGTATTGTTATAATGCCCAAATTACCTTAGCCGTATATCTTGTAGTATTCTAAGGTTATACCTATACGAAAAGCCCAGAAATACTATTATACTTCCCGTCTGTCACAAAACCGAAACCCTAGGAAAATCTCCATAGTCCGTTGGAGTATTGTGTAGAAGTTGGTTAGAACTTCTAAGGGTGGTTTAGAGCGGGTTGGAGCGCTGAGTCGAGCTAAACGATTGCCCAGGATCGACTTTATACTTGGATAATTATGGGCTTATCGAGGTAAATATCTTGTCCCTCTATTGTAATTGGAAATTACATGTTGTTAGATTATATAGTTGAAGTATGCTATATATAGTACTGAACATAGTTATCGGCAATGTCTTGCGACTTAAGCCTGAATAAAAGAAGAATACTGAACTGTAATTACATAGTGTCAGACATTGAGACTCGTAGTAGTACCGTGAAGTAGAATTGTACCCGTTAGGGTTAGATGTATAACCCCCCCCCCCTGGTTGGCTTGGTAGCCGGCCTCGATAGAGGAGGAGATTTACGCTGTTGCGGGGGGGGGGGGAGGTGCTGCCGAATTTTCTGTAGAATATTCTACGATTAGACCTAAATGTTAATAAGCGCCTTGTGGCCTTATAGGTTGAAGTACTACGTGTGGCGCGATCTACTTGGCTTAAGGAGTAGCCGACGTTTGGAAGTACTTGGAGCGTTTTGCTATTAGTCGATACTCGTCGCGAGGTATGTGAACCTCTTCCTATCTCTTCTAGCATGATATGTGTGAACTATGTAGTACGGTAGACGTACATGTGCTAAATGTATTTGATTGGTTTAAAACATAAAGTGTTATAACGGCTTTATGGGAAGTCGGTTATAAACAGCTTTATGTTGGTAAGAAAATACTTGTGGTTTTTAAAAGGTAACTGATTTGAACTATAACTGGCTTGTTATGTGTTAATAAAGAACTTGAAGTATTTCAAAAGATTTTTGAATCATTTTGAAAGAGGAAGTAATACTTGGTTTGTGAAAAACTTAAGAGTTATACTAGCTTTATGGGAAGTTGGGTATAACGGCTTAAGAATGTTTTCTTGATTTCGAAATCGAATGTATCGACAAACCATCGCAGCGTTAATAAAAGGAAATGTTTTGACTAATTAAGTATTATTAAAACCAAGAGAAACTTCCATCCGCATAGAAGCTAAGATGAGACAAAATGATATTTCCTAGATCACTACAGTAATAAGATTGTTATAAACAAGAATATCCTACTCACATATAAGACTTATGTTTCTCAGTTGTTTAAAAGAGAATTATATTCTTAAATGAATAAGACTATGAACTACGAAACCTTTCTAAAATAAGAAACGTGAACATTTGAAATTAGGCAAACTTGGGCGTTTGGAAAATAATGTTGTTACTTGATTTTACAAAGGTAAGTGTTTTGGTATTTAAAAAGATCCACTCTATTTTATACTACGTATCAGTGTGACTTATGTGAAAGCAACGGATCTTTTAAAAGATTTAATGTATGAAGTCCTTTGGGGTAGATACCCGAACTTGTTAGCTTAAGATACCTTGTGTGAATAACTTGATTGTCTTTGGTTTGAGATAGCCTTGTAAATACTTTCTTGTTGATGTGATAAGTGAAAATGTTAGGATGCTACGTGTTAGTATCTTGTGTGATCGTGATGTAAGGGGTCATTCTTGTGCTTACGTTGTTAAACGTTAAGCCCGTTGTACTATTATTGTATCACATACCCTTTGACTTATTATACCGAGGGCTTGCCACCCTTGATGCGGTCTACGGCCTATGCGGTCCTCGTGACTACGCGGAGCGGTAGCTCCGGGATTGATCATTCCGGTGTTTAGCCCGATCGGGGGATTCCCTGCGCGTCTGTTGAGACTATGCGGTCTTTTGAGACTATGCGGTCAGCGGAGCCTAGGCGGATACCGAGGTTAGCCGCCCGATGCGGGTATACCTCAGCGGTGCAGGACCATGATTCGAGGAATACCTCATGCGGTCCGTGTGTGACCTATGCGGAGTCGCGAGAGTTCCGAGGATAGACGCGCGACATTGATATTGCGCGAGTGGCCACCGATCATGTGGTGCGGTCTAGAAAGACCTCGAATACGCTTTGTGGTATTTTTGGCATCGTGGGTCTTAGTAGTCGGCTATGCCTTCGTACTTGCCCTGCACGGTTTTATTGTGATAACTTTGAGGCGTGAGTTCCCGACTTGACATGATCGCTTATTTGTCAGGAATCGTAGTTTGCTTATCATACATGTCTCCCGCTTTATAGACTATTATGATTTCATTTACGTGATTTTTAGTTTCACATACTGCATTTTTGTTACCGACCTCCTTCGGGCCGCGTTCATGCCGCAGTTGAGGTACACCGCCGTTGATCCTAGCTCTCGTGGTCACGCCATTTGGGAAGCCCGTTTCTCGAGGCTTATCGGTGGTATAGTCCGTCGTAGTAAGTGTTTACATTCGTGGTTTGGCGGGGCCCCGCCATTGTTGTCATATCATTCTTAGAGGTCCAGAGTAATCGCTGTAGGGTGGTTTGTAAAAAGGATTAAACTGCTCATGTTGAAAAAGTTGTTATTTACATATATGCCGAAAGACAAGTTTTTCTCAGTTATTGTTTCATATTTCATAATATGTCTTGTATCGTTTATGTTCACTGACACTCGATGTTGTATCACTAGGGTGCCCGGGGTAAGGCACCAGTCACGGGCCCGGAATCGGGTCGTGACAAACATTCCTAGGCTCACAATTTCCATGCTCCAAGCCTAACTTATCAGTCCCCCGTAGACGGGTACAAAAACTTCTCAATATACTATAATCGTGTTGTCTTGACCATAACAACCATACTTACTCCATACGGATCTCACCCGTACCATTCTCTTTATCATACCACGTAGCTTAACCTATTAACATAGTCTTCCATTTAGTCCCTCAATTATAACCTCTTAAGGGTCCATTACATTCTCACACAACTCATCATCACCTAATTATCTCAAATTAGCACGTAAAACTTTGATGAGAGTTCTTTAACTGTTCATACCTTCCCGGTATTTTTAGTCTTTACCAAGTCTGTTATACCCCGTAGTTGCAGGGTATGTATGTGAGGACGTACGTACGAGAGTACGGCAGAAAATGTTGAAAAGAAAGAAAGATGTGAGTTTTCGACGGAAAAGTTTCCGGTTATTTGTGAAGAAAAAGGTTCGTTAATGGGAATTGGATTCCCAGATTTGGTATTTGGACTTCATAGATTATATTAGAATTTTGAGATTTTATTTTCGGAAATGGTCACGTGGGGCCCACGGGAGAAATTTACTGATTTTGGCCCGCTTTGTTTTTGAGATTTCCGGTATTTTGGATATTTTCGGAAGACGGAATATTCTGGGCGAATCGGGGGGCGACACGTGTCACCCCCATGTGGCACCCTTGGCTGATTTTACAATTGTGCACAACACCCGGTTAGAGTCGTTTTTCGACGAAACGCTTTCAGAGCTTGGCGGAAAATTCCGCTATGTCGTTTTGTATTTTTGCGGATTTTTCCGAGAGACGAAACATTCGACCAACGGGAGGGTGACATGTGTCACCCTCACAATGGAAGACGTGGGCGCACTGGCCGAACTGGCGGCAAGTTGTGGTAGATATTGTGTAGATATTTGTGAGGGTTTTTGGGGAGTAGGTCTAGGGTGCACTTGGCTTGATCTTGGCCTTACACTTGCCTTGCACATGGCTTGATCTTGGCCATGGTTGGCTTTTGGTTTTGCTATAAATACCCTGGCTCAAGACTTCATTCATCCAAAAATGTTCCAAGTCTTGCTATCCTTCCTCTCCTCTTGTTTGACTCTCGCCCAAGAGCCCCCTCCCTAGTTAAGGCCTTTGGCCGAGAGTCCTCCCCTTTGTGGTGCTAGCAAGTACCCCCCTAGCCTAGTTGTTTTCGTATAATACCCTCCTCGTGGTATTGAAATACTCCCTAGTATTGTTATAATGCCCAAAATACCTTAGCCTTGTACCTTGTAGTATTCCAAAGATACCTCTTTACGTAGAGTCCTAAATACTACCTTTTGTCCTTTTTAGTCTCAAACCGAAACCCTAAGAAAATCTTCATAGTTGGTCAAGTATTTGAGTAGAAGTTGGTTAGAACTTCTAAGGGTTGTTTGGAGTGGTTTGGAGCGCACGGAGCGAGCTAAACCTTGCTCAGATCGACATTATAACTTGGATAATTTTGGGCTTGTCGAGGTAATTATCTTGTCCTCTATTGTAATTGGAAATTACATGTTTGTTAGAATATATAGTTGAAGTATAATCGTATATGGAACTATACTTAGTATTCGGCAATGTCTTTTGACTTAAGCTGAAGAATAAAGAATCGAATCGAATCAGATTTACATAGGATCAGATTGGCAGAGACTTGTGTAAGACATCGAGTAGAATTGTACACGCCCGGTAGACGTGTAAACCCTCCCCCGGTTGGCTTGGTAGTCGGCCTCGATAGGAGGAGATTTACGCTGCCATGGGGGAGGTGTCGCCAATTTTCTATGTAAAGATAGAAACTTGTGTTTTGGGGTTAATAGACGTTTTGACCTTTATAGGTGAAAGTACTAAGAGTAACGTATTCTACTCAAGGAGTGGAAAGGGCTAGTGCGTTGTAGTACTTGGAGCATTTTGCTTATTGTCGATAAATCGTCGCGAGGTATGTGAACCTCTTCCTATCTTTTCTAGCATGATTGTTGTGAACTATGTAGTACGGTAGACGATATGTGCTAAGTGATTTGGTTGGTTTAAAACATAGGGTGTTATAATAGCTTTATGGGAAGTTAGTTATAACGACCTTATGTAGGTGAAAATGGTTTACTGATGTTAGAAGTTAAGAGACTTGATCTTATAAGATAAGAGACTTAACTTATTTGTTTTAATGTGGATGTTGTGTGAAACCTCATTCGTGAGTAATGAGTACTTGGTTTTTAAAGGGATAATGTTTTACTGATTTCTGGAATAGGAATTTGTATCGACATACCATTGAAGAGATAAAAAAGGAAAAAGTAATGAATAATGATTTGTTGTATTAAAACCAAGAGAAACCTCCATCCGCATAAGCTAAGATGAGACAAAATGATATTACATTTTCTAGATCATGGTCATTGTAATAAGATCGTTATAAACAAGAATAAACTACTCACATATATGACATATGTTACTCAATTGTTTTAAAAGAGATTAAGACTATGAGTTATGAAACCTTTCTAAAATAAGTGACTTGAGCATTTGAAATTAGGCAAATTTGAACGTTTGGAAAATAATGTTGTTACTTGATTTTACAAAAGGGGAAGTGTCTTGTTTACTTAAAAAGATAGTCACGATTTTTATACTACGGGTATTGTGTGGCTTATGTGAAAGTACTTTGAGTTGTGTGAAACTTGCCTATGCTTGTGATGATAGCCTTTGTTGTACAAGTGTTGTATTTCTATGTTACCGCGTCTCTCGATAGAGGGTCGGTTGACTTGTTGAGAACTTACTTGGACATGCCGGCAGTGATGGAGAAATTCCACGGGTACGTTCCTGTTGATTGTGTTACTTTTGCTAATCGCTTTGGACATACTGACACGATGCGTAGCGCACGGGTATGCTTCCATGTTGATACTGCCTTATTGTTTCCCTTTGGGCATACTGACACGATGCGTAGCGCACGGGTATGTTTCCATTTGGAATGCTGTCCTATTGTTTCCTTTTGGACATACTGACACGATGCGTAGCGCACGGGTATGCTTCCATTTTGATTACTGTCTTGTGGTTCCCTTTTGGACATACTGACACGATGCGTAGCGCACGGGTATGCTTCCATTTGAATTGTTAATACGCTTTGGCATCGTAGGACTTGGTGTCTTTGGTGTACTTTCGTGTTATCATATCATAGATCGCCAAGCTGGCGGGAAGGCATTCCACGCATGATTGATGTGGAGGCGTGAGACACGACTTGATATAAGCGATATATGTGCATCGTAGTTTGGTTATCATTCATGTCTCTCGCTTTATATAGATCGCTATGATTTCATTTACGATTTTACGCTTTCACATACTTGGTACTGTTGCATCGACCTCCTGGGCCGCGTTCATGCCGCAGTAGAGGTACATCGGCCGTGGATCCTCGCTCTTAGGATCTCAGTTCAGCGTTTTGGGAAGCTCCGTTTCTCCGGAGGCTTATCTTTCGGTATGTGTTCCCTGAGTTGTAGGTTCTTGTACATTCAGGGGTATGGCGGGGCCCTGTCCCGTCATAGTTGTTGTAAATCTTAGAGGTCTGTAGTACTATTGTGGGCAGGGTTGTAAAAAGGATTAAACTGTTCGTTTTGAAAGAAGTTGTATTTATTTATGTTATTGGAAGGTAACCGTTGGGTTGGCCTGTTTTATGTTCATATATCTTGTTTCTTGTTAAAGTTTTATTTTCCGCTGGTTTTCTCTGATGATTGTATCACTAGGGTGCCCGGGATAAGGCACCAGTAACGGGCCCCGGAACGGGTCGTTACAAAAGTGGTATCAGAGCAGTTAATCCTCGGAAAGTGTCTACAGACCGTGTCTAGTAGAGTCTTGATTATCGATGTGTTGTGCACCACATCTATAATCAGGAGGCTATAGGACATTTAGGATTGGTTTCCATTCTTCTCATTCTGAGATCGTGCCTTAGAGTTGTGTTGTAAGTTGGACCCCTCTGACGTATCTCGTTTTACCGCTATGCTCCGCGCAGCGACCGGCCTGTGCGGCAAGTCTGCCGAGGGTGCTGCTAGTGAGATACAGAGGAGTACGAGGGCGCAGTCCGACAAATACCGAGGTCAGGCTTCGACGGCGGGTTTTGTAGCGCCGCCCAAAGAGAGTTTAGAGCCGCAGCAGCTGGTCGCCGAGACCACAAGACTGAGCCTCCAGTCCACACCGGAGCGATGAGATGGGGTACAAGGAGATGGCCCGATTATTGGCCGTGGTTGTGGCGATATGAGGACAGCCGACGCAGCAGCCTGGGCCCAAAGAGCACCGCCGTTCACCCCGGCGAATAGTTTGAGGCTACGGACTTTCTCGAGTCAGAGCCCGCCGAGTTTTATGGGTCGAGGCACGAGGATGATCCGCAGGAGTTCATCCGCGGCGCTGACAGTCGAGAGTGATCAAGGCTTCGAGACCGAGTCGGTGGTCTTAGGTTCGCATCGGCCGCGTGATACCGCAATGATCGTTTGATTCGCGGAGTTGTCCCGGAGAGCATGCGCTCAGCAGTGATGGGACGAGTTCTCGAGGCATTCTCACTCACTTCTTGCCTCCGCAGATGAGGAGGGCACGGGCCGACAGATTTATGATGCTGAGGCGTAACCGCGCATACCGGGAGTACAACGTGGAGTTTGACTCGTTGGCTCGGTATGTCCCCGCTTTAGTGGCAACCATGGAGGATAGAGTGCACCGCCACGCCACCGCTAGATGATTACTTGACAGAGGCTTGTTCGTGTAGCTCTTCACCGCATGGACATTGCCCGCACGCGTGCTCATGACCGGGATGTGAGGCACGGAGAGATCGACGGAATGACCGTGGTCGCAAAGAGGGCCGAACAGCAGGTCCTTTGGTAACTTTCGAGGCGAATCGCCTCAGCAGCAGACTGGATATGCGCCTCCGCCGGTGCATAGTGGTCCTCCACAATCTTCAAGGCATCCAGAGTATTGAGGCGGTCGTGGCTCCAAGGGTTCAGATTTTCGGAGAGCGGGGTGTTAGCCAACCAAGCCACCTACCTCGTTGTGACTGTGGTAGACTCCACAGTGGGAGTCGTGCTAGTCCGGAGTTTGTTTTACATGCGGCAGGTGGCCATTTTGGGAGAAACTGTCACTGTGGGTAGCACTGGTAGGATAGCACAAAGTTACGAGATCGATGCGGGTTCTTCACCTTCCACTAGGCGGGGATGTTCATACACCGGCGGGCCACGGTAGAGGTCGCGGTGGAAGTTCCCAGTTTTAGCGGTCCTTGAACCGCCTAGTTTCAGGTATATCCTTAACCCTTTAGATACTTGTATGTATTGATGTTAATGATGTGTTAAGTGTTATGTTCGGATAGCGTTGTGTTAATTGTGAGTTAGAAAACATGCTTAGTTGGGAGGATACGTGATGGGGCATGGTAAGTGTGAACCTTAGACTATGTCACGATCGAGACCTTAGGGTAAGCGTCGTCTTGAGTTAAAGATTTATTTTTTACCCTTATCAGAGTAGTAGTATACGTGGGATTTATTTGTGTGATAAGTCCGTGGGTAGTGTGAGATGGAAGTGGTAGCTTTCATGATGTGAATTAGTAAGATTGTTCCGGATCGGGGAACAAGAGTTTGGCGCGGTTGTGGGTCGGGTTGAGGACGTGATACGGGTCAACCCGTAGCCCGGATTAAGGTGGGGTCAGTTCTGGGTGGTCCCGCCAGGTGGTAGGGTCACGAGGATGCTAGGCCCAAGTTTGTGTGACCAACGTATGAGTTCGTGGACGCGTTCGACCAGAAGCGGTTCGTAAAGGCCGGGAATGGCCTTAAGGAAGTTTGAGGTTAGTAAGATGACCAAGTTTGGAGGTAGTGACTCCAGAGATTTTCGGGAACGGAAGTAATGACTGAAGTATGGTACGTACTGGGAGAGTTCAAGTGTTCGAGAAGGGCACGACGAGTAAGGAAGGAAGATAACGTGTGTTATTTCGTGGCCAAGCTGTGGCGTTGACAACTTGTTAGAGGAACTTCATCGATATCCGTCTTGAGAAGGAACATTCGGGACGAATGTTTCTAAGGAGGGGAGAATGTTATACCCCGTAGTTGCAGGGTATGTATGTGAGGACGTACGTACGAGAGTACGGCAGAAAATGTTGAAAAGAAAGAAAGATGTGAGTTTTCGACGGAAAAGTTTCCGGTTATTTGTGAAGAAAAAGGTTCGTTAATGGGAATTGGATTCCCAGATTTGGTATTTGGACTTCATAGATTATATTAGAATTTTGAGATTTTATTTTCGGAAATGGTCACGTGGGGCCCACGGGAGAAATTTACGGTTTTGTGGGGCCCGCTTTGTTTTTGAGATTTCCGGTAATTTGGATATTTTCTAAGACGGAATATTCTGCGAATCGGGGCGACACGTGTCACCCCATGTGGCACCCTTGGCCGATTTTACAATCAGGCACAACACCTGTTAGAGTCGTTTTGACGAAACGCTTTGCGTTTCGCGAAGGAAAATTACGGCGATTTCGGTTTGTAATTTTGCGGATTTTTACGAGAGACGAAAAATTCTGGACCAACCGGAGGGTGACATGTGTCACCTCACAACGGAAGACGTGGGGCGGCACTTGGCCGAATTGAGGGGGCAAGTTGTGGTAGATATTTGTGTAGATATTTGTGAGGGTTTTAAGGAGTAGGGTCTAGGGTGCACTTGGCTTGATCTTGGCCTTACACTTGCCTTGCACATGGCTTGATCTTGGCCATTGGTTGGCTTTGGTTTTGCTATAAATACCCCCTGGCTCAAGACTTCATTCATCCAAAATGTTCCAAGTCTTGCTATCCTTCCTCTCTCTCTTGTTTGCCTCTCGTCCAAGAGCCCCACCGCCCTTGTTAAGGCCTTTGGCCGAGGAGTCCCCCTCCCCCCCTTGGTGGTGCTAGCCGTGGGGTACCCCCCCCCCTAGCCTTGTTGTTTTCGTATAATCCCCCTCCCGGGGGGTATTGAAATACTCCCCTAGTATTGTTATAATGCCCAAAATACCTTAGCCTTGTACCTTGTAGTATTCCAAAGATACCTCTTTACGTAGAGTCCGGAAATACTACCTTTTGTCCTTTTTAGTCTCAAACCGAAACCCTAAGGAAATCTTCATAGTTGGTTAGAACTTCTAAGGGTTGTTTGGAGTGGTTTGAGCGCACTGAAATGAGCTAAACCTTGCTCGGGATCGACATTATAACTTGGATAATTTTGGGCTTGTCGAGGTAATTATCTTGTCCTCTATTGTAATTGGAAATTACATGTTTGTTAGAATATATAGTTGAAGTATCGTATATGGAACTATACTTAGTATTCGCAATGTCTTTTGACTTAAGCTGAAGAATAAAGAATCGAATCGTATTTACATAGGATTGTATTGCGAGACTTGTGTATTCTCGAGTAGAATTGTACACGCCCGGTAGATGTGTAAACCCTCGGTTGGCTTGGTAGCCGCCTCGATAGAGAGGAGATTTACGCTGTTGTGGGAGGAAGGTGCGAATTTTCTATAGAAAGATAGAAACTTGTGTTTTGGGGTTAATAGGCGTTTGACCTTTATAGGTGAAAGTACTAAGAGTAGCGTATTCTACTCAAGGAGTGGAAAGGGCTAGCAAGGTTGTAGTACTTGGAGCATTTTGCTTATTGTCGATAAATCGTCGCGAGGTATGTGAACCTCTTCCTATCTTTTCTAGCATGATTGTTGTGAACTATGTAGTACGGTAGACGTACGTGCTAAGTGATTTGGTTGGTTTAAAACATAGGGTGTTATAATAGCTTTATGGGAAGTTAGTTATAACGACCTTATGTAGTGAAAATGGTTTCTTGATGTTAGAAGTTAAGAGACTTGATCTTATAAGATAAGAGACTTAACTTATTTGTTTTAATGTGGATGTGTGAAACCTCATTCGTGAGTAATGAGTACTTGGTTTTAAAGGGATAATGTTTCTTGATTTCGAATCGAATGTGTATCGACAGCACCATTGCGGTGTTAATAAAGGAAAATGTATTGAATAATGATGTGTTGTATTAAAACCGAGAAACCTCCATCCGCATAGAAGCTAAGATGAGACAAAATGATATTACATTTTCTAGATCATGGCTGCTGTAATAAGATCGTTATAAACAAGAATAAACTACTCACATATATGACATATGTTACTCAATTGTTTTAAAAGAGATTAAGACTATGAGTTATGAAACCTTTCTAAAATAAGTGACTTGAGCATTTGAAATTAGGCAAATTTGAACGTTTGGAAAATAATGTTGTTACTTGATTTTACAAAAGGGGAAGTGTCTTGTTTACTTAAAAAGATAGTCACGATTTTTATACTACGGGTATTGTGTGGCTTATGTGAAAGTACTTTGAGTTGTGTGAAACTTGCCTATGCTTGTGATGATAGCCTTTGTTGTACAAGTGTTGTATTTCTGTGTTACCGCGTCTCTCGATAGAGGGTCGGTTGACTTGTTGAGAACTTACTTGGACATGCCGGCAGTGATGGAGAAATTCCACGGGTACGTTCCTGTTGATTGTGTTACTTTTGCTAATCGCTTTGGACATACTGACACGATGCGTAGCGCACGGGTATGCTTCCATGTTGATACTGCCTTATTGTTTCCCTTTGGGCATACTGACACGATGCGTAGCGCACGGGTATGTTTCCATTTGGAATGCTGTCCTATTGTTTCCTTTTGGACATACTGACACGATGCGTAGCGCACGGGTATGCTTCCATTTTGATTACTGTCTTGTGGTTCCCTTTTGGACATACTGACACGATGCGTAGCGCACGGGTATGCTTCCATTTGAATTGTTAATACAGCTTTGGCATCAGGTAGGACTTGGTGTGCTGGTGTACTTCTTGGTGTTATCATATCATAGACTGCCGGCAGTGAGGAAGGCATTCCACGGGCATGATTGATGTGGAGGGCGTGAGACCCTGACTTGATATAACTGATATATGTGTGTACTGTAGTTTGGTTATCATTCATGTCTCCTGCTTTATATAGACTGCTATGATTTCATTTACAGTATTTTACAGTTTCACATACTT
The DNA here is from genome assembly GCA_029844215.1 of Przewalskia tangutica. Classification (NCBI taxonomy): domain Eukaryota; kingdom Viridiplantae; phylum Streptophyta; class Magnoliopsida; order Solanales; family Solanaceae; genus Przewalskia; species Przewalskia tangutica. The sequence goes on from CM056721.1 coordinate 89,961,672, forward strand.
GTGCCTTACCCCGGGGGGCTGCGTTCATGCCGCAGGTAGAGGTACATCGGTCGTGGATCCTCGCTCTTAGGATCTCAGTTCAGCGTTTTGGGAAGCTCCGTTTCTCCGGAGGCTTATCTTTCGGTATGTGTTCCCTGAGTTGTAGGTTCTTGTACATTCAGGGGTATGGCGGGGCCCTGTCCCGTCATAGTTGTTGTAAATCTTAGAGGTCTGTAGTACTGTTGTGGGCAGGGTTGTAAAAAGGATTAAACTGTTCGTTTTGAAAGAGTTGTATTTATTTATGTTATTGGAAGGTAACCGTTGGGTTGGCCTGTTTTATGTTCATATATCTTGTTTCTTGTTAAAGTTTTATTTTCCGCTGGTTTTCTCTGATGATTGTATCACTAGGGTGCCCGGGATAAGGCACCAGTAACGGGCCCCGGAACGGGTCGTTACAAAGTCCTAGTAATCTAAAATCATTCTAGGCAACACGCGTCTGACCCTCATACATAAATCCGTATAGTTGTATGTCCCAATACCAACTATACTACAAACATTACCAACCTGGATACGCAATTCACATAATCTTTTCTGGGTCACTGCTGCCTTTCTCGTAGATGCAAACAACATAACTTGTTAGGGAGAGACGACCCTAACCATACAAATTTCATCGAGCGATCTCGAGTGAGAAGAATGAAACCAATCCTAAATGTCCGACCTCCTCGATTATAGATGTGCACAACACACCGATAATCAAGACTCTACTAGACACTGGCGTAGACACTTTCCGAGGATTAAGCGCTCGATACCACTTTTTCACGACCACCCAAGCTCGCGATCGGTGCCCTACACAGGCACCCTTTCGTATACATCGAGAATAGCAGCGGAACATACACAATCGTTAAAAGCCTAAACATAAAAGCTAGCCGATAAGGCCACCTTTCGTAAACCATACAAATAAAACAGTACGTTTTTTTTTTCTTACAAACCAATCCACAAATGTGACTACAGACCTCTAAGAATAACTACTCTGGCGGGACAGGGCCCCGCCATACCCCTGAATGTACAACAACCGACCATACCAGGGATAAGCCTCCGGAATAAAGGGGCTTTTCAACAGCTGAATAGTGATCCTAGGCGAGGATCGAATCAGCACTCTACTGCGGCGTGAACGCAACCCCGAAGGAGGTCAATACAACATGTACCAAATATGTGAAATCGAAATCAGTAATGAAATCATAAGTCTAAAATAAAACTGGAGACAGGTATGATAACTCAATTAACAGTACACAGTGCCTTACTAACAATGAGAGTAAATAGTAGTATACTTACAATATAAAATAGGAAGCTCACGATCAAAGCAGGACCACCCGCCCGCAGTATCATTAAACAATCCTACACCTGAGACTATTTCACCCGCATAGGTCGCGTGGACCCGCATGAGGTATTCCTCGCATGGGACTATTTCACCCGCATAAGCCCTTACGGACTCGCATGAGGTATTCCTCGCATAGGCTGTATCCGCCCGCATAGGACTATTTCACCCGCATAAGCCCTTGCGGACTCGCATGAGGTATTCCTCGCATCGTGGGTAGCAAATCCACGGAATATGCAAATGCCACAAACCCGGGGAATGACCCCGAAATGAATAATATACCACTAGCACAAAACCGGCTATCATACATAACATAAGCACTACCGGCTTATCACACAATATATAAGCAAGTTAAGAATCCCCTAACTTCTTATTATTCTTGTTCACATACACTCTCATTTTAGTTTACTTAAGGCACTATCATGTCTTTTATAAAGATCCGGGGATTTAACCCAAGTACTACATACTTCTACTCTTTAAAACAAATGACTCATTTTAGTATAACACTTCCAAGACACTAATAACCATAGTATCAAGTCATAACTACTTTTCAAGACAAGTCACAATACCTTTTAGAAATAAAATTATAGGCTTCTAAATCAAGTGACTTCTTTCTTTTAAAACTTTAAGCAATTGATGCCTTTAAATCAATTTGCCTTTCATTATTTCAAGTCATTTATCATACTTAAATTACTTAGAGTAAATCACTCTTTTTAACCTTCCATAAAGCTATTATAACCAACTTCCCATAAAGTCGTTATACTAGCTTTATACCTTAGAAACTTACATTCTTCTTTATAACCAAGAGACTTAAACTTTCCAACAAAACAAGTATCAAAAATACTTTCAACATACTTAAAGTCTCTTAACTTTTGAAAACCAAGATATCCTTAATATTTACACAAGTGAGTTAATTCCCTAACTCAACCAACTTGAACATTCTTAAAATAAGACAAGGATATCAAATGGACTAGATTGTCAAAATCTTGTCGCTCACCGTACTATACATTTACAACTTATTCATGCTCAAGAGATAAGAAAATTCCACATACCTCTTCGGTTAAATCCACTTGCTAAGTCCAATTCGCCGTACGTAGTATGTCAACCTATAATGACCATAATACGTCTATTAATGTCACGACCCGTTCCGGGGCCCGTGACTGGTGCCTTACCCGGGCACCCAAGTAGTCATACATTAGAGAAATCAGCGGAATATAAAACATACAGATATGAAACAAGAGATAAGATAATAAAACAGGCCAACCAAAACGGTTGCCTTCTTGCATATATATACAGAAATTTTGAGCGATTCATCCTTTACAACCCCGCCCACAACAAGATTACTGGACTCTAAGAATGTAACAAGAACTATGACGGGATAGGGCCCCGCCATACCCCTGAATGTACAAGAACCTACAACTCAGGGAACATACCAAAAGATAAGCCTCCGGAGAAACGGAGCTTCCAATCTGTTGAACCGTGATCCTATGGCGAGGATCAACAACCGATGTACCTCTACTGCGGCATGAACGCAGCCCGAAGGAGGTCGATAACAGTACCAAGTATGTGGCGAAATATCAGAAATGAAATCATAACAGTCTAAAATAAAACAGGAGACATGTATGATAACAAAACTACAGTTCACAACATAAAAACAGTCATGTCAAGTCAGGGACTCACGCCCTCAAAGTCATCCCTCATGCCCGTGGAACTCCTTCCTCACTGCCGGCAGTCTAGGTATAAATCGTGTGATACGTATAGCATGTCTCGGCCCATCCCATGGGACTCGAGGTAGAATCGTGTGGAATACATGTCTTGGCCCATCTCATGGGACTCGATAGGAATCGTATGGAATACATGTCTCAGCCCATCTCGTGGGACTCGATAGGAATCGCACATGTCTCGGCCCATCTCATGGGACTCGATAGGTATCGCACATGTCTCGGCCCATCTCATGGGACTCGATAGGTATCGCACATGTCTCGGCCCATCTCATGGGACTCGATAGGTATCACACATGTCTCGGCCCATCTCATGGGACTCGATAGGTATCGCACATGTCTCGGCCCATCTCATGGGACTCGATAGGTATCGCACATGTCTCGGCCCATCTCATGGGACTCGATAGGCATCGCACATGTCTCGGCCCATCTCATGGGACTCGATAGGTATCGCACATGTCTCGGCCCATCTCATGGGACTCGATAGGTATCGCACATGTCTCGGCCCATCTCATGGGACTCGATAGGTATCGCACATGTCTCGGCCCATCTCATGGGACTCGATAGGAATCGTACATGTCTCGGCCCATCTCATGGGACTCGAGGTGGAATCGTATGGAATACATTCCCGGTTTATCCCATGAACGCGGTGTCGTGTGAAATACATTCCCGGTTCATCCCATGAACGCGGTGTAGAATTGACCATAACATTTAAACGCTCTTTTAAGACAGATTAAGATAATACCATGTTTTCCTTTTTTTTTTTTAAAACAACTAAGGCAATATTAAGCCCTTTGTTATACCCCGTATTTCCAGAGTATGTACGTGAGGACATACGTATAAAAGTTAAAGCCTTAAGTAGGCAAAGTGGCAAAATTTGTGCACGACTAGCGAAAAGAATCATTTTCCGACGAAACGTTTTTCTAAACTTGCGAAGGGAAAATTCCGGCTATGTCATTTATAATTTTTGCGAATTTTTCCGAGAGATGAAATATTTTGGACCAGCGGGAGGGTGACACTTGTCACCCAAGTGGACGAAAATATTGGGGCGTTTTTCTTGGCCTTTTCTTTGGTCAAGGTTAGGTAGGATATTTGTGAGATATTTTGTGTAGTTGATGACCAAGTGGGACCCACACAACACATGGCTTAATCTTGACCTTACACTTGCCTACCACTTGGCTTTATCTTGGCCATTGGTTTGCCTATAAATACCCCCTTAGTTGATGAGTTATTTCATCCACACTTGAGCAAATTCCAAGTCTAAAAATACTCCCTCCCTCTTGAGGTTTCGTCCGCCACACCCCCTCCCCCTTTGTGAGGCCCTTGGCCGAGAGTACCCCCCCTTGCCTAGTGGTTCTAGCCGAGCCTACCCCCCCTCTCCTAGTTGTGCTAGTCGAAATGCTACCCCCCCCCTTGGTAGAGAAATACTCTCCAAGTATTGTTACTTTACCCAAATACTTTAGCCCAAATACCTTATAGTATTTTCCAAAGTTACCTCTATACGTAGAGCCCAGAAATACTATTATACTTCCTTTGGCCACCAAACGAAACCCTAAGGAAGTCTTCATAGCGAGTTGAAGTATTAAGAAGAAGTTGTGTAGAAATTCTAAGGGTTGTTTGGAGCGGGTTGGAGCGCATGGAGTAGGAGCTAAACCTTGCTCAAGATCGACATTTAAACTTGGATAGTTTTGGGCTTATCGAGGTAAATAATCTTGTCCCCCTATCGTTATTGGAATTATATGTTGTAGGAATATATAGTTGAAGTATACTATATATAGAACTGAACATAGTTTTGCGGCAATGTCTTTTGACTTAAGCCTGAATTTAAAGAAGAGAATCGAATCAGAATTACATAGGGTGTATTCAGATGAGACTTGTGTAGCATTACTGTGAAGCAGAATTGTACACGTCCGGATTAGACGTACAACCCCCCCCCCTCTCGGGAGTTGTTGGCCTGTTAGCAGGCCTCGATAGAGGAGGAGATTTACGCGGTTGCGGGGGGGGAGGTGCTGCCGAATTTTCTGTAGAATATTCTACGTTGAGATCTAGATGTTAATAGGCGCCTTGTGGCCTTTATAGGTTGAAGTACTACGTGTGGCGTGATCTACTTGGCTTAAGGTGTAGCCGACGGTTTGAGGTACTTGGAGCGTTTTGCTATTAGTCGATAATCGTCGCGAGGTATGTGAACCTCTTCCTATCTTTTCTAGCATGATATGTGTATAACTATGTAGTACGGTAGACGTACATGTGTTAAATGTATTTGATTGGTTTAAAACATAAAGTGTTATAACGGCTTTATGGGAAGTTGGTTATAACAGCTTTATGTAGGTAAGAAAATGCTTTGTGGTTTTTAAAAGATAACTGATTTGACTTATAACTGACTTGATGTGTGATAATAAAGAACTTGAAGTATTTCAAAAGAATCATTTTGAAAGAAGAGTAATATTTGGTTTTTGAAAGCTTAAGAGTTATACTAGCTTTATGGGAAGTTAGGTATAACGTCTTAAGGAAGATAAAAGGGATAATGTTTTACTGATTTCGGGAATGAGAACAAGTATCGAACAAACCACTGCAGCGTTAATAAAGGAAAATGTATTGATTAATTAATTATTATAAAACCAAGAGAAACCTCCATCTGCATAGAAGCTAAGATAAGACAAAATGATATTACATTTTCTAGATCATGGCTGCTTTAATAAGATGGTTATAAAAAAGAATAAACTGCTCACACATATGACATATGTTACTCAATTGTTTTAAAAAAGATTAAGACATTGAACTATGAAACTTTTCTAAAAGAAAGAGACTTGAGTAATTGAAATTAGGCAAAAGCGGAACTTTCGGAAAGAATGTTGTTACTTGATTTTAGAAAAAGGAAGTGTTACGGTTTACTTAAAAATGTGAGTCACTCTAATTTTATACTACGGGTATCGGGTGACTTTTATAAAAGGAATGGATCTCTTTAAAAGGAATTTAACGTACGTAGTACTTTAGGGTTAAAACCCGAACTTTAGCATAAAATGAAAGTACCTTGAGTTGTGTGTAACTTGCCTATGATTGTTGTTGTGTAACTTGCCTATGCTTGTTTTGATAGCCTTTGTTGTGCAAGAATTGTGTTTCTATGCTATCGCGTCTCTCGATGGAGGGCCGGTTGACTTATTGAGAACTTACTTGACGCGTCTGTGACGAAAGATTCCACGGGTATGCTTCCATTATCATTGTTACATGGGCATGTCTACACCGATGATGGATTCTGTGGACATGTGACCATTATGGTTATTTATGGCAAAGTATCGTGACTTACGGTTGTGATCGGGTGCGTAGCCTGTTTACTTGCCCCCGTCAGCTACGTGACGCAGGTGGATCTGGTATAGGTTATTGCACTTGCCACGTGTCGCCTTCGCGCGAAGTATCGTGACTTACGGTTGTGATCGGTGCTTAGCCGATTCACTTGCCCCCGCCGCCACGTGGCGCGGAGGAGGCGGTGGAGGCTAGTGCACTTGCCACGCGTGTCGCCTTCGCGAGTCGGTGTTTGGATGGAGCCGTGACTTACGGTTGTGATGCAGTGCGTGGCGATTTACTTGCCCCCGCCACCGTGGCGCGGGAGGAGCTGGTGGAGGCTATTGCACTTGCCACGCGTGTCGACCGTGATATGGTTGTACGAGATTATTGATACGGTCGGATCTGGTAGTTATACTTGCCCCGTACGGTTTTTATGACACAGGTGGGACCTGGTGTTCATGTATACTCCTTGGTGTTGTTATATCATAGACTGCCGGCAGTGAGGAAGGAATTCCATGGGCACGAGTGATGATTTGGAGGGCGTGAGTCCCTGACTTGATATAACTGTTTATATGTTGCGTACTGTAGTTTGGTTATCATACATGTCTCCGCTTTATATAGACTATTATGATTTCATTTTCGTGATTTCAGCCACATACTTGGTACTGTTATGCGACCTCCTTGGGGCTGCGTTCATGCCGCCGGTAGAGGTACATCGGCTGTCGATCCCCGCTTATAGGATCACTTTTCAGCGTATTGGGAAGCTCCGTTCCGTCGGAGGATTATCTTTTGGTATGTTACCACAGTGCAGAGGTTCTTGTACATTCGGGGTATGGCGGGGCCCTGTCCGTCATAGTTGTTGTAAAAATCTTAGAGGTGCTTTATTGTGGTTGTAAGGATTGTAATTATCGCTTCAAAGGTCGATATATATATATATATATATCTTTGAAAGGCAACCGTTTTGGTTGGCCTATTTTCTTTATCTTGATCCATATCTATTTGTATGTTTAAGTTTTTATTTCACGGTTTTTCTCTGATGCTGTATCACTAGGGTGCCCGGGGTAAGGCACCAGTCACGGGCCCGGGTTCGGGTCGTGACAAAAGTGGTATCAGAGCAGTTAGTCCTCGGAAAGTGTCTACAGACCGTGTCTAGTAGAGTTTTGATTATCGATGTGTTGTGCACCACATCTATAATCGAGAGGTTCTGAGACATTTAGGATTGGTTTCCATTCTTCTCATTCTGAGATCGTGCCTTAGAGCTGTGTAATAAGTTGGACCCCTCTGACGTATTTCGTTTTTACCAGTTATGCCTCCGCGCAAGGCAACCCGCCCGGCGGCAAGGCGTGCAGGAGAGTCGCGGTAGAGCAATGCGCCTCTACAGAGACCACGATACGAGCCTCCATCCCACACCGAGCAGGAGATGGGTTACAAGCGGGTTGTCGATTATCGCCGTGGTCAGGCCGATTGAGGATAAGTGGGCCGACGCAGTTCGAGCACCAGTGGTTCACCCTAGATCAGATAGTTTGAGGCTACGGGATTTTCTGAGTTGTAGCCCGCCAGAGTTCTACGGGTCGAGGCCTGAGGATGATCCGCAGGAGTTCATCCGGCAGTTACAACGAATCATGAGAGTGATCAAGGCATCGGAGACCGAGTCGGTGGTCCTAGGTTCGCATCGGCTGCGTGATACCGCTGATCGTGGTTTGATTCGTGGGAGCTGTCCCGGGGAGAGAATGCACTTCCAGCTATATGGGACGAGTTCTCAGAGGCATTTCTTGCACATTTCTTGCCTCCACAGATGAGGAGGGCTCGGGCCGACAGATTTTTGGTGTTGCGGCAGAACGGGCGTACGATTCGGGAGTACAATGTGGAGTTCGACTCATTGGCTCGATACGTCCCCGCGTTAGTAGCTAGTATGGAGGATCGAGTGCACCGATATGTTACAGGGCTCGATGATTACCTAGCAGAGAGTTGTTCGGGTGTAGCCCTTCAGCCGGGCATGGACATTGCCCGCATGCAGGCTTATGCACTTGGATGTGAGGAGCGGAGAGATCGACGGAATGACCGAGATCAGCAGAAGAGGGCCAGAACAGCAGGGTCCTTTGGTGACTTTCGAGGCGGACCGCCTCAGCAGCAGACCAGTTATGCGCCTCCGCCAGTACCAAGTGGTCCCCCACCGTCGTCGGGACGTATGGGATATTCAGGAGCAGGTCAGGGCTCCCAGGTTTCAGATTTTCAGGGGAGTAGAAGTGCTCGCCGGATGAGGCCACCCGTATCTCAGTGTGGCCGTTGTGGTAAAGCCCATAGGGGGGAATGTCGTACTGGTTTGGGAGATTGCTATACTTGTGGCCGGCAGGGCCATTTGACGAGAGACTGTCCGACCAGGGGTAGCACTGGTGGGATAGCACAGACTACTAGATCAGTTGCGGGTTCTTCACCTTCCATAGCTAGGCAGGATGTTCATACACCGGCAGGCCACGGCAGAGGTCGCGGTGGAAGTTCCCAGTTTTAGCGGTCCTTTGAACCGCCTAATTTCAGGTATATCCTTAACCCTCTAGAGACTTGTATGTATTGATGTTATGATGATGTGTTAAGTGTTATGTTCGGATAGCTTTGTGCTAAAATGTGATTTAAAAGCTTGGTTAGTGAAAGGGTAAGTCTGGGGATGAGAAAATTTTGAACCTTAGAATATTACAGTTAAGACCTTAGATGTAAGACCGTCTTGAGTACAAGATTTTGCGGGTGATCTTTGTCAGAATGTATAAGTATACGTGGAGTAATTGTGGGAAAATTTCCTTGGGTGGTGTAAAATGGAAGTGGTAGCTTTCATGACGTAAATTAGTAAGATTGCTCTGGATCGGGGAACAAGAGTTTGGTGCGGTTATGGGGTCGGGTTGAGGACCATTCACGGGTCAACCCGCAGCCCGGTTTGTGGTGGGGTCAGTTCGAGGTGGTCCCGCCAGATGGTAGGATCACGAGGATGATAGGCCCAAGTTTAGTTAACCATCATATGAATTCGTGGATGCGTTCGACTAGAATCGGTTCGTGAAGGCCGGGAATGGCCTTAGAGGAAAGTGAAGCTAGTAAGATGACCAAGTTGGAGGTAGAGACTCCAAAGTTTTGGAAACTGAAGCGAATGTGCGAAAGGATTATCCTTTGGACCAGAAGTGAGAGTTAGTATTGTTTTGCATCATCGAGGTGGTTCCTCGTTGGCCTGGATTTAAGTATTTGCGCGCGTGTTATTTTGTGGCCAGGTGTGGCATGTTTGGTTTCGTAAGTATAGTAGTAAAGACTATACCGACGCGTGTGTGTTTTGAGACTTAGAAGGAACATTCGGGACGAATGTTTCTAAGGGGGAAGAATGTTATACCCCGTATTTCCAGAGTATGAACGTGAGGACGTACGTATAAAAGTTAAAGCCTTAAGTAGGCAAAGTGGCGAAATTTGTGCACGACTAGCGAAAAGAATCGTTTTCCGACGAAACGTTTTTCTAAACTTGCGAAGGGAAAATTCCGGCTATGTCATTTATAATTTTTGCGGATTTTTCCGAGAGATGAAATATTTTGGACCAGCGGGAGGGTGACACTTGTCACCCAAGTGGACGAAAATATTGGGGCGTTTTTCTTGGCCTTTTCTTTGGTCAAGGTTAGGTAGGATATTTGTGAGATATTTTGTGTAGTTGATGACCAAGTGGGACCCACACAACACATGGCTTAATCTTGACCTTACACTTGCCTACCACTTGGCTTGATCTTGGCCATTGGTTGGCCTATAAATACCCCCTTAGTTGATGAGTTATTTCATCCACACTTGTGCAAATTCCAAGTCTAACAATACTCCCTCCCTCTTGAGGTTTCGTCTGCCACACCCCCTCCCCCTTTGTGAGGCCATGGCCGAAGTACCCACTTGCCTAGTGGTTCTAGCCGAGCCTACCCCCTCTCCTAGTTGTGCTAGTCGAAATACTACCCCATGGTAGAAATACTCTCCAAGTATTGTTACTTTACCCAAATACTTTAGCCCAAAAACCTTGTAGTATTTTCCAAAGTTACCTCTATACGTAGAGCCCGGAAATACTATTATACTTCCTTTGGCCACCAAACGAAACCCTAAGGAAGTCTTCATAGCGAGTTGAAGTATTAAGAAGAAGTTGTGTGGAACTTCTAAGGGTTGTTTGGAGCGAGTTGGAGCGCACGGAGTAGGAGCTAAACCTTGCTCAGGATCGACATTTAAACTTGGATAATTTTGGGCTTATCGAGGTAAATAATCTTGTCCCCCTATCGTTATTGGAATTATATGTTGTAGGAATATATAGTTGAAGTATACTATATATAGAACTGAACATAGTTTTGCGGCAATGTCTTTTGACTTAAGCCTGAATTTAAAGAAAGCGATCGTAATTACATGGGTGTAGACTTGTGTAGCATTCTTGTGAAGCGGTGTACACGTCCGGATTAGGCGTACAACCCCTCTCGGGAGTTGTTGGCACATTAGCGTGCCTCGATAGAGAGGAGATTTCTGCGATTTGCGGGAGGTCTTTGCGAATTTTCTGTAGAATATTCTACGTTGAGATCTAGATGTTAATAGGCGCCTTGTGGCCTTTATAGGTTGAAGTACTACGTGTGGCGTGATCTACTTGGCTTAAGGTGTAGCCGACGGTTTGAGGTACTTGGAGCGTTTTGCTATTAGTCGATAATCGTCGCGAGGTATGTGAACCTCTTCCTATCTTTTCTAGCATGATATGTGTATAACTATGTAGTACGGTAGACGTACATGTGTTAAATGTATTTGATTGGTTTAAAACATAAAGTGTTATAACGACTTTATGGGAAGTTGGTTATAACAGCTTTATGTAGGTAAGAAAATGCTTTGTGTTTTTTAAAAGATAACTGATTTGACTTATAACTGACTTGATGTGTGATAATAAAGAACTTGAAGTATTTCAAAAGAATCATTTTGAAAGAAGAGTAATATTTGGTTTTTGAAAGCTTAAGAGTTATACTAGCTTTATGGAAAGTTAGGTATAACGTCTTAAAAAAGATAAAAGGGATAATGTTTTACTGATTTCGGGAATGAGAACAAGTATCGAACAAACCACTGCAGCGTTAATAAAGGAAAATGTATTGATTAATTAATTATTATAAAAACCAGTAGAAACCTCCATTTGCATAGAAGCTAAGATAAGACAAAATGATATTACATTTTCTAGATCATGACTGCTTTAATAAGATGGTTATAAACAAGAATAAACTGCTCACACATATGACATATGTTACTCAATTGTTTTAAAAGAGATTAAGACATTGAACTATGAAACTTTTCTAAAAGAAAGAGACTTGAGTAATTGAAATTAGGCAAACTGGAACTTTCGGAAAAGAATGTTGTTACTTGATTTTAGAAAAAAGGAAGTGTTCTGGTTTACTTAAAAATGTGAGTCACTCTAATTTTTGTTATACCCCGTATTTCCAGAGTATGTACGTAAGGGAATACGTACAAAAGGTTAGCCTTAAAAGCTAGGCTTGGACGAAAATAATTGGGCACAACTCACAAAACGAATAGTTTTCCGACGAAACGTTTCCACAGCTTTCGTAGGATAAATTCCGGCTATGTCATTTCTAATTTTTGCGGATTTTTCCGAGAGACGTAACACTTTGGACCAACGAGAGGGCGACACTTGCCACCCTCTCATTGGTGGACTTGTCACGGCAATAGGGCCGAATGGATGACCATCCTTGTCATAAAGTTGGTTAGATATTTTGTGTGCAAGTTGGCTAGGTACACTTGCCCTAATCTTGACCTTACACTTGCCTAGCACTTGGCTAAATCTTGGCCATTGGTTGGCCATGTCTTGACCTATAAATACCCTCTTGAGATGAAGAGTTCTTCATCCACAAAAGCTTTCAAGTCTAAAATCCTTCCCTCTCCCTTTGTAAACAATTCGTCAACACCCTCCCATGAGAAGCTTGGCGAGGCTACCCCACCCCAGCCTAGCGAAACCTACCCCCTCCCTTGGTAGAAAAGTTGCCTTCTAGTATTGTTATAATGCCCAATTTAACCTAGCCCAAATCCTTAGTACTTAGTAGAAGTTGTGGGAAACTTCTAAGGATTCTTGGGCGCCTTGGAGCTTTGGATTAGGAGCTAAACCTCGCTCAGGATCGACTTTTTACTTGGATATTATTGGGCTTATCGAGGTAAATAATCCTAACCCTCTTTTGTAATTAGAGAATGCATATTGTAGAAGTATTGAAATAAGTATAAATACTTAGAAGGTTATTAAGGAATAGAATTGAACTGTAACACCTTAGAAGGGTATAAAAGAAGAATATCTGAATCAGTACTTACATAGGATTTGTTTTCTGATGAACTTATATAGCTCACCGGGTAGGGTTGTGCTGCCCGACTTTCCGTAGAATTGAGGACCCTCTGTTTAGAATGACCTTCAGAATAGTCTAGACTTTGATAGATGTCTGTGACTATTATAGGCTGATTCTCTGCGCGCGACATACTCGACTTGGCAGGTGGATTTCGCCGAGAAGGTATGTGATTCTTCCTATACTCCTGAGCATGATATTTTAAGTATATATATAGTACGGCAGACGTACATATGATAATCGGCAATGTCTTTTGACTTAAGCCTGAATAATAAGAACCTTGAAGTATGTCAAAAGAATAATGAATCATTTTAACAGAAGAGTAATAGTTGGTGTTAAAACAAAAGCTTAAGAGTTATACTAGCTTTATGGGAAGTAGGTATAACAACCTAAGAATGATAAAAGGAACTGTTTACTTGTTTGTTTATAAAAGCCTTGTATTGATTTACATTAAGTGTAGTAAGATTGGTTGATAGGTAGACATACTATGATGCTGCGTGTGTTAAATGCCTTGTAATGTGTGAAAGGGTCATTCTTCATTGTGCTTACGTTGCTAACGGTAAGTCCGTTGTCTTGTTATTGTATCACCTACCCTTGACTTGTTATACAGGGCTTGCCACCCTTGATGCGGGTCTATACGGCTATCACGGTCTATGAGACTATGCGGAGCTGCGGTATGCTCGAGTTGATCATTCCGGTGTTTAGCGATCACGAGGATGCCTATGCGGTCCATGGGACTATCGCGGTATTTTGAGGCTATGCGGACCGCGGAAGTCGAGGAGAATGCAGGGCTAGCTACCCCGTCTGGGAATACCTCATGCGGTGCATGTGTGACTATGCGGATTTGCGGAAGTCGGGACTAGGCACCTTGAGAATGATACTATGGGCGGTTGGCCTTGCTTCGATCATTCGCGGCCTAGACTAGACTGTTCTGATTTTCCTATTCTCGTTATTGTTGTGATGTGGCACTATGTGCAATTGAACCGAATGTATTTGTGAAAAGGTTTTAAATACCTTGATTTCATTTAAAGTACTTTATAGTTTCACATACTTGGTACTGTTATCGACCTCGCCGGGCTGCGTTCATGCCGCAGTTCTAGAGAAAGCGGTGCTAGATCCACATCCTTAGGATCTCTACGTTGGTGTCGGGAGCTCCACTCTCTCCGAGGCTCTACTTTTGGGTATGATCTCCTGTTGTAGATAGTTGTGTCTGATCGAGGGTATGGCGAGCCCTGTCCGCCATAGTTGTTATTTCCTTAAGTGCGTAGTCATGTTATGCGGTTGGGATGTAAATCGCAAAAACTTGGTTTATGTATATATCCGAAAGGCAACCTTTTCATCGAGATAAAATGTTCTAGTTATATCATGTTTCATGTCTTGTTTTATATTCTGATTGTTCTCGATGTATGACTACTTGGGTGCCGGGTAAGGCACGATCCACGGGCCGGGCAGTCGTGACAAAAGTGGTATCGAGCGATTAATCCTCGGAAAATGTCTGAGGCATCGTATCTAGTAAGTCTTGATTATCGGTGTGTTGTGCACCACACCAATAATCGTGAGGCTATAGGATATTTAGGATTGGTTTCCATTCTTCTCACTCTGAGATCGTGCTTTAGAGGCGTGTTATAGGTTGGACCCTCTAACGCATTCCTTTCTATGTGAATATGCCTCACGTAAGGCAACCCGGCCCCGAGAAGGGCAAGGCGGCGAGGCTGCTAGTGTGACACCCGAGTCACGAGGGCTCGAGCCCGTCTATGCCGAGGCAGCGAGTTCCATGACGCTGCGGCCCAGCGAGACCACAGTACCCATACCTCGTCCCACGGCTGGGCGGAGGAGTTAGGGTCTGAGAGATGGCCGACTTTTGGCTAAAGTTGTGGCCCGATCTGAGAGAAGGCTGGATCGGCGGTTCGGCTCAGCTCGATCGCACCGTAGTGCACCCGAGGCGAATAGTTTGAGACTACGGGATTTCCTTAGTTGTAGCCCGCGAGTTTTATGGGTCGAGGCGGAGGATGATCGCGAGGAGTTCATCCGTCACCGCAGAGGATTATGCGGATGATCGTGGCTTGGTGAGTGCATGGCGTTCGGTTCGCATCGGTGCGTGATACCGCGATCGATTAGTTTGATTCATAGGAGCTTTCGGGAGAGCATGCACCTCCAGCGGTATGGGATGAGTTTTGAGGCTTTCTCACACACTTCTTGCCTCCGCAGATGAGGAGGGCACGCGATTGTGATTTTATTCTGCGAGGCGGGGAGGGCCGCGATTAGAAGTACAATGTCGAGTTTGATTCATTGGCTCGATATGTTCTGACTGTAGCGAATATGGAGGGCCGGGTGCATCGCTACGTCACGGGCTGAAACGACTATATGGCGAGTCTTGTGCGGGTGTGTCCACCGGCGAGCATGGACATTACGTATGCGAGCTCATGCATTGGGATGCGAGCGTAGAGACGCCGGGTAGACCGATATCGGCCCGAAGAAGGCGGGGCGGCGGTTCTTTTGGTGGTTCTCGGGGTGGCGCGCATCGTGAAGTCGGTTGCACCACAGTGGCTCGAGCACTCCTACATCATTTTCGATCAGCCCGAGCGATCGAGGCGGTCGGGGCGGGACTTGATTTCGAGTGCGAAGTGCTAACCGTTGAGTGCATTCGGTGTGCGTTGTGGTAGATTCCATTCAGGAGCTGTTATGCTACTACGGAACTTGCCATACTTGTGGCGGCGGTCATTTCGCGAGTTTGCCGGCCGGCGTGGCGGGTAGGGCCCGGCTACGAGTGCATTGCGGCTTCTTCATCCCAGCGATTACTCGCCGGGCGGGTACTCGAGATCGGCCAGTCGCGGCAGTCGTGGCGCGAGTTCGATTCGCGGTCCTCGAACCGCATTTATGCTTTGTCGGTAAAGCGAGGATCGTGAGGCCTCACCGATGTCGTCCGGTACCTTATCGGTTCACGGGTTTGATGTATATGCTTTGATAGATCCGGTTCTCTGTGTCCTATATATCTCCCTTGTTGCTAGTAGGATAGGGATAGAGCACGAGTCCATAGACCTTTCGAGGTAGCTACGCCGGTGGGTGATTCGGTGGTAGCTCGGCGGGTATATAGAGCTTGTCTGTGACCATTTACGATCGTCGGACCACTTGCCGACTTGATAGAGTTGGAGATGATCGACTTCGGCGTGATCATGGGGATGGATTGGCTAGCTTCTTGCTACGCCAATGTAGGCTGCAGAGAAAGTAGTGCAGTTCCGGTTTCTGAGGCCGGTTGTTGAGTGGGAGAACGCAGTATCGCCGAGAGGTAGGTTTATTTCCTACCTCAAGGCTAGGAAGATGGTGCGAAGGGTATATCTACCATCTCGTTCGGGTGTTTGATCTGAAGGCTGCGGTACCAGATTTTGATCGATTCGGTAGTCGAGAGTTCCCAGGCGTGTTTCAGACGACCTCCGGGTATCCCTCACGAGAGAGATCGAGTTTTGTATAGATGTCTTTGCCGGGCACTCGGCTATTTCCATTCCGCCATACGAGGATGGCACTGCCGAGTTGAGAGAGTTGAAGGCGGTGAGTGATTTGTTGGAGAAAGGGTTTCATCGGACCTAGTATTTCTCCTGAAGCGCCGGTATTGTTCGTGAAGAAGAAGGGCGGGACGCTGCGCATGTGTGTTGATTACTGACGGTGAACAAGGTGACCATTAAGAACGAATACCCTCTTCCCGGGATTGATGATTTGTTCGATCGATTGCGGCGCGAGATGTTTTCCAAGATTGATCTACGATCGGGCTATCATCGAGTTCGAGTTAGAAAGGTGGATGTCCCTAGGATCGCATTCGGACGATGCGGGCATTATGAGTTCGTGGTCATGTCTTTTGGGTTGACGATGCTCGCGGTATTCATGGAGTTGATGACCGAGTGTTCAAACCATTTTTGGACACGTTTGTGATAGTGTTCATTGATGATATCTTGGTTTATTCGCTCGAGCGGGAGCATGCGGAGCATTTGAGGCTGTCTTGGCGATTCTCGGGATCGCGATTGTATGCGAAGTTTTCCAAATGTGAGTTTTGGTTGACTTGGTGGCTTTTCTTAGGCACATTATCGGGGTTGATGGCATTCGAGTGGATACGGCGAGATCGAAGCGATCGAGGACTTGGCCTGAACTCTTACTCGGCGAGAGGTTCGCGATTTTAGGGCCTTGCGAGGATATTATCGGTTCGTAGAAGTTTGCTTCTATCTGCACCATTGACTAGGCTGACTCGGAAAGCGGCTAAGTTTGATGGTGATGCGTGTGGCGGGGTTTCGATTGCTAAAGGAGGCGGCGGCCGCCCCGTTCTTACTCTTCACGAGGTCGGATGGTTACGTGGTGTATTGTGATCGTCGGGCATCGGGTTGGGATGTGTGTTGATGCAGCGAGGCGAGTTATAGCATACGCATCCCGACAGCTTAAGATACGAGAGGAACTACCCGCGTGATTTGGAGGTAGCGGCGGTG
Source organism: Przewalskia tangutica (assembly GCA_029844215.1). Lineage (NCBI taxonomy): Eukaryota > Viridiplantae > Streptophyta > Magnoliopsida > Solanales > Solanaceae > Przewalskia > Przewalskia tangutica. The sequence continues at coordinate 89,978,863 of CM056721.1, forward strand.
ATTCACGCTTTGAAGATGCGGAGGCACTATTTGTATGGGGTTCACGTGGATATTTATCTGAGACCACAAGAGCCTCGGTATATCTTCAGCAGAGGAGCCGAACCTCGGCGAGCGGTGGTTAGAGTTGCTTAAGGACTATGGCGTCGATATCCTGTACCACGGGAAGGCCAATGTTGTGGCGGATGCTCTTAGTCGTAGGTCGATGGGAGTCTATCGGAGTGCGGCAGAGAGGAGGGCATGGTTCGTGATTTGCATCGATTAGCGAGCCTTGGTGTCCGTTTGATTGATTACGATAGCGATGGGGTTAGAGTTCGTGAGGTTGCGAGTCTTCCATCGTCGGCGAGGTGAAGAGGCAACGATTCGAGGATCGGTTTTGGCACGTTATCGTGATCTGACTCTTCGTGAGGCAAGGGTCCTTTTGGTAGCACGATGGGGTGCTAAGGTTTGAGGCGAGTTGTGTGTTCCGGATGTTTGAGGACTTGGCAGAGTTCTTGGGAAGCACAGCGCGTTACTCTATCCATCGAAGTCGACCAAGATGTACCACGACCTTAGATCGTGTATTGGTGGGATGGTTTGAAGAGGGCGTTGCGAGTTCGTAGCTCGGTGCGTGTTGTCGGCGGTGAAGGTAGAGCACGGAGGCACGGTGGTTTATTCTGACGATAGAGATCCCGACGGAAGTGGGAGGTGATCAACATGGACTTCATCACGGGATTGCCTCGCACTCGGAGGAGACATGATTCTATATGGGTTATCGTCGGCGGTGTGAAATCAGCCCACTTTCTTCCGTCGGGCGACTTTCGGTGAGGATTATGCGGACTTTACATCAGAGATCGTCGGTGCGCATGGAGTCCCTATTTCGATCATATCGCAGACGAGAGCCCGGTTCTGGCTAACTTACGGAGTCCTTCCGAAGGGTTTAGGGACTCGGTGAGCACAGTGCGCATTTCATCCACAGACGGATGGACGAGGCGAGCGCACTATCCGGACTCTTGAGGATATCTGCGAGCTGTGTTATTGACCGAGGTAGCCGAGGATCACTTGCCGTGGTAGAGTTCACGTATAATAACGGCTACCACTCTAGCATTCGAATGGCGCCGTATGAGGCTTTGTATGGGAGGAAGTGCAGATCGCGATAGCATGGTTCGATGTGGGCGAGTGCGATTAGTGGGACCGGACTTGGTGCGGCGAGCGATGGATAAGGTGAAGCTTATCCGAGGCGGCTATTAATGACTCGAGTCGGCAAGTCGTATCACGAATCATCGGCGTTGACATCCAGGTTCGCGATTGATGATTGGGTTTTCTGAAGGTGTCACCCATGAAGGGTGTGATGAGATTCGGAAGAAGGAAAACTCGGCCAGGTACATTGGGCGTTTCATTGTCGCGAGGTAGGCAAGGTTGCCTATGAGTTGGATCTGCCGTCCGATCGGAAGCGGTGCATCCGGTTTTCACGTATCTATCTTTGAGGAGATGTATCGGGGATCCATCTAGGTACACCCGATTGACGATGTCCGGTGACCAGGGGTTATCGTATGAGGAGATTCCCATAGCGATAGTCGATCGTCGGGTTAGGCGTCTGCGGACGGGGCGTGGCTTCGTCAAAGTCTTGTGGCGGAGCGAGCTCGAGGAGGAGATGGCGTGGGAAGGCGAGGATGGCATGAGGCGAAGTATCCTCACCTATTCCCACACCTCCGGGTAATTCACTTTCCTACTTGTAAATTTTCGTTATCGTTTTGCCTAAGTGTTGTTTTGTGGCGTGTGTGTCATTTGCAATCTGTTTAAGTTATGATGAACCTTTTTTGTATCTGTCTTGTGAAGGAACATTCGGAACGAATGTTTCTAAGGAGGGAGAATGTTATACCCGTATTTCAGTATGTGCGTGAGGAATACGTCTGAAGGTTAGCCTTAAAAGCTAGGCTTGGACAAAAATAATTGGGCACAACTCACAAAGCGAATAGTTTTCCGGCCGAAGCGTTTCCACGGCTTTCGTAGGATAAATTCGGCTATGTCATTTCTAATTTTTGCGGATTTTTCGAGGCGTAACACTTTGGACCAACGAGAGGCGACACTTGCCACCCTCTCATTGGTGGACTTGTCACGGCAATAGGGCGAATGGATGACCATCCTTGTCATAAAGTTGGTTAGATATTTTGTGTGCAAGTTGGCTAGGTACACTTGCCTAATCTTGACCTTACACTTGCCTAGCACTTGGCTAAATCTTGGCCATTGGTTGGCCATGTCTTGACCTATAAATACCCCTCTTGAGATGAAGAGTTCTTCATCCACAAAAGCTTTCAAGTCTAAAATCCTTCCTCTCCTTTGTAAACAATTCGTCAACACCCCTCCGAGAAAGCTTGGCGAGGCTACCCACCCCCAGCCTAGCAGAAACCTACCCCCTCCCTGGTAGAAAAGTTGCCTTCTAGTATTGTTATAATGCCCAATTTAACCTAGCCCAAATCCCTTAGTACTTAGTAGAAGTTGTGGGAAACTTCTACGGATTCTTGGAGCGCCTTGGAGCTTTGGATTAGGAGCTAAACCTCGCTCAGGATCGACTTTTTACTTGGATATTATTGGGCTTATCGAGGTAAATAATCCTAACCCTCTTTTGTAATTAGAGAATGCATATTGTAGAAGTATTGAAATAAGTATAAATACTTAGAAGGTTATTAAGGAATAGAATTGAACTGTAACACCTTAGAAGGGTATAAAAGAAGAATATAATAAATTTACTTACATAGGATTTGTTTTCCACGATGAACTTATATAGCTCACCGGGTAGGGTTGTGCTGCCCGACTTTCCGTAGAATTGAGGACCCTCTGTTTAGAATGACCTACAGAATAGTCTAGACTTTGATAGATGTCTGTGACTATTATAGGCTGATTCTCTGCGCGCGACATACTCGACTTGGCAGGTGGATTTCGCCGAGAAGGTATGTGATTCTTCCTATACTCCTGAGCATGATATTTTAAGTATATATAGTACGGCAGACGTACATATGATAATCGGCAATGTCTTTTGACTTAAGCCTGAATAATAAGAACCTTGAAGTATGTCAAAAGAATAATGAATCATTTTAACAGAAGAGTAATAGTTGGTGTTAAAACAAAAGCTTAAGAGTTATACTAGCTTTATGGGAAGTAGGTATAACAACCTAAGAATGATAAAAGGAACTGTTTACTTGTTTGTTTATAAAAGCCTTGTATTGATTTACATTAAGTGTAGTAAGATTGGTTGATAGGTAGACATACTATGATGTTGCGTGTGTTAAATGCCTTGTAATGTGTGAAAGGGGTCATTTGCTGTTTACGTTGCTAACCGGTAAGTCCGTTGTCTTGTTATTGTATCACCTACCCCTTGACTTGTTATACCGGGCTTGCCACCCTGATGCGGGTCTATACGGCTATGCGGTCTATGAGACTATGCGAGCTGCGGTATGCTCGATTGATCATTCGGGTGTTTAGCGATCACGGGGATGCCTATGCGGTCCATGGGACTATCGCGGTCTTTTAAGGCTATGCGGTGCGGAAGTCGAGGAGAGTGCAGGGCTAGCTACCCCGTCGCGGGAATACCTCATGCGGTGCGTGTGTGACTATGCGGTGCGGAAGTCGAGGACTAGCACGCAGAATGATACTATGGGCGGTTGGCCTTGCCCGATCATTCGCGGCCTAGACTAGACTATTCTGATTTTCCTATTCGTTATTGTTGTGATGTGGCACTATGTGCAATTGAATGAATGTATTTGTGAAAAGGTTTTAAATACCTTGATTTCATTTAAAGTACTTTATAGTTTCACATACTTGGTACTGTTGTCTTGACCTCCTTGAGTGCGTTCATCCGCAGTTCTAGAGGAAGCGGTGCTAGATCCACATCCTTAGGATCTCTACGTTGGTGTCAGGAGCTCCACTCTCTCCGGAGGCTCTACTTTTGGGTATGATCTCCCTGTTGTAGATAGTTGTGTATGCGATCGGGGTATGGCGGGCCCCGCCATAGTTATTATTTCCTTAGAGTGCAGTAGTCATGTTGTACAATTGGGATGTAGCTGCAAAACTTGGTTTATGTATATATCTTGAAGGCAACCTTTTTCATCAGATAAAATGTTCTAGTTATATCATGTTTCATGTCTTGTTTTATATTCCGCTGATTGTTCTCTGATGTATGTCTACTTGGGTGCCCGGGTAAGGCACCAGTCACGGGCCCCGGAACGGGTCGTGACAATTTTATACTACGGGTATCGGGTGACTTTTATAAAAGGAATGGATCTCTTTAAAAGGATTTTAACGTACGTAGTACTTTAGGGTTAAAACCCAAACTTTAGCATAAAATGAAAGTACCTTGAGTTGTGTGTAACTTGCCTATGCTTGTTGTTGTGTAACTTGCCTATGCTTGTTTTGATAGCCTTTGTTGTGCAAGAATTGTGTTTCTATGCTATCGCGTCTCTCGATGGAGGGCCGGTTGACTTATTGAGAGGACGTACCGGCAATGACGGAAGATTCCACGGGTATGCTTCCATTATCATTGTTACATGGGCATGTCTACACCGATGATGGATTCTGTGGACATGTGACCATTATGGTTATTTATGGCGAAGTATCGTGACTTACGGTTGTGATCGGGTGCGTAGCCTGTTTACTTGCCCCCGTCAGCTACGTGACGCAGGTGGATCTGGTAGAGGTTATTGCACTTGTCACGTGTCAGCTTCGCGGCGAAGTATCGTGACTTACGGTTGTGATCTGGTGCTTAGCCGATTCACTTGCCCCCGTCAGCTACGTGGCGCAGGGAGGAGCTGGTGGAGGCTAGTGCACTTGCCACGTGTCAGCTTCGCGAGTCAGTGTTTGGATGGAGCTTCGTGACTTACGGTTGTGATGCAGTGCGTGGCGATTTACTTGCCCCCGTCAGCTACGTGGTGCAGGGAGGAGCTGGTGGAGGCTATTGCACTTGCCACGTGTCAGCTTCATGATATGGTTGTACAGTATTATTGGTACGGTCGGATCTGGTAGTTATACTTGCCCCGTACGGTTTTTATGACACGGGTGGGACCTGGTGTTCATGTATACTCCTTGGTGTTGTTATATCATAGACTGCCGGCAGTGAGGAAGGAATTCCATGAGCACGAGTGATGATTTGGAGGGCGTGAGTCCCTGACTTGATATGACTGTTTATATGTTGTGTACTGTAGTTTGGTTATCATACATGTCTCCTACTTTATATAGACTATTATAATTTCATTTTCAGTATTTTCAGTTTCACATACTTGGTACTGTTATCGACCTCCTTACAGGCTGCGTTCATGCCGCGGTAGAAGTACATCATTTGTCGATCCGACATAGGATCACATTTCAGCGTATTGGGAAGCTCAGTTCCTTGAGGCTTATCTTTTGGTATGTTACCACAGTGCAGAGGTTCTTGTACATTCAGGGGTATGGCGGGGCCCTGTCCCGTCATAGTTGTTGTAAAAATCTTAGAGGTCTGTAGCACTGTTGTGGGCAGGGTTGTAAGGATTGTAACTGTTCAAAGGTCGATATATATATATATATATATGCTGAAAGGCAACCGTTTTGGTTGGCCTATTTTCTTTTATCTTGATCCATATCTATTTGTATGTTTAAGTTTTTATTTCCGCTGGTTTTTCTCTGATGTTGTATCACTAGGGTGCCGGGGTAAGGCACGATCACGGGCCCGGTTGGTCGTGACACCATAACTCTTAAACCAAAACATTTTCCTTCTTAAAGTCAAGTATGACATTCTTTTCCAAAAGTTCAAGTTTGCCTAATTTCAAATACTCAAGTTTCTCATTTTCGAAAGGTTTCGTAGTTCATAGTCTTAATCACTTAATAAGATAATTCTCTTTTAAAACAATTTGAGAAACATATGCCTTAGGTGTGAGTAGGTTATTCTTGTTCATAACAATCTTATTAAAGCAGCCATGATCTAGGAAATGTAATACAATTTTATCTTATCTTAGCTTATGCGGATGGAGGTTTCTCTTGGTTTTAATATAATTACTTACTTGTCAATAAATTTTCCTTTATTATCATTGCGGATGGTTCGTTCGATACTTATTCTCATTTCAAATCGAGAAGACATTATTCTTTAAAACCAAGTACTCATTACTCACGAATGAGGTTTCACACTTTTTAACAAAATTCATATCAATTCAATTAAGTCAAGTCGCTTATCTTTTAAGATCAAGTCTCTTAACTTCTAAAGTCAATAAACCATTCTTTTTATCTTTCTTAAGTTGTTATACCTAACTTCCCATAAAGCTAGTATAACTCTTTCAAAAAGTATTACTCTTCTTTCAAAAGCGATTCTTAATTCTTTTGAAATACTTCAAGACTCTTATTATTTAAAACTCAAGTCAAAAGACATCGAAGTAAAACCACGTTCAGTTAACACACGTACGTCTACCGTACTATATATATATTCTTTTAAAATATCATGCTCAAGAGGATAGGAAGAATCACATACCTCGCGACGATTATCGACTATTAGCAAAACGCTCCAAAGTACTGTAATCTGGCTAGCCCTTTCCATCCTTCGAGTAGAATACGCTACTTGCAGTACTTCAACCTATAACAGTCATACAAGTCTATCAACGTCTAGACTACTCTGTAGAATAATTCTGAATCTGATTCCTTATTCTACGGAAAATTGGGCGTGACTTCCCTACCGTCAACTACACAAGTCTCACGTAAATACAATCCTATGTAAATCTGATTCGATCTTCTTTAATATTCTTCTATTACAGTTCAATTCTCTTCTGTAATATCCTTCTATGAATCTTATATTTATTTCTATACTACTACAGTATGTTATTTCCAATTACAATAGAAGGTCAAGAGTATTTACCTCGATAAGCCCAAAATTATCCAAGTTTATATGTCGATCCTGAGCAACGTTTAGCTCCTATGCATGCGCTCAATACGCTCCAAGAAACCCTTAGAAGTTCTACACAACTTCTACTTATACTTCAACCTACTATGAAGATTTTCCTGAGGGTTTCGTTTTTGTGACTGAAGGGACGTATAATAGTATTTCTGGGCTTTTAGTATGCAGTGTAACCTTGGAATACTACAAGGTATTTGGGCCAGTATTTGGGAATAGTAACAATACTTGGAGAGTATTTTCTACCAAGGGGGTGTATTTCACGAGAACAACACTCAAGAGGGGTATTCTCGTAGGGCCTCAAAGGGGAGGAAGCTTGGACGAAAATTATACTAAAGGGGAGAGGGGTTTTGCCTTGGATTTTCACAAGTGTGGATGAAGAAATGGTCTTGCATTAGAGGGGTATTTATAGGACATTCAAGGGCCAAGATCAAGACAAGTGGTGGGCAAGTGGAGGGTGAGGATTTGGGCAAGTGTACCTTATCCATCTACCACACAAAATATCACAAAATATCCTACCAACTCCTTGACCATAAAATCGTCCAACCTTGCCCATGTTGCCGTCCACTTGAGGGTGACAAGTGTCACCCTCTCGCAAAGTTTGGAAAACGTTTCGTCGAAAAACAATTCTTTTCGTGGGTTGTGAACAAAATTTCGACCCTTATGCCTACTTAAGGCTAAAAACTTTTGTACGTACGCCCTCACGTACATACTCTGGAAATACGGGGTATAACATTTAACTTCTTACTTCAACCGTAGAATATTCTAAGTGCAAGGTCACTAAATTCTACGGAAAATCGGACATCACTTCCTTTGTTTCTACATACTTTGCCACCTTTTTCAAGACCGAATTCAATAACCAAACACGCCATATTTAAGGCCCAACAAAGTAGTTAACAATAGGGGATTACACGCTTAATCAAGACATGTAAAATTCCGCCCCACAATACAAAACAAACTAGTCTAAACTACAATGTCAATTCGGCAATTAGGGAAACAATACCAATTTTTCTTCCAATTTCTTTTCAATCCATGTGGTTTAATATAACATGTTATCTAGCCACAATTGGTTATAACTACTACAATCCTCAAGTAGGTAAACATGCGACGATTCTAATTATCGACCAAATTGTATTTCAATTTCAAATGGCTTAACATGTCATTTTCGGATTTGAGCTTCCAAATTCCCATAACACTTATCAAACTTCATAACACATATCACATGATCAATTCTAACTTATAATAACATGGAACCTTCAATTACAAAAGTAAGACGAAGATTATACCTCATTTAGCCCAAATATGATCCAAGTTTACAAGTCGATCCTTAGCAACTTTAGCTCCTATTTTCGACTTTCCAATCTATTCCAATCAACCCTTAGAAACTTATGAAGAACTTATCTTCAAGTTCCAACTTCAAAGTTGAAGAACTCCTTTAGCTTCCGCCTTGCGACTAATACGAAAACACCATTTTTCCGGGATCTTTCTATTGAGATACACTTACAATACCCTTAGGTACCTTGGTTTAAAGTGGGGGGATTATTGGACAACAATTGAAATTTTTTCCTTGAAACCCTAGCCTTGGCCGAGAGCTTCCTCAAGTTTCCATCAAGTTTTTCTTGAAAATTTGCTAAGTGTTAAGCCTTGTCTTGCACTAGTAAGCTTATATAAATAAATGGAGGGTCAATATTAGAACAAATGGGTGGTTTGGATGCATTTCACAAGGATCAAGCCAAGTGGCATTGACTTAGTCAACAATGTCAAGCTAATTGTCTTTGCAAGACTTGGTCTTTTAAATTATGGTCAAATGACCATTTCCTCCATGTCATTTTCGTCCAAGGCCATTAAGGGGGGTGACACGTGTCGCCCTCCCGTTCGTCGCAATATTTCGTTTTCCGACAAATTCCAAAATTCCGATAAATTTTTACTCGTCTCAAATCTTAACATTTGAGTTCTTACGTACGTTCTTATAAACCTATCCTGGAAATTTCCGGGGTGTAACAATGCCGCAGGTTTAGGTACGCAGTTTGGTGATCTTCAGGTGTAGGACCCTACTCAGAGTTTTTGGATAGCTCCCTCTGTTCAGGAGTTTATCTTTTGGTATAGATCCTTGATGTGCTTTTGTATGCGATTATGGGTACGGCGGGGCCTTGTCCCGTCATAGTTCAGTTTAACTCTTAGACGTCTGTATTCATATGTGGGATTGGACTCATATACAGTGTAGTGTCTTTTGATTATGTATATTATGACAGCCTTGTCGGCTTTGCCCTTGTACGTATGTTGGTTTTGAAAAAAAAAAAGAGGTGTTATTTAATTTCCGCAGTTTACTTAGTTGTTAAGGTAGAAGGGTGCCCAGGTAGGGCACCAGTCACGGGCCCGGGGTTCGGGGCATGACAGATAGTACCTTGGGATTTCTAAAAGGAAAGTTCATTTTAAATGTTTTTGAAAAGGAAGGCATGGTGTTGTCTTGAAAAGGAAGGCATGGTATTATCTTAAAAAGTAAGGCATGGTAATTGTCTTGGTTTAAAGGGAAGACATGGTATTGTCGTGATTTGCTAAAATGATGGTTTATTCATTTTATGATAATGAGAGTCAAAGAATATTCTAAACTTGCATATGTTGACTCATGATAGCTTTTCGTGCAGTGTTATATTTCTATACCACCGCGTCTCTCATTGGAGGGCCGACCATCTTATTGTGTTATTTACTTGGACGTGCTTACATGATAGAAGAATTCCATGGGCATGCTTCCACTATATTGTTCCATGGACATGCTTTCACGATGAATGAATTCCGTGGGTGTGCGGCCATGATGCGGGTTCAATTCCCGGGTGATATTATTATTCCATGGACTAGCTCTCTATGATGACATGTTCCCGATATGCAGGAATTCCACGGGCATGTTATATATTATACTTTGTGCATGCCGACAGTGATGCAGGAATTCCACGGGCATGTTATATATTACACTTGTTACATGCTGACAGTGATGGAGGAATTCCACGGGCATGCTTCTATATTGCGGGTTTAAGACCCATGGTTAGAATTGCGTAATGATTCTGAGGGCAGGTGTCCCTGATTTTGACATGATTTGCATATCTTGAAAAAGTACAGTTGACTCTCGGTGATATAGTAGTACAGTGGTACAGTGATACAGTGATATAGTAGTACAGTGGTACAGTGGTACAGAGGTATATTGATACAAGGTACAATTGACTTTTATTTTTATATGACACGGTTGGATCTGGTATTTTATTATTTTACTTGTCCCTGTCATTTCTTGGCCATCTATGATTTTAATACTGCACTTTATTTCCGTTCCATACTTAGTATTTGTTGTACTGACCCCCTTCGGGGGGCTGCGTTCATGCCCGCAGGTCTAGGTACTCAGTTGTGGATCCACGAGCTTAGGATCATTGTTTAGCATTTTGGGATAGCTCCACTGTTCCGGAGCTTGTCATTATGGCTAGGTATATTCAGGGGTACGGCGGGGCCTTATCCCGTCATAGTTTACTATCCAAAAATCTTAGAGGTCTGTATTCATATGTGGGCTGGACTGGCGTAAGTTGTATTTACATTATTGTACGGTTGTAGACCCATTCGGGTGTTATATATATTATGGAAGTCTTGCCGGCTTTGCCTTTGTTTGTTAAAAGAAAATAAAAAGTGTTATTTATCTTCCGCGGGTTACTTGTGTTGTATGGGTAGAAGGGTGCCCAGGTAGGGCACTAATCGCGGGCCCGGGGTTCGGTGCGTGACAAAAGAGATGTATTTATGGTATAACAAGTGACATGGAAAGAGTTGGAGATTTGATTGTGTATGGTTAATGAAGTAACTAAGTAATAAGCGAAATGACTTTGAAGAGGTTTAACATATCGAGGATGATTTACTTGGGGTGTGATTGATGTGGGAATACTTTAATGTCATCCAAATTTATTACGACAGTCTTATGATGCGGGTGTATCAATGATAAGTAGACAATTCAATAACGGAAATGTACATATGTTGGTGTATCGAAGATAAGCTTAGACTTGGGAGGATCGACTGGTCATATAAGAGGACACCAACCATAGTAAGGATGTGAAGAGTATATGATAAAAGAAAAGGATGTGAAGGGCGACCCTTGGTGATGAGGTCAGAGGTGGTAAGACTGCTATGAGGTTCTTATGAAAAGTTTGATTTCCATCCTACGGGGTTGAATAGTACTGAAGAGAATTTGAATGGTTCGAGCTTAGTTCGAGTGATTTTGCAAGATTTATTGATATTTCGGTATACTCTCAAGTGAGTCAGGGTGATTTCGGTCGATAGCAATGAATGTGATTTTGGGAAGAATATGGAAATTGAAGAGTTAGGATAAAGACATGTTGAATATTGAATTGGAAGGAGTAGGGTACACCTTAAGGAAAGAAAAGGATTTGAATTCGAAGCAACGTTATTACTTGAATCAAGTATTGTTATACCCCGTATTCTCAGGGTATGTATGCGAGGACGTACGTACGAGAGCACGACAGAAAAATTGGAAAGGAAGAAAGAGGTGATTCTTCCACGGAAAAAGTTTCCGGTTTTTGTAAGGAAAAATGTTCGTTGAAGGGAATTGGGTTCCCAGATTTGGAATTTGGGCTTCTTAGATTATATTAGAATTATGGAATTTTATTTTCGGAAATGGTCACGTGGGGCCCACGGGAGAAATTTACGGTTTTGTGGGGCCCACTTTGTTTTCGAGATTTTGGCCATTGTGGATATTTTCGGAAGACGTTTTATGAGGGCCAATAGGAGGGTGACACGTGTCACCCCCGCCTAGGTGGCTTGGCCGAATGACATTTGTGCACAACACCCGGTTAGAGTCGTTTTTTTGACGAAACGTTTTACATAACTTGCGAGGGGAAAATTCCGGCTATGTCTTTTCTTATTTTTGCGGATTTTTCCGAGAGACGAAACATTTTGGACCAACGGGAGGGTGACATGTGTCACCCTCACAATGGAAGCAAGTGGGGCGGCACTTGGCCGATTGAAGGGGCAAGTTGATGGTAGATATTTGTGTAGATATTTGTGAGGGTTTTAAGGAGTAGGGACTAGGGTGCACTTGGCTTGATCTTGGCCTTACACTTGCCTTGCACATGGCTTGATCTTGGCCATTGGTTGGCCTTTGGTTTTGCTATAAATACCCCCCTAAGCTTGAAGACTTCATCCATTTCTAAAATCTTCCAAGTCTTGAGTCCCTCTCCCTCCCTTTGAGTGTGTTCTCGTCCTAAGCCTTCCCCCTCCCCCCCTTGAGTGGCCTTGTGGCCGAGAGCCTCCCCCTCCCCCCTTTGTGGTGCTAGCCGTGGGGTACCCCCCCCCCTAGCCTAGTTGTTTCGTATAATACACCCCCCCTCTTGGTAGAAATACTCTCCGAGTATTGTTATAATGCCCAAAATACCTTAGCCTTTACCTTGTTGTATTCCAAAGTTACCTCTATACGTAGAGCCGGAAATACTACCTTTTGTCCTTTTAGTCTCAAACCGAAACCCTAAGGAAATCTTCATAGTTGGTTGAAGTATTTGAGTAGAAGTTGGTTAGAACTTCTAAGGGTTGTTTGGAGCGGATTGGAGCGCACGGAGTAGGAGCTAAACCTTGCTCTGGTTCGACATTATAAATTGGATAATTTTTGTCTTGTCGAGGTAAATATTCTTGTCCCTTATTGTAATTGGAGATTACATGTGGTAGGAATATATAGTTGAGGTATACTATATATAGAATCGACATTATTGTGCAATGTCTTTTGACTTAAGCTGAATTTAAAGAGAATCAACTGTAATTACATGGGTGTATTCAGATGAACTTGGGTAACATTGTTGTGTAGTAGAATGGTACACGTCCAGGTTAGGCGTGTAAACCCCACTGGTTGGCTTGGTGGCGGCCTCGATAGAGAGAGGAGATTTACTGTTGTTGCGGGAGAAGTCTTGCCGAATTTTCTATAGAGAAATGGAACCTTGTGTTTTGAAGTTAATAGATGTTTGTGACCTTTTTAGGTGAAAGTACTAAGAGTAGCGTATTCTACTTTAGGAGTGGAAAGGGCTAGCAAGGTTGTAGTACTTGGAGCATTTTGCTTATTGTCGATACTATGCGAGGTATGTGAACCTCTTCCTATCTCTTCTAGCATGATATGTGGGAACTATGTAGTACGGTAGACATACATGTGTTAATTGTATTTGATTGTTGTAAAACATAAAGTGTTATAACGGCTTTATGGGAAGTTGGTTATAACAGCTTTATGTAGGTAAGAAAATGGGTTGTGTCTTTTAAAGGATAACTGATTTGATTTATAAGCGGCTTAGGCGTTATAATAAAACTTGAAGTATTTCAAAAGATTTATGAATCGTTTTGAAAGAAGTGTAATCTTGTGTTTTGAAAACTTAAGAGTTATGCTAGCTTTATGGGAAGTTAGGTATAACGGCTTAAGAATGTTTTCTTGATTTGAAATCGAATGTGTATCGACAAACCACTGCGATATAAAAGGAAAATGTACTGACTAATGAATTGTATTATTAAAACCAGTAGAAACCTCCATCTGCATAGTAACTATGATAAGACAAAATGATATTACATTGTCTAGATCCTGGGGGCTGTAATAAGAAGGTTGTAAACAAGACTCACATACTCTCAGGTGAGACCTATATTACTCAATTGTTCTAAAAGGAATCAAGTGATTAAGTTTGGGAACTATGAAACCATTTGAAAATGAGAAGCTTGAGTAATTGAAACTAGGCAAGCTGGAACTTAGGAAAGAATGTTGTTACTTGATTTTGAAAAGGAATGTGGGTTGGTCATTCTAATACTACGGTATCGGGTGACTTTTATAAAGTAATGGATCTCTTTTAAAAGAACTTAACGTATGTAGTACTTTGGGGTTAAAAACCGGACTTTGGCATAAAATGAAAGTACTTTGAGTTGTGTGAAACTTGCCTATGCTTGTTGTTGTGAAACTTGCCTATGCTTGTTGTTGTGAAACTTGCCTATGCTTGTGATGATAGCCTTTGTTGTGCAAGTGTGGTATTTACGTATTCTGGCGTCTCTCGATAGAGGCGGTCGACTTATTGAGAACTTACTTGGGCGTCTTTGGCGGTGATGGAGAATTCCACGGGTATGTTTCCATTTTGATTCTTGTCTTGTTGTTGATATCACATGGACATGTCTACCGTCTGATTCCGGGGCATGCGGCCGTGCGGCGGGTTGATTACCGATATATGGTTATTCTTGCAACATGGGCGTGTCTGCCGTCTGATATTCCGGGCATGTGGCCGTGCGGCGGGGTTGACCACCCAGTATATTGTTATTGAGGTTACATGGGCATGTCTACACCGTCACGATGTCCGGGCATGTGGCCATGCGGCCTTGTTATTGTTGCATCATGGACATGTCTACCGTCTGATTAGGGGCATGCACGTGATGCGAACATGATGGATGTTGTGGGCGTGAGACCCGTAGTTATATTTGAGTGGTGACTTTGAGGCGTGAGTCCACGACTTGGCTACTTTTATGTTGCGTCTTGTATTTTGGTTATCATACATGTCTCTGTCACACTCGGGGTGCCTTACCGCGATAAATACATCGAGAGAAAAATCAGCGGAACATAAAACATGAGTCATTATACAAGAGATATAATAAATAAAGCAACCAAAAGCGGTTGCCTTAGTATATCATAAAATTAATCCTTTTACAACCTAAGATATGACTATGACCGCCATACCACGAATGTACAAGAACTTACAACTCAAGATAAGCCTCGGAGAAGCGGAGCTTGAATCTGTTGAATGATCCTATGGCGAGATCCACGGCCGATGTACCTCTACTGCGGCATGAGCGCGGCCCGAGGTCGATGTACCAAGTATGTGGTAAATGAAATCATACTAGTCTATATAAAGCGGGAGACATGTATGATAACCAAACTACGATTCACATAAAGCGATCATCACTCGATATAACTATGGGTCTCGCGCCCATCAATCGAATCATCGGTGTAGACATGTCCATGTGACCTCAACAACAAGACAGCAATCCAGATGGAAGCATACGTGCGCTACGCGTCGTGTCGGTATGTCAAAGAAACAATAAGACAACTTTCCAAATGGACGCGCTACGCGTCGTGTCGGTATGTCGGAGGAAACAATAGAGGCATTCCAAATGGGCGCATACGTGCGCTACGCGTCGTGTCGATATGTCCAAAAGGAAATCACAAGGCGATAATCAAAATGGAAACATACGCTACGCATCGTGTCGATATATCCAGCGATTAACCACAAGACCTTAAATGGAAGCATGCGCTACGCGTCGTGTCGGTATGTCCAAAGTGATTAACAACAATAATACTATCATGGAATTTCTCGCCAGCAAGCGCGTCCAAGTAAGTTCTCAACAAGTCAACCGACCTCCATCGAAATACAACGCTTTGCACAACAAAGGTTATCACAATAAGCATAGCCAAGCACAACAAGCATAGGCAAGTTTCACAACAACACAAAGTACTTTCATTTTATACCAAAGTCCGGTTTTAACCCCAAAGTACTACATCGTAAGTTCTTTTAAAAGAGATCCATTTCTTTTATAAAAGTCACCCGATACGTAGTATTAGAATGACCAACCCACCTTCCTTTTCAAAACCAAGTAACAACATTCTTTTCCTAAGTTCCGGTTGCCTAGTTTGATTACTCAAGCTTCTCATTTTCAAATGGTTTCATAGTTCCCAAACTTAATCACTTGATTCCTTTTTAGAACAATTAAGTAACATATGTCATATCGTGAGTAGTTTATTCTTGGTTATAACGATCTTATTACAAAGAACATGATCTAGAAAATGTAATATCATTTTGTCTCATCTTAGCTTCATGCGGATGGAGGTTTCTGTTTTAATACAACACATCATTATTCAATACATTTTCCTTTTATTAAGATACACATTCGACTCCGAAATCGAACATTATCCCTTTAAAACCAAGTACTCATTACTCACGAATGAGGTTTCACAAACATCCACATTAAAACAAATAAGTTAAGTCTCTTATCTTATAAGATCAAGTCTCTTAACTTCTAACGTCGATAAACCATTTTCACTTACATAAGGTCGTTATAACTAACTTCCCATAAAGCTATTATAACACCATATGTTTTAACCAACCAAATCACTTAGCACATGCGTCTGGTACTACATAGTTCACAACAATCATGCTAGAAAAGATAGGAAGAGGTTCACATACCTACGATTTATCGACAATAAGCAAAATGCTCCAAGTACTACAACCTTGCTAGCCCTTTCCACTCTGAGTAGAATACGCTACTCTTAGTACTTTCACCTATAAAGGTCACAAACGTCTATTAACCCCAAAACATAAGTTTCTATCTTTCTATAGAAAATTAATCTCTCCTCTATCTTTACCGTCTAACGGGCGTGTACAATTCTATGTAAATCTGATTTAGTTCATTCTTAATTCTTGGGCTTAAGTCAAAAGACATTGCGAATACTAAGTATAGTTCCATATATAGTATACTTCAACTATATATCCTAACAAACATGTAATTTCCAATTACAATAGAGGACAAGATAATTACCTCGATAAGCCCAAAATTATCCGAGTTTAATGTCGCTCTGAGCAAGGTTTAGCTCGCGCTCAAACCACTCCAAACAACCCTTAGAAGTTCTAACCAACCTACTCAATTACTTCAACCAAAAGATTTCCTTGGGTTTCGGTTTGAGACTAAAGGACAAAGGTAGTATTTTGACTCTACGTAAAGAGGTATCTTTGGAATACTACAAGGTACAAGGCTAAGGTATTTTGGGCATTATAACAATACTAGGGAGTATTTCTATACCACAACAAGGGTATTATACGAAAACAACTATAGCACCACAAAGGGGACAGGCCACAAGGAGGAGGAGAGAGGCTTGGGGCGAGAGCTACTAGAGGAGGAGGGATTTCAAGACTTAGACAAAGTGAGGTGAATGAATAAGTCTTCGGTATTTATAGCAAACCCCAATGGCCAAGATCTAGCCAAGTGCAAGGCAAGTGTAAGGCCAAGATCAAGCCAAGTGCACCCTAGACCCTACTCCTAAACCCTCACAAATATCTACACAAATATCACTTGCCCACATTGTAGGGTGACCTCCGTTGGTCGAATGTTTCGTCTCTCGGAAAAATCCGCAAAAACAAAAGCGACATAGCCGGAATTTTCCGCCCGTTCGCAAAGCGTTTAGTGTTGTGCCCAAATGTAAAATCGGCCAAGGGTGCCACATGGGGTGACACGTGTCGCCAGAATATTTCGTCTTAGAAAATATCCAATTTCTGAAATCTCAAAAACAAAGCAAAACGTAAATTTCTCCGTGGGCTGACCATTTCAAATAAAATTCCATAATTCTCTAATATTCGAAGTCCGAATACCAAATGGAATCAATTCCGTTAACGAACCTTTTCCTTCACGAAACTTTTAGTGGAAAAATCACCTCTTTCTTCTTTCCAATCTTTATTCTCGTGCGTCGTCCTCGCATACATACTGAAATACGGTATAACATTCTCCCTCGCCGAAACATTAGTCCGAATGTTCCTTCTACGGATATCGAAGAAGCTCTTCTAACAAATTGCCAACGAAATAACCACGTTATCTTCCTTCCTTACTCGTCGTGCCCTTCTCGAACACTTGAACTCTTCTAGCATCGTATCGCTTCCCAAAACCTTGGAGTCACCACCTCGAACTTGGTCATCTTACTAACCTCGAACTTCCTTAAGGCCATTCCGGCCTTACGAACGCTTCTGGTGAGACGCGTCCACGAACTCATACGATGATCATACAAACTTGGGCCTAGCATCCTCGTGACCCTACCACCTCGCGGGACCACCCAGGACCCAATTCTCACCTGGTTGACCCGTATCACGTCCTCAACCCGACCAGCGTGCCAAACTCTTGTTCCCGATCCGGAACAATCTTACTAATTCCGTCATGAAAGCCACCACTTCCATCTCACACTACCCACGGACTTATCACAAATAAATCCCGTATACTACTACTCGATAAAGTCAAACATAAAAGCGAATCTTTAATCTCAAGACGACCTTACCCAAGGTCTCGATCGTGACATAGTCTAAGGTTCATACTTACCATGCCCCATACGTAACCTCCCAACTAAACATGTTTTCAAACTCACAATATCACAATGCTATCCGTACATAGCACACAATAATGAGATCATCATAACAAGCGTACCAAAACTCTAGAGGTTAAGGATATACGGAGCTCTTGCTCCTCTAATCATAGGCATGAAGGTGATAAACCAGTCGTAACATCCGCGCTTCCCTTGGTGAAAAATGGCCAAACAAACTCCCAATCTAGCACGACACTCTCCAAAATGGAGTCTACCACGATGGTCGAGGTAGGGGTGGCTTTGGTTAACACCTGGCTGCCGAAAATCTGAACCTGGAGAGGCGGTGGAGGACCGGGGTATATAACTAGTTTGCTGCCGGGCGGTCCGCCTCGAAAGCCACCAAAGGACCTGCGTGCCGCCCTCTTCTCCTGATCCTCCGTGCCTCGCATCCTGGTGCATGAGCTGCGTGCGGGCAATGGAAAACACCGCACAAGACTCGCCATATAATCATCAAGCGGTGGCGTGGCGATGCACCCTATCCTGCGCGAGGACATATCGAGCCAAAGAATCGAACTCGACATTGTACTCGCCTCTCTGTCTCGGTAACAAAAATGCCGTGCCCTCCTCATCTGCGGAGGCAAGAAGTGCGTGAGAAAGCCCGAAAACTCATCCCATCTGCCATGCTCTCCCGAAAGCTCCGTGAATCAAACCAATCGGTATCACCGAACCAAAGGTCCGGTCTCTGAAGCCTTGATCACCCGCGTGATCGATGAACTCCTGCGGATCATCCTCGAGCCTCGACGTAAAACTCAAAGTGGTGAACCTCCTGCCCCGGTGTGGGGTGGAGGCTCGTAGTCTCAGCACAACCTGTATCTCACTCGGAGGCATAATCGGTAAAAAGCGAGATCGTGCACGATCTCGGAATGAGAAGAATGAAACCAATCCTAAATGTCCTATAGCCTCACGATTATAGATGTGGTGCCTGACACGATAATCAAGACTCTACTAGACCGCGATAGACACTTTCAGGATTAAGATACCACTATGTCACGCCCCGAAAATCGGGCGTGACGTGCCTTACCAAAATCAGCGGAACATAAAACATGAGTCATTATACAAGAGATATAATAAATAACAACCAAAGCGGTTGCCTTGTATATACATAAAACTTTAATCCTTTTACAACTAAGATATACATGACTATGGCGAATGTACAAGAACTTACAACTCGGGGAACACCTACAAAAGATAAGCCTCGAGAAAGCGGAGCTTGTGATCTGGCGAGGATCACGGCCGACCTCTACTGCGGCGTGAGCAGTATGTGAAGTCAGTAAATGAAATCATACTAGTCTATATAAAGCGAGACATGTATGATAACCAAACTATCATCACTCGATATAACTATGGGTCTCGCGCCCAAACATCAATCGCGCGTGCGAGAATCCGGTGTAGACATGTCCATGTGACCTCAACAACAAGAAATCGGATGGAAGCATACGTGCGCTACGCATCGTGTCGGTATGTCCAAAGGAAACAATAAGACAACTTTCCAAATGGGCGCGCTACGCATCGTGTCGGTATGTCGAGAGAAACAATAGGACGGCATTCCAAATGGGCGACGCATCGTGTCGGTATGTCCAAAAGGAAATCCTGGCGATAATCAAAATGGAAACATACATATCAGCGATTAACCACAAGACCTTAACCAAAATGGAAGCATATGTCCAAAGTGATTAACAACAATAATACTATCAGCGGCGTGCGGTGGAATTTCTCCGGTAAGTTCTCAACAAGTCAATCCTCCATCGCGGTAAAATACAACGCTTTGCACAACAAAGGTTATCACAATAAGCATAGCCAAGCTTACAACAAGCATAGGCAAGTTTCACAACAACACAAAGTACTTTCATTTTATACCAAAGTCAGGTTTTAACCCCAAAGTACTACATCGTAAGTTCTTTTAAAGAGATCCATTTCTTTTATAAAAGTCACCCGATACGTAGTATTAGAATGACCAACCCACCTTCCTTTTCAAAACCAAGTAACAACATTCTTTTCCTAAGTTCCGGTTGCCTAGTTTGATTACTCAAGCTTCTCATTTTCAAATGGTTTCATAGTTCCCAAACTTAATCACTTGATTCCTTTTAGAACAATTAAGTAACATATGTCATATCGTGAGTAGTTTATTCTTAGTTATAACGATCTTATTACAGGCGTGATCTAGAAAATGTAATATCATTTTGTCTCATCTTAATGGAGGTTTCTCTGGTTTAATACAACACATCATTATTCAATACATTTTCCTTTTATTAACACACATTCGACTAAATCGGTAAAACATTATCCCTTTAAAAACCAAGTACTCATTACTCACGAATGAGGTTTCACACAAACATCCACATTAAAACAAATAAGTTAAGTCTCTTATCTTATAAGATCAAGTCTCTTAACAAACCATTTTCACTTACATAAGGTCGTTATAACTAACTTCCCATAAAGCTATTATAACACCATATGTTTTAACCCAACCAAATCACTTAGCACGTACTGCATTACATAGTTCACAACAATCATGCTAGAAAAGATAGGAAGAGGTTCATACCTGATTTATCGACAATAAGCAAAATGCTCCAAGTACTACAACTCACTTTCCACTCCTCGAGTAGAATCGCTACTCTTAGTACTTTCACTATAAAGGTCATTAACCCCAAAACATAAGTTTCTATCTTTCTATAGAAAATTAAATCTCCTCTATCGGCCAACCGGGGGTTTTACACGTCTAACCGGACGTGTACAATTCTACACAAATGTAAATACAGTTTAGTTCGATTCTTAATTCTTGGGCTTAAGTCAAAAGACATTGCGAATACTAAGTATAGTTCCATATAGTATACTTCAACTATATATCCTAACAAACATGTAATTTCCAATTACAATAGAGGACAAGATAATTACCTCGATAAGCCCAAAATTATCCGAGTTTAATGTCGCTCAAGGTTTAGCTCGCTCCAAACCACTCCAAACAACCCTTAGAAGTTCTAACCAACTTCTACTCAATTACTTGACCAACTATGAAGATTTCCTTAGGGTTTGGTTTGAGACTAAAAAGGACAAAAGGTAGTATTTAGGACTCTACGTAAAGAGGTATCTTTGGAATACTACAAGGTACAAGGCTAAGGTATTTTGGGCATTATAACAATACTAGGGAGTATTTCTATACCACAACAAGGGGTATTATCTGAAACAACTAGGCTGGTACCATGCTAGCACCAGGGCCTTCTCGGCCAAAGGCCACAAGGCGGAGGGAGGGGGTGAGGATGAGGACTTGCGCTACTAGATGGAGGGGAGGGATTTCTAGACTTAGACAAAGTGAGGAGTGAATGAATAAGTCTTCGGTATTTATAGCAAACCCAGGCCAACCAATGGCCAAGATCTAGCCAAGTGCAAGGCAAGTGTAAGGCCAAGATCGCCAAGTGCACCTAGACCCTACTCCTTAAAACCCTCACAAATATCTACACAAATATCAAGCCCAACTTGGGTGACACAATGTTTCGTCTCTCGGAAAAATCCGCAAAAACAAAACGACATGGCGGAATTTTGTGTTGTGCCCAAATGTAAAATCGGCGGGTGACACGTGTCGCCCCGATTCGCGAATATTTCGTCTTAAAATATCCAATTAAATCTCAAAAACAAAGCGGGCCAGTAAATTTCTCTGGGCCCACGTGACCATTTCCAAAATAAAATTCCATAATTCTCTAATATTCAGAAGTCGAATACCGAATCAATTCCCGTTAACGAACCTTTTTCCTTGGAAACTTTTAGTGGAAAAATCACCTCTTTCTTCCTTTCCAATCTTTCTATTCTCCTCGCATACATACTCTGGAAATACGGTATAACACCTTTTTAGGCTATTATGATTTCATTCTGATGTTGTGATTTCACATACTTGGTACTGTTATCTTGACCTCGCCCGAAACTGCGTTCATCTGCGGTAAGTACGTCGGTCGTGGATCCCCGCTCTTAGGATCTCATTTCAGCGTGTTGGAAAGCTCCGTTCCGTCGGAGGCTTATCTTTGGTATGTTTCCCTGAGTTGTAGGTTCTTGTACATTCAGGGGTATGGCGGGGCCCTGTCCCGTCATAGTTGTTGTAAATCTTAGAGTGCAGCCTTTTGTTGTGGCGGGGTTTGTAAAAGGATAAGCTGCTCGGGTTTTTATGTATATATCTTGAAGGCAATTGTTTTGGTTGCTTTGTTTATTTATCATGTCTCTCATTTCATGATTAAAGTTTTTATTTCCATTTGGTTTTCTCGATGTTGTATCGCTAAGTGCGGGGTAAGGCACGATCACGGGCGATTTACGGGGCGTTACAAGTGGTATCGAGCGATTAGTCCTCGGAAAGTGTCTGACCGTGTCTAGTAGAGTCTTGATTATCGGTGTGTTGTGCACCACATCTATGTCGGAGGCTATAGGACATGTAAGTTGGTTTCTATTCTTCTCATTACGAGATCGTGCCTTAGAGTGAGTTGTAAGTTGGACCCCTCGGCGTATCTCGTTTTACGATTATGCCTCGCGCCAAGGCAGCGAGCCCGAGAGAAGGGCAAGGCAGCGAGGAGCTGCTAGTGGGATCTGAGAGAATGCAGCGCGAGCGGTCGATACGAGGCAGCCTTCCGACGGCGAGTTTGCGACGCCGCCCGGCCAGCGAGTTTAGAACGCGGCCGTGGGCGTGAGACTACGATGCACGAGCCTCCGGTCCCGATGCGGAAGCGAGGGAGATGGGTCACAAGAGATGGCGATTATTGGCGAGGTTGTGGCGAATATGAGCAGTGAATCGGCGATTCGGTTCAGGCCTGTGGTGCGCCCGAGCGAATAGTTTGAGGCTACGGGACTTTACGAGTTGTAGCCCGCGAGTTTTATGGGTGAGGCACGAGGATGATCCGCAGGAGTTCATCCGTCGATTCTGAGAGATCGTGCGGGTGATCAAGGCTTGAGACCGAGTCTGTGACGCCGGTTCGCATCGGTGCGTGATACCGCGATCGATTAGTTTGATTCGTGGGAGCTTTCGGGAGAGCATGCACCTCAGCGATATGGGATGAGTTTTTGGGGCTTTTCTCATGCACTTCTTGCCTCCGCGGATGAGGAGGGCACGGGCCGACAAATTTTTGTTCTTGAGACGAGAGGCGACCGGGAAGTACAATGTCGAGTTCGATTCTTTGGCTCGATATGTCCTGCGCTTGTTGCGAATATGGAGGATAGGGTGCATCGCTCGTCACGGCTAGATGATTATATGGTGAGTCTTGTGCGGGTGTTTCTCTTCAGGGCATGGACATTGCCGCATTCGAGCTCGTGCGCTTGGAGTGCGAGGCGCGAAGATCGGCAGGTGGACGGCTTTCGAGAAGAAGGCCAAGACGGCGGATATTTTGGCGACTTTCGAGGCGGACCGCCTCGGCCGAACTAGTTATGTACCTCCGCCATTGCAGAGTGGTCCTCCGCAGCCGGGACCCAGGATATTCGGGAAGCGGTCGGGGCTCCCGAGTTTGAATGTTCGGGGAGTAGGGTGTTGGCGGATCGATCACCCTACCTCGGTGTGGTCGATGTAGTAGACCGCATTTCGGGGCGTGTCGTAGTACCAAGGTCGCTTGTTATTCTTGCGGCCAACAGGGCCATATGACGAGACTGTCCGACCGAGTAGCGGTGGGATAGCCTGACTACTAGAGCGATTGCGGGCCACGGTAGAGTCGCGGTGGAAGTTCGATTTTAGCGGTCCTTGAACCGCCTAGTTTGAGTATATCCTTAACCTGTAGATACTTGTATGTATTGATGTTAATGATGTGTTAAGTGTTATGTTCGGATAGCTTTGTGCTAAATGTGATTTAGACACACAGTTATTGTAGAAGGGTAAGTATGGGGCATGGTAAGTGTGAACCACTGGTATCACGATTGAGACCTTAGAGGTAAGGTCGTCTTGAGTAAAAGATTCGCTTTATGTTTGACCTTTATCAGAGTGCGTAGTATACGTGGGTTTTATTTGTGTGATAAGTCCATGGGTAGTGTGAGATGGAAGTGGTAGCTTTCATGATGTGATTTAGCGAGATTGTTAGTGTCGGGAACGAGGGCGTGACGCGATTGTCTGTCGGGTTGAGGACGTGATACGGGTCAACTCGTAGCCCGGATTAAGGTGGGGTTAGTTCTGGGTGGTCCCGCCAGGTGGTAGGGTCACGAGGATGCTAGGCCCAAGTTTGTATGATCATCGTATGAGTTCGTGGATGCGTCCGACCAGAAGCGGTTCGTAAAGGCCGGGAATGGCCTTAAGAAAGTTTCAGGTTAGTAAGATGACCAAGTTTGGAGGTAGTGACTCCAGAGATTTTTGGGAACGGAAGTAATGGTGAAGTATGGTACGTACTGGGAGAGTTCAAGTGTTCGAGAAGGGCACGACGAGTAAGGAAGGAAGAGAACGTGTGTTATTTCGTGGCCAAGCTGTGGCGTTGACAACTTGTTAGAGGAACTTCATCGATATCCGTCTTGAGAAGGAACATTCGGGACGAATGTTTCTAAGGAGGGGAGAATGTTATACCCGTATTCTCGTGGTATGTATGCGAGGGCGTGCGTGCGAGCACGACGAAAAATTGGAAAGGAAGAAAGAGGTGATTCTTCCACGGAAAAAGTTTCCGGTTTTGTAAGGAAAAATGTTCGTTGAAGGGTGGGTTCCCAGTTTGGAATTTGGGCTTCTTAGATTATATTAGAATTATGGAATTTTATTTTGGAAATGGTCACGTGGGGCCACGGAGAAATTCTGATTTTGTAGGGCCACTTTGTTTTGAGATTTTGGCCATTGTGGATATTTTTGGAAGGCGTTTTATGAGGGCCAATAGGAGGGTGACACGTGTCACCCGCCTAGGTGGCTTAGTAGAATGACATTTGTGCTGACACTTTGCGGTTAAGTCGTTTTTGACGAAGCGTTTTACATAACTGCGAGGAAAATTCTATGTCTTTTCTTATTTTTGCGGATTTTTCCGAGAGGCGAAACATTTTGGACCAACGGGAGGGTGACATGTGTCACCCTCAATGAAACAAGTGGGGCGACACTTGGCGATTGAAGGGCAAGTTGATGGTAGATATTTGTGTAGATATTTGTGAGGGTTTTAAGGAGTAGGGACTAGGGTGCACTTGGCTTGATCTTGGCCTTACACTTGCCTTGCACATGGCTTGATCTTGGCCATTGGTTGGCCTTTGGTTTTCTATAAATACCCCTAAGCTTGAAGACTTCATCCATTCCTAAAATCTTCCAAGTCTTGAGTCCTCTCCCTCCCTTTGAGTGTGTTCTCGTCCTAAGCCTTCCCTCCCCCTGAGGTGGCCTTGTGGCGAGAGCCTCCCTCCCCCTGTGGTGCTAGCGTAGGGTACCCCACAGCCTAGTTGTTTCGTATAATACACCACTCTTGGTAGAAATACTCTCAGAGTATTGTTATAATGCCCAAAATACCTTAGCCTTTACCTTGTTGTATTCCAAAGTTACCTCTATCGTAGAGCAGGAAATACTACCTTTTGTCCTTTTAGTCTCAAACCGAAACCTAAGGAAATCTTCATAGTTGGTTGAAGTATTTGAGTAGAAGTTGGTTAGAACTTCTAAGGGTTGTTTGGAGGCGGATTGGAGCGCACGGAGTAGGAGCTAAACCTTGCTCGGGATCGACATTATAACTTGGATAATTTTGGGATTGTCGAGGTAAATATTCTTGTCCCTTATTGTAATTGGAGATTACATGTGGTAGGAATATATAGTTGAGGTATACTATATATAGAACTGAACATTATTGTCGTGATGTCTTTTGACTTAAGCTGAATTTAAAGAAGAGAATCGAATCAGTAATTACATAGGTGTATTCTGATGAACTTGGTAGCATTGTTGTGTAGTAGAATGGTACACGTCAGGTTAGACGTGTAAACCCCACCAGTTGGCTTGGTAGCCGGCCTCGATAGAGGAGGAGATTTCTGTTGTGCGGGAGAGTCTTTGCCAATTTTACGTAGAAATGGAACCTTGTGTTTGAAGTTAATAGCGTTTGTGACCTTTTTAGGTGAAAGTACTAAGAGTAGCGTATTCTACTTGAGGAGTGGAAAGGGCTAGCAAGGTTGTAGTACTTGGAGCATTTTGCTTATTGTCGATACTCATCGCGAGGTATGTGAACCTCTTCCTATCTCTTATAGCATGATATGTGTGAACTATGTAGTACGGTAGACGTACATGTGTTAATTGTATTTGATTGTTGTAAAACATAAAGTGTTATAACGGCTTTATGGGAAGTTGGTTATAACAGCTTTATGTAGGTAAGAAAATGGGTTGTGGCTTTTAAAGTATAACTGATTTGATTTATAAGCGGCAGGCGTTATAATAAAACTTGAAGTATTTCAAAAGATTTATGAATCGTTTTGAAAGAAGTGTAATCTTGTGTTTTGAAAACTTAAGAGTTATGCTAGCTTTATGGGAAGTTAGGTATAACGGCTTAAGAATGTTTCTTGATTTGAAATCGAATGTGTATCGACAAACCAACTGCGATATAAAAGGAAAATGTCTTGACTAATGAATTGTATTATTAAAACCGTAGAAACCTCCATCTGCATAGAAACTAAGATAAGACAAAATGATATTACATTTTCTAGATCATGGCTGCTGTAATAAGAATGTTGTAAACAAGAATAACCTACTCTCACGTGAGACATATATTACTCAATTGTTCTAAAGGAATCAAGTGATTAAGTTTGGGAACTATGAAACCATTTGAAAATGAAGCTTGAGTAATTGAAACTAGGCAAAGCGGAACTTAGGAAAGAATGTTGTTACTTGATTTTGAAAAGGAATGTGGGTTGGTCATTCTAATACTACGGTATCGGGTGACTTTTATAAAAGTAATGGATCTATTTTAAAAGAACTTAACGTATGTAGTACTTTGGGGTTAAAAACCGGACTTTGGCATAAAATGAAAGTACTTTGAGTTGTGTGAAACTTGCCTATGCTTGTTGTTGTGAAACTTGCCTATGCTTGTTGTTGTGAAACTTGCCTATGCTTGTGATGATAGCCTTTGTTGTGCAAGTGTGGTATTTCGTATTCGCGTCTCTCGATAGAGGCGGTCGACTTGTTGAGAACTTACTTGGACGTCTTTGGCGGTGATGGAGAATTCCACGGGTATGTTTCCATTTTGATTCTTGTCTTGTTGTTGATATCACATGGACATGTCTACACCGTCTGATTCGGGCATGCGGCCGTGCGGGGGTTGATTACCGATATATGGTTATTATCGCAACATGGGCGTGTCTACACCGTCTGATATTCGGGGCATGTGGCCATGCGGCGGGGTTGACCACCCGATATATTGTTATTGAGGTTACATGGGCATGTATCTGCCGTCTGATTCGGGGCATGTGGCCATGCGGCCTTGTTATGTGTTGCATCATGGACATGTCTACCGTCACGATATTCGGGCATGCGGCCATGATGCGAACATGATGGATGTTGTGGGCGTGAGACCCATAGTTATATTTGAGTGGTGACTTTGAGGGCGTGAGTCCCTGACTTGACTGCTTTTATGTTGCGTACTGTATTTTGGTTATCATACATGTCTCACCTTTTTAGGCTATTATGATTTCATTTCTGATTTGTGATTTCACATACTTGGTACTGTTGTAATGACCTCCTTGAGGCTGCGTTCATCTGCGCGGTAGAGTACATCGGTCGTGGATCCCCGCTCTTAGGATCTCATTTCAGCGTGTTGGAAAGCTCCGTTCCGTCGGAGGCTTATCTTTGGTATGTTTCCCTGAGTTGTAGGTTCTTGTACATTCAGGGGTATGGCGGGGCCCTGTCCCGTCATAGTTGTTGTAAATCTTAGAGTGCATGCCTTTGTTGTGGCGGGGTTTGTAAAAGGATTAAACTGTTCGGGTTTTATGTATATATACTGAAGGCAACTGTTTTGGTTGGCCTGTTTATTTATCATGTCTCTCATTTCATGATTAAAGTTTTTATTTCCGCTGGTTTTCTCTGATGTTGTATCGCTAGGGTGCCCGGGGTAAGGCACCAGTCACGGGCCCGGTTACGGGACGTTACAAGTGGTATCAGAGCAGTTAGTCCTCGGAAAGTGTCTACAGACCGTGTCTAGTAGAGTCTTGATTATCGGTGTGTTGTGCACCACATCTATAATCAGGAGGCTATAGGACATGTAGGATTGGTTTCTATTCTTCTCATTCTGAGATCGTGCCTTAGAGCTGAGTTGTAAGTTGGACCCCTCTGACGTATCTCGTTTTTACCAGTTATGCCTCCGCGCAAGGCAACGAGCCGAAGGGCAAGGCGGCCGAGGAGCTGCTAGTGGGATCTGAGAGAAATGCGAGCGCGAGCGGTCGAGACTGAGATAGTGCTTGGCGGCGAGTTTAGCGCGCCGCCCGGCCTAGCGAGGTTTAGAGCGCGGCCGTGGCTGATGAGACTACAATACTGAGCCTCGGTCCACGATGCGGAAGCGGGAGATGGGTCACAAGGAGATGGCGATTATTGGCGAGTTGTGGCGAATATGAGAGCAGTGGATCTGGCGATTCGGTTCAGCGGCGCAGTGGTGCACCGAGCGAATAGTTTTAGGCTACGGGACTTTACGAGTTGTAGCCCGCGAGTTTTATGGGTCGAGGCACGAGGATGATCGCGAGTTCATCCGTCGATTCTGAAGGATCATGCGGGTGATCAAGGCTTGAGACCGAGTCTGTGACGCCGGTTCGCATCGGTGCGTGATACGCGATCGATTGGTTTGATTCGTGGGAGCTTTCGGGAGAGCATGCACCTCCAGCGTATGGGATGAGTTTTGGGGCTTTTCTCACGCACTTCTTGCCTCCGCGGATGAGAGGAGACGCGGGCGACAAATTTTTATTCTTGAGACGAGAGGCGCCGTCGGGAGTACAATGTCGAAGTTCGATTCTTTGGCTCGATATGTCCACTGCGCTTGTTGCGAGTATGGAGGATAGGGTGCATCGCTACGTCACGGGCTAGATGATTATATGGCGAGTCTTGTGCGGGTGTTTCTCTTGGTAGGGCATGGACATTGCCGCATTCGTGCTCATGCACTTGGGTGCGAAGCGCGAAGATCGGCAGGTGGACCGCTTTCAGAAGAAGGCCAAGACGGCCGGATATTTTGGCGACTTTCGGCGGACCGCCTCGGCAGACTAGTTATGTACCTCCGCCATTGCGAGTGGTCCTCCGCGACGCCGGGACCCAGGATATTCGAGGCGGTCGGGGCTCCCGGAGTTTGAGATGTTGAGGAGTAGGGTGTTGGCGGATCGATCACCCTACCTCGGTGTGGTCGATGTAGTAGACCGCATTTGAAGTGTCGTAGTACGAGGAGCTTGTTATTCTTGCGGCCAACGGGGCCATATGACGAGAAGGCTGTCCGACTGGGTAGCGGCGGTAGGATAGCGCAGACTACTAGGCATTTGCGGGCCACGGTAAGTCGCGGTGGAAGTTCGATTTTAGCGGTCCTTGAACCGCCTAGTTTGGTATATCCTTAACCCTGTAGATACTTGTATGTATTGATGTTAATGATGTGTTAAGTGTTATGTTCGGATAGCTTTGTGCTAAATGTGATCTAGACACCTGGTTATTGTAGAAGGGTAAGTATGGGGGCATGGTAAGTGTGAACCCTGGTATCACGATTGAGACCTTAGAGGTAAGGTCGTCTTGAGTAAAAGATTCGTTTTATGTTTGACCTTTATCAGAGTGCGTAGTATACGTGGGTTTTATTTGTGTGATAAGTCCATGGGTAGTGTGAGATGGAAGTGGTAGCTTTCATGATGTGATTTAGCGAGGATTGTTCGTGTCGGGAGCGAGGGCTTGACGCGATTGTGGGTCGGGTTGAGGACGTGATACGGTCAACCCGTAGCCGGATTAAGGTGGGGTCAGTTCTGGGTGGTCCTCCAGGTGGTAGGGTCACGAGGATGCTAGGCCCAAGTTTGTATGATCATCGTATGAGTTCGTGGGCGCGTTCGACCGAGCGGTTCGTAAAGGCCGGAAATGGCCTTAAGGAAGTTTGAGGTTAGTAAGATGACCAAGTTTGGAGGTAGTGACTCCAGAGATTTTTGGGAACGGAAGTAATGACTGAAGTATGGTACGTACTGGGAGAGTTCAAGTGTTCGAGAAGGGCACGACGAGTAAGGAATGAAGAGAACGTGTGTTATTTCGTGGCCAAGCTGTGGCGTTGACAACTTGTTAGAGGAACTTCATCGATATCCGTCTTGAGAAGGAACATTCGGGACGAATGTTTCTAAGGAGGGGAGAATGTTATACCCCGTACTCTCGTGGTATGTATGCGAGGGCGTCGTCACGAGAGCCGAGAGAAAAATTGGAAAGGAAGAAAGAGGTGATTCTTCCACGGAAAAAGTTTCGGTTTTGTAAGGAAAATGTTCGTTGAAGGAATTGGGTTCCCAGATTTGGAATTTGGTCTTATTAGATTATATTAGAAGTATTGAATTTTATTTTGGAAATGGTCACGTGGGGCCCACTGAGAAATTTACTGGTTTTGTGGGCCCACTTTGTTTTGAGATTTTGGCCATTGTGGATATTTTTGGAAGACGTTTTATGAGGGCCGATAGGAGGTGACACGTGTCACCCCGCCAGTGGCTTGGCGAATGACATTTGTGCACAACACGGTTAAGTCGTTTTTGACTAAACGTTTTACATAACTTGCGAGGGGAAAATTCCGGCTATGTCTTTTCTTATTTTTGCGGATTTTTCCGAGAGACGAAACATTTTGGACCAACGGGAGGGTGACATGTGTCACCCTCACAATGGAAGCAAGTGGGGCGACTTGGCGATTGAAGGCAAGTTGATGGTAGATATTTGTGTAGATATTTGTGAGGTTTTAGGAGTAGGGACTAGGGTGCACTTGGCTTGATCTTGGCCGTACACTTGCCTTGCACATGGCTTGATCTTGGCCATTGGTTGGCCTTTGGTTTCGCTATAAATACCCCCCTAAGCTTGAAGACTTCATCCATTCCTAAAATCTTCCAAGTCTTGAGTCCTCTCCCTCCCTTTGAGTGTGTTCTCGTCCTAAGCCTTCCCCTCCCCCAGGTGGCCTTGTGGCGAGAGCCTCCCCCTCCCCTGTGGTGCTAGCCATGGGGTACCCACTAGCCTAGTTGTTTCGTATAATACACCCCTCTTGGTAGAAATACTCTCGAGTATTGTTATAATGCCCAAAATACCTTAGCCTTTACCTTGTTGTATTCCAAAAGTTACCTCTATCGTAGAGCAGGAAATACTACCTTTTGTCCTTTTAGTCTCAAACCGAAACCCTAAGGAAATCTTCATAGTTGGTTGAAGTATTTGAGTAGAAGTTGGTTAGAACTTCTAAGGGTTGTTTGGAGTGGATTGGAGCGCACGGAGTAGGAGTTAAACCTTGCTCAGGATCGACATTATAACTTGGATAATTTTGGGCTTGTCGAGGTAAATATTCTTGTCCCCTTATTGAAATTGAAGATTACATGTTGTAGGAATATATAGTTGAGGTATACTATATATAGAATCAACATTATTGTGCGGCAATGTCTTTTGACTTAAGCTGAATTTAAAGAAGAAGCGAACTGTAATTACATAGGGTGTATTCTGATGAGACTTGGGTAGCATTGTTGTGTAGTAGAATGGTACACGTCCGGTTAGACGTGTAAACCCCCCCCCCCCTGGTTGGCTTGGTAGCCGGCCTCGATAGAGGAGGAGATTTACGCTGTTGTGGGAGAGTCTTTGCGAATTTTACGTAGAAATGGAACCTTGTGTTTTGAAGTTAATAGACGTTTGTGACCTTTTTAGGTGAAAGTACTAAGAGTAGCGTATTCTACTTGAGGAGTGGAAAGGGCTAGCAAGGTTGTAGTACTTGGAGCATTTTGCTTATTGTCGATACTCGCCGCGAGGTATGTGAACCTCTTCCTATCTCTTCTAGCATGATATGTGTGAACTATGTAGTACGGTAGACATACATGTGTTAATTGTATTTGATTGTTGTA
Organism: Przewalskia tangutica; assembly: GCA_029844215.1. Taxonomy (NCBI): domain Eukaryota; kingdom Viridiplantae; phylum Streptophyta; class Magnoliopsida; order Solanales; family Solanaceae; genus Przewalskia; species Przewalskia tangutica. The sequence continues at coordinate 90,010,866 of CM056721.1, forward strand.
AAACATAAAGTGTTATAACGGCTTTATGGGAAGTTGGTTATAACAGCTTTATGTAGGTAAGAAAATGGGTTGTGGCTTTTAAAGGATAACTGATTTGATTTATAACTGGCTTGGGCGTTATAATAAAACTTGAAGTATTTCAAAAGATTTATGAATCGTTTTGAAAGAAGTGTAGTACTGTGTTTTGAAAACTTAAGAGTTATGCTAGCTTTATGGGAAGTTAGGTATAACGGCTTAAGAATGTTTTCTTGATTTCGAAATCGAATGTGTATCGACAAACCACTGCAGCGATATAAAAGGAAAATGTACTGACTAATGAATTGTATTATTAAAACCAGTAGAAACCTCCATCTACATAGAAACTAAGATAAGACAAAATGATATTACATTTTCTAGATCATGGCTGCTGTAATAAGAATGTTGTAAACAAGAATAACCTACTCACGTGAGACATATATTACTCAATTGTTCTAAAAGGAATTAAGTGATTAAGTTTGGGAACTATGAAACCATTTGAAAATGAGAAGCTTGAGTAATTGAAACTAGGCAAAGCGGAACTTAGGAAAAGAATGTTGTTACTTGATTTTGAAAAGGAATGTGGGTTGGTCATTCTAATACTACGGTATCGGGTGACTTTTATAAAAGTAATGGATCTCTTTTAAAAGAACTTAACGTATGTAGTACTTTGGGGTTAAAAACCCGACTTTGGCATAAAATGAAAGTACTTTGAGTTGTGTGAAACTTGCCTATGCTTGTTGTTGTGAAACTTGCCTATGCTTGTTGTTGTGAAACTTGCCTATGCTTGTGATGATAGCCTTTGTTGTGCAAGTGTGGTATTTACGTATTCTGGCGTCTCTCGATAGAGGCGGTCGACTTGTTGAGAACTTACTTGGGCGTCTTTGGCGGTGATGGAGAATTCCACGGGTATGTTTCCATTTTGATTCTTGTCTTGTTGTTGATATCACATGGACATGTCTACCGTCTGATTCCGGGCATGCGGCCGTGCGGAGTTGATTACCGATATATGGTTATTACCGCAACATGGGCGTGTCTGCCGTCTGATATTCGGGGCATGTGGCCATGCGGCGGGGTTGACCACCCAGATATATTGTTATTGAGGTTACATGGGCGTATGTCTACCGTCAAGATTCCGGGCATGTGGCCATGCGGCCTGTTATTATTGTTGCATCATGGACATGTCTACACCGTCACGATATTCGGGCATGCGGCCATGATCACGAACATGGTGGATGTTGTGGGCGTGAGACCCATAGTTATATTTAGTGGTGACTTTGAGGCGTGAGTCCACGACTTGGCTAACTTTTATGTTGCGTCTTGTATTTTGGTTATCATACATGTCTCGCTTTTTAGGCTATTATGATTTCATTCTGATGTTGTGATTTCACATACTTGGTACTGTTGTCGACCTCCTTCGAAGTGCGTTAAATCCGCGAGTAGAGTACATCGATCGTGGATCCGCTCTTAGGATCTCATTTCAGCGTGGTGGAAAGCTCCGTTCCGTCGGAGGCTTATCTTTGGTATGTTTCCCTGAGTTGTAGGTTCTTGTACATTCAGGGGTATGGCGGGGCCCTGTCCCGTCATAGTTGTTGTAAATCTTAAGTGCAGCCTTTGTTGTGGGCAGGGTTTGTAAAAAGGATAACTGTTCGGGTTTTTATGTATATATACTGAAGGCAACTGTTTTGGTTGGCCTGTTTATTTATCATGTCTCTCATTTCATGATTAAAGTTTTTATTTCCGCTGGTTTTCTCTGATGTTGTATCGCTAGGGTGCCCGGGGTAAGGCACCAGTCACGGGCCCGGTTACGGGACGTTACAAGTATGAGTCACGGTGTAATTATCTCGCGTTATTTCAGATAGGGTGTATTTGTTAAGTAGGTTGGAAGAAGGAAGTCTACGGAAGTTGACTAAGTATTATGGCGAAGCGCTATGGGAATTCATAATTGACGATCATGAGATTCGGGTTTCAGATGACTGACGTGATAAGATTTATGGGAAGACGACTTGTGTGATACCAATGGATAACTTATATCATTTTTTAAAGAATGCGTAGAGTTGGTTAATAAGGGCTCTCTTAAGTTTGAAGATTAAAGTATATTTTTAAAGTAAAACAATGTTCGTGATAGTAGACAATGTCAAAGTGTTACTGGATGGATAGAATGGTTGAGTACATCAAGTAATAATGGTGTGAGAGTATTTGTGTGTCGTAACGCACATGGATTGCGAAAATTGATACTTTTGGATTTGCTTAAGCGTAAGAGTATTACAATCATAAATTCAATTGTTATGAAGGGGGAATATGAGGCTTCAGGCCTTGCGACGAAGTATTTGGAATAGTGAACGAGCTAGGTGAAAGAGTCTGAAGGAAGATTCGATGTATTTAGATTCTATTGAGTTTTGTCAGATTTTCATATTAGTTGTGAATTGAGAAGAAGAAGAAGATTTAAGTTGTAAGGTGTAGTTCATCAGTACTAAGTTGATGACTCAAGTAGATTTTATCTTTTGAAGTCATGGACACCATCGTGATGTTGAACATTCATGAGCAACAGATTGAGATCGGTCACCACAGACCAATGAGAGTTATATGATTGGTTTTGTAAAGGAATTAAGCCAGTACGGGTGACCATTAGTGACATTCGAGGAGTTTTGCACTTTGCACCGGGTCAGAATCGTTTTTGTAATACCAAGTGGCTTATGGATATATTGTCGTGATTTATGGATAGCCTGGTAATCTATTTTGGAAGCTCTGATAGATTTACAATTCGGGACAGAGTTACCGTGCTTTATATGGAGTTTGAAAGTTGATTTGATGATATTTTATTGATCACTACTATTTAGACAGTTCTATTGGTCTATGCGAGTATTTGGTGATGGTTTGGGAAGGTACAAACGATTATGCGAAACCTTGGCATGATCAGATGATTTTCTATAGATTTGGAAAATCAAGATAGTCACTGGGATGATGTACATATTATGATATTTGGAGGTTTAAGAGGAATTGGGTTATGAGAGTTAGCTCAATAGCTTCAGCTTGATAAAACGAAATTAACAGATTTGGAATTAGCGCAATTGACCTTGGGAAAGGTCAACTTTTGGATGGAAATGATGGAAATTGGTTTAGAACAAGTGTATTCTTCTTGGTGAGAGAGAGTCATGATTTGAACTCTCGACATATGATGGAATGTTTTTTATGAGATGATTTCACATAAAACCCCGAGAATTTAACCCAAAGTACTACGTACTTCCATTCTTTTCAAAAGACTCATTTTCATATAAAACCCCAAGATACTAACCCCCGTAGTATCAAGGCATGTCTACATTTCAAACAAGTCACTACATTTTTAGAAATACATTTCTAGGCTTCTAAATCAAGTGACCCTTACTTTAAAACTTTAAGCAATTGATACCTTTAAATCAAATTGCCCTTCTTTATTTCAAGTCATTTCTTTGTTTACATTACTAGAGAGAACCATTCCTTTAACCTTCCATAAAGTTGTTATAACCAACTTCCCATAAAGCCGTTATACTAACTTTATGCTTTAGAAACTAGGACATCTTTAACCTTTCATAAAACCGTTATAACTAACTTCCCATAAAGCCATTATAACACTTTATGTCTTAGACTAATCCATTCTTTTTATAACCAAGAGACTTATACTTTCAAATCAAGTTACATATATTTCAAAATACTTCAAGTCTCTTAACTTTAGAAATCTAGTTTCTTAACTTAGAATATCAAGTCTCTTAACTTAGAATATCAAGTCTCTTAATCTTAGAATATAAAGTCTCTTAACTTAGAATATAAAGTCTCTTAACCTTTTAAGAATTCAAGATTCATAGTCTTAAAACTTCATAATGTAAACTCTTTAAATTAAGTAACATATACTTTTATGCGTTGTGAATAGGTTATACTCGTTTATAACGATCTTATTAAAGCAGCCATGATCTAGAAAATGTAATACAATTTTGTCTTATCTTAGTTTCTATGCAGATGGAGAATTCTACTCATTTTAATATACTTGATTGTCGATACATTTTCTTTTATTAACGCTGCAATGGCTTGTTCGATACTTATTCTCATTCGTGCAGTAAATTAGCAAAGCCAACTCGACTCCAAATACTTCCTAACGACTCTTACCAACATCCCCCATAAGACTTGGTAAGAACTTAGGATAACTTATACATAACTTTCACATAGAGTAAATCAACATACATACCTCTTAACTTCTAAGAGTAGAAGGAATCATGAAATAACACCACATGTATATTTCATACATAGAATCATGCCAAAGGAGGAAGAGGTTCACATACCTCGCGACGATTATCGACAAGTAGCAAAATGCTCCAAAGTACTTCAACCTTGATAGCTATTGTCACGATCCGTTCCGGGGCCCGTGACTGGTGCCTTACCGGGGCACCCAAGTAGTCATACATCAGAGTAATCAGCGGAAATATAAAGCAAGACATGAAACAGTTTATAAAATAAGACACAGTTTATGTGAGAAAACATCGCCTTTCGGCATATATATATAAACAGGGTTTAGCAAGCATCCGACAATGCATACAACATGACTACAGCACTCTAAGGAAATATACAACTATGACGGATGTGGGCCCCGCCATACCCCGACTGCATAAAACTATCTACAACAGGAGATCATACCCAAAGTAGAGCCTCGGAAAAGATCGACCTCACGACACAAACTTATAGATCCAAAGAAGGTGGATCTAGCACTGCTTGCCCTTACTGCGGCATGAACGCAGCCCGAGGAGGTCGATAACAGTACTAAGTATATGAAATCAGAAATACTTAAATGAAACATTTCATTTTAAAAATGTTTGCAAGTATGTATAAAACAACCAGAAACCGCACATAGTGCCACATCACAAACAAGAGCGTGATAGGTAAAGCAGAAGGTCTTTTCTAGGTGCGAATGATCGGGCAGGCCAATTGCGTAGTATCACCATGCAAGCCTAATCACGGACTCGTAGTCCGCGTAGGCCAATCACATAGCCCGCATAGGGTATATAACCCCGCATCGAGGGTAGCTACTCCTCGGCATCGTCCTGGACTCGTCGTCCGCATGGACACATAGACCGCATGAGGTATAACCCCGCACACTAACCTGGAACTCCCGTAGCTCCGCATAGGTCCCTTGGACCCGCATGAGGTATTCTCGAATCATGGTCCCGCATCACCGAGTCTACCCCGCACGGAGGCGCAACCCCTAATATGTCAAGAGGTGAGTGATGCTACACTAACCTAACAACTTATCGTTAAACAACATAAGCACAACAAGAATACTCTTTTTCACAAACGTTACAAGACACTAACACACATAGCATCATATCATGTCTACTTATCAAACCATCTTATTATTCTTTTCACAATTCAATATAAGTCTGTTATAAACACATAGGCAAACTGTTTCTTTTATCAATCTTAAGTGGTTATACTTAACTTCCCATAAGGCTAGTATAACTCTTAAGCTTCTGTTTAAAAACCAATTAGTTCTCTTCTGTTAAAAATGATTCAGTATTCTTTTGAAATGCTTACAGATCTTTATTATTCAGGCTTAAGCCGTGAGGCATTGCCGTAAGTGTTATTCAGGCTTAAGCCGTGAGGCATTGCCGTAAGTATTATTCAGGCTTAAGTCAAAGACATTGCCGTGGTTATTATTCAGTTAACACATGTACGTCTACCGTACTATATATATTGTAAAATATCATGCTTTAGGAAGAATCACATACCTTCTCAGCGAAAACCACCTGCCAAGTTGAATATGTCGCGCGCAGAGAGTCAGCCTATAATAGTCACAGATATCTATCAAAGACTACTCTGAAGGTCATTCTAAACAGAGGGTTCACAATTCTACGGAAAGTCGGGCAGCACAACCCTACCCGGTGAGTTATATGAGTCTACTGTGTAAACAGTCCTATGTGAGTACAGTTTGATTATTCTTCTTTTAAACCCTTCTACTGTGGTAACAGTTCAATTCTATTATGTGATATTCTTCTAAGTATTTAATACTTATTCTAATACTACTACAGTAAGTATTCTCTAATTCAAAAGAGGGTTAGGATTAGTTACCTCGGTAAGCCCAATAATATCCTAGAAAAAGTCGCGCCTGAGCAAGGTTTAGCTCCTAAGTTGAACGCTCCGATAGTTCCAAGGAAACCTTAGAAGTTCTTCACAACTTCTACTAAGGACTAAGGGATTTGGGCTAGGGTATTTTGGGCATTATAACAATACTAGAAGGCAACTTTTCTACCAAGGGAGGGGGGGTAGATTTCGGCTAGGCTAGGGGGGGAGGAAGCCTCGGCCAAGGATCACTTAGGCTAGAGGGGGGAGAGGGCTTGGACGAAATGGCTAACAAGGGAGAAGGGAGGATTTTCAAGACTTGGAAAGTAATTTGTGGATGAAGAACTCTTCATCTTAAGGGGGGTATTTATAGGTCAAGGGATGGCCAACCAATGGCCAAGATTTAGCCAAGTGCTAGGCAAGTGTAAGGTCCAGATTAGGGCAAGTGTACCTAGCCAACTTGCACACAAAATATCTTACCAACACTTGACCAAGTTGGCAACTCCAATCGGCCATATGAACGCCTCACATCCATCAATTGGAGGGTGACAAGTGTCGCCCTCCCGTTGGTCCAAAATGTTTCGTCTCTCGGAAAAATCCGCAAAAATTAGAAATGGCATAGCCGGAATTTACTCTACGAAAGCTGTGGAAACGTTTCGTCGGAAAACTATTCGCTTTGTGAGTTGTGCCTAAAAAATCGTCCAAGGCCTAACTTTAAGACCAAACTTTTTTTGTACGTATTCCTTTACGTACATACTCTGGAAATACGGGGTATAACAGCTATTCCATCATTTAAGTAGAATACGCTACTCGTAGTACTTCAACCTATATTAATCATAACATGTCTATCAACTCCTCACTTTTTTTAACGTAGAATCATACTAAGTGTAAGGTCTCTTATTCTACGGAAAATCGGGCAGCACTTCCTTTGTTTCTACGTACTTTTCCACCTTTATCAAGGCCCGAAAATCAATAACCAAACGGCACATTTAAGGCCCAACAATTCAGCAATACTAAGGGGATTACACGCCTAATATGACGTGTAAAATTCTGCCCCACAATCAATATAAAACTGTCCAATATTTCCAAGCCATAATCGTGTCAGGACCCGAACCCGGGCCCGTGACTGGTGCCTTACCCCGGGCACCCTAGTGATACAACATCAGAGAAGAACCAGCGGAAATAACAATTTAAACATACAAATAGATATGGATCAAGATAAAAGAAAATAGGCCAACCAAAACGGTTGCCTTTCAGCATATATATATATATCGACCTTTGAACAGTTACTATCCTTACAACCTCGCCACAACAAAGGTACTGCACTCTAAGATTTTTACACAATGGCGACGGACAGGCCCCGCCATACCCCGAATGTACAAGAACTCATGACTCGTGGTAACATACCAAAAGATAAGCCTCAAGGAACGGAGCTTCAATACGTTGAAATGTGATCCTATAAGCGGGATCGACAGATGTACCTCTACTGCGGCATGAACGCAGCCCGGGCGAGGTCGATAACAGTACCAAGTATGTGAAATCAGAATATCAGAAATGAAATCATAATAGTCTATATAAAGCGAGACATGTATGATAACCAAACTACAAAGGCACACATATAACGATTATATCAAGTCGTGACTCACGCCTCCAAGTCATTACTCAAATATAATTATGGGTCTCACGCCCACAACATCAATCATGCCCGTGGAATACCTTCCTCACCGCTGCGATCTATGATATGATAACACCAAGAAGTACACCAACACCAAGTCCTACCGATGCCAAAGCCGTACTAACAATACAATACAACCAAACCACGGTCGACACGGCAAGCACGAAGCCGACTACGGATACCAAGGCGGTCACGTGGTGGCGGGGCAAATACGAGGGCTAACTACTGGTACCAGGTCGTATCATGAGACTTCGTTACTATCGAACGGGGCAAGTGCGAGGGCTAACTACCAGTACCAAGGCCGAATCAGCCACGAGGCGGGCACGAAAGTCGACCACCGGATACCAAGGCCGAACAAGAAAACCTCATGGAGAGCTAGTCCATGGAATAACACTATCAACGCGGGAGCGCATGCGGAATTCTCCGTCACCGCCAAGACGCCCAAGTAAGTTCTCACCAAGTCAATCGCCTCCATCGAGAGACGCGTAGTATAAACACAATTCTTGCACAACAAAGGCTATCACAATAAGCATAGGCAAGTTTCACAACAACAAGCATAGGCAAGTTATACACAACTCAAGGTACTTTCATTTTATGTCAAAGTCCGGTTTTAACCTAAAGTACTACGTCGTTAAATTCCTTTTAAAGATCCATTTCTTTTACAAAGGTCACTCGATACCCGTAGTATAAAAATAGAGTGACTAACATTGTTAAGTAAACCAAAACACTTCCCTTTGTAAAATCAAGTAACAACATTATTTTCCAAACGTTCAAGTTTGCCTAATTTTAAATGCTCAAGTTTCTCATTTTCGAAAAGGTTTCGTAGTTCATAGTTTTAATCCTTTAAAACATAATTCTATTTTAAACAATTTGAGAAACATATGCCTTATATGTGAGTAGGTTATTCTTGTTTATAATCAATCTTATTAAAGCGACCATGATCTAGAAATGTAATATCATTTTGTCTCATCTTAGCTTCTATGCGGATGGAGGTTTCTACCGGTTTTAATAATACTTAATTATTCAATACATTTCCTTTATTAGCGTTGCGATGGTTTGCTCGATCCTTATTCTCGATTTCCAAATCAAGAAACATTATTCCTTTTAAAACCAAGTACTCATTATTCACGAATGAGGTTTCACACTTTAACAAAATTCATATCAATTCAATTAAGTCAAGTCTCTTATCTTTAAGATCAAGTCTCTTAACTTCTAAAATCAAAACCATTTTCTTTACCTCTCTTAAGACGTTATACCTAACTTCCCATAAAGCTAGTATAACTCTAATGTTTTCAAAACCAAGTATTACTCTTCTTTCAAAACGGTTTCTTAATCTTTTGAAATACTTCAAGATTCTTTATTATTCGGGCTTAAGTCAAAAGACATTGCAGTAACACTACATTCAGTTAACACACGTACGTCTACCGTACTATATATATATTCTTTTAAAATACTTCAAGATTCTTATTATTCAGGCCTAAGTCAAAAGACATTGCCACACGTACGTCTACCGTACTATATATGTTCCTTTAAAATATCATGCTCAAGAGTATAGGAAGAATCACATACCTCGCGACGATTATCGACTATTAGCAAAACGCTCACGGCTATAACCCGCTAGCCTTGTCCACCTTCCAAGTAGTACATGCTACTCGCAGAACATTCAACCAAGAAAGGTTATAAGTCTCATCAAATACGGTCCATGTAAGTACGGTTTAATCTTCTACTTATATTCTTACGATGTGATTTGATTCAAGTCTTTTACGTAATATCCTTCTATTACGATTCAATTCTCTTCTATGAATCTTATATTCATTTCTATACAACTACAGTATGTAATTTCCAATTACACTAGAAGGATAGGATTATTTACCTCGGTAAGCCCAAAATTATCCAAGTTTAATGTCGATCCTGAGCAAAGCTTAGCTCCTACTCCGGGTGCTCCAACCCGCTCCAAACAACCCTTAGAAGTTCTACGCAACTTCTACTTAACACTTCAACCGACTATGAAGGTTTTCCTTAGGGTTTCGTTTAGTGGCTAAAGGAAGTATAATAGTATTTTCCGGGCTTTTTGTAAAGAGGGTACTTGGAAATACTACAAGGGTTTTGGGCTAGAGTATTTTGGGCATTATAACAATACTTGGAGAATACTTTTCTACCAAGGGGAGGGGTGTATTTCTCGAAAACAACTAGGCTAGGGGGGGGAGTACCCTCTCGGCCAAGGCTTCTCAAGGGGGGGGGGGATGGGCTTTGGACGAACACAACTCACAAAGGGGGAGGGATTTCAAGACTTGGAAAATGATTTTTGGATGAAGAAAGTCTTCAAGTTAGGGGAGTATTTATAGGCCAACCAATGGCCAACCAATGGCCAAGATGAAGCCAAGTGCTAGGCAAGTGTAGGGCTAGGATTTAACCATGTGTACCTTATCCATCTACCACACCAACTATCACAAATATCCTACCTACCCCAATGCCCCATTTCGTCCATTACCGCCCATAATTAACGCCCAATGTGAGGGTGACACATGTCACCCTCCCGTTGGTCCAAAATGTTTCATCTCTCGGAAAAATCCGCAAAAATTAAAAATGACATAGCCATATTTTTCCCTTCGCAAGTCTTGTAAAACGTTTCGTCGAAAAACGACTCTTTTCGGTACTTGTGTACAAATTTCGAACCTTGCCAACTTTAAGGCTTAAATTTTTATACGTACGCCCTCACGTACATACTCTGGAAATACGGGGTATAACAAATCGGCTACCATTGTCACAACAAATTATCTATTTCCTTTCAATTCCTTTTTCAATCCAAGTTGTTATTCCAATATGTTATATACATAATAACAATTACAACAACTATAAATCTTTTCTTCCTTAACATGCGACGACTGTAACTATCGACCAAATTGATTACAACATTAATGGCTAATTTGTCCATTTTCGGTTTTAACATGTCGACATGATCCAAATCTTTTCAAACTTCATTCTCTATACCACATGCTCATTTCTTAGCTACTATAACATGTAATCTTCAATTACATTAAGAAGATGAAGATTTTACCTCAATAAGCCCTAATAATGTCCAAGCGTAAAAGTCGATCCTTAGCAACTTTTAGCTCATCTTCTTATGTTCCAATCCGCTCCAAGCACTCCTTAGAAGCTCATGAAGAACTCCTCTTCAAGTTCCATCTTCAAAGTTGAAGAACACCTTAGGTTTTCGCCTTGCGACTAACGTAAAAACGTCGTTTTTTCGGGATATTTCTATTGAGATATCCTTACAATACCCCTAGGGACCTTGGGTTAAAGTATTGTGAATAATGAACCACAAACTAAATTTTTTTGTGTGGGAAATAGCACAAAGCCGAGAGCTCTCTAAAGCTAGCACAAGGTTTCTTGAATTTTTTTCTAAGTATGGAACTTGTCTTGCAACTAGTGTAGGATATATACTACAATGAAGTGTCTAGAATAAACCATTTGTGTGGCTTGGATTTATCAAGACTAAAGTCTTTGTCATGTTGGCAAGTTCACTTAGTCAATTTTGTCAAGCTTGTCTTCAAGACTTGCACCTTATCCCTTGGTCAAATGACCTCTTTACCCTTGGCATATTTCGAACAAGCCTATGTAGGGGGGTGACACGCGTCACCCTCCCATTCTTCCATAGAATTTCATATCCCTCATGGGCCCCACAAAACGTAAAATTTCTCGGGTGGGCCCTACGTGACCAAATCCGTAAATAAATTTCCACAATGTTAATAAATTCCATACTCCTCAAATAATGTATTTTGAGAATCTAATTCTCATCAACGAACATTTTCCTTCCCGAGGTGCAGAAGATTTTTCCTTCGGAAAAACAATTCTTTCTTTCGTACCAATTTTCAAGTCTTGTGTTCTCGCGTCTATTCTCTTAGTCATGTCCTGGAATTACGGGGTGTAACATTCTTCCCCCCTTAGAAACATTCGTCCCCGAATGTTCTTTCGGAGTCCAATCTAATTAGATAGCGACATAGTCTCTTTTTACTACACCTTTCATACAAAATATGCCACCCACGACCACATAACAATACTTATACTAAAACGTCAATCTGAACTCCAAGTGTCGACGTCGTTCATCTGCATAAAGTTTCTGCTGACTTTGAGCTTACTAATAATCTTCCCTGGATAAGCTTCGCCTTATCCACAGCCCCCTGAATCAAGTATGGGCCAATTATCTGAACCTCGCCTACGTGGAACCAGCCAATCGACCATTCTACACTTTCTTACTGGTTGTATTCTTTCCGTACCTCCAACTTACACTAGAATACTTAAATAACCTCCATACCAATTCTGGCCTCCAATCTTTGGCGCCACTCAATTAAACAATATAAGGCCATTTCCGGCTCTCACGACCTGGTTCCGGTGGAACGCGTCCACGAACCCGTAAAACAATTAACTAGACTTGGGCCTTGCACCCTCGTGACCCTGTCACGTAGAGGGACTACTACCAACTGATCCCACTCCATTTCAAACTATGAGGCGACCCGTAATAGGTCCTTAACCCGACCCACCGTCGTACTTAACTCTTACTCAAAGTCTGAATTAAATCTTATTGCCCGAGAAGGCCTTATATACCTAAGGTCTCGGCGGTTATCAATATTTTTTAGGCTCGCAATTTCCATGCTCCCAGCCTACCTTATCAGTCCCCCCGTAAACGGGCACAATAACTTCTCATAATACCATAACCATGTTGTCTTGATAACAACAACCATTACTTACTCCATACAGATCTTATCCGTACATTTCTCTTAAGCCTACCACGTAGCTTAATCTATTAACATGGCATTCCATTAAGTTCCTTAACATGACTTCTTAAGGGTTCATTACCCTATCAGACAGCTTATTATTTCCTAATTATATCAAATTAGCACATAAACCTTGATGAGAATTCATTAAGTGTTTCATACCTTCCCGGTATCTATTTAGTCCTTACCAATTCCAGGTAATCTAAAATCATTCTAGGCAACACGCGTCTGACCCTCATACATAACTCCGTATAGTTGTATGTCATAATACTAACTATACTACAATCATTACCAACCTGGATACGCAGTCCACATAGTCCTTCCTGGGTCACTGCTGCCTTTCTCACAGCTGCAATCAACATAACTCGTTAGGGAGAGACGACTGTAACAACACAGCTCTATCACATGATCTCAGAGTGAGAAGAATGGAAACCAATCCTAAATGTCCTGTAGCCTCCTGATTATAGATGTGGCGCACAACAAACCGATAATCAAGACTCTACTAGACACGGTCTGTAGACACTTTCCGAGGACTAACTGCTCTAATACCACTTTTGTTACGACCCGACCCCGGGCCCGCGACTGGTGCCCTACCTGGGCACCCTTACAGGTATACATCAGACATAATCAGCGGAACATACATAAACTTAACAGGAAATAAATAACAGGTTAGCCGATAAGGCTACCTTCCTGGATACATAAATTACGTAAAACCAGAAGCAGTTACCTCTTTTTTTTTCAAAGCGACCCACAAGATATGACTACAGACCTCTAAGAGTTTTGACATAACAACTGTGACGGGACAGGGCCCCGCCATACCCCTGAATGTACATAAATCTACAACCTCAGGGAACTGTACCAAAATACAAAGCCTCCGAAATAATGGAGCTTTCCAACCAGCTGAACAGTGATCCTAAGAATGAGGATCAGCAAGCTATGTACCTCAACCTGCGGCATGAACGCAGCCCCCCGAAGGAGGTCAGTACGAAATATGTACCAAGTATGTGAAACTGAAAATACTGTAATGAAATCATAACAGTCTATAATAAAGCTGGAGACATGTATGATAACCAAAATAACAGTACATTGTGCCTTACCGAAGTGAAAGTAATGAAAGTCAGTTTTACCTTGTACAGACTATTTCAACACATGAACAATAGTCACACCAGGGCTATGGACACAAGCCCTCAAATATCATCACACAGTCCAGTAAGGGTCTCAAGCCCACAAATATCAAAGCGTGCCCGTGGAATCCCCCATCACTGCCGACAGCCGTAAGTGTAAAATATAACCATGTGACGCGCCCGTGGCATCCTACCTCACTGTCGGCGTACACGCATACAATACATATATATATATATATATCCCCTGCCCGTGGAATCCCCATCGCTGCCGACAACCGTAAGTGTAAAATATAATCATGTGATGCGCCCGTGGCATCCTACCTCACTGTCGGCGTACACACATATGCAATATATATATATATATATCTCATGCCCGTGGAATCCCTCATCTCGGGTACATGACTTCATGGAGAGCTAATCCATGGGGTAATAATCGTATATAACATGCCCGTGGAATCCCTCATCTCGGGTACATGTCTTCATGGGGAGCTAGTCCATGGAGTAATAATCGTATATAACATGCCCGTGGAATCCCTCATCTCCGGTACATGTCTTCATGGGGAGCTAGTCCATGGAGTAATAATCGTATATAACATGGTCGCATGCCCCGGAATCCCTCATCGTATAAGCATGGTCATGGGGTAATAAAACAAATTCGGGAATCTAACCCGCCTCCTGGTCGCATGCCCCGGAATCCCTCATCGTATAAGCATGTCCAAGGAGTAATAAAAACAATCCGGGAATCTAACCCGCATCCTGGTCGCATGCCCCAGAATCCCACACCGTATAAGCATGTCCAAGGATCAATCACAATGGAAGCATACCCGTGGAAGCCTCCACATCGCTTGATGCGCCCAAGTAAATTCACAACAAGACAGCCGACCCTCCAACTGAGAGTCACGACAGCGTAAACGTATAATACTTGCACTCAAGGCTATCACAAGCAAGCATAGGAAAGTTCATAAAATCTTAGACTTTCATTATCATAAAAAAATGAATTTCATTTTATAAACTCAATGCACTTTTCGTTTCACATAAAAACCCTGGAATTTAACCCAAAGTACTACGTACTTCCATTCTTTTCAAAAGACTCCTTTTCATATAAAACCCCAAGATACTAACACCCGTAGTATCAAGGCATGTCTACATTTCAAACAAGTCACTACATTTTTAGAAATACATTTCTAGGCATCTAAATCAAGTGACCCTTACTTTAAAACTTTAAGCAATTGATACCTTTAAATCAAATTGCCCTTCTTTATTTCAAGTCATTTCTTTGTTAACATTACTAGAGAGAACCATTCCTTTAACCTTCCATAAAGTTGTTATAACCAACTTCCCATAAAGCCGTTATACTAACTTTATGCTTTAGAAACTAGGACATCTTTAACCTTTCATAAAACCGTTATAACTAACTTCCCATAAAGTCGTTATAACTCTTTATGTCTTAGACTAATCCATTCTTTTTATAACCAAGAGACTTATACTTTCAAACCAAGTTACATATCTTTCAAAATACTTCAAGTCTCTTAACTTTAGAAATCTAGTTTCTTAACTTAGAATATCAAGTCTCTTAATCTTAGAATATCAAGTCTCTTAACTTAGAATATAAAGTCTCTTAACCTTTTAAGAATTCAAGGTTCATAGTCTTAAAACTTCATAACGTAAACTCTTTAAATTAAGTAACATATACTTTTATGCGTTGTGAATAGGTTATACTCGTTTATAACGATCTTATTAAAGCAGCCATGATCTAGAAAATGTAATACAATTTTGTCTTATCTTAGTTTCTATGCAGATGGAGAATTCTACTCATTTTAATATACTTGATTGTCGATACATTTTCTTTTATTAATGCTGCAATGGCTTGTTCGATACTTATTCTCATTCGTGCAATAAATTAGAAAAGTCAACTCGACTCCAAATACTTCCTAACGACTCTTACCAACATCCCCCATAAGACTTGGTAAGAACTTAGGATAACTTAGACATAACTTTCACATAGAGTAAATCAACATACATACCTCTTAACTTCTAAGAGTAGAAGGAATCATGAAATAACACCACATGTATATTTCATACATAGAATCATGCCAAAAGGAGGAAGAGGTTCACATACCTCGCGACGATTATCGACAAGTAGCAAAATGCTCCAAAGTACTTCAACCTTGATAGTTATTCCATCCTTTAAGTAGAATACGCTACTCGTAGTACTTCAACCTATATTAATCATAACATGTCTATCAACTCCTCACTTTTTTTAACGTAGAATCATACTAAGTGTAAGGTCTCTTATTCTACGGAAAATCGGGCAGCACTTCCTTTGTTTCTACGTACTTTTCCACCTTTTTCAAGGCCCGAAAATCAATAACCAAATGCAACATTTAAGGCCCAACAATTCAGAAATACTAAGGGGATTACACGCCTAATATGACGTGTAAAATTTTGCCCCACAATCAATATAAAATTGTCCAATATTTCCAAGCCATAATCGGCTACCATTATCACAACAAATTATCTATTTCCTTTCAATTCCTTTTTCAATCCAAGTTGTTATTCCAATATGTTATATACATAATAACAATCACAACAACTATAAATCCTTTCTTCCTTAACATGCGACGACTGTAACTATCGACCAAATTGATTACAACATTAATGGCTAATTTGTCCATTTTCAGTTTTAACATGTCGACATGATCCAAATCTTTTCAAAATTCATTCTATATACCACATGCTCATTTATTAGCTACTATAACATGTAATATTCAATTACATTAAGAAGATGAAAATTTTACCTCAATAATCCCTAATAATGTCCAAGCGTAAAAGTCGATCCTTTGCAACTTTTAGCTCCTCTTCTTATGTTCCAATCCGCTCCAAGCACTCCTTAGAAGCTCATGAAGAACTCCTCTTCAAGTTCCATCTTCAAAGTTGAAGAACACCTTAGGTTTTAGCCTTGCGACTAACGTAAAAACGTCGTTTTTCTGGGATCTTTCTATTGATATATCCTTACAATACCCCTAGGGACCTTGGGTTAAAGTATTGTGAATAATGAATCACAAACTAAATTTATTTGTGTGGGAAATAGCACAAAGCCGAGAGCTCTCTAAAGCTAGCACAAGGTTTATTGAAATTTTTTCTAAGTATGGAACTTGTCTTGCAACTAGTGTAGGATATATACTACAATGAAGGGTCTAGATTAAACCATTTGTGTGTCTTGGATTTATCAAGACTAATGTCATGACCCGACCCCGGGCCTGTGACTGGTGTCCTACCTGCGCACCTGTTATACCCCGTATTTCCAGAGTATGTACGTGAGGACGTACGTAGAAAAGTTGAGCCTTAAAGTAGGCAAGGGCCGAAATTATTTGTGCACAACTACCGAAAAGAATCGTTTTTTGACGAAACGTTTTACAAAACTTGCGAAGGGAAAATTCCGGCTATGTCATTTATAATTTTTGTGGATTTTTCCGAGACGAAATATTTTGGATCAACGAGAGGGAGACACTTGTCACCCTCAAGTTGGTGGATGTGGGGCGGCTTTTGGACGAATTCAACTCTTGGAGTTGGTAGGATATTTGTGATATTTTTGTGTGGTAGATGGATAAGGTACACATGGATGAATCCTCACCCTACACTTGCCTACTACTTGGCATGATCTTGGCCATTGATTTCCCTATAAATACCCCCCTTAGTTGAAGATCTTCTTCATCCACAAATTGTTCTAAGTCTTGAAATCTTTTCCCCCCTCTCTTGAGAGCTCTAGCCGAGAGCACCACCCCCCCTTCCTAGTTGTGCTAGCCCTCCCCCTTTGAGTAGGCCTTTGGCCGAGGGGTACACCCCCCTCCTAGTGGTGCTAGCCGAGGGGTACCCCCCCCCTACCTTGTGTTGTTCTCGTAAAATACACCCCCACCTTGGTAGAAAATACTCTCCAAGTATTGTTACTATTCCAAAATACCTTGGCCCAAATACCTTGTAGTATTCCAAGGTTACACTTATACTAAAAGCCCAGAAATACTAATATACGTCCCTTCAGTCACTAAACGAAACCCTAAGGAAAATCTTCACAGTTGGTTGAAGTATTAGGAAAAAGTTTCGTAGAACTTCTAAGGGTTGTTTGGAGCGGGTTGGAGCACCCGGAGTAGGAGCTAGACGTTCCTCAGGATCGACATTAAACTTGGATAATTTTGGGCTTACCGAGGTAAATAATCCTATCCTTCTATTTGTAATTGGAAATTACATACTGTCGTAGAATAGAAATGAATATAAGATTCATAGAAGAATGTTGAACTGTAATAGAAGGATATTACAGAAAATAATTGAACTGAAATCACATCAGAAGAAGATTAAACTGTACTTACATAGGGCTGTATTTACAGTAGACTTGTGTAGCTTAACGGGTAGGGAAGTGCTGCCCGATTTTCCGTAGAATAGAGAACCTACTGCTTAGAATATCCTACAAGAGTAGTCTAGAAGTTGATAGACTTGTGTAACCTTTATAGGTTGAAAGTTCTGCGTGTAGCATGTACTACTTGAAAGGTGAACAAGGCTAGCCGTTATAGCCGCGAGCGTTTTGCTAATAGTCGATAATCGTCGCGAGGTATGTGATTCTTCCTATCCTCTTGAGCATGATATTTTAAAAGAATATATATATAGTACGGTAGACGTACGTGTGTTAACTGAACGTAGTTTTACGGCAATGTCTTTTGACTTAAGCCTGAATAATAAGAACCTGGAAGTATTTCAAAAGAATTAAGAACCCTTTTTGGAAGAAGAGTAATACTTGGTTTTAAAAGCTTAAGAGTTATACTAGCTTTATGGGAAGTTAGGTATAACGACTTAAGAGAGATAAAAAGAATGGTTTATTAATTTTAGAAGTTAAGAGACTTGATCTTAAAAGATAAGAGACTTGACTTAATTGAATTAATATGAATTTTGTTAATAAGTGTGAAACCTCATTCGTGAGTAATGAGTACTTGGTTTTTAAAATGGGATGATGTTTTACTGATTTCGGAAATCAGAATAAGTATCGAACAAACCACTGCAGCGCTAATAAAAGGAAATGTATTGAATAATTAAGTATTATTAAAACCAGTAGAAACCTCCATCTGCATAGAAGCTAAGATGAGACAAAATGATATTACATTTCCTAGATCATGGCTGCTTTAATAAGATTGTTATAAACAAGAATAACCTACTCACATATAAGGCATATGTTTCTCAAATCGTTTTAAAGGAGAATTATATCATTAAGTGATTAAAACTATGAACTACGAAACCTTTCGAAATGAGAAACTTGAGCATTTGAAATTAGGCAAACTTGAACGTTTGGAAAATAATGTTGTAAATTGATTTTACAAAAGGAAGTGTTTTGGTTTACTTAAAAAAGATAGTCACTTTATTTTAAATACTACGGGTATTGTGTGACTTTTATGAAAGAAACGGATCTTTTAAAGAATTAATGTATGAAGTACTTTGGGGATAAAAACCCGAAAGTGTTAACATGAAGTAGAAAGTACCTTGTGTGAATAACTTGATTGTGTTGGTTTGTGATAACCTTGCAACACTTTCTTGTTGATTTGATAAGTAAACATGTTAGGATGCTACGTGTGTTAGTATCTGGTGATGTTGTGTAAAGGGGTTTCCCTTGTTGTGCTTATGTTGTTTAACGATAAGTTGTTATGTTATTATATCACATACCCATGACTTGTTATACCGAGGGCTTGCCACCCTGATGCGGTCTATACGGCCTATGCGGTCTATGTGACTATGCGAGCAGCGGTATGCTCCGAGATTGATCATTCGGTGTTTATCCCGACGCGGGATGCCTATGCGATGCAATGTGACTATGCGGTCTATCGAGACTATGCGGGCCGCGAGTCCGGGAGGGTACCGGTTAGCTACCCGACGCGAGGAATACCTCATGCGGTCTGTGTGACCTATGCGGCTGCGGAAGTCGAGGATTAGGCACGCATAATGATACTATGGGCGATTCGCCTTGCTTCGATCATTAGCGCCTAAAAAGACCGATTCTGATATCTATTTCACTCTTGTTTATGTTGTGGGCGTGAGACCCATAGTTATAATTGAGTGATGACTTTGAGGCGTGAGTCCCCGACTTGACATGATCGCTATTATTGTGGAATCGTAGTTTGGTTATCATACATGTCTCCCGCTTATATAGACTACTATGATTTCATTTACGATTTTCGCCACATACTTGGTACTGTTGTCGACCTCCTTCGGCGGTGCGCTCATGCCGCAGTAGAAGTACACCGCCGCCGATCCTCGCCTTAGGATCACGAAAGATATTAGGAAGCTCCGTTTCTCCGAGGCTTATCGATGTCTGATCCCATCGTCGTAGGTATTTACATTCAGGGCATGGCGGGGCCCCGCCATTGTTGTTATCCTTCTGCAGGTCCGTAGTATCGTGGGCAGAATTGTAAAAAGGGATGTAACTGTTCTAGTTGATATATATATATATGCCGCAAGGCAAGTTTTTCTCAGATAACTGTTTTTCACTTCACTTTATTCATGTCTTGTTTTATATTCCGCTGATTACTCTGATGTATGGCTACTTGGGTGCCCGGGGTAAGGCACGATCACGCGAACCGGTTCGGTCGTGACAAAAGTGGTATCAGAGCAGTTAATCCTCGGAAAGTGTCTACAGACCGTATCTAGTAGAGTCTTGATTATCGGTGTGTTGTGCACCACACCAATAATCAGGAGGCTATAGGATATTTAGGATTGGTTTCCATTCTTCTCACTCTGAGATCGTGCTTAGAGTTGTGTTATAAGTTGGACCCCTCTAACGTATTTCTTTCCCTTACCGTTATGCCTCCGTGTAAGGCAACCCGGGCCCAGAAGGGCAAGGCAGCCGAGGGAGCTGCGAGTAGAGTACAGAGGGTTACTAGGGCACAGGCCCAATCATCACCTAGGGTAGTGCTTCATTCGGGGAGTTCTGCTACGTCGCTAGCCCCAACAGAGTTTAGCACGGCGGCAGCAGTTCCTACTGCGGCCATGATATTTGAACCTTCAGTTCCACGACTGGGAACAGAGAATATATATTGCAAAGAGACGACCACATTAGCTAGGAGTTAGCAAACTGCAGAGTATTTTATGTATCGATTTATCGCGGGTCTTGATGAATATCTAAGAAAGGGCTGTGCAAGAGTAGCTCTTCAGTTAGGCTTGAGCATGGCCTGTGTACGGGCTTATATGCAGCAGGCCGAGAAACGTAGAGATCGACAGATTAATCAAGGACTGCAGAAGAGGGGCCGATCGGCAGGATCCTTGGTAACTTTCAGGGCAAACCGCCTCAGCAGCAGATTAGATATGCACATCCACCAGTGCAGAGTGGTCCTCCACAGACTTCAGGACATTCGGAGTATGCAGGAGTTGGTCAGAACTCCAGGGCTTCTGGTTCGCAGCTATACGTAAGTTCCAGCCAGCCGGATTCAGTTTTCCCCAGTGTTCACAGTGTGACAGACGTCATCCCGTGGAATGTCGTCTTTCTAGTTGGTACTTGTTATACCTACGGCCGTCAGGGCCAGGTGTCGAAAGGGTGTCCTAGTAGGAGGGATGCAAGTAGGAGGACTCAGCCTTCAGGATCGGTGGGTAGTTCGTCACCTTCCTTAGCTATGCGCCCAACAAGGCAGGATTGATTAGAACGACTAAGGGTAGTGAAGCAGTAGATACAGGTATATCCTTAACCCTCTAGAGATTGGTACGTATGATAAGATGAGTATACCTTAAATGATATGTTAATTGTGATTAGAAATCATGGTTAGTTAACCGGGTAAGATTGGGGATAAGGAAAGTGTGAGCCTTAGAGTTTATACGTGGAGACCTTAGAGGCAAGGCCATCTCGAGAGAGAGATCTATATTTTTAGATTTGACCCTTATCAGGGTGCAGAGTATAAGAGGGATATATTTGTGTAATAAGTCCCTGAGTAGTGTGAAATGAAAAAGGGTAGTTGAGCTAAGAAGACCGCTAGGTTTTCGTAACATGATTAGTGAGATTGTTCCGGATCGGGGAGCTAGTGTTTTGCGCGGAAGTGGGTCGGGTTGAGGCCATGTTGCGGGTCAACCCGCAGCCTATTTTGTGATAGGGTCAGTTCGGGGTGGTCCCGCCAGGTGGTAGGGTCACGAGGGTGTTAGGCCCAAGTTTAGTAACCAGCGTACGAGTTCGTGGATGCGTTCGACCAGTAGACGGGTCGATGAGGTCAGCCCATCTTGTCCTTCAGGCAGGACTGTTTACTCGACAGAGATGTTATTTATCAGGAAGGTTGTAAGGCTGCACGAGGTGCCTACTTTCACCTTATGACAGACAGTGAAGCCCAGGTTGTGGCTATTTCGTTTTCCGGAAGATTTACCAGGCAGTGTTGAGGAACTCAGGTGAGTCTCAGTATCGCATTCGCCCTCGGGCCAGTGTTTGGATTTCAGGGGTAGCTGTAAGGATTGTTGCCTCCGGTTAAGGGAGTGTTTTTATAACCACCATTTCAGTATTCGGATATCGCCTTACGAAGCCTCGTAGGGGCGGTAGTGTAAGTTGCCGGTCGATTGGTTCGATGTTGGCAAAGTTCAGATAGTTGGTTCATACTTGTTTCAGCAGGATGTGGATAGAGTGAAGCTTATCCAGGAGAGGTTATCGGCAGCTTAGAGTCAACAGAAGTCGTGCGGATAATCGGCGGCAACGTAGTTCAGTTGTGCCGAGGGTCTTCTTGAAGGTACCACCCCGGAAGGGTGTGACGAGATTCGGAAAACAGAGGAAGCTTAGCCCGAGTTACTTGGGGCCTTTTCAGGTTATGTGAAGAATAAGCTAAGTTGCCTATAAGTTAGCATCGCCGTCCGACTTGGGGGCAGTACGTCCGGTCTTTCGTGTTGTTAGATTCGGAAAAGTATCGGAGATCCATCTAGAGTGATCCCAGTTAATGATGACAAAGTTGGAGATAGTAACCCAGAGATTTTGGAAACTGAAGCAGTAACAGAAATGTGGTAAGTTATGAGAAAAAGTTCAAATGTACGAGAAGGGTACGGCGAGTGAGGGGAGAAGCGAGATGTGTAGAGAACAGAGAAGTGATCATCTCGTTTGTAAAAGAAAGGTGCGAAGGGAATACCTTTTAGACCCTTGGGTGGGAGCTTTTGTAGTAATGGAGGCGATTCCTCGTGGACTTGGATGTAAGTATTTTCGCGTGTTGTATTGTGGCCAGGTGTGGCATGATTGTTTTCGTAAGTATAGCAGTGAAGACTATATTGGCGCATGTTTGTTTTGAGACTTAGAAGGAACATTCGGGACGAATGTTTCTAAGGAGGGGAGAATGTTATACCCCGTATTTCCAGAGTATGTACGTGAGGACGTACGTAGAAAAGTTGAGCCTTAAAGTAGGCAAGGGCCGAAATTATTTGTGCACAACTACCGAAAAGAATCGTTTTTTGACGAAACGTTTTACAAAACTTGCGAAGGGAAAATTCCGGCTATGTCATTTATAATTTTTGTGGATTTTTCCGAGACGAAATATTTTGGATCAACGAGAGGGAGACACTTGTCACCCTCAAGTTGGTGGATGTGGGGCGGCTTTTGGACGAATTCAACTCTTGGAGTTGGTAGGATATTTGTGATATTTTTGTGTGGTAGATGGATAAGGTACACATGGATGAATCCTCACCCTACACTTGCCTACTACTTGGCATGATCTTGGCCATTGATTTCCCTATAAATACCCCCCTTAGTTGAAGATCTTCTTCATCCACAAATTGTTCTAAGTCTTGAAATCTTTTCCCCCCTCTCTTGAGAGCTCTAGCCGAGAGCACCACCCCCCCTTCCTAGTTGTGCTAGCCCTCCCCCTTTGAGTAGGCCTTTGGCCGAGGGGTACACCCCCCTCCTAGTGGTGCTAGCCGAGGGGTACCCCCCCCCTACCTTGTGTTGTTCTCGTAAAATACACCCCCACCTTGGTAGAAAATACTCTCCAAGTATTGTTACTATTCCAAAATACCTTGGCCCAAATACCTTGTAGTATTCCAAGGTTACACTTATACTAAAAGCCCAGAAATACTAATATACGTCCCTTCAGTCACTAAACGAAACCCTAAGGAAAATCTTCACAGTTGGTTGAAGTATTAGGAAAAAGTTTCGTAGAACTTCTAAGGGTTGTTTGGAGCGGTCGAGCACCGGAGTAGGAGCTAGGCGTTCTCGGGATCGACATTAAACTTGGATAATTTTGGGCTTACCGAGGTAAATAATCCTATCCTTCTATTTGTAATTGGAAATTACATACTGTCGTAGAATAGAAATGAATATAAGATTCATAGAAGAATGTTGAACTGTAATAGAAGGATATTACAGAAAAGACTTGAACCAAATCACATCGAAGAAGATTAAAGCTGCACTTACATAGAAATTGTATTTACAGTAGACTTGTGTAGCTTAACGGGTAGGGAAGTGCTGCCCGATTTTCCGTAGAATAGAGAACCTACTGCTTAGAATATCCTACAAGAGTAGTCTAGAAGTTGATAGACTTGTATAACCTTTATAGGTTGAAAGTTCTGCGTGTAGCATGTACTACTTGAAAGGTGAACAAGGCTAGCCGTTATACCGTGAGCGTTTGCTAATAGTCGATAATCGTCGCGAGGTATGTGATTCTTCCTATCCTCTTGAGCATGATATTTTAAAAGAATATATATATAGTACGGTAGACGTACGTGTGTTAACTGAACGTAGTTTTACGGCAATGTCTTTTGACTTAAGCCTGAATAATAAGAACCTGAAAGTATTTCAAAAGAATTAAGAACCCTTTTTGGAAGAAGAGTAATACTTGGTTTTAAAAGCTTAAGAGTTATACTAGCTTTATGGGAAGTTAGGTATAACGACTTAAGAGAGATAAAAAGAATGGTTTATTAATTTTAGAAGTTAAGAGACTTGATCTTAAAAGATAAGAGACTTGACTTAATTGAATTAATATGAATTTTGTTAATAAGTGTGAAACCTCATTCGTGAGTAATGAGTACTTGGTTTTTAAAATGGGATGATGTTTTACTGATTTCGGAAATCAGAATAAGTATCGAACAAACCATCAAATGGCTAATAAAAGGAAATGTATTGAATAATTAAGTATTATTAAAACTAGTAGAAACCTCCATCTGCATAGAAGCTAAGATGAGACAAAATGATATTACATTTCCTAGATCATGGCTGCTTTAATAAGATTGTTATAAACAAGAATAACCTACTCACATATAAGGCATATGTTTCTCAAATCGTTTTAAAGGAGAATTATATCATTAAGTGATTAAAACTTTGAACTACGAAACCTTTCGAAATGAGAAACTTGAGCATTTGAAATTAGGCAAACTTGAACGTTTGGAAAATAATGTTGTAAATTGATTTTACAAAAGAAAGTGTTTTGGTTTACTTAAAAAAGATAGTCACTTTATTTTAAATACTACGGGTATTGTGTGACTTTTATGAAAGAAACGGATCTTTTAAAGAATTAATGTATGAAGTACTTTGGGGATAAAAACCCGAAAGTGTTAACATGAAGTAGAAAGTACCTTGTGTGAATAACTTGATTGTGTTGGTTTGTGATAGCCTTGTAACACTTTCTTGTTGATTTGATAAGTAAACATGTTAGGATGCTACGTGTGTTAGTATCTGGTGATGTTGTGTAAAGGGGTTTCCCTTGTTGTGCTTATGTTGTTTAACGATAAGTTGTTATGTTATTATATCACATACCCCCTTGACTTGTTATACCGAGGGCTTGCCACCCTTGATGCGGGTCTATACGGCCTATGCGGTCTATGTGACTATGCGGAGCAGCGGTATGCTCCAGGATTGATCATTCCGGGTGTTTATCCCGATGCGGGGGATGCCCTATGCGGTCTGTGTGACTATGCGGTCTATTGAGACTATGCGGGCTGCGGGAGTCCAGGAGGGTACCGGGGTTAGCTACCCCCGATGCGAGGAATACCTACGCACGGGTGCGGGTGCTGACCTATGCGGGTGCGGAAGTCGAGGATTAGGCACGCATAATGATACTATGGGCGATTGGCCTTGCTTCGATCATTAGCGGCCTAGAAAAGACCCGATTCTGATATCTATTTCACTCTTGTTTATGTTGTGGGCGTGAGACCCATAGTTATAATTGAGTGATGACTTTGAGGGCGTGAGTCCCTGACTTGACATGACTGCTTATTTATTGTGAACTGTAGTTTGGTTATCATACATGTCTCCTGCTTTATATAGACTACTATGATTTCATTTATAGTATTTTCAGTTTCACATACTTGGTACCTGTTGTACTGACCTCCTTCGGGGGGCTGCGTTCATGCCGCAGGTAGAAGTACACCAGTCGTCGATCCTCGCTCTTAGGATCACAGTTCAGCGTTTTGGGAAGCTCCGTTTCTCCGGAGGCTTATCGATGTACGATCCGCCGCTATAGGTATTTACATTCGGGGGCATGGCGGGGCCCGTCCGCCATTGTTGTTATCCTTCTTAGAGTGCAGTAATCATTGTGGCAGAATTGTAAAAAGGGATATATCGTCTAGTTGATATATATATATATGCCATGAGGCAAGTTTTTCTCGAATAAGCGTTTTCACTTCACTTTATTCATGTCTTGTTTTATATTCCGATTACTACGATGTATGGCTACTTGGGTTCGGGGTAAGGCACGATCCACGGGCAGGTTGGGTTGTGTGTGACACCACTTACGGGTAACCATCGAGAAAGCAGCTAACATACATAAAACACACAACTTAAATCAGTAAGAATGAAACAACTGGCTAGCCGATAAGGTTGCCTTCCTGGATATATATACATAACTAGTTAAAAGTAGTTACATCCTTTTTCCTTACAAACCGACCCACATACATGACTACAGACCTCTAAGAATTTTGACATAGCAGCTGTGACGGGACAGGGCCCCGCCATACCCCAGAATGTACAATAACCGACAATACCAGGGATTTGAACCAAAGACACGCCTCCGGAGTAATGGAGCTTCTCAACCGGTGACTGATCCTAAGTGAGGATCAACAACTCAGTATAACTCTACTGCGGCATGATGAACGCAGCCCCGAAGGAAGTCGACAACATGTACCAGTATGCGGCAAGAAATCAGAATGAAATCATAATAGTCTAAAATAAAGCTGGGGACATGTATGATAACCACATTAACAGTACACTGTGCCTTACTAATAATGAGAATAAACAAGAATAAACTTTTCTGGTTTAAAACAGGAAGCTCATGATTAACCGAGGGTCATCCGCCCGTAGTATCATTCCGCAATCCTACTCCTGGGACTATTTCACCCGCATAGGTCGTATGGACCAGCATGAGGTAATTTCCTCGCATAGACTTTATCCGTCCGAATAGGTCGTATGGACCCGCATGAGGTAATCTCCTCGCATAGGACTGGTCCGCCCCGCATGGGACTATTTCACCCGCATGAGCCCTACAGACTCACATGAGGTATTCCTCGCATCGTGGGGAGCAAATCCACGGAATATGCAAATGCAACAAGCCCGAGGAATGACCCCGTAATGAACAATACATCACTAGCACAACCGTCTATCATACATAACATAAGCACCACCGGCTTGTTATACCCCGTATTTGCAGAGTATGTACGTGAGGGCGTACGTACAAAAGTTCAACCCTAAAGTTAAGGCTTAGGACGAAATTTGGGCACAACTCACGAAACGAATGGTTTTCCGACGAAACGTTTTCCAAAACTTGCGTAGGGAAAATTACGGCTATGTCATTTATAATTTTTGCGGATTTTTCCGAGAGATGAAATATTTTGGACCAACGAGAGGGTGACACTTGTCACCCTCATATGGACGGCAAAGAGGACACGGATGGGACAATTTTAGGGCCGAAAACAAGGGTCAATGTTTGTGAGTGATTTGTGGAGTAGGGTTAGGGTGCACTTGTGCAAATCCTCACCATCCACTTGCCCTCATCTTGGCCCTTGAAAGCCCTATAAATACCCCCCCTTTGTTGAAGAATTCTTCATCCACAAAATTATCTTCCAAGTCTCAAAGCCTCCCTTCTCCCTTAAGAGTTCTCGTCGAAGCCTCACTCCCCCCCCCCCCTCTTGAAGTGCTAAAGTCGAAACACCCTCTCCCTCCCCCCTTCCTTCTAGTCTCGGCAAGCCTCCCCCCTCTTGGAAGCCCTAGCCGAAACACTACCCCCTCTTGGTAGAAATACTCTCCAAGTATTGTTACTATCCCCAAAATACCTTAGCCAATCCCTTATAGTATTTCCAAAGTTATCTCTATACGTAGAGTCCGGAAATACTATCTTATATCCATTAGTCACTAAACGAAACCCTAGGGGAAACTTCATAGTAGGTTGAAGTAGAAAGTAGAAGTTGTGTAGAAACTTCTAAGGGTTTCTTGGAGCGGATTGGAGCGTACAGATTAGGAGCTAAACCTCGCTCAGGATCGACTTATATCTTGGATAATATTGGGCTTATCGAGGTAAATAATCTTATCCTTCTATTGTAATTGAAGAATACATACTGTAGAAGTATAGACATAAGTTTAAAACACATAGAAGGGTATTAAAGAAGAGTATTGAACTGTAATTACATAGAAGGGTATTACAGAAAAGAATTGAACTGAAATCACATCAGAAGAATATTAAAGAAGAAGATTAAACTGTACTTACATAGCACTGTATTTACAGTAGACTTTAGTAGCTTAACGGGTAGGGAAGTGCTGCCCGATTTTCCGTAGAATAGAGAACCATCTGCTTAGATTATCCTTCAGAGTAGTCTAGACGTTGATAGACGTATTTGACTATTATAGGTTGATACTCTACGCGCGACATATTCGACTTGGCAGGTGGATTTCGCCGAGAAGGTATGTGATTCTTCTTATACCCTTGAGCATGATATTTTAAAGTATATATATAGTACGGTAGACGTACGTGTGTTAACTGAACATGGTTTTACTTGAGTCTAATAATAAGAATCTTGAAGTATTTCAAAAGAATTAAGAATCGTTTTTGAAAGAAGAGTAATACTTGGTTTTAAAAGCTTAAGAGTTATACCAGCTTTATGGGGAGTTAGGTATAACGACTTAAGAATGATAAAAGGAACAGTTTACTTATTTTGTTTATGAAAGTCTTGTATTGATTTCTGAAAAGTATAGTAAGATGCTGTGATAAGTAACCATGTTATGATGCTACGTGTGTTAGTGTCTTGTGTTGTTGTGTAAGGGGGTTATTCTTGTTGTGCTTACCTTGTTAAACGTTAAGACCATTGTACTGTTATTATATCACATACCCCCTTGACTTGTTATACCGAGGGCTTGCAACCCTTGATGCGGGTCTATACGGCCTATGCGGTCTGTGTGACTATGCGGAGCTGCGGGAGTTCCAGGATTGATCATTCCGGGTGTATTATCCCGATGCGAGGAGTGCCTTATGCGATGCTGTGACTATGCGGTCTATGTGACTATGCGGATCGCGGAGTCCAGGAGGGTACGGGGCTAGCTACCCCGTCTGGGTCTATACGGCCTATGCGGGTCTATGTGTGACCTATGCGGGCTGCGGGAAGTCCAGGATTAGGCACGCATAATGATACTATGGGCGATTGGCCTTGCTTCGATCATTAGCGGCCTAGAAAAGACCAGTTACAGTATATCTATTTTGCTCTTGTTTATGTTGTGGCACTATGCGCAGTTTAACTGATTGTATTTACAAATGGTTTTAGACACTTGATTTCATTTCAGTACTTTACAGTTTCACATACTTAGTACATGTTGTACTGACCTCCTTCGGGGGGCTGCGTTCATGCCGCAGGTAAGGGAAAGCAGGTGCTAGATCCACATCCTTAGGATCTCTACTTTGGTGTCAGGAGCTCCATTGTTACACCACGTAACTCCAGGACATGTTACGCCAATGTACGCCAATGTACGCCAATGTGGTACGGTTCCAGTTTCCTGAGGAGCCGGTTGTTGAGTGGGAGGGGAACACTGTGTCGCCGAGGGGTAAGTTTATTTCTTACCTCAAGGCTAGGAAGATGGTGCAGAAGGGGTATATCTACCATCTCATTCGGGTATTTGATACTGAGGCTGCGGTACCAGATTTTCAGTCAGTTCCACTAGTCAGAGAGTTCCCAGAGGGAGATAGAGTTTTGTATCGATGTGCTGCCAGACACTCGGCCTATTTCCATTCCGCCATACAGAATGGCACCTGCCGAGTTGAGAGAGTTGAAGGACCAGCTGAGAGATTTCTTTGGAGAAGGGCTTCATCGTGCCTAGTGTTTCTCCCCGGGAGCGCCGTATTGTTCGTGAAGAAGAAGCGGGGCGCTGCGCATGTGTTGATTACGGTGAACAAGGTGACCATTAAGAACGAATACCCTTCCCGTGATTGATGATTTGTTCGACCCGGTTGCGAGTGCGAGATGTTTCTCAAGATTGATCTGCGATCGGGCTATCATCAGTGCGTGTTAGAGGCGGATGTCCCTAGGATCGCATTCGGACCCAAGACGCACTATGAGTTCAGGGTTATGTCTTTCGGGTTGACCAATGCTCCGGCGGTATTCATGGATTTGATGAACCGAGTGTTCAAGCCATTTTTTGACACGTTTGTGATAGTGTTCATTGATGACATTTTGGTTTATTCTCGCTCAGAGCAGGAGCATGCGGAGCATTTGAGGCGATCTTTGAGTTCTCCAGACTGCAGCTTATACGCCAAGTTTTCCAAATGTGAGTTTTGGTTGGCCGGTGGCTTTTCTTGGGCATATTGTGGGCCGATGGTATTCGTGGATACGGCCAAGATCGGCGTCGAGACTTGGCCTGACCTACTACTCCGGAGTGCGCGACTTTACGGGCCTCGCAGTTACTATCGACGGTTCGTGGAGAAGTTTGCTTCTATCTCTGCACCATTGACTAGGTGACTCGTATGAAGCTAAGTTTCGATGGACGATGCTTGAGCGTGGTTTCGATTCATGAAGGAGAGTGACGACCGCCCCGTTCTTACTCTTCCGCAGGTCCGCACGGTTATGTAGTGTATTGTGATCGTCGGCGTCGGGCTCGGATGTGTGTTGATGCGGTGGGTAAGGTTATAGCGTCACGTCCCGACAGCTTAAGAAGCATGAGAGGAACTACCCCACCCATGATTTGGAGTTGGCAGCGGTGATTCACGCCTTGAAGATCTGGAGGCACTATTTGTATCGGGTTCATGTGGATATTTATACAGACCACAAGAGCCTACCGTATATCTTCAGCCAGAGGGAGCTGAACTTACGACAGAGACGGTGGTTAGAGTTACTCAAGGATTACGATGTCGACATCCTGTACCACCCGGGGAAGGCCAATGTTGTGGCAGATGCTCTTAGTCGTAGGTCGATGGGGAGTCTATCAGACGTGCAGCCAGAAAAGAGGGGCATGGTCCGCGAGTTACATCAGCTAGCGAGCCTTGGAGTCCGATTGATTGGTTCTGATGGCAGTGGGGTTCGAGTTCGAGAGGTTGCCGAGTCTTCCATCGTCGAGGAGGTGAAGAGGCAACAGTTTGAGGATCCGGTTTTGACTCGGTATCGGGATACGACTCTTCGTGAGGGGAAGGGTCCTTTTGAGGTAGCACCTGATGGGGTGCTAAGGTTTGAGGGCAGGTTGTGTGTTCCAGATATTTCAGGACTTCGGCAGCAGGTTCTAGGGGAAGCACACAGCGCGCGTTACTCTATCCATCCGGGGTCGACCAAGATGTACCACGACCTTAGATCTGTGTATTGGTGGGATGGCTTGAAGAGGGACGTTGCAGAGTTTGTAGCTCAGTGCCCGTGTTGTCAGCAGGTGAAGGTAGAGCACCAGAGGCCTGGTGGTTTGTTGCAGGCGATAGAGATCCCGACCTGGAAGTGGGAGGTGATCAACATGGACTTTATCACAGGATTACCTCGCACTCCGAGGAAGCACGATTCTATCTGGGTTATCGTCGACGGTGAAATCAGCCCACTTTCTTCGATCGGGCGACGACCTTTTCGCCGAGGATTATGCCGGACTTTACATCCGAGAGATCGTCGATCGCATGGAGTCCCTATTTCTATCATATCGCATGGAGCCCGGCTTTCTGGCTAACTTCTGGAGGTATTTCGTAAGAGTCTAGGACGCAGTGAGCACAGTCGCATTCCATTCTCGCATGCAGATGGGCAGAGCGCACTATCCGCACTCGAGGATATCTGCGAGCCTGTGTTATTGATTTCGTGGTAGCCGGAGGATCATTTGCCTCTAGTTGAGTTTGCGTATAATAATAACTACCACTCCAAGATTCGGATGGCGCCTTATGAGGCCTTGTATGGGAGGAAGTGCAGATCGCCGATAGGCTGGTTTGATGTGGCGCGAGTGCGATTAGTAGGACCGGACGTCTGAGCGATGGATAAGGTAAAGCTTATCCGAGGCGATTCGACAGCGGCTGAGTCGGCGAAGTCATATGCAGATCATCGTCGTCGGCATCTGGAGTTCGAGGTTGATGATTGGGTTTTCCTGAAGGTGTCACCCATGAAGGGTGTGATGAGATTCGGGAGGAAAGGGAAACTCAGCCCAAGGTACATTGGGCCGTATCAGATTGTTCGCAGGGTAGGCAAGGTTGCCTATGAGTTGGATCTGCCGTCCGATCTGGAGGCAGTGCACCCGGTGTTTCATGTTTCAATGCTGAGGAGATATATCGGGGATCCATCTAGAGTGCACCCGATTGACGATTTCCAGGTGACCGAGGGGTTATCGTATGAGGAGATTCCCATAGCGATAATCAATCGTCAGTGTTATACCCCGTATTTCCTGAGTATGTACGTGAGGGCGTACGTATTAAATTTTTGCCTTAAGAATTGACAAGTTTCGAAATTTGGGCACAAGTGCCGATAGGAGTCGTTTTTCGACGAAACGTTTCCACAGCTTTCGTAGGGAAAATTCCGGCTATGTCATTTTTAATTTTTGCGGATTTTTCCGAGAGACGAAACATTTTGGACCAACGGGAGGGTGACAAGTGTCACCCTCACATTGGGTGCGTTTTGGGGCGGTAATGGACGAAAGGGTGGGGTGTAGTTGGTAGGATATTTGTGCAAGTTGGTGTGGTAGATGGATAAGGTCCACATGGTTGAAATCTAGCCCTACACTTGCACCACACTTGTCTTCATCTTGGCCATTGGTTGGCCTTCACTTGACCTATAAATACCCCTCTAGTTGAAGACATTCTTCATCCAAAACTTGAGCAATCTTTCTAAGTCTCAAATACTCCCTCCCTCTTGTTTGCTTTCGTCCACCACACCCCCCTCCCCCTTTGAGAAGGCCCTTTGGCCGAGAGCTTCCCCCTCCCCCTTTGTGGTGCCCTAGCCGAGGGGTACCCCCCCTAGCCTTGTTGTCTCGTATAAATACCCCCCCTTTGTGGTATAGAAATACTCTCCTAGTATTGTTATAATGCCCAAAATACTCTAGCCCATATACCTTATAGTACTTCCAAAGTTACCTCTATACGTAGAGACGGGAAAATACTATTATACTTCCTTTAGCCACTAAACGAAACCCTAAGGAAATCTTCACCCGCAGTAGAAGTTATAAGTAGAAGTTGGTTAGAACTTCTAAGGGTTGGTTGGAGCGGGTCGGAGCGCACGGAGTAGGAGCTAAACCTTGCTCAGGATCGACATTTAAACTCGGATAATTTTGGGCTTATCGAGGTAAACACTCTTGACCTTCTGTTGTAATTGGAAATTACATGTTGTTGGAATATATAGTTAAGGTATACTATATATAGTTTTGAACATAATTGTGCGGCAATGTCTTTTGACTTAAGCCCAATTTAAAGAAGTCAATCAGTAATTACATAGGGTGTACAGATGGACTTGTGTAGTATTACTGTTAGTAGAATTGTCCACGTCCGGTTAGCCGTGCAACCCCCCCCGGGTTGGCTTGGTAGCCGGCCTCGATAAAGGCGGAGATGAACGCTGTTGCGGGAGAGTCTTTGCCGAATTTTCTGTAGAATATTCTACGTGGAGACCTTGATGTTAATAGGCGCCTGTGGCCTCTATAGGTTGAAGTACTCGTGTGGCGTGATCTACTTGGCTTAAGGAGTAGCCAGCGGTTTGAGGTACTTGGAACGTTTTGCTATTAGTCGATAATCGTCGCGGTATGTGAACCTCTTCCTATCTGTTCTAGCATGATATGTGTATAACTATGTAGTACGGTGACGTACATGTGTTAACCGTATTTGATTGGTTTGAAACATAAGGTGTTATAACGGCTTTATGGGAAGTTGGTTATAATGACCTTATGTAGGTAAGAAAATGCTTTGTGGTTTTAAAAGGTAATCGACTTGATATGTGTTAATAAAGAACTTGAAGTATTTCAAAAGATTCTTGAATCGTTTTGAAAGAATGAGTAGTACTTGGTTTTGAAAGCTTAAGAGTTATACTAGCTTTATGGGAAGTTAGGTATAACGACTTAAGAATGTTTCTTGATTTGAAATCGAATGTGTATCGACAAACCACTGCGGCGTTAATAAAAGGAAAATGTATTGACTAATGAAGTATTATTAAAACCCAGTAGAAACCTCCATCCGCATGAAGCTAAGATAAGACAAAATGATATTACATTTCCTAGATCATGGCTGCTTAATAAGATTGATTATGAATAAGAATAACCTACACTCATATAAGGCATATGTTACTCAATAGTTTTAAAAAGGGATTAAGACATTGAACTATGAAACTTTTCTAAAAAGAGACTTGTGTAATGAATATTAGGCAAACTGGAACTTTAGGGAAAAGAAAGGCATTGTGTTGTCTTAAAATGTTTTAAAACTTAAAGTGTTATAACAGCTTTATGGGAAGTTGGTTATAACGACTTTATGAGAACAAAAGAAGGGTTTTTATCATTGGTTTTAAATGTGGAAACTTGGCTTTAATAAGAGAAGTTGTTTTTTTGCTTAAAAGATGTAAGTCACTCTATTTTTATACTACGGGTATCGGGTGACTTTTATAAAAGGAATGGATCTCTTTAAAAGGAATTTAACGTACGTAGTACTTTAGGGTTAAAAACCCGGACTTTGGCATAAAATGAAAGTACCTTGAGTTGTGTAACTTGCCTATGCTTGTTGTTGTGTAACTTGCCTATGCTTGTTGTTGTGTAGCTTGCTTATGCTTGTGGTGATAGCCTTTGTTGTGCAAATGGTGTTCTATATAACCGCGTCTCTCAATGGAGTGCCGGTTGACTGGTTGAGGACTTACTTGGACGTACCGGCAGTGACGGAAAATTCCACGGGTATGCTCCTGTTGATAGTGTTATTCCATGGACTAGCTCTCCATGAGGTTTCTTACTGTTCGGCCTTGGTACCCGGTGGTGGCTTCGTCTTGCCGTCTCGTGGCTGATTTGGCCTTGGTACACAGTAGTTAGCCCTCGCACTTGCCCGCTCGGTGTAGTGACGAAGTCTCGTGATCTGACGCCTGGTACTCGGTGGTCACCCTGCGTACTTGCCCGGTCGACACGTGACCGGCCTTGGTATCTGGTAGTCGGCTCTCGCACTTGCCCCGTGTCAACTTCGTGTTTGTGGTTGCATTGTATTATTGGTACGGTCGGATCCGGTAGTTGTACTTGTCCTGTACGGTTTTTATGACACAGGTGGGACCTGGTGTTCATGTATACTCCTTGGTATTGTTATATCATAAACTGCCGGCAGTGAGGAAGAAATTCCACGGGCACGAGTGATAATTTGGAGGGCGTGAGTCCCTGACTTGATATCGGTTATATGTTATGTCGTAGTTTGGTCATCATACATGTCTCTGCTTTATATAGACTATTATGATTTCATTTACGTGATTCTGATTCACATACTTGGTATACATTGTCTTGACCTCCTTGAAGTGCGTTACACGCCAGGTAGAAATCGTCGGTTGTCGATCCCCACGTTTAGGATCTCATTTCAGCGGTTTGGGAAGCTCCGTTCCGTCGGAGGCCTATCTTTGGTATGTTACCCTGAGTCTGTAAGTTCTTATGCGTTCGGGTATGGCGGGCCACATCCGTCATAGTTGTTATATAAATCTTAGAGGTCCATGTATTGTTGTGGCGGGGTTGTAAGGATTAACGCTCAAATGTCTTTATATATATATGTTGAAAACCTGTTTTGGTTGCTGTTTATTTATAATATCTCTCATTTCATGTTCATGTTTTACTTTCCGCTGATTTTCTCTGATGATTGTATCACTAGGGTGCCCGGGGTAAGGCACCAGTCACGGGCCCGGATTCGGGTCGTGACAGTCAGGTTAGGCGTCTGCGAACCAAGGATGTGGCTTCCGTCAAAGTCTTATGGCGGAACGAGCTCAGGGAGGAGATGACGTGGGAAGCTGAGGAGGACATGAGGCAGAAGTATCCTCACCTATTCCCCACACCTCCAGGTAACTCACTTTCATACTTGTAAATTTTTCATTGATATATTTGCTTAAGTGTTGTGTTGTGGCCATGTGAGGCATTTGCAAACTGTTTAAGTCATGAAGAACTTTTCCGTTGTGTCTTGGGAAGGAACATTCGGGATGAATATTTCTAAGGAGGGGAGAATGTTATAACCCGTATTTCCAGAGTATGTACGTGAGGGCGTACGTACAAAAGTTCAACCCTAAAGTTAAGGCTTAGGACGAAATTTGGGCACAACTCACGAAACGAATGGTTTTCCGACGAAACGTTTTCCAAAACTTGCGTAGGGAAAATTACGGCTATGTCATTTATAATTTTTGCGGATTTTTCCGAGAGATGAAATATTTTGGACCAACGAGAGGGTGACACTTGTCACCCTCATATGGACGGCAAAGAGGCCACGGATGGGACGATTTTAGGGCCTTAAACAAGGGTCAATGTTTGTGAGTGATTTGTGGAGTAGGGTTAGGGTGCACTTGTGCAAATCCTCACCATCCACTTGCCCTCATCTTGGCCCTTGAAAGCCCTATAAATACCCCCCCTTTGTTGAAAAATTCTTCATCCACAAAATTATCTTCCAAGTCTCAAAGCCTCCCTTCTCCCTTAAGAGTTCTCGTCCAAGCCTCACTCCCCCCCCCCCTCTTGAAGTGCTAAAGCCGAAACACCCTCTCCCTCCCCCCTTCCTTGTAGTCTCGGCAAGCCTCCCCCCTCTTGGAAGCCCTAGCCGAAACACTACCCCCCTCTTGGTAGAAATACTCTCCAAGTATTGTTACTATCCCCAAAATACCTTAGCCAATCCCTTATAGTATTTCCAAAGTTATCTCTATACGTGAGTCAGGAAATACTATCTTATATCCATTAGTCACTAAACGAAACCCTAGGGAAACTTCATAGTAGGTTGAAGTAGAAAGTAAAAGTTGTGTAGAAACTTCTAAGGGTTTCTTGGAGGCGGATTGGAGCGTCACAGTTAGAAGCTAAACCTCGCTCAGGATCGACTTATATCTTGGATAATATTGGGCTTATCGAGGTAAATAATCTTATCCTTCTATTGTAATTGAAGAATACATACTGTAGAAGTATAGACATAAGTTTAAAACACATAGAAGGGTATTAAAGAAGAGTATTGAACTGTAATTACATAGAAGGGTATTACAGAAAAGAATTGAACTGAAATCACATCAGAAGAATATTAAAGAAGAAGATTAAACTGTACTTACATATGCGTATTTCTGATGAGACTTTAGTAACTTAACGGGTAGGGAAGTCTGCCCGATTTTCCGTAGAATAGAGAACCCTGCTTAGATTATCCTTGAGTAGTCTAGGCGTTGATAGACGTATTTGACTATTATAGGTTGATACTCTACGCGACATATTCGACTTGGCAGTGGATTTCGCCGAGAAGGTATGTGATTCTTCTTATACCCTTGAGCATGATATTTTAAAGTATATATATATAGTACGGGTAGACGTACGTGTGTTAACTGAACATGGTTTTACTTGAGTCTAATAATAAGAATCTTGAAGTATTTCAAAAAAATTAAGAATCGTTTCTGAAAGAAGAGTAATACTTGGTTTTAAAAGCTTAAGAGTTATACCAGCTTTATGGGAAGTTAGGTATAACGACTTAAGAATGATAAAAGGCGGTTTACTTATTTTGTTTATGAAAGTCTTGTATTGATTTACGAAAAGTATAGTAAGATCTTGTGATAAGTAACCATGTTATGATGCTACGTGTGTTAGTGTCTTGTGTTGTTGTGTAAGGGGTTATTCTTGTTGTGCTTACGTTGTTAAGCGTTAAGACCGTTATCTTGTTATTATATCACATACCCTTGACTTGTTATACAGGGCTTGCCACCCTTGATGCGGTCTATACGGCCTATGCGGTGCGTGTGACTATGCGGAGTCGCGGGAGTTCGAGTTGATCATTAGGGTGTATTATCCGTCACGAGGAGTGCCTTATGCGGTCTGTGTGACTATGCGGTCTATGTGACTATGCGGACTGTGGGAGTCCAGGAGGGTACCGGGGCTAGCTACCCCCGATGCGGGTCTATACGGCCTATGCGGGTCTATGTGTGACCTATGCGGGCTGCGGGAAGTCCAGGATTAGGCACGCATAATGATACTATGGGCGATTGGCCTTGCGATCATTAGCGGCCTAGAAAAGACCGATTCTGATATATCTATTTTGCTCTTGTTTATGTTGTGGCACTATCGCGATTTAAGCGGTGTATTTACAAATGGTTTTAGACACTTGATTTCATTTGATGCTTCTGATTTCACATACTTAGTACTGTTATCGACCTCCTTCGGGCTGCGTTACATGCCGCGGTAAGGGAAAGCAGTGCTAGATCCACATCCTTAGGATCTACTTTGGTGTCGGGAACTCCATCTTCTCCTGAGGCTCGACTTTTGGTATGGTTCTCCATGTTGTAGATATATGTACATTCGAGGGTATGGCGGGCCCTGTCCGCCATAGTTGTCTACTTCCTTAGAGGTGCGTAGTCTATTATGCAGTTGGGATGTAAGCGCCAAACTTTGATATATATATATATATAGAAAGCGACGTTTTCTCAGATAAACTATTTTCTTTTCATATTGATTCCTGTCTTGTTTTTATATTCCGCTGATTACTCTGATGTATGACTACTTGGGTGCCCGGGTAAGGCACCAGTCACGGGCCCCGGAACGGGTCGTGACACGGCTTATCATACATAACATAAGCACCACCGGCTTATCATAATTATCATAAGCAAGTTAAGACATCCCCTAACTTCTTATTAGCCTTAATTATCATGCACTCTCATTTTATTTAACTTAAGGCACTAACATGTTATTAGAAATCCGGGAATTTAACCCAAAGTACTATGTACTTCCGTTCCTTTAAAAAGAACCATTTTTATATAAAAACCCCAAGATACTAACACCCGTAGTATCAAGGCTTGTCTATTTTTCAAATTAAGTTACTACACCTTTAGAAATTCATTTCAAGGCTTTGAAACCAAGTAACTTTTAATTTCATAACCTAGGAAACTCATGCCTATCAATCAAGTAGACCACTCTCTTAACCTTTCATAAAGCCGTTATAACTAACTTCCCATAAAGCCGTTATAACTCTTTATGTCTTAGACAAATTCATTATTTTTATAACCAAGAGACTTATACTTTCAAAACCAAGTATCATATACTTTCAAAATACTTCATGTCTCTTAACTTTAGGAATCGAGTTCCTTAACTTTAGAAATACATTTTTAGGCCTCTAAACCAAGTGACCTTTACTTTAAACTTTAAGCAATTGATATCTTTAAACCAAATTGCCCTTCTTATTTCAAGTCATTTTCCTCCTTGTTTACATTACTAGGGTAAATCATTCTTTTTACTTTCCATAAAGTTATTATAACCAACTTTATGCTTTAGAAACTAAGGCATTTCTATCCTTTAAAAACAAGTGAGTTAATTCTCTAACTCAACCAACTTAGACATTCTTAAACAAGTCAAGGATATCAAATGAACTGAATTCATTTAAATCTCGTACGTCTACCATACTATACATTTATAACTACTCATGCTCAAGAGATAAGAAAGTTTCCACATATCTCTTCGGCTTAATCCACTCTCTAACTTGAATACGCCGTACGTAGAATGTCAACCTATAATGACCATAATACGTCCATCAATTACTAGCTTTCAACGTAGAATATTCCTAAGTATAAGGACTCTTAATTCTACGGAAAATCGGGCAGCACTTCCTTTGTTTCTGTTTACTTTTCCACCTTTTTCAAGGCCCAAAATCAATAACCAAATGCCACATTTAAGGCTCAATAATCCAGCTAACCAAAGGGGATTACACGCCTTGACAGGACGTGTAAAATTATGCCCCACAATTAATATCCAAATAGTCCAACATTTCAATGTCAAACGGCTACAATGCAACAATAATGTAAAGTCTTTTCCGATTCCTTTTTAATCCACGTTGTTTAGTATAACATGTTATATAGCCGCAATCGATAATAACAACTACCATCTCTTCTTTATATAACATGCGACGACTAAAACTAATAACCAAATCGAATTACAATCTTAAGGTTAAACATGCAACTATCGGATTCCATCCACATATTTCATAACATTCAATCTCCATATATATATCTCATGCTTGCATAATATATATATATGACTACAACAATAAGTAACCTTTAATCACTTAAGAGGACAAAGTTGTTACCTTGATAAGCCCAAAATAGTCCAACAATCTCCCCCATTTTAGTCCTCTTTCCGAAATTCTTCTTCCCGCTAAAATCACCTCTACGAACCCCCTACAAGCTCGCCAACATATTTCCTTCTTGTTGCCTTTCCAAAAATCTCATTTAGGCTTAGGGTTTTTCTCACAATTTCTTTGAGAGAGAAGAGAAGAGGAATTTCTATTTGGATGAAATCTTGCAAATGATTTTAATCTTACAAGACTTGGTCATATATAGCCTCTATCTTGTTCTACAAGTTGGGAGGGACACTTGTCTCCCTCCCATAGGTCTACTACACAAATATCTTCTATTTTTACACCTTTTCTGCAAAAAATCCCGCCTCGGCGCCGCAGCCCTGCAGCTGGAGCCTTGGTGCTGCAACTTGCATAGTTTGTGGCTTACGAGCCGCGTTCGTGATCCGGCGCCGTGGCGCCTGACCATTTCTCTTCTGTCAACTGATCTTGTAACGTCCCTAACATTCTACTCCGATGTCCTATCGACGAGCGGTTTGTTGCGTTGGAAACTAGACTCAATGAAATTCATAAGAGGCTTTTGAAACACCTAAAAACTCCAAACATACTAGGAGATATACTGCTCCAAAGTTGACTGAAAAACTGTCCAAAAATATTCTGCCAACGTTTTATTTCTTTTTTCCAAATTCGAATCTTATTTCCTTTCGTACGTTCTCATCTCATCCTCTTGAAATTACGGGGCGTAACATTCTTTCCCCCTTAGAAACATTCGTCCCCGAATGTTCTTTCGGAGTCAATCTAATAGGTAGCGACGTAGTTTCCTTTTACAACCCCTACATACCAAAAATATGCCACCCATGGCTGCATGATAATACTTATGCTAAAACGTCAACCTGAACTCCAAGTGTCGACGTCGGTTATCTGCATAAAGCTTTTATCGACTTTGAGCTTGCTAATAATCCTTCCTGGATAAGCTTCACCTTATCCACAGCCCGCTGAATCAAGTCCGGGCTAATTATCTGAACCTCGCCTACGTTGAACCAACCAATCGGCGATTCTACACTTTCTTTTCATACAAAGCCTCATACAGGGCCATCTGAATACTGGAATGGTAGCTTTTGTTATACGCAAACTCAACAAGAGGCAAATAATCCTTCCAGCTAACTCTGAAATCAATAACACCGGCCCGTAACCTATCCTCAAGTGCCTGGATAGTACGCTCTTCCTGTCCGTCGGTCTGAGGGTGAAATGCCACACTGAGACTCACTTGTGTCCCTAATACCTTCTGGAAAACCTCCAGAAGTTAGTCGTAAACTTAGCTCATCTGTCTGACATCATAAATGTAGGAACCCCGTGAAGTCTCACAATCTCCCTACTATATAATCTAGCATAAACCTTAGTCGAGTAAGTGGTCCTGACCGGAAGAAAATGGGCTGATGTCGTCAGCCTGTTTACCATAACCCATAAGGAGTCGCACTTCCTCTGAGTACAATGCAACCCTGTAACAAGATCCATATTAATCACCTCTCATTTCTATGTCGGGATCTCAATCGCCTGTAATAGCCCACTGGGCTTCTGGTGCTCAACTGTTACAACCCGTAAGTCCAGGACTTGTATAAGAGAATGTACGTAAGGAATCAAGACTTGGAAATTAGTACGAAAGGAAGAATTGTTTTTCCGGCGGAAAATCTTCCGAACGTCGGAAAGGAAAAATGTTCGTTGTTGAGAATTGGATTCTCAAAATGCATTATTTGAAGAGTATGGAACTCTTAACCTTATGGAAATTTATTTTTACGGATTTGGTCATGTGGGGCCCACCCGAGGAATTTTACGTTTTGTGGGGCCCACGAGGGTTACGGAATTTTATAGACGAATGAGAGGGCGACACGTGGCACCCCCACATGGTCTTGGTCGAAATATAGTAAGGGTAAAATGGTCATTGACCATCAAGGAAGATAAGTCTTGCTAGCTTGAGATTGTTGACCAAGTCAACTTGCCACTTGTGCTTGATCCTTGTGAAACTCATCCTAGCCACTCATGTGTTGCAATCTAAACCCTCCATTGTGTTTTATATACCCAACTAGTAGCAAGACTTGGCATTTTACACTTAGAAAAATTAGAGAAACTCTTGTGCAAGAACAAGAGCTCTCGGGTTTGACACTTTGCTCACAAGAAATTTTGTAGTTTTGATCCATTGTTCACAAGACTTCAACCCAAGGTCCCTAAGGGTATTGTAAGGTTATCTCAATAGAAATATTTCGGAAAAACGACGTTTTCGTATTAGTCGCAAGGCGGAAACTTAAGGAGTTCTTCAACTTTGAAGTTGGAACTTGAAGATGGGTTCTTCATAGGCTTCTACGAGTGCTTGGCGGATTGGAACATAAGGAAAGGAGCTAAGAATTGCTAAGCGCGACTTTGAATCTTGGAATTTTTAAGGGCTTGTAAAGGTATAATCTTGTCGTTTTAGTAATTAAGATTACTTGTTGTTGTAGCTATGGATATTAGCAAGCATGAGTTATATAGTATGAAGTTTGATAAGTGTATTGACTATTGGAACCCTAATCCGAAAACTAGCATGTTTAGCTTTAAGATTACAATTCAAGTCGATTATTAGTTTAAGTCGCCGCATGTTGTATAAAGAAGGAAATTGTAGTTGTTGAAGTTGTTTATGACTATATAACATGTTAGACCTTAGAACTTGGAATTGGAAAAGGATTGGAAAAGACTTTGAATTGTTGGTTGTTGTTGGCCGAGAATGGCTTGAATATAGAACTACTTCGTATTAATTGTGGCGAATTTTACACGTATTGTAAGACGTGTAATCCCCTTTGTTTGGTTGTTGTTTTGAGCCTTAAATGTGGCGTGTTGGTTATTGTATTCGGCCTTGAAAAGGTGGCAAAGTGAGTAGAAACAAAGGAAGTCTTTGCCCGATTTTCCGTAGAATTAGACCGTATACTTGGTATTATTCTCGTTAGAGACTAGAAGTTGATAGTCTTGTTGTGACCATTATAGGTTGACACTTCTACGTACGGCGTATTCGGCTTAGCTTGTGGATTTAGCCGAAAAGGTATGTGAACTATCTCCTCTTCTAGCATGATTCCTTAAGATAAAGAAAGTATTTCCTACTCCTTAAATGATCCATTCCTTGGTTGTATTTGGATTGCCTAAAGTAGAATTTGTTCTATGTACTTCCTTGATTGTACTTTGATGTTTAAATTGTAAGTTGTATAATCCATTGCCTTAGTGAAGTTTGGATTCTTAAAGAGTGGAAGTATTTTACTTAAAGTACATAGAGTCTTGAAAAGGAAGTGGTCTCTAAACCTTTTGGCTAGTGCCTTAGTTCCAAAACCTAAAGGTCATTATAATGACTTTAGGGGAGTCAAATGAGTGATTTACTTAATTGTTTTAAAAGAGGAGAAATGACATGATTTAAGAGAAGTAACTTGTTTTAAAGGTGTGAGTTACTTAAGGTTTAAAAGTAGAAGAAACTTGTTTTCTATATATTAAGAGACTCGAAGTATTTTTGAAAGTTAAGAAACTTGATTTGAAAGTTTGTGATACTTGGTTTTAAGTATAAGTCTCTTGGTTATAAAAAGAATGAAATTGTCTAAAAACCATA
The DNA here is from genome assembly GCA_029844215.1 of Przewalskia tangutica. Lineage (NCBI taxonomy): Eukaryota > Viridiplantae > Streptophyta > Magnoliopsida > Solanales > Solanaceae > Przewalskia > Przewalskia tangutica. The sequence continues at coordinate 90,054,776 of CM056721.1, forward strand.
AAGGGTTATAACGGCTTTATGGGAAGTTGGTTATAACGGCTTTATGGAAGGTTTAGAAAGTTGTCTATTATGATTAATGGGCATAAGTTGCCTTGATTGTGAAAATTTGAAGTTACTTGATTTCAAGCTTTGAAATGAGTTTTCTAAGAGTGTAGTAACTTACTTTGAAAAATAAACACACCTTGATACTACGGGTGTTAGTATCTTGGGGTATTACATAAAAAGGAGTCTTTTGAAAAGAATGTACGTACGTAGTACTTTGGCTTGATTAATCTATTCTAAGTGTGCCTTGATAAGTACTTTGTCTTGATTAATTGAGAATTATTCTAAGTGTGCCTTGATAAGTACTTTGGCTTGATTAATTGAGAATTAGTCTAATTGTGCCTTGATAAGTACTTTGGCTTGATTAATTGAGAATTATTCTAAGTGTGCCTTGATAAGTACTTTGGCTTGATTAATTGAGAATTAGTCTAAGTGTGCCTTGATAAGTACTTTGGCTTGATTAATTGAGAATTATTCCAAGTGTGCCTTGATAAGTACTTTGGCTTGATTAATTGAGAATTATTCTAAGTGTGCCTTGATAAGTACTTTGGCTTGATTAATTGAGAATTAGTCTAAGTGTGCCTTGATAAGTACTTTGGCTTGATTAATTGAGAATTATTCTAAGTGTGCCTTGATAAGTACTTTGGCTTGATTAATTGAGAATTATTCTAAGTGTGCCTTGATAAGTACTTTGGCTTGATTAATTGAGAATTAGTCTAAGTGTGCCTTGATAAGTACTTTGGCTTGATTAATTGAGAATTATTCTAAGTGTGCCTTGATAAGTACTTTGGCTTGATTAATTGAGAATTAGTCTAAGTGTGCCTTGATAAGTACTTTGGCTTGATTAATTGAGAATTATTCCATGTGTGCCTTGATAAGTACTTTGGCTTGTTTAATTGAGAATTGCCTATGTGTGCTGGTAATAGCCGGTTGTGTGCTAGTGGTATATCATTCATTTCGGGGTCATTCCCCGGGTTTGTGGCATTTGCATATTCCGTGGATTTGCTACCCACGATGCGAGGAATACCTCATGCGAGTCCGCAAGGGCTTATGCGGGTGAAATAGTCCACGTGCGGCGGGTCCAGCCTATGCGAGGAATACCTCATGCGAGTCCGTAAGGGCTTATGCGGGTGAAATAGTCCCATGCGAGGAATACCTCATGCGGGTCCACGCGACCTATGCGGGTGAAATAGTCCCAGGAATAGGATTGCTTAATGATACTGCGGCCGGGTGGTCCTTCTTTGATCGTGAGCTTCCTAGTTTATATTGTAAGTATACTACTATTTACTCTCATTGTTAGTAAGACATAGTGTACTGTAATTTGATTATCATGGACTGCCGGCAGTGAGGAAGGATTCCACGGGCATGATTTATATTATGGGCGTGAGACCCATGGTTATACTTTAGTAATGACTTTGAGGGCATGCGTCCCTGACTTGATATGACTGTTATGTATTGTGTACTGTAGGTTGGCTATCATACATGTCTCCTGTTTTGTTTAGACTGTTATGATTTCATTATAGTACTTACTGTTTCACATACTTGGTACATTCTTCGTACTGACCTCCTTCGGGCCGCGTTAAATGCCGCAGTTTAGGTCTGCTGTTTGGTGATCGGCAGTGTAGGACCGCCGTCGAGTTTTGGATAGCTCCTTACATTCGGGAGTTTATCTTTTGGTATAAGTTCTTTCGATACATGATTTTGTCTGATTATGGATGCAATGGGGCCTTGTCCGTCATAGTTCGATATAACTCTTGAGGTGCAGTATTCATATGTGGATTGGACTCATGTACAATGTAGTGTCTTTTCATGTATATTATATGGCGACGCTTTGCAGACGTATGTGTTGGTTTTAAAAAAAAAAAAAAGGTGTTATTTAAATTCCGCAGTTTGCTTAGTTGTTAAGGTAGAAGGGTGCCCAGGTAGGGCACCGATCCACGCCCAGATTCGGGCGTGACAGTGGTATCGAGCGATCGATCCTCGGAATGTCTACGACCGTGTCTAGTAGAGTCTTGATTATCGGTGTGTTGCGCCACACCCATAAACAGGAGGCTACGGGACATTTAGGAGTTGGTTTCTATTCTTCTCACTCTAAGATCGTGCCATGAGCCGTGTTAGTAAGATAATTCCTCTCGACGTATTGTTGTGTTCTGATTATGCCTCCAAGGAGGGCAACGGCCGAGAAGGGCAAAGGAGTAGCGAGAGCTACGATCGGACTCGAGAGAGTTGATAGGGCTTATGCCTGTGGTATCCGGATATTGTCTGCGATCGGCGAGTTCTCTGCGCCAGTTTTGAGACCCGGCACTGAGCCTCCAGTTTCTCAGTTAGGAGAAGACTTTAGGGTCATGAAGGAAGCCATTATGTTATTGACCAAGATAGCGGTGCTACAGTTTCATCAGCAGGAGGTTATTCGCGATGCAGACAGTGTCACGGGGTAGAGGGCGTGCGGAGATCTGCGTAAGAGTGCTAGGCCCGTTGGTTATTCCGGTGAGTTTATGGACGAGCAGCCTCAGCAGCGAGTGAGATATTCGTCCCAGCCTACCCAGTACATACCCCCGCAGCTCACAGGTGGGATATTGGACCCCACAAGGTATTTAGGAGCCGGTCCAAGCTCCAGGGGTCGAGGTTCTCGAAGGAGCAGAGGATTTTCTCAGTCGAGGCCACTTTTTCCTCAGTGTTTCCGATGTAGTAAGCGTCATTTGGGGGAATGCCGTTATGGCACGAGTGCTTGTTTTTATTGTGGCCGTCCGGGCCATATACTGAGGGTATGTCCTTTTAGAAGAGGCACCGGTGAGGTGGCTCAGCCTATGAGGCCGATGGTTGATTCCCTTTCCTCCACAGTTGTGCGTCCCCCAGGGCAGGGTGTTCAGAGGTCAGCCAGTCGTGGTAGAGGTCAGGGTGGAGTTTATAGTTCTGGCGGTCCTTCGAACCGCATAGATGACGTGACTACCGAGCAGGATCAGGAGGCGACATCGCATGGGGTTACAGGTATATTTCGATTCTTTTGAATCATACGTGCATTGATAGATTCAGATTTCGCCCTAGCATATATGTTTTCCCTTTGTTGCTAAGAGTTGTATAGTGATAGTACCCCAGAGGTAGGGATACTTTGATTAGTAAAGTGAAAAGTTAAGAATGTTGACAAGAATGATAAGTGAACTGAGGCTATAGTTGTGTAGAGTTCACAAGTTGTAATTACCAAATGTGATGTAAGACCGATAGGAAGGATGTCTGAGAGAAATATTTTGGCTTATGTGATGAACCTCTAGTGAATGGGAGGATAGGGTGAGAAGTACCTTGACCTAAGAGAGAGTTTTATTTCAAACTAAGGATGAGAAGTTAAGTGTGACGATGAGTCGGGTTATGGACTCATTTCGGGTCAGCCGATAGTATGGAATGGGGTGATGTCAGTTGGTAGTGGTCCCGCTATGTGATAGGGTCACGAGGATGCCAGGCCCAAGTTGGGTTAATCGTTGTACGAGTTTGTGGATGCGTTCCACCGGAATCAGGTCGTAAGGACCGAGAAGAGCCTTAGCGGAAATTCAAGTAGCATAATGGCCAAGTTTGGTTAGTAACTCCAAGGATTGGGGAACAGAAACAATATTTGAGATGTGTACGTTTACTAAATAAGTTGGAAGTACGAGAAAGTATGACAAGTAAGAAGTAAAGGAACCTCTAAGGATCCCGTATTTTAGAAGACCGTAACCTTCGAGTTTTGTGAGAAGGGGTCGCGGACGGAAGGTCCATTGATATGTTTACGGATGTTAGGTGGTGGCCATGTGTGGCATCGTTAGTCTTGTGGAGTATTGATTGATAGGCATAGTATACAGATTGTGCCGGAGTTTGTATAGCCTGACAACCGACTAAGAACATTCGGGGACGAATGTTTCTAAGGGGGGAAGAATGTTACACCCCGTAAGTCCAGGACTTGTATAAGAGAATGTACGTAAGGAATCAAGACTTGGAAATTAGTACGAAAGGAAGAATTGTTTTTCCGGTGGAAAATCTTCCGAACGTCGGAAAGGAAAAATGTTCGTTGTTGAGAATTGGGTTCTCAAAATGCATTATTTGAAGAGTATGGAACTCTTAACCTTATGGAAATTTATTTTTACGGATTTGGTCATGTGGGTCCACCCGAGGAATTTTATGGACGAATGAGAGGGCGACACGTGGCACCCCCACATGGTCTTGGTCGAAATATAGTAAGGGTAAAATGGTCATTGACCATCAAGGAAGATAAGTCTTGCTAGCTTGAGATTGTTGACCAAGTCAACTTGCCACTTGTGCTTGATCCTTGTGTAACTCATCCTAGCCACTCATGTGTTGCAATCTAAACCCTCCATTGTGTTTTATATACCCAACTAGTAGCAAGACTTGGCATTTTACACTTAGAAAAATTAGAGAAACTCTTGTGCAAGAACAAGAGCTCTCGGGTTTGACACTTTGCTCACAAGAAATTTTGTAGTTTTGATCCATTGTTCACAAGACTTCAACCCAAGGTCCATAAGGGTATTGTAAGGTTATCTCAATAGAAAGATTTCGGAAAAACGACGTTTTCGTATTAGTCGCAAGGCGGAAACTTAAGGAGTTCTTCAACTTTGAAGTTGGAACTTGAAGATGGGTTCTTCATAGGCTTCTAAGGAGTGCTTGAAGCGGATTGTAACATAAGGAAAGGAGCTAAGAATTGCTAAGGCGCGACTTTGAATCTTGGAATTTTTAAGGGCTTCTAAAGGTATAATCTTGTCGTTTTAGTAATTAAGATTACTTGTTGTTGTAGCTATGGATATTAGCAAGCATGAGTTATATAGTATGAATTTTGATAAGTGTATTGACTATTGGAACCCTAATCCGAAAACTAGCATGTTTAGCTTTAAGATTACAATTCAAATCGATTATTAGTTTAAGTCGTCGCATGTTGTATAAAGAAGGAAATTGTAGTTGTTGAAGTTGTTTATGACTATATAACATGTTAGACCTTAGAACTTGGAATTGGAAAAGGATTGGAAAAGACTTTGAATTGTTGGTTGTTGTTGGCCGAGAATGGCTTGAATATGGAACTACTTCGTATTAATTGTGGGGCGGAATTTTACACGTATTGTAAGGCGTGTAATCCCCTTTGTTTGGTTTTTGTTTTGAGCCTTAAATGTGGCGTGTTGGTTATTGTATTCGGCCTTGAAAAAGGTGGCAAAGTGAGTAGAAACAAAGGAAGTGCTGCCCGATTTTCCGTAGAATTAAAGACCGTATACTTGGTATTATTCTACGTTAGAGACTAGAAGTTGATAGTCTTGTTGTGACCATTATAGGTTGACACTTCTACGTACGGCGTATTCGGCTTAACTTGTGGATTTAGCCGAAAAGGTATGTGAACTATCTCCTCTTTGTCACGACCCGTTCCGGGGCCCGTGACTGGTGCCTTACCCGGGCACCCAAGTAGTCATACATCAGAGAAAAACCAGCGGAATATAAAACAACCAAGATATGAAACAGTATAAATAAGACACAGTTTCTGGGAAAAAGTTGCCTTTCGGCATATATGTATATAAATACCCCAAAATGAACAGTTACATCCCAACCTTACAACAGGTCTACAGACCTCTAAGAGTTTAAAACAACAATGGCGGGACAGGGCCCCGCCATACCCCTGAATACAAATATCTACAACGACAGGGGACCATACCAAAATGCTAAGCTTCCGGAGAAACGGAGCTTTCCCAACGCTGAAACGGTGATCCTAAGAACGGGGATCAACAGTAGGAGTACTTTTACCTGCGGCATGAACGCAGCCCGAAGGTCGGCAACAGTACCAAGTATGTGGCGAAAATACTGTAAATGAAATCATAGTAGTCTATATAAGGCAGGAGACATGTATGATAAGCCAAAACTACAGTTCACAATAAATAAGCAGTCATGTCAAGTCAGGGACTCATGCCCTCAAAGTCATCACAATAGAACCGTACGGGGTAAGTACGAAGGCATAGCCGACTACTAAAACCCACAGTACCAACAAGGTCATAAACTGTATCATGAGATCTGTCTAGACCGTCACATGATCAAAGCTGGCCACTCGCCCGCAGTATCTAATGTGCGCATCTAGTCCTGGAACTTCCGCGACTCGCATAGGCCAAGCAGATAGGCGCGAGGTATAACCCCGCATCGACGGTAGCTACTCCCGCGGCGTCTAGACTCGTCATCCGCATGGCCACAAGGACCGCATGACCACAAGGGCGTACTAACTGGAACTCCGCAGATTCGCATAGGCCATCTGACGCATAAGGTATTCTCGAATCATAGGTCCATCGACCCGCCTGAGTCTACCCCGCATCGGAGGGCAGCTTAACCCCCGGAGTTATGAATGATATAATATCAACATAACCGCTTATTGCTAAACAACATAAGCACAACAAGGGAAAACCCCTTTACACAAACATCACAAGATACTAACTCACGTAGCATCCTAACATGTTTACTTATCAAGTCAACAAGAAAGTATTACAAGACTATCACAAATCAATACAATCAAGTTATTCACACAAGGTACTTTCTACATTATGTTAACAAGTTCGGGTTGTTAGCCCCAAAGTACTTCATGTATTACTCTTTTAAAAGATCCGTTTCTTTTACAAAAGTCACACAATACCCGTAGTATAAAAAATAGAGTAATTATCTTTTGAAGTACATTAAAACACTTCTCCTTGTAAAATCAAGTAACAACATTCTTTTCCTAACGTTCAAGTTTGCCTAATTTCAATTACTCAAGTTTCTCATTTTCGAAAGGGTTTGTAGTTCATAGTTTTAATCCTTTAAAACAATTTGAGAAACATATACCTTATGTGTGAGTAGGTTATTATTGTTCATAACAATCTTATTACAGCAGCCATGATCTAGGAAATGAAATATCATTTTGTCTCATCTTAGATCCTATGCAGATGGAAGTTTCTACTGGTTTAAATACATTATTAGTCAAAACATTTTCCCTTTATTAGCGCTGCTGTGGTTTGTTCGACATTCATTCTGATTTCCGAAATCAGTAAAACATTATTCCTTTTTATCACTCTTAAGCCGTTATACCTAACTTCCCATAAAGCTAGTATGACTCTTAGCTTTTAAAACCAAGTGTTACTCTTCTTTCCAAAAGGGTTTCTTAATTCTTTTGAACCACTTGATTCTTTTTATTCGGGCTTAAGTCGGAAGACATTGCCGTAATTATTATTCGGGCTTAAGTCCAAGACATTGCGTAATTATTATTCGGGCTTAAGTCCAAGACATTGCCGTAATTATTATTCGGTTAACACACGTCGTCTACCGTACTATATACATATTCTTTAAAATATCATGCTCAAGAGGATAGGAAGAATCACATACCTTCTCGTGAAAACCACCGAGTTGAATATGTCGCGCAGAGTATCGACTATATCATCAAATATGTCTATCAACGTCAGAAGATCGTATAAAGCTCTAAGCAGAGGGTTCGCTATTACATGGACATTTGGGCAGCACTTCCCTGCGGTGAGCTACTCAATTCTCTTTGTGAAAACAATCCATGTAATCTGAGTTCTATTATTCTTCTTTTAAGCCCTTCTACTGTGATAATGATTCAATTCTATTCTGTGATACCTTCTAAGTATTTAATACTTATTCTATACTTCTACAAAGATATACACTCTATTTACAAAAGGAAGATAAGGTTATTTACCTCAGTAAGCCCAATAATATCCTAGATAAAAGTCGCTGAGCAAGGTTTAGCTCCTAAGTTGTATGCCTCCAGGTAGCTCCAGAAAACCTTAGAAGTTCTTCACAACTTCTACTAAGGACTAAGGGATTTGGGCTAGGGTATTTTGGGCATTATAACAATACTAGAAGGCAACTTATCTACCAAGGGAGGGGGGGTAGTGTTTCGGCTAGGCTAGCTTTAGAGGGGGGGGGGGGCTCGGCCAACTTCACTAAGGCAAGAGGGGGAGGGGGGTGTTTGGACGAAAACTCAACAAGAAAGGGGAGGGATTTTTCAAGACTTAGAAAATATTTGGATGAAGAAGTTCATCAACCTAGAGGGGTATTTATAGGTCAAGCATTGGCCAATCAATGGCCAAGATGATGCCAAGTGCAAGGCAAGTGTAGGGTGAGGATTTAGGCAAGTGTCCTTACACAAAATATCCTACCAACTCCAAGACAAAAATTGCCAACCCAATCGGCCTGGGGCGTTTCAAGTCCACCAATTGGAGGGTGACAAGTGTCGCCTCCCGTTGGTCCAAAAGTTTTCGTCTCAGGGAAAAATCCGAAAAAAAAAGAAATGGAATCGCGGTAATTTATCCTACGCGTGTTTTTTAAACCTTTTCGTCTAAAAACGACTCTAAACGGGTGTTGTGTACAAAGTGGAATTCGTCCAAGCCAACTAGGGGGGGGGTGACACGTGTCGCCCTCCTACTCGTCAAAATATTTCATCTTCCAAAATATCCACAATGGCCAAAATCTCAAAACAAAGTGGGCCCACAAAAAGTAAATTTTCTCCCGTGGGCCCCACGTGACCATTTCCGAAAAATAAAATTCCATAATTCTCTAATATTCCAAGAAGTCCGAATACCAAATCTAGGAATCCAATTCCCATTAACGAACCTTTTCCTTCACAAAAACCGAAAACTTTTCCGTGGAAAAATCACCTCTTTCTTCCATTCCAATTTCAATGCCGTATTCTCGTGCGTCCTCGCATACATACCACGAAACTACGGTATAACATTCTCCTCCTCAGAAACATTCGTCCGAATGTTCCTTCTAAGTCTCAAAACAAACAGCGCCAAAGATAGTCCCATCGCTATAATTACTTTAAACAACCATGCCACACCTGGTCACAACACAACAAGCGCACATACTTATCTCCAAGTCCACGAGGAATCACCTCTATCACAAAAGCTCCTACTCGAGATCTAAAAAAAAAAATACTTCCTTCGCCCCTACTCTTTACAAACGAATGATCACACCTAAGCTCGTAATACATGCTCGTTCTTCCCTTACTCGCCGTGATACCACTTTTGTCACTTTGTCGCGAGCCTTGCTCCGACGACCCAACAAATGGTGCAGGGCTTTGCGATCCCAGAGGATGTCGTACACTTCTTGTACACTCGAACTCTTACCACCTTTCTGTTACTGCTTCGGTTTCCAAATCTCGGGGTTACTATCTCTAACGTGGTCATCATTAACTGGGAACACTCTGGGTGGATTTCCGATACTTTCCCGAACATAACAATACGAAAGACCGGACGTACTGCCTCCTAAGTCGGACGGCAAATGCTAACATATAGGCAACCTGGCCTAATCTTCACATGAACTCAAAAAGGCCCAAAGTAACACGGCTAAGTTTCCTCTGTTTTCCAAAACTCGTCACACCCTATCCACAGTCTGCTGGAACAAACTTGAACCAACTATCTGAACCTTGCCAACATCGAACCAATCGATCGACAACTTATACTTCCGCCCCTACAAGGCTTCCTAAGGCGACATCCGAATACTGAAAATGGTAGCTTAAACACTCCCTCCACAGGAGACAACAATCCCCAAAACTACTCCTGAAATCCAAACATCGCCAGGCGAATGCGATCTGAGACTTACGAGTTCTTAACCGCCTCGTAAAACTTCCAAAAAAGAAACAGTGCCACTGGCTCCATGCGTCATAAGGTGAAGGTAGGCACCCCGTGCAGCCTTACAACCTTTCTGATATAATCACCCCACGAGTACGGTCTTTGCTGAAGACAAGGCGGTGACCTCGCCGGCCCGACCATCGGTCGAATCGTCCACGAACTCGTCGTTGGTTAACTAAACTTGGGCCTAACACCCTAGTGACCTACCACCCGGCGGGACCACCACAAACTGACCCCACCACCATACAGGCCACGGGTCGACCCGCCACATGGCCTCAACCCAACCCGGCAACGCGCAAACACTAGCTCCCTGATTCGGAACAATCTCACCAATCACGTTACGAAAACCTAGCGGTCTTCTACCCTCTTTCATTTCACATTACTCAGGGATTCATCCCACAAAAATATCTCACGTATACTATGCACCTCGATAAGGGTCAAACACGAAATAATTCTTTTACCAAAGATGGCCTCGCCTCTAAGGTCTCTACGTATACATTCTAAGGCTCCCACTTTCTCTATCCCCCAATCTTTCCCGATTAACTAATCATGATTCCCAATCACAGTTAACACAATGCTATCTGAAAATAATACTTAAGATATTCGCTACACATATAAATCTCTAAAGGGTTAAGGATATACCTGTATCTACGCGGCACTTCCCCCAGGCCGTACTAATCAATCCCGCCCTGCTGGGCGCATAGTTGGGGAAGGTGATGAACTATCCACTGATCCCGAAGGCTGAGTCCCTACATCCCTGCCAACTCTGGTTGGACAATTTCTCGCAAAATGGCCCTGCCGGCCGCAAACATAACAAGCTGACGCAGAAGTACGACACTCCCCACGATGACATCGACCACAACGGCCACACCGAGGTGGGGGTGGCCTCACCTAACACTTCTTCTCTCGCACCATCAATCAAGAATCGATCCGTAGGTGAGTCCTCCTACTTGCATCCTTCTCATAGAACATGTCACACCCCGAAGTCGGGCCGTGGTAGTGCCTTACCGGCACCCTAGTGATACAACATCAGAGAAAACCAGCGGAAAATAAAACATGAGTCATGAAACAAGAGATATAATAATAAACAGGCCAACCAAAACGGTTGCCTTCAGTATATACATAAAACCTGAACAGTTTAATCCTTTACAACCCTGCCCACAACAGTACTACAGACCTCTAAGATTTACAACGACTATGACGGGACAGGGCCCCGCCATACCCCTTGTTATACCCCGTATTTCCAGAGTATGTACGTAAGGGAATACGTACGAAAGTCTTGCCTTAAAGATAAGCCTTGGACGTTTTATTTTGTACACAACTCACTAAAAGAATCGTTTTCCGACGAAACGTTTCCCACGACTTCGTAGAGTAAATTCGGCTATGCCATTTCTTATTTTGCGGATTTTTAGAGGCGAAACATTTTGGACCAACGGGAGGGCGACACTTGTCACCCTCCAATTGATGGACTTGAAATCGTCCATTGGGACGATTTGGACTAGGAGGAGCACGTTTTTTGTGCCTTGTGCACAAGTCAAGGAGTTGGTAGGATATTTGTGTATAGTTAATCCTCACCCTACACTTGCCTTGCACTTGTCTAAATCTTGGCCATTGGTTGGCCACTTCTTGACCTATAAATACCCCCCTTAAGATGAAGAGTTCTTCATCCACAAATTACTTTCCAAGTCTTGAAAAATCCTCTCCTCTCCCTTTGTAGTCTTCTCGTCCAAAACACCTCCCCCTCCCCTTGTGAAGGCCCTTGGCCGAATACCCCCCTAGCCTAGCCAAAAATCTACCCCCCCTCCCTTGGTAGAAAAGTTACCTTCTTGTATCGTTATAATGCCCAAAATACCCTAGCCCAAATACCTTAGTACTTAGTAGAAGTTGTGAAGAACTTCTAAGGTTCTTGGAGCATACAACTTAGGAGCAAAACCTTGCTCAGGCGCGACTTTTTCTAGGATATTATTGGGCTTACCGAGGTAACTAATCCTAACCCTCTTTTGAATTAGAATATATATACTGTTGTAGTATAAGGATAAGTATAAATACTTAGAAGTATATCACAGAATAGAATTGAACTGTTAATCACTTAGAAGGGTTTAAAAGAAGAATAATCAAACTGTACTTACATAGGACTGTTTCTGATGAACTTATATAGCTCACGGGTAGGAAGTCGCCGACTTACCGTAGAATTATGAACCCCCTGTTTAGAATGACCTTCAGAGTAGTCTTTAATAGATATCTGTGACTATTATAGGCCGACTCTCTGCGCGCGACATATTCAACTTGGCAGGTGGTTTTCGCTGAGAAGGTATGTGATTCTTCCTAAAGCATGATATTTTACAATATAACTACGGCAATGTCTTTGACTTAAGCCTGAATAATACTTACGGCAATGCCTCACGGCTTAAGCCTGAATAATACTTACGGCAATGCCTCACGGCTTAAGCCTGAATAATACTTACGGCAATGCCTCACGGCTTAAGCCTGAATAATAAAGAACTGAAAACATTTCAAAAGACTACTGAATCATATTAACAGAAGAGAACTAATTGGTTTTTAAAACAGAAGCTTAAGAGTTATACTAGCTTTATGGGAAGTTAAGTATAACCACTTAAGATTGATAAAAGAAACGAGTTTGCCTATGTGTTTATAACAGACTTATATTGTGAAAAGAATAATAAGATGGTTTGATAAGTAGACATGATATGATGCTATGTGTGTTAGTATCTTGTAACGTTTGTATAGGTGAGTATCCTTGTTGTGCTTATGTTGTTTAAAGATAAGTTGTTATGTTAGTATACTATCACTCACCTCTTGAGATGATCTGGGGTTAAAGCGCCCTCCGTCGCGGGGTAGACTCGAGCGATGCAGGACCATGATTCGAGAATACCTCATGCGGGTCCAGGGGGCCTATGCGGAGCTACGAGAGTTCCAGGTTAGTATGCGGGGTTATGCCTCATGCGGTCTGTGTGGCCATGCGGACAGCGAGTCGGGGCGATGCCGAGTAGCTACCCTCGATGCGGGGTTATACCTCATGCGGGCCCGTGAGTGGCCTATGCGGACTCGGGAGTCGAGTTAGGCTTGCAGAATGATGATGAGGCGAGTGGCCTGTTTGATCATTCGCGGCCTAGACAAGACTCATTCTGATTACTATTGTTGCTCTTGCTTGTGAGGTGGCACTATGTGCGGTTTCCTTGGTTGTTTCCTACATATTTGTAAACTGGTTTTAAAAATGATATGTTTTCATTTAAGTACTTTACAGTTTCGCATACTTAGTACCTGTTGTACTGACCTCCTTCGGGGGGCTGCGTTCATGACGCAGGTAAGGGCAAGCAGGTGCTAGATCCGCATCCTTAGGATCTCTACGTTGGTGTCGGGAGCTCCATCTCTTCCGGAGGCTCTACTTTTGGTATGATCTCCCTGTTGTAGATAGTTTTATGCGATCGAGGTATGGCGGGCCTGTCCGCCATAGTTGTATATTTCCTTAGAGTGCAGTAGTCATGTTATGCGATTGTCGGATGTAGCTACTGAACTATGATTATATATATATGCCGAAAGCGATGTTTTCTCACATAAAGCGTATGTCTTATTTTATAAATCGTTTCATGTCTTGTTTTATATTTCCGCTGATTTCTCGATGTATGACTACTTGGGTGCCCGGTAAGGCACGATCCACGAACCGAACAGTCGTGACAAAAGTGGTATCGAGCGATTAATCCTCGGAAAGTGTCTACGACCGTATCTAGTAAGTCTTGATTATCGGTGTGTTGTGCACCACACCAATAATCGGGAGGCTATAGGATATTTAGGATTGGTTTCCATTCTTCTCATTCGAGATCGTGCTTTAGAGTCGTGTTATAGGTTGGACCCTCTAACGTATTCCTTTCCCGTATGATTATGCCTCACGTAAGGCAACCGGGCCCGAGAAGGGCAAAGCGGCGAGGAGGCGCTAGCGAGACACCCAGTCACGAGGGCTCGAGGCCCGGTCTATACGAGACGGCGAGTTCTATGACGCCGCCAGCCCGGCCGAGACCACAGTACCCACACGCTCCCACGGCACAGGCGGAGGAGTTAGGAAGCTGAGAGATGGCCCGACTTTTGGCTAAAGTTGTGGCCCGTCACGAGAGATGGATCTGGCGGTTCGATTCAGCTCAGCTCGATCGCGCGTGGTACACCGAGGCGAGATAGTTTGAGGCTACGAGATTTCTTGAGTTGTAGCCCGCGGAGTTTTATGGGTCGAGGCGGAGGATGATCGCAGGAGTTCATCCGTCGGCTTGAAGGATTTTGAGTGATCGGGCGTCGGAGACCGAGTCCGTGATCTTTGGTTCACATAGGTGCGTGATACCGCGATCGATTGGTTTGATTCATGGGAGTTATCCGGGAGAGCACGCGTCCCGCCTACTTGGGATGAGTTCTCGAGGCTTTCTCACTCACTTCTTGCCTCACAGATGAGGAGGCGCGGTGATAGATTTTTCTTCCGAGGCGAGAGGGCCGTCGGGAGTACAATGTCGAGTTTGATTCATTGGCTCGATATGTCCCGGCATTGGTAGCGAGATATGGAGGATAGGGTACACCGCTATGTCACCGCTGAAACGACTATATGGCGAAGTCATGTGCGGGGTTTCTCTCGGTAGGGTATGGACATTACGCGTGCGAGCTCACGCCCTTGGATGCGAGGCGCAGAGGTCGGCGAGTGGGCCGACAGCGAGAAGAAGGCCAGGACGGGAGGGTCTTCTGGTGGTTATCGTGGTGGGCGGCCTCAGGCGATCTAGATTCGCACCACGGCCGGCTCGAGCACTCTGCGCGTCACCGGCCACGGCCCGAGTTTTCGAGGCGCATCGGGCCCGAGGCTTGGGCGTCGAGTAGCGAAGTGCGGCGTCGGGACCACCCGGTGTGGCCGATGCGGGGGATCCCATTACGGGAAGTGTGGTACTACTGTTGGAGCTTGTTCTGATTGGCGGCGGTCACTGCGAGGCTGTCCGGCCGGCGTGGCCCGGTGGTAGGGCTCGGCCTTCAGTTATTCTTGCCGCCATCATCTCCTACGATTTACTCACCGGGGCGAGGTGCTCATGGGTCGGTCGCGGCGAGTCGTGGCTCAGGTCCCAGTTCTAGCGGTCCTCAGAACCGCATTTATGCTTTGTCCAGCCGACAGGATCAGGAGGCCTCACCTGATGTCGTCACAGGTACCTTATCAGTTTCTGGGTTTGATGTTTATGCCTTGATAGATCCGGGTTCTACTCTGTCCTATATATCTCCCCTTGTTGCTAGTAGGATAGGGATAGAGCCTGAGTCCATAGACCCTTTCGAGGTAGCTACGCCAGTGGGTGATTCGGTGGTAGCTCGGCGGGTATATAGGGCTTGTCCTGTGACCATTTACAGTCGTCAGACCCTGGCCGACTTGATAGAGTTGGAGATGATTGACTTCGACGTGATTATGGGGATGGATTGGCTAGCTTCTTGCTATGCCAATGTAGACTGCAGAGAGAGAGTAGTAATGCGGTTCGGTTTCACGAGGCCGGTTGTTGAGTGGGAGGAGCACGGTATCGCGGTGGGGTAGGTTTATTTCCTACGTCTAGGCTAGGTAGATGGTGCGAGAAGGGTATATCTACCATCTAGTTCGAGTGTTTGATCCGAGGTCGCGGTACAGATTTTGATCGATTCCGTAGTCGTGAGTTCCCAGACGTGTTCCCGGATGACCTCGGGTATCCTCCCGAGAGGAGATTGAGTTTTGTATTGACATATTGCGGATACTCGGCCTATTTCCATTCCGCCATACGAATGACACTGCCCGAGTTGAGAGAGTGAAGGATCGGCTTAGGGATTTGCTAGAGAAGGGTTTCATTAGGCCAGTGTTTCTCGCGAAGCGCGGTATTGTTCGTGAAGAAGAAGAAGGGCGGGGCAGCTGCGCATGTGTTGATTACGACGGTGAACAAGGTGACCATTAAACGAATACCCTCCCGGGATTGATGATTTGTTCGACGATTGCGAGCGCGAGATGTTTCTCAAGATTGATCTGCGTTCGGGCTATCATCGAGTTCGTGTCGAGAGAGGTGGATGTCCCTAGGCGCATTCGGACGTGCGGGCATTATGAGTTCGCAGTCATGTCTTTTGGGTTGACAATGCTCGTGGTATTCATGGATTTGATGAACCGAGTGTTCAAACCATTTTTGGACACGTTTGTGATAGTGTTCATTGATGATATCTTGGTTTATTCTCGCCGGAGCGAGAGCATGCGGGCATTTGAGGCGATCTTGTGATTCTCGAGATCAGCGATTTATGCGCCAAGTTTTCCAAATGTGAGTTTTGGTTGACTTGATGGCGTTTCTTGGGCATATTATGGTGATGGCATTCGAGTTGATCTGCCAAGATCGAGCGATCGAGACTTGGCGAGACCTACTACTCGCAGAGGTTCGCGATTTTAGGCCTTGCGAGTTATTATCGGCGGTTCGTGGAAGTTTGCTTATCTACGCACCATTGACTAGGTGACTCGAAGCGGCCAAGTTCGATGGTGATGCTTGTGGCGGGGTTTCGATTCTTGAAAGAGATTGGCATCGCCCGTTCTTACTCTTCCGGAGGTCCGGATGGTTACGTCGTGTATTGTGATGCGTCGTGCATCGGGTTGGGATGTGTATTGATGCAGCATGGCGGGGTTATAGCATATGCATCGACACGGTGAAGAAACGAGAGGAACTACCCCCATGATTTGGAGTTAGCGTAGTGATTCACGCTTTGAAGATCTGGAGGCACTATTTGTATGGGGTTCACGTGGATATTTATACAGACCACAAGAGCCTCGGTATATCTTCACCAGGAGGAGTGAACTTACAGCGAGGCGGTGGTTAGAGTTGCTTAAGGATTACGATGTTGATATCCTATACCACCGGGAAGGCGATGTTGTGGCGGATGCTCTTAGTCGTAGGTCGATGGGAGCCTATCGGATGTGCGGCTAGAGAGGAGGGACATGGTTCATGATTTGCATCGATTAGCGAGCCTTGGTGTCCGCTTGATTGATTACGATAGCGGTGGGGTTAGAGTTCGTGAGGTTGCCGAGTCTTCCATCGTCGAGGAGGTGAAGAGCGGCAATTCGAGGATCGGCTTTGATTCGATATCGTGATCTGACTCTTACGTGAGGCAAGGGTCCTTTTGAGTAGCACGATGGGGTGCTAAGGTTTGAGGCGGTGTGTGTTCGGATGTTTGAGACTTGGCAGCGAGTTCTTGGGAAGCACAAGCGTTACTATCCATCCGGTCGACCAAGATGTACCACGACCTTAGATCCGTGTATTGGTGGGATGGCTTGAAGAGGGCGTTGCGAGTTCGTAGCTCGGTGCGTGTTGTCGGCAGTGAAGGTAGAGCACGAGGCACGGTGGTTTTATTCTGAGCGATTGAGATCGACGGAAGTGGGAGGTAATCAACATGGACTTCATCACGGGATTACCTCGCTCGGAGAGACATGATTCTATATGGGTTATCGTCGATGCGGTGAAATCAGCCCACTTTCTTCCGTCGGGCGACTTTTTGGTGAGGATTATGCGGACTTTACATCAGAGATCGTCGATCGCATGGAGTCCCTACTTGATCATATCGCAGAGGAGCCGGTTCGGCTAACTTGGAGGTCCTTCGAGAGGGTTTAGGGGCCGGTGAGCACGAGTCGCATTTCATCCACGCAGAGCAGACGGCAGAGCGCACTATCCGCACTCTTGAGGATATCTTTGCGAGCTGTTATTGACTTGGTAGTTGGGAGGATCATTTGCCTCTAGTTGAGTTCGCGTATAATAATAGCTACCACCAAAGATTGGATGGCGCCTTATGAGGCCTTGTATGGGAGGAAGTGCGGTCGCCTATAGGTTGGTTCGATGTGGGCGAGGGCGGCTAGTGGGACCAGGTTGATACAGCGATGGATAAGGTGAAACTTATCAAGGCGGCTATTGACTGGTCGAGTCGGCAGTCGTATCACGAGATCATCGTCGTCGACATCTTGAGTTCGAGGTTGATTGGGTTTTCCTAAAGGTGTCACCCATGAAGGGTGTGATGAGATTCGGGAAGAAGGGAAGCTCGGCCCAGTACATCGGGCGTTTGATTGTCCGCGGTAGGCAAGGTTGCCTACGAGTTGGATCTGCCGTCCGATCTGGAGCGGTGCATCCGTGTTTCACGTATCTATCTTTGAGAGATGTATCGGGGATCCATCTAGGGTGCACCGATTGACGATGTCGGTGACCAGGGGTTATCGTATGAGAGATTCCCATGCGCGATAGTCGATCGTCGAGTTAGGCGTCTGCGGACGAAGGGCGTGGCAGTCAAAGTCTTGTGGCGAACGAGCTCGAGGAGGAGATGACATGGGAAGCCGAGGAGGACATGGCGGAAGTATCCTCCTATTCCACACCTCCGTAAATTCACTTTCCTACTTACAAATTTTCGTTATCGCTTTACGCCTATGTGTTGCTCTGTGGCGTGTGTGGCATTTACAAGCTGTTTAAGCTTCGATAATCGTCTTGGGAAGGAACATTCGGGACGAATGTTTCTAAGGAGAGAATGTTATACCCGTATTTCGGAGTATGTACGTAAGGGAATACGTCTAAAGTCTTGCCTTAAAGATAAGCCTTGGGCGTTTTATTTTGTACACAACTCACTAAAAGAATCGTTTTCCGGCGAAACGTTTCCCTGACTTTCGTAGAGTAAATTCGGCTATGCCATTTCTTATTTTGCGGATTTTTAGAGACGAAACATTTTGGACCAACGGAGAGGCGACACTTGTCACCCTCCAATTGATGGACTTGAAATCGCCCATTGGGACGATTTGGACTAGGAGCACGTTTTTGTGCCTTGTGCACAAGTCGAGGAGTTGGTAGGATATTTGTGTATAGTTAATCCTCCCTACACTTGCCTTGCACTTGTCTAAATCTTGGCCATTGGTTGGCCACTTCTTGACCTATAAATACCCCCAAGATGAAGAGTTCTTCATCCACAAATTACTTTCCAAGTCTTGAAAAATCCTCTCCTCTCCTTTGTAGTCTTCTCGTCCAAAACACCTCCCTCCATGAAGGCCCTTGGCGAATACCCCTAGCCTAGCCAAAAATCTACCCCATCCTTGGTAGAAAAGTTACCTTCTTGTATCGTTATAATGCCCAAAATACCTAGCCCAAATACCTTAGTACTTAGTAGAAGTTGTGAAGAACTTCTAAGGTTCTTGGAGCATACAACTTAGGAGCAAAACCTTGCTCGGTAGCGACTTTTCTAGGATATTATTGGGCTTACCGAGGTAACTAATCCTAACCCTCTTTTGAATTAGAATATATATCTTGTTGTAGTATAAGGATAAGTATAAATACTTAGAAGTATATCACGAATAGAATTGAACTGTTAATCACTTAGAAGGGTTTAAAAGATGAATAATCAAATCAGATTTACATGGGATCGTTTCTGATGACTTATATAGCTCACCGGTAGGAAGTGCTGCCCGACTTACCGTAGAATTATGAACCCCTATTTAGAATGACCTTGAGTAGTCTTTAATAGATCTGTGACTATTATAGCCGACTCTGCTTGCGACATATTGACTTGGCGGTGGTTTTATTTGAGAAGGTATGTGATTCTTCCTAAAGCATGATATTTTACAATATAACTACGCAATGTCTTTGACTTAAGCTGAATAATACTTACGAATGCACTAGCTTAAGCCTGAATAATACTTACGGCAATGCCTCACGGCTTAAGCTGAATAATACTTACGGTGATGCCTCGGCTTAAGCTTTGAATAATAAAGCGAAAACATTTCAAAAGACTAATGAATCATATTAGAAGAGAACTAATTGGTTTTAAAGCGAAGCTTAAGAGTTATACTAGCTTTATGGGAAGTTAAGTATAACCACTTAAGATTGATAAAAGAAACGAGTTTGCCTATGTGTTTATAACGGACTTATATTGTGAAAAGAATAATAAGATGGTTTGATAAGTAGACATGATATGATGCTGTGTTAGTATCTTGTAACGTTTGTATAGGTGAGTATCCTTGTTGTGCTTATGTTGTTTAAAGATAAGTTGTTATGTTAGTATACTATCACTCCTCTTGAGATGATCAGGGTTAAGCCCTCCGACGGGGTAGACTTCGAGTGATGCAGGACCATGATTCGAGAATACCTGCGGGTCGAGGGCCTATGCGAGCTACGAGTTCGTGTTAGTATGCGGGGTTATGCCTCATGCGGTGCGTGTGGCCATGCGGACAGCAATGAGTCGGGGCGATGCAGGAGTAGCTACCCTCGATGCGGGTTATACCTCATGCGGGCCCGTGAGTGGCCTATGCGGACTCGAGTCGAGATTAGGCTTGCGGAATGATGATGGGCGAGTGGCCTGTTTGATCATTCGCGGCCTAGACAAGACTCATTCTGATTTATTGTTGCTCTTGCTTGTGGCACTATGCGGTTTCCTTGGTTGTTTCCTACATATTTGTAAACCGGTTTTAAAAATGATATGTTTTCATTTAAGTACTTTACTGATTTTGCATACTTAGTACTGTTGACCTCGCCGGCTGCGTTCATGCGCAGTAAGGGCAGCAGTGCTAGATCCGCATCCTTAGGATCTCTACGTTGGTGTCGGAGCTCCATCTCTTGGAGGCTCTACTTTTGGTATGATCTCCTGTTGTAGATAGTTTGTGCAGATCGAGGTATGGCGGGCCTGTCCGCCATAGTTGTATATTTCCTTGAGGTGCGTAGTCATGTTATGCGATTCGGATGTAATCGCTGAACTATGATTATATATATATGCCGAAAGCGATGTTTTCTCATAAAGCGTGTCTTATTTTATAAAGCTGTTTCATGTCTTGTTTTATATTTCCGCTGATTTCTCGATGTATGACTACTTGGGTGCCCGTAAGGCACGATCCACGAGCCGGGCAGTCGTGACCACGAATGTACAAGAACCTACAACTCGTGGAAACACATACCAAAGATAAGCCTCGGAAAGCGGAGCTTTTCCATACTGGCGTGATCCTATGGCGAGGATCCACGACCGATGTACCTTTACTGCGGCATGAACGCGGCCACGAAGTCGGTCTGAGTACAGTATGTGAATCAGAAAAATCAGAAATGAAATCATACTAGTCTATATAAAGCGGGAGACATGTATGATAACCAAACTACGATTCACAACATAAAAGCGATCATGTCGATCGGTGACTCACGCGCCTCAAGTCATCACTCAAATATAACTATGGGTCTCACGCCCAACATCAATCGTGCTCGCGTCACGGCCGCATGCCCGAATTGCATCGGTGTAGACATGTCCATGATGCAACAATAATACCAATGCCATGGCCGCGTACCGGAATTCTACCTGGTGTGAACCGCCCATGTGACATTAATAACAATATCTTTGGGTGATCAACCCCGCGTAACCACGTGCCCCGAATCTTGCGTCGGTGTAGACATGTCCATGTGACATCAACAACAAGACAAGAATCAAAATGGAAACATACGTGGAATTCTCCATCACCGCCAAGACGCCGTCAAGTAAGTTCTCAACAAGTCACCTCTATCGAGAGCGGTATACGTAAATACAACACTTGTACAACAAAGGCTATCATCACAAGCATAGGCAAGTTTCACAACTCAAAGTACTTTCACATAAGTCACACAATACGTGAGTATAAAAATCGTGACTATCTTTTTAAGTAAACAAGACACTTCTCCTTTTTGTAAAATCAAGTAACAACATTATTTTCCAAACGTTCAAGTTTGCCTAATTTCAAATGCTCAAGTCACTTATTTTGGAAAGGTTTCATAACTCATAGTTTAATCTCTTTTAAAACAATTGAGTAACATATGTCATATATGTGAGTAGTTTATTCTTGTTTATAACGATCTTATTACAGCAGCCATGATCTAGAAAATGTAATATCATTTTGTCTCATCTTAGCATGCGGATGGAGTTCTCTTTGGTTTTAATACAACACATCATTATTCAATACATTTTCCTTTATTAACGCCGCAGCGGTGCATGTCGATACACATTCTGATTTCCGAAATCAGTAAAACATTATCCCATTTCAAAGGAACAGTACTCATTACTCACGAATGAGGTTTCACACAAACATCCACATTAAAACAAATAAGTTAAGTCTCTTATCTTATAAGATCAAGTCTCTTAACTTCTAATATCAGTAAACCATTTTCACCTACATAAGGTCGTTATAACTAACTTCCCATAAAGCTATTATAACACCTATGTTTTAAACCAACCAACTCATTTAGCATGTACGTCTACTGCATTACATAGTTTACAAAACATCATGCTCGAAGGATAGGAAGAGGTTCACATACCTCGCGACGAGTATCGACAATAAGCAAAATGCTCCAAGTAACTACAACCTTGCTAGCCACTCGCCTCAAGTAGAATACACTTAGTACTTTCACTTTAAAAAGGTCACAAACGCCTATTAACTTCAAAACACAAGGTTCCATTTCTGAGAAAATTCGTGACACCTCCCGCAACAGCGTAAATCTCCTCTCTATCGAGGCGACTAAGCCAACAGGGGGTTTACACGTCTAACTGGATGTGTACCATTACTACACAACAATGCTACAAGTCTCTTCATGTCGATCCCATGTAATTCTGATTCGGTTCTCTTCTTTATTCTTGAGCTTAAGTCAAAAGACATTGCGCAATAATAATGCTCGATTATATATAGTATACCTCAACTATATATTCCTACTACATGTAATCTCTAATTACAATAAGGACAAGAATATTTACCTCGACAAACCCAAAATTATCCAAGTTATAATGTCGATCTGAGCAAGGTTTAGCTCCTACTCAGCGCTCAATCCGCTCCAAACAACCCTAGAAGTTCTAACTAACTTCTACTCAAATACTTCAACCAACTATGAAGATTTCCTTATGGTTTCGGTTTGAGACTAAAAGGACAAAAGGTAGTATTTCCTGACTCTACGTATATAGGTAACTTTTGGAATACAACAAGGTAAAGGCTAAGGTATTTTGGGCATTATAACAATACTGAGAGTATTTCTACCAAGAGGGTGTATTATCTGAAACAACTAGGCTGGGGTACCCACCACGGCTAGCACATGAGGGGAGGCTCTCGGCCACAAGGCCACTCGAGGGGAGGAAGGCTTAGGCGAGAACACACTCAAAGGAGGAGAGGGACTCAAGACTTGGAAGATTTTAGGAATGGATGAAGTCTTCAAGCTTAGGGGTATTTATAGCAAAACCAAAGGCCAACCAACGGCCAAGATCAAGCCATGTGCAAGGCAAGTGTAAGGCCAAGATCAAGCCAAGTCCACTACTCTTAAACCCTCACAAATATCTACACAAATATCTACTACAACCTCCACCGATCGGCCAAGTGTCGCCCACTTGCTTCCATTGTGAGGTGACACGTGTCACCTCCGTTGGTCCAAAATGTTTCGCCTCTCGGAAAAATCCGCAAAATAAGAAAAGACATAGCGGAATTTTCCCTGAGTTATGTGAAACGTTTAGTCAAAAACGACTCAACCGCAGGGTGTTGTGCACAAATGTCATTTCGGCAAGCCACCTAGGCGGGGTGACACGTGTCACCCTCCTATCGCCCTCATAAAACGTCTTCGAAAAATATCCACAATGGCCAAAATCTCAAAACAAAGTGGGCCCCTACAATCAGTAAATTTCTCCCGTGGCCCCACGTGACCATTTCCAAAATAAAATTCCATAATTCTAATATAATCTAAGAAGCCCAAATTCCAAATACTGAACCCAATTCCCATCAACGAACATTTTCTTTACAAAACGGAAACTTTTTCCTTGGAAAAAATCACCTCTTTCTTCCTTTCCAATTTTCTGCGTGCTCGCAAATGCGTGCGTCCTCGCATACATACCACGAGAATACGGTATAACATTCTCCTCTCCGAAACATTCGTCCCGAATGTTCCTTCTCAAGACGGATATCGATGAAGTTCCTCTAACAAGTTGTCAACGCGGCAGCGCGAAATAACACACGCGTTCTCTCTTCCTTCCTTACGTCGTGCCTTCTCGAACACTTGAACTCTCCCAAGACGTACCAAACTTCAGTCATTACTTAGCTCCCAAAATCTCGGAGTCACTACCTCCAAACTTGGTCATCTTACTAACCTCAAACTTCCTTAAGGCCATTCCGGCTTTACGAACCGCTGGTCGAACGCGTCCACGAACTCATACGATGATCATACAAACTTGGGCCTAGCATCCACGTGACCCTACCACTAAGCGGGACCACCTAACTGACCCCACCTTAATCCGAGATACGGGTTGACCGTATCACGCCCTCAACCCGACCCACAATCGCGTGAGCCCCTCGTTCCCGACGGAACAATCTCGCTAAATCACATCATGAAAGCTACCACTTCCATCTCACACTACCCATGGACTTATCACACAAATAAAACCCACGTATACTACGACTCGATAAAGGTCAAACATAAAGCGAATCTTTTACTCAAGACGACCTTACCTCAGGTCTCAATCGTGATGATCTAGTTCACACTTACCATGCCCCCATACTTACCCTTCTACAATAACTGGTGTCTAAATCACATTTAGCACAAAGCTATCGAACATAACACTAAAACACATCAAGATACAAAACTCTAGAGGTTAAGGATATACTGTCTCTTCTTCCTAATCACGATCCGCCTGCTGCGTAGCATGTAGTGAAGGTGATGAACCATCGATCACGAAGGTGAGTCGTAGCATCCGTGCTACCCTTGGTCGGTTCCTCAAAATGGCCCTTCCGCGCAAAATAACAAGCTCCTCGCACCACGACACTTCAAATGCGGTCTACCACTACACCGCAGGTAGGGTGACCGTGATCGCCAACACTTCGCTTCGAAACTGAACCCTTGGAGCCGACGCCTCCACGAAGGCGGAGGACCACTGCAGATCGGCGGGGTACAAAACTAGTCTCTTCTGGCGGTCCGCCTCGAAAGTCGCAAAAGACCACGATGTCACGCCTCTTACTGATCGGTCATTCCGACCTCTCCGTACTCACATCCTAGTGCATGAGCTGCATGCGGAAATGTCCATGCCCGGTGAAGAGCTACACGAAAAAGCCTCTGTCAAGTAATCATCTAATCGGTGGCGTGGCGGTGCACTCTATCCTCCTTGGTTGCCCCTAAGCGGGGACATACCGAGCCAACGAGTCAAACTCCACGTTGTACTCTCGAATCAGACGCGCCTCTCTGTCTCAAAGATCATAAATCTGTCGGCCGTGCCCTCCTCATCTGCGGAGGCAAGAAGTGAGTGAGGAATGCCTCGAGAACTCGTCCCATCTGCGGAAGCGCATGCTCTCCCGACAACTCACGAATCAAACCCGATCATTGCGGTATCACGCGGCCGATGCGAACCTAAAACCACCGACTCGGTCTCCAAGCCTTGATCACTCATGACCAGAATCGCGGATGAACTCTGCGGATCATCGTGCCTCGACCCATAAAACTCGGCGGGCTCTGACTCGGAAAGTCCCGTAGCCTCAAACTATCGCTCGGGTGAACCATGGTGCTCTGGGCAGGCTGCTGCGTCCACCTATCCTCATCGCCCACGACCACTGAATCGGGCCATCTCGTAACCCATCTCCTCGCCCTGCATGGGGTGGAGGCTCAGTCATGTGGTCTCAGCACCCGCTGCGGCTCTAAACTCTGCTGGAAAGTGGCGTCCTGAAACCCGCCGTCTCAAGCACAACCTCAGTCTTGTCGGGCTGCGCCCTCATCCTCTGTATCTCACTAGCGCACCCTCGGCCTTGCCCTCTGGGCTCTGGTTGCCTTGCGGAGGCATAGCGGTAAAAACGAGATACGTCGGAGGGTCCAACTTACAACACAACTCTAAGGCACGATCTCGGAATGAGAAGAATGAAACCAATCCTAAATGTCCTATAGCCTCACGATTATAGATGTGGTGCACAACACACCGATAATCAAGACTACTAGACACGGTGCGTAGACACTTTCCGAGGACTAATCGCTCGATACCACTATGTCACACCCGAATTGGGCGTGATCGTGCCTTACCGGCACCTAGTGATACAACATCGGAGAAAACGGCGGAAAATAAAACATGAGTCATAAACAAGAGATATAATAATAAGCAGGCCAATAAAGCGGTTTCCTTGGTATATACATAAAACGAGCAGTTTAATCCTTTACAACCCCCCACAGCTTTACTACAGACCTCTAAGATTTACAACGACTATGACAGACGGGGCCCGCCATACCACAGATGTACAGAACCTGACTCGAAACACATACAAAAGATAAGCCTCGGAAAGCGGAGCTTCCCAATCTGAATCGTGATCCTATGGCGAGGATCCACGGCCGATGTACCTTTACTGCGGCGTGAACGGCCGAAGGAGTCGATCTGGCAGTACCAAGTATGTGAAATCAGAAAATCGTAAATGAAATCATACTAGTCTATATAAAGCGGGAGACATGTATGATAACCAAACTCTGATTCAACATAAAGCGATCATGTCGATCGAGGACTCACGCCTCAGTCATCACTCAAATATAACTATGGGTCTCGCCCACAACATCAATCGTGCTCGTTATGGCCGCATGCCCGGAATTCTGCATCGGTGTAGACATGTCCATGATGCAACAATAATACCAATGCCCGGCACATGCCCCGAATTCTACCGGTGTAGACACGTCCATGTGACATTAATAACAATATCTTGGGTGATCAACCTCGCGTAGCCACATGCCCGGAATCTTTGCCGGTGTAGACATGTCCATGTGACATCAACAACAAGACAGAATCAAAAATGGAAACATACGTGGAATTCTCCATCACCGCCGACGTCAAGTAAGTTCTCAACAAGTCAGGCCTCTATCGAGAGGCGGTAACGTAAATACAACACTTGTACAACAAAGGCTATCATCACAAGCATAGGCAAGTTTCACACAACTCAAAGTACTTTCACATAAGTCACACAATACCCGTAGTATAAAAATCGTGACTATCTTTTTAAGTAAACAAGACACTTCCCCTTTTTGTAAAATCAAGTAACAACATTATTTTCCAAACGTTCAAGTTTGCCTAATTTCAAATGCTCAAGTCACTTATTTTGGAAAGGTTTCATAACTCTTAGTTTAATCTCTTTTAAAACAATTGAGTAACATATGTCATATATGTGAGTAGTTTATTCTTGTTTATAACGATCTTATTACAATGACCATGATCTAGAAAATGTAATATCATTTTGTCTCATCTTAGCTTCTATGCAGATGGAGGTTTCTCTTGGTTTTAATACAACACATCATTATTCAATACATTTTCCTTTATTAACGCTGCGGTGGTGCTGTCGATACATTACGATTCCCGAAATCGGTAAAACATTATCCCTTTAAAACCAAGTACTCATTACTCACGAATGAGGTTTCACACAAACATCCACATTAAAACAAATAAGTTAAGTCTCTTATCTTATAAGATCAAGTCTCTTAACTTCTAATATCAGTAAACCATTTTCACCTACATAAGGTCGTTATAACTAACTTCCCATAAAGCTATTATAACACCCTATGTTTTAAACCAACCAACTCATTTAGCACGTATGCGTCTACCGTACTACATAGTTTACAAAACATCATGCTCGAAGGATAGGAAGAGGTTCACATACCTCGCGACAGTATCGACAATAAACAAAATGCTCAGTAACTACAACCTTGCTAGCCCTTTCCACTCCTCAAGTAGAATACGCTACTCTTAGTACTTTCACCTAAAAAGGTCACAAACGTCTATTAACTTCAAAACACAAGGTTCCATTTCTCTGAGAAAATTCGCAAAGACCTCACACACAACAGCGTAAATCTCTCTATCGAGTGGCTACCAAGCCAACCAGGGGGTTTACACGTCTAACGGGCGTGTACCATTCTACTACACAACAATGCTACACAAGTCTCTTGTATCTGATCTATGTAATTACAGTTCGGTTCTCTTCTTTATTCTTCAGGCTTAAGTCAAAAGACATTGCCGCACAATAATGCTCAGTTCTATATATAGTATACCTCAACTATATATTCCTACTACATGTAATCTCTAATTACAATAAGGGGACAAGAATATTTACCTCGACAAGCCCAAAATTATCCAAGTTATAATGTCGATCCTGAGCAAGGTTTAGCTCTACTCCGTGCGCTCGATCGCTCCAAACAACCCTTAGAAGTTCTAACCAACTTCTACTCAAATACTTCAACCAACTATGAAGATTTCCTTAGGGTTTCGGTTTGAGACTAAAAGGACAAAAGGTAGTATTTCCGGGCTCTACGTATAGAGGTAACTTTTGGAATACAACAAGGTAAAGGCTAAGGTATTTTGGGCATTATAACAATACTCGGAGAGTATTTCTACCAAGAGGGGGGGTGTATTATACGAAACAACTAGGCTAGGGGTACCCATGGCTAGCACCACAAAGGGGAGGAGGCTCTCGGCCTGAGGCCACTCGAGGGGAGGGGAAGGCTTAGGGCGAGAACACACTCGAAGGGAGGAGAGGACTCAAGACTTGGAAGATTTTAGGAATGGATGAAGTCTTGAGCTTAGGGGGTATTTATAGCACAAGCCAAGGCCAACCAATGGCCAAGATCAAGCCATGTGCAAGGCAAGTGTAAGGCCAAGATCAAGCCAAGTGTACCCTAGTCCCTACTCCTAAAACCCTACAAATATCTCTGCAAATATCTACCACAACTTGCCACTCCAATCGGCCAAGTCACGCACTTCTTCCATTGTGAGGGTGACACATGCCACCCTCCGTTGGTCCAAAATGTTTCGTCTCTCGGAAAAATCCACAAAAATAAGAAAAGACATAGCCGAATTTTCCCTATGAGTTATGTAAAGCGTTTAGTCAAAAAGCGACTCTAAGGTGTTGTGCACAAATGTCATTTCGGCCAAGCCACTGGCGGGGTGACACGTGTCACCCTCCTATTGGCCCTCATAAAGCGTCTTCCAAAAATATCCACAATGGCCAAAATCTCAAAACAAAGTGGGCCCACAAATCAGTAAATTTCTCAGTGGGCCCACGTGACCATTTCGAAAATAAAATTCCATAATTCTAATATAATCTAAGAAGCCCAAATTCCAAATCTGGGAACCCAATTCCCATCAACGAACATTTTCTTTACAAAAGCGGAAACTTTTTAGTGGAAAAAATCACCTCTTTCTTCCTTTCCAATTTTTACCGTGCTCTCGTGCGTGCGTCTCGCATACATACCACGAGAATACGGGTATAACAGAACATTCCTCGTCACATGGCCCGACGGCGCGAGTAAAACAAGCACCGATGAAGAGACGACATCCCCGGGATGGCGCGCCACATCGCGAACACCGAGGAAAAAGCGAACTTGGTGGAGGACACTCTGCCGGGCGGGCGCATGTCTGTCTGCTGAGGCGGTTCGCTCCGAGAGTTACCAAATGATCCTGCCAATCGGGCCCTCTTCTGCTGCTCTCGGTCACTCTGTCGATCTCTACCTCTCTCAGCCCGCTGCACATAATCCTGAACGCAAGCCTGGCTCGTTCCTGACTGAAGAGCTACTCCCTCACAACCCTTCTTTAGATAAGCATCAATATCCTTGGTATACCGGTACATAAAATACTCTCTGGCTGCCAAGTCCTTTGCTAGTAACAGGGCCGTCTCCTTCCAATCCATATTTTCTGCTCCAAGTCGTGGGCGAAAGTCGGATGTCATGACGCGATAGGAACTGCTGCCGCTGTGCCAAACTCTGCTGCTGCTGGCGACGTCTCAGAACTCCCCGCATGAAGCATCACCCCAGGTGATGATTGGGCCTGTGCCCTTCTAAATCTCTGTACTCTACTCGCAGCTCCTTCGGCTGCCTTGCCACTCGGGCAGG
The DNA here is from genome assembly GCA_029844215.1 of Przewalskia tangutica. Lineage (NCBI taxonomy): Eukaryota > Viridiplantae > Streptophyta > Magnoliopsida > Solanales > Solanaceae > Przewalskia > Przewalskia tangutica. The sequence goes on from CM056721.1 coordinate 90,084,309, forward strand.
GAGTTACTGGCGGAGGCATCATGGTAAAGGAAAGGAATACGTTAGAGGGTCCAACTTATAACACGACTCTAAAGCACGATCTCGAGTGAGAAGAATGAAACCAATCCTAAATATCCTATAGTCTCACGATTATTGGTGTGGTGCACAACACCGATAATCAAGACTTCTACTAGATCTGATGCGTAGACACTTTCAGAGGATTAAGCGCTCGATACCACTTTTGTCACGACCGTTCGGGGCAGTGGTAGTGCCGGGCACCCAAGTAGTCATACATCAGAGAAAAACCAGCGGAATATAAAACAACCAAGATATGAAACAGTATAAATAAGACACAGTTTCTGGGAAAAAGTTGCCTTTCGGCATATATGTATATCAATACCCCAAAATGAGCGATTCATCCCAACCTTACAACAGTCTACGGACCTCTAAGAGTTTAAAACAACAATGGCGGGGCGGGGCCGCCATACCTGAATACAAATATCTACAACGACAGGGACCATACCAAAATGCTAAGCTTAGGAGAAGCGGAGCTTTCCCAGCCAAAGCGGTGATCCTAAGAACGAGGATCAACGGTAGGAGTACGCTACTGCGGCGTGAACGCGGCCCAGAAGGAGTCGATCTGGCAGTACCAAGTATGTGGCGAAAATCGTAAATGAAATCATGGTAGTCTATATAAAGGCGGAGACATGTATGATAAGCCAAAACTACGATTCCTGATAAATAAGCGATGTCAAGTCGTGACTCATGCCTCAAAGTCATCACAATAGAACCGTGCGGGGTAAATGCGAAGGCATAGCCGACTACTAAAACCCACGGTACCAACAAGGTCATAAATCAGATCATGAGATCTGTCTGGCCGTCACATGATCAAAGGCGGCCACTCGCCGCGATATCTAATGTGCGCATCTAGTCACGGAACTTCCGCGACTCGCATAGGCCAAGCAGATAGGCGCGTGAGGTATAACCCGCGTCGAGTAGCTACTCCCGGCGGCGTCTAGACTCGTCGTCGCGTAGCCACAAGGACCGCGTGACCACAAGGCGCATACTAACACGGAACTCCCGCGATTCCGCATGCCATATCTGAGACCGCATAAGGTATTCTCGAATCATAGTCCATCGACCGCTTTGAGTCTACCCGCGTCGGAGGCGACAACCGGAGTTATGAATGATATAATATCAACATAACCGCTTATTGCTAAACAACATAAGCACAACAAGGAAAACCCCTTTACACAAACATCACAAGATACTAACTCACGTAGCATCCTAACATGTTTACTTATCAAGTCAACAAGAAAGTATTACAAGACTATCACAAATCAATACAATCAAGTTATTCACACAAGGTACTTTCTACATTATGTTAACAAGTTCGGGTTGTTAGCCCCAAGCACTTCATGTATTACTCTTTTAAAAGATCCGTTTCTTTTACAAAAGTCACACAATAACCGTAGTATAAAAAAAATAGAGTAATTATCTTTTGAAGTACATTAAAACACTTCTCCTTGTAAAATCAAGTAACAACATTCTTTTCCTAACGTTCAAGTTTGCCTAATTTCAATTACTCAAGTTTCTCATTTTGAAAGGGTTTGTAGTTCATAGTTTTAATCCTTTAAAACAATTTGAGAAACATATACCTTATGTGTGAGTAGGTTATTATTGTTCATAACAATCTTATTACAGCAACCATGATCTAGGAAATGTAATATCATTTTGTCTCATCTTAGATCTATGCGGATGGAAGTTTCTCTGGTTTAAATACATTATTAGTCAAAACATTTTCCCTTTATTAGCGCCTTTGTGGTTTGTTCGACATTCATTCGATTTCAAATCGATAAAACATTATTCCTTTTTATCACTCTTAAGCCGTTATACCTAACTTTCCATAAAGCTAGTATGACTCTTAAGCTTTTTAAAACCAAGTGTTACTCTTCTTTCCAAAAAGGGTTTCTTAATTCTTTTGAACCACTTCAGATTCTTTTTATTCAGGCTTAAGTCGGAAGACATTGCGTAATTATTATTCAGGCTTAAGTCCGAAGACATTGCCGTAATTATTATTCAGGCTTAAGTCCGAAGACATTGCCGTAATTATTATTCAGTTAACACACGTACGTCTACCGTACTATATACATATTCTTTAAAATATCATGCTCAAGAGGATAGGAAGAATCACATCCCTTCTAGGCGAAAACCACCTGCCAAGATGAATATGTCGCGCGAGTATCGACCTATATCGACCAAATATGTCTATCAACGTCTGGTATCATGTATAAAGCTCTAAACAGAGGGTTCGCTATTCTATGGACATTTGGGCAGCACTTCCCTACCCGGTGAGCTACTCAATTCTACTGTGAAAACAGTCCTATGTAAGTACAGTTCTATTATTCTTCTTTTAAGCCCTTCTACTGTGATAACAGTTCAATTCTATTCTGCAATACCCTTCTAAGTATTTAATACTTATTCCTATACTTCTACAGTATATACACTCTATTTACAAAAGGAAGATAAGGTTATTTACCTCGGTAAGCCCAATAATATCCTAGATAAAAGTCGCGCCTGAGCAAGGTTTAGCTCCTAAGTTGTGCGCTCAGTAGCTCAGAAAACCTTAGAAGTTCTTCACAACTTCTACTAAGGACTATGGGATTTGGGCTAGGGTATTTTGGGCATTATATCAATACTAGAAGGCAACTTATCTACCAAGGGTGGGGGGGTAGTGTTTCGGCTAGGCTAGCTTTAGAGGGGGCTCGGCAACTTCACTAAGGCAAGAGGGGAGGGGGTGTTTGGACGAAAACTCAACAAGAAAGGGAGGATTTTTCAAGACTTAGAAAATATTTGGATGAAGAAGTTCATCAACCTAGAGGGTATTTATAGGTCAAGCATTGGCAATCAATGGCCAAGATGATGCCAAGTGCAAGGCAAGTGTAGGGTGAGGATTTAGGCAAGTGTCCTTACAAAATATCCTACCAACTCCAAGACAAAAATTGCCAACCCAATCGGCCCCTGGGGCGTTTCAAGTCCACCAATTGGAGGGTGACAAGTGTCGCCTCCCGTTGTCCAAAATGTTTCGTCTCTCGGAAAAATCCGCAAAAATTAGAAATGGCATAGCGGAATTTATCCTACGCGAGTTGTGTAAAGCGTTTAGTCGAAACGACTCTAGCGGGTGTTGTGTACAAAGTGGAATTCGTCCAAGCCAACTAGGGGGTGACACGTGTCGCCCTCTACTCGTCAAAATATTTCATCTTCCGAAAATATCCACAATGGCCAAAATCTCAAAACAAAGTGGGCCCACAAAAGTAAATTTTCTCCGTGGGCCCCACGTGACCATTTCCGAAAAATAAAATTCCATAATTCTCTAATATTCCAAGAAGTCCGAATACCAAATCTGGGAATCCAATTCCCATTAACGAACCTTTTTCCTTCACAAAAACCGGAAACTTTTCCGTGGAAAAATCACCTCTTTCTTCCATTCCAATTTCAATGTCGTATTCTCGTACGTACGTCCTCGCATACATACCCTGAAACTACGGGGTATAACACTCTTCTAGCATGATTCCTTAAGATAAAGAAAGTATTTCCTACTCCTTAAATGATCCATTCCTTGGTTGTATTTGGATTGCCTAAAGTAGAATTTGTTCTATGTACTTCCTTGATTGTACTTTGATGTTTAAATTGTAAGTTGTATAATCCATTGCCTTAGTGAAGTTTGGATTCTTAAAGAGTGGAAGTATTTTACTTAAAGTACATAGAGTCTTGAAAAGGAAGTGGTCTCCAAACCTTTTGGCTAGTGCCTTAGTTCCAAAACCTAAAGGTCATTATAATGACTTTAGGGGAGTCAAAGGAGTGATTTACTTAATTGTTTTAAAAGAGGAGAAATGACATGATTTAAGAGAAGTAACTTGTTTTAAAGGTGTGAGTTACTTAAGGTTTAAAAGTAGAAGAAACTTGTTTTCTATATATTAAGAGACTCGAAGTATTTTTGAAAGTTAAGAAACTTGATTTGAAAGTTTGTGATACTTGGTTTTAAGTATAAGTCTCTTGGTTATAAAAAGAATGAAATTGTCTAAAAACCATAAAGGGTTATAACGGCTTTATGGGAAGTTGGTTATAACGTCTTTATGGAAGGTTTAGAAAGTTGTCTATTATGATTAATGGGCATAAGTTGCCTTGATTTTGAAATTTGAAGTTACTTGATTTCAAGCTTTGAAATGAGTTTTCTAAGAGTGTAGTAATTTACTTTTAAAAATAGACACACCTTGATACTACGGGTGTTAGTATCTTGGGGTATTACATAAAAAGGAGTCTTTTGAAAAGAATGTACGTACGTAGTACTTTGGCTTGATTAATTGAGAATTATTCTAAGTGTGCCTTGATAAGTACTTTGGCTTGATTAATTGAGAATTAGTCTAAGTGTGCCTTGATAAGTACTTTGGCTTGATTAATTGAGAATTATTCAAAGTGTGCCTTGATAAGTACTTTGGCTTGATTAATTGAGAATTAGTCTAAGTGTGCCTTGATAAGTACTTTGGCTTGATTAATTGAAAATTATTCCAAGTGTGCCTTGATAAGTACTTTGGCTTGATTAATTGAGAATTATTCTAAGTGTGCCTTGATAAGTACTTTGGCTTGATTAATTGAGAATTAGTCTAAATGTGCCTTGATAAGTACTTTGGCTTAATTAATTGAGAATTATTCTAAGTGTGCCTTGATAAGTACTTTGGCTTGATTAATTGAGAATTATTCTAAGTGTGCCTTGATAAGTACTTTGGCTTAATTAATTGAGAATTAGTCTAAGTGTGCCTTGATAAGTACTTTGGCTTAATTAATTGAGAATTATTCTAAGTGTGCCTTGATAAGTACTTTGGCTTGATTAATTGAGAATTATTCTAAGTGTGCCTTGATAAGTACTTTGACTTGATTAATTGAGAATTAGTCTAAGTGTGCCTTGATAAGTACTTTGGCTTGATTAATTGAGAATTATTCTAAGTGTGCCTTGATAAGTACTTTGGTTTGATTAATTGAGAATTAGTCTAAGTGTGCCTTGATAAGTACTTTGGCTTGATTAATTGAGAATTATTCCGTGTGCCTTGATAAGTACTTTGGCTTGTTTAATTGAGAATTGCATATGTGTGCTGGTAATAGCCGGTTGTGTGCTAGTGGTATATCATTCATTTCGGGGTCATTCCCCGGGTTTGTGGCATTTGCATATTCCGTGGATTTGCTACCCACGATGCGAGGAATACCTCATGCGAGTCCGCAAGGGCTTATGCGGGTGAAATAGTCCCATGCGGGCGGGTCCAGCCTATGCGAGGAATACCTCATGCGAGTCCGTAAGGGCTTATGCGGGTGAAATAGTCCCATGCGAGGAATACCTCATGCGGGTCCACGGGACCTATGCGGGTGAAATAGTCCCAGGAATAGGATTGCTTAATGATACTGCGGCCGGGTGGTCCTGCTTTGATCGTGAGCTTCCTAGTTTATATTGTAAGTATACTACTATTTACTCTCATTGTTAGTAAGGCATAGTGTACTGTAATTTGATTATCATGGACTGCAGGCAGTGAGGAAGGATTCCACGGGCATGATTGATATTATGGGCGTGAGACCCATGGTTATACTTTAGTAATGACTTTGAGGCATCGTCCACGACTTGATATGATCGTTATGTATTGTATGTCTTGTAGGTTGGCTATCATACATGTCTCTGTTTTGTTTAGACGTTATGATTTCATTCTGATACTTCATTTCACATACTTGGTACATTCTTCGTCGACCTCCTTGAGTGCGTTCATCTGCATGAGTTTAGGTCTGCTGTTTGGTGATCGGCAGTGTAGGACCTGCTCGAGTTTTGGATAGCTCCTTACATTTCGAGTTTATCTTTTTGGTATAAGTTCTTTCAAGATGTGCTTTTATACGATTATGGGTACGGCGGGGCCTTGTCCCGTCATAGTTCAGTATAACTCTTAGAGGTTTGTATTCATATGTGGGATTGGACTCATGTACAGTGTAGTGTCTTTTTCATGTATATTATATGGCAGCCTTGTCGGTTTTGCCCTTGTACGTATGTTGGTTTTAAAAAAAAAAAAAAGTGTTATTTAAATTCCGCAGTTTGCTTAGTTGTTAAGGTAGAAGGGTGCCCAGGTAGGGCACCAGTCACGGGCCCGGGGTTCGGGGCGTGCCATTAACCTTGACCCTCTACTAATTTGGACACTAAGCAATAAACTCTGCTACGTCCCTCTTCGGGCCATCTTACCAATACATACATCTGAGGTCATGATACATCTTAGTTGACCCCGAACAAAATAAAGCAAGAGGCACTGCGTGCCTCCCCTAAAACCTGCTGACAAGTCCTGCAACATTAGGCACACACAATCTTTCCTCATATCACACCACCCTATCCGGTGCTACCCATACAGGTCATCCTCCTCCTGGAGAGTCGTATCTCAAATTCGCCCTAGCACTGGATCTATATACTGTCGCCTCTTCACCTCCTCAACGAGGGAAAACTCGACAACCTCTCGAACCTGAGCTCCACTATCATGCTCCCGTAGCTGCCGAGAGATATAGGTTGTTACCCTATCGTGTTTCGTCCGCACACAACCCAGTCAAACACCCAAAGTGTTACCATAACAACCTAACCCTCTAGTCCCTCAGGCCTCAGGAGGGATTAGAACTGTAGTCGTAGTCTGCTTACTTTAAAATAACTGGAATCCTGTCTCATACTTCCGAAATATTCGGGGATATAATCTCAATTATGATTCCTGTTTCCATTTCTCGGTTGCAACCAAACCTGGTCACTATACTTAGATTCAATTTCTTTGCTTGACTTATGGCTAAGACTTCCTGCCAATCACAATTTAGGGGGAGATTTTCTTGATCTCGTCAAGTAGTAACCCTGTTATTTTCTCCCAGCTCATAGAGCTTATAGTCAGGTGTTCAACCTCAATTCATGGTATTACATAACCCAATGGCTTGCCAAGATTTCTTATCGTTCGAGTGTCTACTCGTCTTACCTTTATTTTTTTCATTCCAAGTTGCCCTGGGGCCTCTTACCTCCCCGTATATATACGGTCTGGCCCGTCATTACAGGTTTTCCACCTTTCGCCGGGGTGTTCCTAACTGCCCATCATTTCTAATGGTCTTTACACTAGTCTGGGTAACTATGCCTTGGGAAACCTTCATAACTGTAATTGCATTCTCCTTATTATTTTGGTCATAACCCTTCATCATACTTAATACTAACCCAAAATATTTCTACCTCTCTCCTGGGTCACACATTTCCATTTATGCTTATTACCATCATTTATATCCTTAAGACACATCCTCGACCATTTCCTAATGTCGTTCTCAATTACCCCAACACAATACTTTTCCCATGGTTATCTAAAACTGTAACCTATGGCATGACGACACTGAAGATCTTACCTGTCTCACATCCATTTCCTAATAACCTGTGTACACATACCCCATAGTACGTAAAACTATCCTTTTACGTGGGGGAGAGAGCTTATCTCTCTTTCATAATCTTGATCATCAAACGCCACCTTATAGTCGTATAGATTTTCAAAACCTACCAGCGATGTCTTCTGTTTTCCACAGGCAGCACTCATACTTATCTTATTCTTGCCTTGCGCATTTTCCTGAAATTATTCGGAATGTCGTGGCCCTGACCGCCACACTAAACCAATTCCAAGTACCTCCAAGGGCACTTAACATAAAATCCTTCAATAATCGTACGTCCTTATCCCCGTCTCTTAACGTTCAAATTCAAATCAATAATTTTAATAAAACAAGTCACATAGACTCCACAATTTCATGTCAAAGAAGGAAGTAGTGATTACTGTCGTATGAGGAGTTAAAGAGAAGTTTCTCTCACTAAGGAAAACGCTCTCAACGTTTCTCCTTGGTTGCTCCTCACGGTTTATTGTTCTTCCCTCTCCTACTATTCTCTCACTCTCAATTGATTCTTCAATAATCTACGTTTTGAGTTCATGCAATGAGAAAGACAAAATGGTTCACACGTTCTAGCAATGATTCTGGTGGTTCCGAGGGTTTGTCGAAATCTAGATCCAAGAAAAAGAAATAGAATGGTGGAAGTCCAACTATTGTTAAAGAGAACTTAATTCCAGCAATATCCGACCCCACAGTGTTAGTACATGTCACTCCTGATATGCGCTTTCCACTAGAACATGTAGTGGACGATATCACGTTACAAAAGATTCATGATTGGGGAAAAAGCATAGAGGTTGCTAGCCCGGACAGAAACAAGAGTGAAGGTGAAAAAACTATGAAAGATACCCCTATCTCTGTCCACCCTCAGAACATTGACCCCTCCAAAGCTCCCGGCATTTCTGTTGAAGTTCGGACAACTATTGACACTCCATCCTCTCCTAAGAATGGCAATACATGCGCGAGTAATTCTGTGAACTCCGAGACCACTACGGAAGAGAAGGGTAACCACGGAAGCATTAAAAACTCATCTCTTAGAAGCTTATTGCCCAGAAGAACCGGAAAGACCAGAAATTCTGGGCAAGGGATTTCAACCGGTGGAACTTTGCATGAAGGTATTCTCGGGCCTAAACCTCGAGGAACAATACATGTTGTGGATACCGAAAGGTCTTCTATTCCCAAGAAGCCTAGTAACTGTTACACCCCGGAATTTCAGGATATGTTTATAAGAACGTTCGTAAGAACAAAAAGATGTTAAGATTAGAGACGAGTAAAAAATTTATCGGAATTTTGGAAATTGTCGAAAAACGAAATATTGCGACGATTGAGAGGGCGACACGTGTCACCCCCCCCCCCCTTATGGTCATGGACGAAATTGTCATGGTCAGAATGGTCATTTGACCATAATTTAAATGACCAAGTCTTGCTAGTCTTGAAGCTTGACAAAGTTGACTAAGTCAAAGGCCACCTAGACTTGATCCATGTGAAACCCATCTAGGCCAACCATTTGTGTGGATCTTAACCGCCCATGTCCCTTTATTAAACTACTAGTAGCAAGAGAGCCAACACTTAGCCATTTTTTCACAAAAATCTTGAAGAGCTCAAGTAGTGCTCTCGACTTTGAGGTTCAAAGAAGAAAAAATTTCAATTGTTGTCAATAATTCCCCACTTTAAACCAAGGTACCTAAGGGTATTGTAAGTGTTCCTCAATAGAAAGATCTGGAAAAGAGGCGTTTTGTATTAGTCAAGGCGAAAACCTAAGGGTTATTCAACTTTGAAGTTGAAACTTGAAGATGAGTTATTCATAAGCTTCAGGGTTGCTTGGAGTGGATTGGAACGTCGAAAGGAGGAGCTAAAGTTGCTAAAGAGCGACTTGTGATCTTGGATCATAATTGGGCTAATTGAGGTATAATCTTCGTTTTACTTTTGTAATTGAAGATTTCATGTTATGATAAGTTATAAGTGATCATGTGATTTGTGTTATGAAGTTTGATAACTGACATGGATTGTAGAAGCCTAGAACCGAAAATGACATGATTAGCCTTTTGAAATTGAAATACAATTTTGGTCGTTAATTAGAATTGTCGCATGTTTACCTCTTGAGGATTGTAGTAGTTATGTCGATTGGCTTGATATCATGTTATACTAAACCACTTGGATTAAAAGGAATTGGAAAGCGATTTGTATTGTTGCCTAATTGGAGAATTGACATTATATTTTAGACTAGTTTGTTATCGTTTGTGGTGAGCCAATTGGGGCTGTTTGGTTTTTCATTTGTATTGAACGACCTTATAAATTGTGGTGAGCCAATTGGGGCTGTTTGGTTATTGTATTCGCCTTGAAAAGGTGGCAAAGTTAGTAAAAACAAAGGAAGTCTTTGTCCGATTTTCGTAGAATTTAGTGACTTGCACTTGGAATATTCTACGTTTGAAACTAGAAGTTAATAGACGTACTATGGTCATTATAGGTTGACATACTACGTACGGCGATTGGACTTAGCAAGTGGATTAAACCGAAGAGGTATGTGGAACTTTCTTATCTCTTGAGCATGATTAAGTTGTAAATGTATAGTACGGTAGTCGTCTGAGAGTTTGACAAATCTAGTCTATTTGATATCCTTGGCTTATTTTAAGAATGCCCAAGTTATTTGAGTTAGGGAATTAACTCACTTGTTTATATTATAAGGATATCTTGGTTTTCAAAAGTTAAGAGACTTTAAGTATGTTGAAAGTATTTTGATACTTGTTTTTATGGAAAGTTTAAAGAGTGGTTTACTCTAAGTAACTTAAGTATGTTAAGGGACTTGAAGAGTTTTAAAGAATGTGATACTTGTTTCATTTTAAACGTATAAGTCCCTTGGAAAGGAAATTGTACTTGACTAAGGTATAAAGTGAATATAACGACTTTATGGGGAGTTGGTTATATTGACTTTATGGAAAGATAAATGGCTTGATTTATTGAAAGGCAATTTGATTTAAAGGCATCAATTGCCTAAGGCTTTTCTGAGAAGAAGTCACTTGATTTAGAAGCCTAATTTTATTTCTAAAAGTATTGTGACTTTTCTTGAAAAAGAAATTGTAACTTGATACTACGGTTATTAGTATCTTGGAAGTTTTATAATGAAATGAGTCATTTTGAAAGAATAGAAGTACCTAGTACTTTGGGTTAAATTCCCGGATTTTTATAAAGAACATGTTAGTGCCTTAAGTAAACTAAAATGAGAGTGTATATGAAACAGAATAATAAGAAGTTAGGGGATTGCTTAACTTGCTTATATATTGTATGATAAGCCGGTAGTGCTTATGTTATGTGTGATAGCGGATTTGTGCTAGTAGTTCGGTAATAATTGCGGTCATTCCGGGTTTGTGGCATTGCATATTTCCGTGGATTTGCTACCCACGATCGAGGAATACCTCATGCGAGTCCGTAGGGCTTATGCGGGTGAAATAGTCCCGTGCGGGCGGGTCCGACCTATGCGAGGAATACCTCGTGCGAGTGCAAGGGCTTATGCGGGTGAAATAGTCCCGTGCGAGGAATACCTCATGCGGGTCCACGCGATCTATGCGGGTGAAATAGTCCCGAGAATAGGATTGCTTAATGATCTTTGCGGGCGGGTGGTCTGCTTTGAATCGTGAGCTTTCTACTTTATATTGTAAGTATACTCCTATTTACTCTCATTGTTAGTAAGGCCTGATTATCTTTATTAATTGAGTTATCATGCATGTCTCGATTTTATTTTAGACTTATGATTTCATTCTGATACTTTCAGTTTCACATATTTGGTACATGTTATCTTGACCTCCTTGAGGTGCGTTAAATCTGCAGTAGATGCAGTTCTTGATCCTCGCTCTTAGGATCACTTTGTTGGTGTTGAAGCTCCCATTTGAGGCTTATCCACAGTATTGTCGGTTGTTGTACATTGGGGTATGGCGGGGCCTGTCACTTGAGGTTGTTATTCTTAAGTGCAGTAGTCACATTGTGGTTTGGGTTGTAAAGAAAAAAAATGTACTGTTTTATTAGTATAAGTTACGGAAGGTGGCCTTATTGGCTAGTCTGTTGTTATTTTATGTTTAAGTATTTTATCAGTTGTGTATGTTCCGTTGCTATTCTCTGATGTATGCCAAAAGGGGTGCCCAGGTAGGGCACCGATGTGAGCTTGGGGTGTCGTGACAAAAGTGGTATCAGGCGATTAGTCCTCGGAAAGTGTCTGAGGCGTGTTCAGTAGAGTCTTGATTATCGGTGTGTTGTGCACCACATCCATGTCGAGGAGGCTGCGGGACATTTAGGATTAGTTTCCATTCTTCTCACTCTAAGATCGTGCGATAGAATTTGTATGGTTAGGGTCGTCTCTCACTAACAAGTTATGATTGTTTGCGACTACGAGGAAGCGTGATGACCGGGAAGGATTACGTGGGTTGCGTATCGAGTTAGTAATGGTTGTAGTTGGTATTGTGACATACAACTATGCGGATTTATGTATGGGGGTCACATATGTGTTGCCTAGGATGATTTTAGATTACCAAGATTTGGTAAGGACTAAATAAATACCGGGAAGGTATGAAACAGTTTAATGAACTCTCATCAAGGTTTTACGTGCTAATTTGAGATAATTAGGTGATGATGAGTTGTGGGAGGATGTAATGGACCCTCAAGAGGGTGATTAAGGGACTTAATGTAAGACTATGTTAATAGATTGAGCTACGTAGAAGGATTTGAGAATGGTGCGGGTGAGATCCGTATGGAGTAAGTATGATTGTTGTGGACAAGACAACACGATTATGGTATTACGAGAAGTTTTTGTACCCGGTTACGGGGGGCTGATAAGATAGGCTGGGAGTATGGAAATTGCGAGCCTGAGAATGTGATAACCGTCGAGACCTTAGGTATATAAGGCCTTCTCGGGTAGAAAGTTAAGTCAGACCAAGGGTAAGAGTTAAGTGCGACGCCGAGTCGAGTTGGGGATCTATTAAGTCGCCATAGCTTGAAATGAAATGGGATCGGTGGGTAGTAGTCCCATTCGTGACGGTCACGGTGCAAACAAGTTTAGTTAGTCATTTCACGGGTTCGTGGGCGTGTTCCACCGGAACAGGTTGTGAGCCGGAATGGGCCTTGTATTGATTAATTTAGTAACTTCAAAGAGTTGAGGCGAATTAGTATGGAATTTTGTGTGCGTATGCTAGTATAAGTTTGGAAGTATGGGAAGAGTACGACCCGGTGACAAAGAAAGCAACCAAGTGTAAAGAAATAAAGCGAATCTATGAGAACCTTTCGAGGTGACTACACAGTGAGTGTTGGGTGGTAGCGGCGGGTAGATAATTTCGTAACGATAAAGTCGTTGGACCAGCAGAGTATTATGACGAACATTGAGGTTACTCTGATGCGGACTAGTTGGCCTCTTGTTATGCCAACGTGGACTCTGAGAGAGAGATTGATTCGGTACGGTTTCCGATAAGCGGTTATCAGTGAAAAGGAAGAGAAGTGGTAGTAACGATGAATTATCCTTCCTTTTTGGCATCATTGTTTTTCTTTTTAAGTCCGTGTGACTTGTTTCACTTGGGGTAAATTGACGCAGAAAGTATGTAATAATTGAATTTGGAGGAAGTTGTGTTAAGTGCCTCGAGGTATTTGGAGTTGGTTTGGTGTGGCGGTCGGGGCCACAACCTTCCCGAATAATTTCAGAAAATATGCAAGGCATGAATAAGATAAATCACAGTCTTTGTAAATCGAGGCATCTTTGGTAGGTTTGAAAATCTGCATGACTTTAAGGCGGTGCGTGATGATTAGCTAATTCTTGGACCGCAAGAGGACCTGTGATTAGGGTTGTGACTCGAGAAAGTTTAAGAAAGGGAGATAAGTTCTCTTTCCCACGTAAAAGGGCGATTTTGCGTATTATGGGGTTGTGTGTACCCATGTTGTTAGGCAGAAGGATATAAGATCGTAAGGTCTTGATATCGTCATACCATAGGTTCTGATTGTAGATAACCGTGGGAAAAGTGTTGTGTTGGGGTAATTAAGAGCAGCGTCTGAATTGGTCGGAAATGCAGTAAAGATATAAATGTAGGTTGCACGAGATATGTTTACCCAGACTAGTGTAAAGACCATTAGTAGATAATGGGCGATAAGAGCATTCGAGAAAATGTGGTAACACCTAGTTATAGGCTCTGCCATGGGAAAGGAAAAATCGGGTTACTACTTGTGAGATCAAGGAAAACCTCCCCTAAAAATGTAATTGTGATGAAGTCTTAGCCGTGAGGCAAGCAAAGGAATTAAGTCTAAGTTAGTGACCAAGTTTGGTTGCAACAAAGGAATCAGAACCATAAGTGAGATTAAGGATACCGAATACTTGCAGGAATGAGAAAGACTTTCATTATTGGAAGATAAGTTGACCACGACTACTGATTCTAACCCCTCCCGTGAGACTAGAGGTTAGGTTATATTGATAACACGTTGGGTGTTGGGCTAGGTTGTGTCTTGTATGACAGAAGGATAGAGCCTATGTTTTCCCAGTAGTTAGGAAGCGAGAAAGGAAATTTTGCCACTCACGATTTAGAGATGGCGGCGATTAAATCATGCCTTGGAGATTTGGGGCGGGGCGTATATCTGAGACTTCATGTGGATATTTGTGCGAACCACAAAAGCCTCGATATATCTGCAAGTGAGGCGATAGAATTTGCGGCAGCGATGGTGGCTAGAGTTACTCGAGGATTGTGATATTGATATCTATACCATCAGGAAAGCCAAGCGATTCTGAGATACTCTTTGTCGTGGACTGGGGTAGTGCGGATAGGCGGCAGATAGACAAGATGTGGTCCGTGAGATTCTTCAGTTATTGAGCCTAGGGGTTCGATTATTTGTTTCCAAGGTTAACGAGGTTTAGATCCGAGAGGTTTCCGAGTCTCCCGTCGTTGTGGAGGTAAGGAGGCGACAATATGAGGATCCAGTTATGATACGGTATCGAGATACGACTCTCCGAGAGGAGAAAAGCCTGTTTGACTAACACCGAAGGTGGTGCTGCGAGAGGAGGATAGATTGCGTGTACGATGCTGCGAGGACTAGTCGGAGCTTTAGGGAGGCATACAGTGCTTAGTGCTCACACTGTTCGAGGTCGACTAAGTTGTGTCGTGACCTCAGATGTATGTATGGGTAAGATGACCGGAAAAGGGACATAGCGGAGTTTACTGCTTAAGTGTCCGGGTTAGTAGCAGGTCATGGTTGAGCACCAGAAGCCCAGTGGGCTATTACAGGCGATTGAAATCCCAACCTAGATATGAGGAGTATTTTATGGATCTTGTTACAGGGTGGCATCGTACTCGGAGAAGTCGACCCCACAGGGTCATGGTAATTAAATTGGCGAAACCGATCGTGTTCTTTCGGATTGTGACCACTTACTCGGCTGAGGATTAAGCTTGCTTGTATAGCAGAGAGATTGTGAGGCGCACGCAGGGGTTCCTACGTTTATGATGACGACAGATGAGCTCGGTTGCGGATAACCGGAGGTTTTGAAGGGATTAGGGGCACAGTGAGTCTCGATATTGCATTACACCCTCGACCGAGCGGACGGCGGAGCGTACTATCGAGCATTTAGGGATAGGTAGCGGGCTGTGTTTTGATTCCGGGGTAGTGGGAAGGTTATTTGCCTCTTGTTGTGTTACGTGCGATAACGAGATACCGCTTCCGCTTTGGATGGCCTGTATGAGGCCTAGTATGTAAGAAAGTGTAGATTGCCGGTTGGTGGGTTCGACATAGGCGAGGTTCGGTTATTGGTCGGACTTCGATTGTGAAGTGTGGATAAAGCGAAGCTTATCAGGAAAGATTATTAGTAAAGCTTAGAGTCGTGAAGCTTTATGCGGATAACCGACATTGACACGGGGTTGACGACATTTTAGTATGAGTATTGTTATGTAGCCTCGTGTGGTATTATGGGTATGTAGGGGTTGTAAAAGAAGACTATGTCGCTATCTTTAAGTTTGACTCCCAAAAGAACATTCGGGGACGAATGTTTCTAAGGGGGGAAGAATGTTACACCCCGGAATTTCAGGATATGTTTATAAGAACGTTCGTAAGAACAAAAAGATGTTAAGATTAGAGACGAGTAAAAAATTTATCGGAATTTTGGAAATTGTCGGAAAACGAAATATTGCGACGATTGAGAGGGCGACACGTGTCACCCCCCCCCTATGGTCATGGACGAAATTGTCATGGTTAGAATGGTCATTTGACCATAATTTAAATGACCAAGTCTTGCTAGTCTTGAAGCTTGACAAAGTTGACTAAGTCAAAGGCCACCTAGACTTGATCCATGTGAAACCCATCTAGGCCAACCATTTGTGTGGATCTTAACCCTCCATGTCCCTTTATTAAACTACTAGTAGCAAGAGAGCCAACACTTAGCCATTTTTTCACAAAAATCTTGAATAGCTCAGTAGTGCTCTCGACTTTGAGGTTCAAAGAAGAAAAAAATTTCAATTGTTGTCAATAATTCCCCACTTTAAACCAAGGTACCTAAGGGTATTGTAAGTGTTCCTCAATAGAAAGATCCGGAAAAGAGGCGTTTTTGTATTAGTCATGGCGAAAACCTAAGGGTTATTCAACTTTGAAGTTGAAACTTGAAGATGAGTTATTCATAAGCTTCTAAGGGTTGCTTGGAGTGGATTGGAACGTCGAAAGGAGGAGCTAAAGTTGCTAAGGAGCGACTTGTGATCTTGGATCATAATTGGGCTAATTGAGGTATAATCTTCGTTTTACTTTTGTAATTGAAGATTTCATGTTATGATAAGTTATAAGTGATCATGTGATTTTTGTTATGAAGTTTGATAAGTGACATGGATTGTAGAAGCCTAGAACCGAAAATGACATGATTAGCCTTTTGAAATTGAAATACAATTTTGGTCGTTAATTAGAATCGTCGTATGTTTACCTACTTGAGGATTGTAGTAGTTATGTCGATTGCGGCTTGATATCATGTTATACTAAACCACTTGGATTAAAAGGAATTGGAAACGATTTGTATTGTTGCCTAATTGCCGAATTGACATTATAGTTTAGACTAGTTTGTTATCGTTTGTGGTGAGCCAATTGGGGCTGTTTGGTTATTCATTTGTATTGAACTACCTTATAAATTGTGGTGAGCCAATTGGGGTTGTTTGGTTATTGTATTCGGCCTTGAAAAAGGTGGCAAAGTTAGTAAAACCAAAGGAAGTCTTTGTCCGATTTTCCGTAGAATTTAGTGACTTGCACTTGGAATATTCTACGTTTGAAACTAGAAGTTAATAGACGTACTATGGTCATTATAGGTTGACATACTACGTACGGCGATTGGACTTAGCAAGCGGATTAAACCGAAGAGGTATGTGGAACTTTCTTATCTCTTGAGCATGATTAAGTTGTAAATGTATAGTACGGTGAGCGTCTGAGAGTTTGACAAATCTAGTCTATTTGATATCCTTGGCTTATTTTAAGAATGCCCAAGTTGTTTGAGTTAGGGAATTAACTCACTTGTTTATATTATAAGGATATCTTGGTTTTCAAAAGTTAAGAGACTTTAAGTATGTTGAAAGTATTTTGATACTTGTTTTTATGGAAAGTTTAAAGAGTGGTTTACTCTAAGTAACTTAAGTATGTTAAGGGACTTGAAGAGTTTTAAAGAATGTGATACTTGTTTCATTTTAAACGTATAAGTCCCTTGGAATGGAAATTGTACTTGACTAAGGTATAAAGTGAATATAACGACTTTATGGGGAGTTGGTTATATTGGCTTTATGGAAAGATAAATGGCTTGATTTATTGAAAGGCAATTTGATTTAAAGGCATCAATTGCCTAAGGCTTTTACGAGAGAAGAAGTCACTTGATTTAGAAGCCTAATTTTACTTCTAAAAGTATTGTGACTTGTCTTGAAAAAGAAATTGTAACTTGATACTACGGTTATTAGTATCTTGGAAGTTTTATAATGAAATGAGTCATTTTGAAAGAATAGAATTACGTAGTACTTTGGGTTAAATTCCCGGATTTTTATAAAGAACATGTTAGTGCCTTAAGTAAACTAAAATGAGAGTGTATATGAAACAGAATAATAAGAAGTTAGGGGATTGCTTAACTTGCTTATATATTGTATGATAAGCCGGTAGTGCTTATGTTATGTGTGATAGCCGGATTTGTGCTAGTAGTTCAGTAATAATTGCGGGGTCATTCCCCGAGTTTGTGGCATTGCATATTTCCGTGGATTTGCTACCCACGATGCGAGGAATACCTCATGCGAGTCCGTAGGGCTTATGCGGGTGAAATAGTCCCATGCGGGCGGGTCCAGCCTATGCGAGGAATACCTCATGCGAGTCCGTAAGGGCTTATGCGGGTGAAATAGTCCCATGCGAGAATACCTCATGCGGGTCCACGCGATCTATGCGGGTGATATAGTCCGGGAATAGGATTGTAATGATCTGCGGGCGGGTGGTCTGCTTTGAATCGTGAGCTTTCTACTTTATATTGTAAGTATACTCTATTTACTCTCATTGTTAGTAAGGCCACGATTATCATTAATTGAGTTATCATGCATGTCTCGCTTTATTTTAGACTTATGATTTCATTCTGATGCTTTCGGTTTCACATATTTGGTACATGTTGTCTTGACCTCCTTGAGGCTGCGTTAAATCTGCAGTGAAGTCTGATTCTTGATCCTCGCTCTTAGGATCAATGTTCAGGTGTTGAAGCTCCCCCATTTCGAGGCTTATCCACAGTATTGTCGGTTGTTGTACATTCGAGGTATGGCGGGGCCATCACTTGAGTTGTTATTCTTAGAGGTCTGTAGTCACATTGTGGTTTGGGTTGTAAAGAAAAAAAATGTACTGTTTTATTAGTATAAGTTACGGAAGGTGGCCTTATCGGCTAGTCTGTTGTTATTTTATGTTTAAGTATTTTATCAGTTGTGTATGTTCCGTTGCTATTCTCTGATGTATGCCAAAAGGGGTGCCTAGGTAGGGCACGATCGCGAGCAGGGGTGTCGTGACAAAAGTGGTATCGAGCGATTAGTCCTCGGAAAGTGTCTGAGCCGTGTCTAGTAGAGTCTTGATTATCGGTGTGTTGTACACCACATCCATGTCGGAGGCTGCGAGACATTTAGGGTTGGTTTCCATTCTTCTCACTCTAAGATCGTGCGATAGAGCTGTATGGTTAGGGTCGTCTCTCCCTAACAAGTTATGATGGTTTGCAGCTACGAGGAAGGCAGCAGTGACCCAGGAAGGATTACGGGGGTTGCGTATCCAGGTTGGTAATGGCAGTAGTTGGTATTGTGACATACAACTATGCGGATTTATGTATGGGGGTCACATATGTGTTGCCTAGGATGATTTTAGATTACCAGGATTTGGTAAGGACTAAATAAATCAGGAAGGTATGAAGCAGTTTAATGAACTCTCATCAAGGTTTTACGTGCTAATTTGAGATAATTAGGTGATGATGAGTTGTGGGAGGATGTAATGGACCCTCAAGAGGGTGATTAAGGGACTTAATGTAAGACTATGTTAATAGATTGAGCTACGTAGAAGGATTTCGAGAATGGTACGGGTGAGATCCGTATGGAGTAAGTATGGTTGTTGTGGACAAGACAACACGATTATGGTATTACGAGAAGTTTTGTACGATTACGAGGTGATAAGATAAATTTGGGAGTATGGAAATTGCGAGCCTGAGAATGTGATAACCGTCGAGACCTTATGTCACGACCCGTTCCGGGGCCCGTGACTGGTGCCTTACCGGGGCACCCAAGTAGTCATACATCAGAGTAACCAGCGGAATATAAAACAAGACAGGAAACAGTTTATAAAATAAGACACAGTTTATCTGAAGAAAAGCTTGCCTTTCGGCATAATATAAATAACTCAAGTTTTGCGATTCATCCCAGTACAATAGTACTCTACAGACCTCTGAGGAAGTAAACAACTATGGCGGGACGGGGCCGCCATACCTGACTGTACAAAACTATCTCTGATACGGAGATCGTACCCAGTAGAGCCTCGGGAGAAGATGGAGCTCACGACGCAGCCAAAGATCCTAAGGATGTGGATCTAGCACTGCTTGCCACCTGCGGCATGAGCGGCCCGAAGGAGGTCGATAACAGTACTAAGTATGCGAAGCGTAAAATACTTAAATGAAAACATATCATTTAAAAACGGTTTACAAATATGTGTGAAACAACGAGAAACCGCACGTAGTGCTCATCACAAACAAGAGCAACAATAGGTAAGCGTAATAGGTCTTGTCTAGGCTGCGAATGATCGAAAGCAGGGCCACTCGCCCCATCATCATTCTGCAAGCCTAATCTGAACTCCGAGTCCATGCCACTCACGTGGGCGCGTGAGGTATAACCCGCGTCGAGGTAGCTACTCCTCGGCGTAAATCTGGACTCGTGTCGCATGGCCACAGACCGCGTGAGGCATAACCCGCATACTAACACGGAACTCCGTAGCTCCGCATAGGCCCCCTGGACCCGCATGAGGTATTCTCGAATCATGGTCCCAGACCGCCTGAGTCTACCCCGCATCGGAGGGCAGCTTAACCCCCGGTATCATCTCGAGAGGTGAGTGATAGTATACTAACATAACAACTTATCTTTAAACAACATAAGCACAGCAAGGATACTCACCTATACACATGTTACAAGATACTAACACACATAGCATCATATCATGTCTACTTATCAAACCATCTTATTATTCTTTTCACAATACTGATGCATTATAAACACATAGGCAAACTTGTTTCTTTTATAAATCTTAAGTGGTTATACTTACTTCCCATAAAGCTAGTATAACTCTTAAGCTTACATTTAAAAACCAATTAGTTCTCTTACGATAAAATGATTGATAGTCTTTTGAAATGTTTTGATTCTTTATTATTGGGCTTAAGCCGTGAGGCATTCCGTAAGTATTATTCGAGCTTAAGTCAAAGACATTGCGTAGTTATTATTCGATTAACACGTATGCGTCTCCGTACTATATATATATTGTAAAATATCATGCTTTAGGAAGAATCACATACCTTCTCGTGAAAACCACACCTTGAGTTGAATATGTCGCGTGAGAGTCGACCTATAATAGTCACGGATATCTATCAAAGACTACTCAAGGTCATTCTAAGCGGGGTTCATAATTCTACGGTAAGTCGGGCAGCACTTCCCTGCAGGTGAGCTATATAAGTCTCATTGTGAAAACAGTCCTATGTAATCTGAGTTTGATTATTCTTCTTTTAAACCCTTCTAAGTGATTAATACTTCAATTCTATTACGTGATATACTTCTAAGTATTTATACTTATTCTTATACTACAACGATATATATTCTAATTCAAAAGAGGTTAGGATTAGTTACCTCGGTAAGCCCAATAATATCCTAGAAAAGTCGCTGAGCAAGGTTTTGCTCTAAGTTGTATGCTCAAGAACCACAGAAGTTCTTCACAACTTCTACTAAGTACTAAGGTATTTGGGCTAGGGTATTTTGGGCATTATAACGATACAAGAAGGTAACTTTTCTACCAAGGAGGGGGTAGATTTCGGCTAGGCTAGGGGTAGGCTCTCGGCCATACAACACTGAGGAGGAAGAGGTGTTTGGACGAAAAGCTTAAGGAGAGGAGAGGATTTTTAGACTTGGAAGATAACTTTGTGGATGAATAACTCTTCATCTCTAAGAGGGTATTTATAGCTCAAGCCTTGGCCAACCAATGGCCAAGATGAAGACAAGTGCAAGGCAAGTGTAAGGCCAAGATCAAGCCAAGTGCACCTAACTCCTACTCCACAAAACACTCCACAAAACACTCCACAAAACACTCACAAAACAAGGCCTAAACAAGGACCCGATCGGCCCGAGGCAGCACCCTCTTTGGGCCTTGATCGTCAAGCCACCCCACTGCTTCAATGTGAGGTGACACATGTCACCCTCCGTTGGTCCAAAATGTTTCGTCTCTCGGAAAAATCCGCAAAAATAAGAAATGGCATAGCCGGAATTTACTCTACGAAGGTGGAAGCGTTTAGTGGAAAGCGATTCTTTTAGTGAGTTGTGTACAAAATAAAACGTCGAGGCTTATCTTTAAGGCAAGACTTTCGTCGTATTCCTTACGTACATACTGCGGAAATACGAGGTATAACATTCTCCCCTCGCCGAAACATTCGTCCGAATGTTCCTTCCAAGACAGTTAGCGAAGAAGCTTAAGCGATAGTAAATGCCACACACGCCACGAGCAACACATGGCGTAAACGATAACGAAAATTTACAAGTAGGAAAGTGAATTACGGAGGTGTGGGGAATAGGTGAGATACTTCCGCCTCATGTCCTCCTCGGCTTCCCATGTCATCTCCTCCACGAGCTCGTTCGCCACAAGACTTTGTGGAAGCCACGTCCTTCGTCCAGACGCCTAACTCGACGATCGACTATCGCTGGGAATCTCCTCATACGATAACCCCGGTCACACTGGACATCGTCAATCGGTGTACCACTAGATGGATCCGATACATCTCGCCGGCGTAGATACGTGAAAAACCGGATGCGCCTCCGGATCGGACGGCGGATCCAACTCATAGGCTTGCCTGCCTGCGGACAATCGAAGCGGCCCGATGTACCTGAGGTGAGCTTCCCCTTCCCGAATCTCATCACACCGCCGTGGGTGACACCTAGGAAAACCCAATCATGAACCTCGAACTCAAGATCCGACGGCGATGATCTGCGTCGACGACACATCGACTCGAAATGTCGATAGCGCTCTCGGATAAGCTTCACCTTATCCACTTTGCTGTACCAAATCTGGTCCCACTAGCCCGCCTCGCCATCGAACCAACCTATAGGCGATCTGCACTTCCTCCCATACAAGGCCTCATAAGGCGCCATCGAATCTTTGGAGTGGTAGCTATTATTATATGCGAACTCAACTAGAGGCAAATGATCCTCCCAACTACCACTAAAGTCAATAACACGGGCTCGCGGACATATCCTCGAGAGTGCGGATAGTGCGCTCTGCTGTCCGTGCATGCGTGGATGAAATGCGATGCTCGTGCTCACTGCGTCCTAAACCCCTGCGGAAGGACCTCGAAGTTAGCGTGGCGGGCTCCTGCATGCGATATGATCGAAGTAGGGACTCCATGCGATCGGCGATCTCTCGGATGTAAAGTCCGCATAATCCTCGGTAGAAAAAGTCGTCTGACGGGAAGAAAGTGGGCTGATTTAGTCGGCTGTCGGCGATAACCCATATAGAATCATGTCTCCTGCGAGTGCGAGGTAATCCTGTGATGAAGTCCATGTTGATTACCTCCCACTTCCGGTCGGGATCTCGATAAATGCGTAACAAACCACGGGCCTCACGGTGCTCTACCTTTACTGCCGACAACACGGGCCGAGCTACGAACTGCGCAACGTCCTCTTCAAGCCATCCCACCAATACGGATCTAAGGTGGTACATCTTGATCGACCCGGATGGATAGAGTAACGTTGTGTGCTTCCCGAACTGCGAAGTCACGAAACATTTGGAACACCTGATGCGCCTCAAACCTTAGCACCCGTGGTGCTACCTCGAAGGACCGCGCCTCACGAAGAGGCGTATCACGATATCGAATCAAAGCTGGATCCTCGGCTGCCTCTTCACCTCGCCGGCGATGGAAGACTGGCAACCTCACGAACTCTAACCCCCGCTATCGGAATCAATCAAGCGGACACCAAGGCTCGCTAAGCGATGCAAATCACGAACCATGTCCTCCTCTCTAGCTGCACATCGATAGGCTCCCCATGACCTACGACTAAGAGCATACGCCTGACATTGGCCTTCCCCGGGTGGTATAGGATATCAACATCGTAATCCTTAAGCAACTCTAACCACCGTCTCTGTCGTAAGTTCGGCTCCTACGGTGAAGATATCTTTGGAGGCTCTTGTGGTGCGTATAAATATCCACGTGAACCCCATACAAATAGTGCCTCAGGATCTTGGCGTGAATCACGGTGCGACTCCAAATCATGGGTGGGGTAGTTCTCTCGTGTTTCTTGGTGTCGGGATGCATATGCTATAACCTGCCATCTTGCATCAATACACATCCCAACCCGATGCCCGCGTCACAATACACGACATAACCATCTGGACCTGCGGAAGAAGTAAGAAGCGGGCGGTCGTCGATCTCTTTTCAAAGCGGAAACCACGCTCCGGCATCAGTCCATGAAACTTGGCGCACGAGTCGGCCTAGTCAATGGTGCGAAGATAAGCAAACTTCTCCACGAACGCCGATAATAACTGCAAGGCCCGAGCTGCGAACCTGCAGCCGGAGTAGTAGGTCTCGGCCAAGTCTGCTGCCTCGATCTTGGCGTATCAACTCGAATGCCATCAGCCCGACAATATGCCCAAGAAACGCCATCAAGTCAGCAAAACTCGCATTTGGAAAACTTGGCGTAACTGCTGATCTGGAAGCTGTCGGCCACGATCGCCAAATGCTCGCGTGCTCTGCTCGGCGAGAATAAACCAAGATATCATCAATGAACACTATCACAAGCGTGTCCAAAATGGTTTGAACACTCGGTTCATCAAATCCATGAATCTGGCGGAGCATTGGTCAACCAAAGACATGACCACGAACTCATAATGCGTCTGGGTCGGAATGCGATCCTAGGGACATCCACTCTCGACTACTTTGATGATAGCGATCGCAGATCAATCTTGGAGAAACATCTCGCACTCGCACCTGGTCGAACAAATCATCAATCACGGGAGGGTATACGTTCTTAATGGTCACCTTGTTCACCATGTAATCAACACACGTCGCGGCGTCCGTCCTTCTTCACGAACAATCTGGCGCCCCGAGGAGAAACAGGCCTAATGAAACCCTTCTCTAGCAAATCCTAAGGTGATCCTTGGCTCTCTCAACTCGGCGGTGCCGTTACGTATGGCGGAATGGAAATAGGCGAGTATCCGCAATATGTCAATACAAAACTCAATCTCCTCTCGGGAGGATACCGGAAGGTCATCAGGAACACGTGCGGGAACTCGTGACTACGAGGCCCGATGAAAATCTGGTACGCGACCTCGATATCAAACACGAACTAGATGGTAGATATACCCTTCGCACTATCTTCCTAGCCTTGAGGTAGGAAATAAACCTACCCTCGGCGATCTGGTGCTCCTCCCACTCAACAACCGCTCGCCGGAAGCTGGAACGTACTACTCTCTCTGCGGTCTACATTGGCATAGCAAGAAGCTAGCCAATCCGTCCCCATAATCACGTCGAAGTCAATCATCTCCAACTCTATCAAGTCGGCTAGGTCCGACGATGTAAATAGTCACAGACAAGCTCTATATACGCCGAGCTACCACCCAATCACCCACTTGCGTAGCTAACTCTAAAGCGTCAATGGACTCAGGCTCTATCCCTATCCTACTAGCAACAAGGGAGATATATGGGGCCAGTAGAACCGGATCTATCAAAGCATACACATCAAACCTGGCCCGATAAGGTACGCAGCGACATCGGTGAGGCCTCACGATCTGTCGGTGGACAAAGCATATATGCGGTTACGAGGACCGCTAGGCGGGACGAGCCACGACCTCTGCGCGACCTGCGGACCCATGAGCACCACGCCTCGGGGCGATAGCTAGGAGATGATGAAGCGGCCACAGAACCTGAAGGCTGGGCCCTACCACCAGCGCTGCCGATCGGACGATCCTCGCAGTGACCTGCGCCTGGCGTAACAAGATCCATAAGTAGTACCACACTTCCCGTAATGGGATCTACGCGTCGGCCACAGCTGGGGTGGTCCGTCGGCGATGCCTCTGCTACTCTGCGGGCGTCGAAGCCACAGGGCCCAGTGCGCCTCGAAAACTCGGGTCTTGAGGGCGGTGCGAGTGCTCAGCCGTTTGTGGTGCGAATCTAGGCTGCTTTGAGGCGCCGCCCACGATAACCACCAGAAAACCCTCCGTCTGGCCTTAACCTGGCGATGTCATCGACGTGACCTGCGCTCGCCGCATCAGGCGTGAGCTGCGTGCGGGTAATGTCCATACGGTGGAGAGAAACCCCGCACATGACTTCGGCCATATAGTCGTCTGGCCGGTGACATAGCGGTGCACCTATCCTCATCTGCTGCAATCTTTGGGACATATCGAGCCAAAGAATCAAACTCGACATTGTACTCCCGGCGGTCGTCCTCTGCCTCGTGGTAAAAATCTATCGGCCGCGCCCTCGCCGTGTGGAGGCAGAAGTGAGTGAGAAAGCCTCGAGAACTCGTCCCGTGTAGGCTGGGGCGCGTGCTCTCCCGGGATAACTCCCGTGAATCAAACCAATCGATTGCGGTATCACGCGACCTATGTGAACAAAGATCACGGACTCGGTCTCGACGCCCGATCACTCTCAAAATCCTCTGAAGGCGACGGATGAACTCCTGCGGATCATCCTCGGCCTCGACCCATAAAACTCCGTGCTCTGACTCAAGAAATCTCGTAGCCTCAAACTATCGCCCTCGGGTGTACCACGTGCGGCCCGAGCTGGGCTGGGCTGCGCGTCGATCTCTCTCGTATCGGGCCTGACTTTAGCCAAAGGTGGGCCGTCTCCTTGCCCTAACTCCTCCGCCGGTGTGGGGCGGAGGTGTGGTCTTGTAGTCTCTTTGAAATTGGCGGCGTCATAGAACTCGCCGTCTGGTATAGCGGGCACGAGCCCTCGTGACTCTGGGTGTCTGCTAGCGACTCCGCCTTGCGCCGCCACGGGCGGGTTGCCTTACGTGGAGGCATAAGCTGTACGGGAAAGGAATACGTTAGAGGTCCAACCTATAACCTGACTCTAAAGCACGATCTCGGAATGAGAAGAATGAAACCAATCCTAAATATCCTATAGCCTCACGATTATTGGTGTGGTGCACACCTGCGATAATCAAGACTTCTACTAGATACGATGCATAGACACTTTCAGGATTAATCGCTCACGATACCACTTTTGTCACGACCCGTTAGGGGCGTGGTCGTGCCTTCTGGGGCACCCAGTAGTCATACATCGAGTAACAGCGGAATATAAAACAAGACAGAAGCGATTTATAAAATAAGACACGGTTTATCGAAGAAAAGCTTGCCTTTCGGCATAATATAAATAACTCAAGTTTTGCGATTACATCCCAGTGTACAATAGTACTACTGCACCTCTGAGAAGTAAACAACTATGGCGGGACAGGGCCCGCCATACCGACTGTACAAAACTATCTACAATACAGGAGATCATACCCAAAGTAGAGCCTCCGAGAAGATGGAGCTCACGACACCAACCAAAGATCCTAAGGATGTGGATCTAGCACTGCTTGCCCTTACTGCGGCATGAGCGGCCCCGAAGGAGTCGATTACAACAGTACTAAGTATGCGAATCGTAAAATACTTAAATGAAAACATATCATTTAAAAACCAGTTTACAAATATGTGTGAAACAACGAGAAACGCACGTAGTACACATCCTAAACAAGAGCAACAATAGGTAATCGTAATAGGTCTTGTCTAGGCTGCGAATGATCG